>OY856409.1:411770860-412378360 GCA_963693085.1 Alisma plantago-aquatica
TCTCCGACTTATGTGTGTCTTCTACTGACCGGACAGACCGCCGTCGTTGTTGTAGCCACCAATTGAGGAGTGCCTTCCTCCTCTTAGATCTGTTGTCGTAGTCGAAGTCGATGTCGCATCACCAACAAAGTGCCACCAACTTATGTGCATCCTCCGTTGCTCGGACCCGCCTCCATTGTCGATGTACTATTATTGTGTTGCTGACTGCCAACGCTACTTTACCTCGAGACAAAGTTGTTGGCTCTCTCTCATCTATGAGAGAGTTGCTCTGTTGATGCATCCAATGTGCCACCAACGGTCAGCTGCTATTTCGCTTCAAAGTAAAGTCGTTGACCCTCTCTTATCCATGAGAGAGCACCGATGTCGATACACCAATGTGCAACAAATGTTAGCTGCTATTTCACTTCAAAACAAAGTTGCTTCCCTCTTTTACCACGAGAGAGCATCACCAGTTGTTATTGTTTTCTGGCTCTGCTATCACAAAAGGCACCAACAACCAACAACTGGTGGGATCACACATCAACATGTGGGATGTCTAAATAGCCTCTCTCAGGGCCCTTACTTATAGGCCTCCATGTACTTGCAACTACGAATCATATTCCAATTCCTAATCCAATTCCAAACATTAACTAATCCCACACATAGGGAGTCATCTTCTTTCCTTTTTTGGATTCAACTCTATTAGGATTGGAAACACAAACTAAATCATATTTAGTCCAAATCCCAATAGGACATGGGTCAAAACCTTCCGTATCCCAACAATCTCCCCCTCCAACCCATGAGGGAGATATTTTCTTCAACGATCATCTAGAGTAGCTTTTGGACCCATCACCATATGTGATGAATCCATTCTCCTCAAACATGCCAGCTCCATGTCTTCTTCATCCATCTTGTTGAAGTCTTACCATGACTTCACTCTTTCCCAGACAAATGAGAAGAAGTATCATGCCAGCGCCACTTCTCTCTTCATGTCTGCACCTGGAATACTATAAGCTCCCCCTGATCGATCAGTCGAGCCATCTTTGATGAAGAATGTATTTTTAGCGTTTTGTACCAAGGCTCAGAAACCCTTTGATGACGCTCCCCCTGTCTATACAACTCCTCTTTAGAAGTTTGATCCTCCACTCTGGATGTAACGGTTGAACACCCACTACATTGCCCTTCTTCTTCACATGTATATTGTCCCAAAGAAAGCTTTGGAGTGACCTTGTCTAACTGGGAGCAGTCACCCTATATGTTGTTCCCTTCCAGATTGAATCCTGCATCTCAGACATGCGGCTATTCTTATGATCACTTCTTGTCGATGTTGCCCTCCCTGTGTTTATACGCCATCTCACTACACCCATTGCATCCTTCAAACCTTTCTCTGATATCACTTGTTAGGAATTATGGTGGGCAAATGATGATGCTCTGCAAGACTTAAGGTGCAAGATTTAACATGGAAAACTCTACCCAAGACAAAGAGAGAAAAATCACGGGACAATACCGACCTACTTACACTATGTAACCTTAATTAAAACTCACATTGCCCAGATTTAATCACCCCTAAATCTGAGAAGTTCCCCCTGACCGAGAACAAAGATAAAGAAGAACAAACTTATACCCAATGTGTACAGTCACCACCCCATGCAATGTCGCCTGCATCACCTCAACTATGCAAAGCACCTCCCATGTCCTCCTTGCTAGTATACCCTTCCCGCTAAAGGATTTAGGCCTACCTAACAACTAAAAGAGTGTCGATTAGATGGCCTCCTGATCAACTAAATCACTCTTGTTTTCAACTCCCTCCAGGCTTATTACACCGATATGCTTCTACAAGAGTACACAACCGAGGAAACAATCCTTTAGGTGGTGGAGAGAGTTGAAAAAGAGAGTGATTTGGTTTCTGGAGGTCATCGAATCAAATCTTCTGCATCTTGAGTCCTTAGGCGGGAAGGATAAAGCAGCCAGGTGGACACCAGAGGTGCGTTGTAGAACTAGGGCGATGTGGGCGACATTGGACAAGGTGGTGATGACCATGTCTAGGATGAAGAGATTTGTGGAAGCTTCAATCCCAAGAAAAATGCCACACGAGATACAACCCAAGCATGCACAATAAAACCTATGATGGCCCACATCAACAAAGCCAATAACCACCAAAAAATAACCAAGTACATAACATGATTGGTGAAGAAGATTGCAAAATTCTATTAAGCCACCTCAAAAAGATTACAGGAATTGTCTCTCCTTCACAATCTTGTGCCCTCAATAGAATCTCATAACCCACTCTTGTTCTCTCCCATCTTTGGATATCCTTTGTGGCTTCCTGTCTTTGGCACATGATATTATCCTACGTTGGCTTACCGGAAGTTACCACATGTTGGAACCCCACACATCGATGCATCGTATAACGATGTATATCCCTAATTATAGAGAGGGATTCCTTGTTAGACAGTACAAGAGGATATGACTATTCTATATGGATTAGAAAATGACAATACAAATGGATAAGAAAATAATATCTTAGTCTCCAAGTCTAATATTAATTTGCTCTTTCCTAATATCGTTAGATATTATTTCTTATCTAATTAAATAAGAGATTAAATCTTAACAATCTCTACCTTGTATCTTATCTGATGAAGTTGCTCCTCCAAGAAGTTTGCTACCATTCTTCTTCTATGCTTCTACCCTCGAAAGTTTCTTCCCTTTCTAGAAGCATACTACCATGCACGCTTGCATGAGTGTGTGTCCAGATATGATTGTCTGGGCCCTTAATGTCAGAGCACCTCGTGTTATACAATTTGAGAAATTATACCGCCTCCACCTGCGGCTGGAAGATCCACATCCTTCGTACCTTTCTCCCCCATGCCATAGAGTTGTGCTTTCTCTGAGCCACACCAAGTCGAAGACACCGTGTGGCCGGTCCAACCATGACTTCCTCTTTCGAACAGTTGACAACTTCGCCTATGCACCTATTGAAGTTTGCAGCCGAGTTTACAATCGCACACCAAAATGCCCCTGAGAGTTGAAAGCATGTAGCACTCTTCGGGTATATGACGCCTACCACCCACGCTATTGTTTCATCTACGCCTCCCATGTTCGTAGACCTCTCGTCAGTCGCTCCTCTTTCGGTAAGAAAAAATCCAACCAGTCGATAGAACCAGATAGCCTTCGTGGCCACTTGTTCTTTGTAAGTAGATAGCATGACTTCACCCCACGTTGATATTTCACAACTAAAGGATTCACACCCTCATGATTCCATGATAATGTTGCCATCAAGATTTTCTACCAGATGGCCTCCAATGGTAGTTGTCGACGTCATCATGTTTTTATGTGCCCTCGATGCTTTCTGATCGTCTTGCATGAATCCTGCTCTGATACCATTTGAAGAGATTTGCGGAAACTTCAAGCCCAAAACAAATGTCACATGAGCCAAGCATGCACAACAAGAGCTAGAATGGCCCACGTAGACAAAGCCAATAGCCACCAAATAAATAACCAAGCAGAGAATATGATTAGCAAAGAGGACCGCAGAATTATATTAAGCAAACCTCAAAAAGATTACAAGGATTGTCGCTTTCTCACAATCTCGTGCCCACAATAGAATCTCATAACCCACTCTCATTTTATCTCATGTTTGACTATCATTTGTGACTCTCCATCTTTGGCACACGATGTTGTCCTACGTTGGCACATCCGAAGTTACCACATATTGAAATCACACATCAGCGCATGTATTCCAACGATGTCTATTTCTATTTATAAATACGGACTCCCGGTTAGACAATACAAGAGGATACAACCATTCTATAAGGTTTAGAAAACGACAATACAAAAGAATAAAGAAATAATATCTTGGACTTCAAATTTAATACTGATTTGTTCTTTCCTATTATTATTAGATCTTATTTCTTATCCAATTAAGATTCCAATTAAGATAAGAGACACAATCCTAACTCAGGAGTATGTAGGCCCGCAAGTATGCGGGCGATGTCAACCATGAGGATCATGTGGCCCTGGGCGAGGAGGAGTGTCGACATCCGGGTGCTGCTTTTGGTCGGACATGGTAGCCATCACTGCACTGGAGATGAATGATGAGTGATCAAGGGTCCCGCGAGAGAAAAGTGAAGGACGAATAAACTTAGCATAGCCTTAAGTTGCAGCGGGACGACGCTGTGAAGCACTAGTTTATATGAGTCTATTTAACAAATTTCTTGTAGTTTACTTAAATCTCAACTAACCCCAACATTCCAGCTATCCCCTCTAGGCAACTTCCGGTCAACTCAAACAATGTACACTTATGATTCATTTAGAAAGTCATTTATGCCCTTGGTTTTAAACGAAGTGACACCCTGCTTTTCAGTTTTTCACATACCACAATGGTAGAAATTACGTCTTACGATTTTATTTATAACAAAGGATTGAAAATATTCTATGACATTGAACGTCGAAACGTGGTGTTCCACCACCTTATTAAGTTGAAGAGAAAAATATAAATATTAAAGTACATATACAATTACATTGTTAGTAAGATAAGTAGGAAAAAAAGACATCTTTGAGGCTTGTTTGGATTAATCTCATAGCATATTTATAGTTAAAGAACAAGAAAAGACTCTAAAGAGAAACAAGAGATGATAGTAATAAGCTAATAATTATGTTCTTTGTATTGATAAGATGTCGTTCATATCCTTAATTTGTGGTCTCACATCATAGAAAAATTCCAGATGTGCAAAATTCCTAACTCTATCAACTATATAAACAGGACATGAGTGTGGAGACCGATAAGAGTCATCTTTCACTACGTGTTACATATAGCAATTGAATACAAAAAGCCCCATCGGTAATTCAAAAAAATAAAGACATGCAACTCTTCTCCTGACCATTCACATATAGTAGGACCAAGCTATAATTTTAAAAAAATGTCAAATTTACACTCAATCCCTCCTATAACCATTTCATATAGTCGATTAGAATATACAAGGACCAACTTGCAATTTAAAAAGTTAAAAAAATTACATCCAAACTGTTCTATGTTGTAGCACAGTTATCTTATCAGAAGAAAAGACTGATTTCTATCTAAAGTGAAAAAATTACATTCAATACCTCCTACATTCTTTCCAATATAGTGCATATTAAACTACAAGGACCACTTTGTAGTTTCAAAAATATAAGAAAAAGTTGTAGAAAAAACCCTATATGAACTTTCTTATGTAGTATAGATATGGCTAGCAGTCAAGTTTCCACAATTCATAGCATTATACATCAAATAAAAAATACCACGATATTTTAGTTTTTATATAATTATTTCAGTTATGAGATGAGAGCAAGTCGGTGAATGTAGAGACATATATCGAAAGACTCACATAGTAACCAATAAAGGAAAAATAATGCAAATCCAACATCTACCAAATAATTTCATGAAATGGGGGTGGAAATTATGATAAAACAACCCACAAATTCGATATGGGCTACCGGGTCTCCTAAAAGACAATCTATATATATACCAACAAATATGAAATTAATAGAGTGGATTCCCCTTATAAGAACCACTATAGATTGAACCAACCAGCAAGTTAACCATCAAGAGAATCCATGAGGTAGTTATAAAAAATACATCTTAAAGAACCAGTCATCTTAGGAATCCATGGGGTCATCTCATGATGAGGTCGTCTCAGTATCAATAGAGTTGGCAATCGGGTTTGGGTCAATTGAGTTTTAATTCGGGTCATTTTGGGTCAAATTTTTTTCGGCTAGACTATTAACTTATACAAGATAGATTCTCAATCCTTTACCCTAATCCTACGCACATTATGTTGGGGTATATTGGGATTAACAAAATACAAAGAGGATAAATTCTAGAAAAATGATATGATTTGTTTAGTCATTGATAATTACCACATGTAATCAACAAAATTTTAATGTAAGATGACATACAATGTGATTGAGAAACACATATAATGCTTGTCATAATGTTTTTGATATTTTAAACACAATCCATTAAACAACTAGTATAATAAATCATACAAACCAATACAAAACTATATAGAATTGTAGAAAAAACTTATGAGTGATGGATTTTAATTTATTAGGACATTGGCGGTCTCAGACTTTAGTATTTATAATTTAGTAAAATATTTATAAATTTTGGGTTAATCCAATTTGAGTCTAAAGTCCAAATCAAAACCTAACCCAAAAATGATTTCAAGTTCATTGGGTTCAGGTAACTTTGGTTCAGATCTAAAAACCTTAAACCCTAACCAGCTTAAAAATTAATATTAGAGTACAGTCTTGTTTTTCCAGCCCTAAGTATCAACCTTAAAGTTAATATTATCTATCAAAGTAGTCCCATCTTCTATACATGAGATGGAAAATGCTCATGTAGAAAACTTCATCTTAAAGATCGAGGATACTTCTCGTAAGAGAAAAATTAATCAATAAAGAATAACAATTATAAACGTTAACTATAACTTTGTGGTCATTGTTGTGACTATTTTGAGAGTATAACCGAGCATGCTCTGGTTTGATTTTTCAAGTAATACAAGCTGCTAAGGTGCTTGAGTTATCAAGAGTAGCAACATTGAGGAAGCTTCTTTATTAAATAATACATTGAGAGGGAAGCAACATTGAGGACTCTTCTTTATTAAATAATATATTGTGAGTATGGTCAAATCTGTTATCATTAATTAAGGTCTCAATGAAGAATTGAAATAATATATATTTTGAGAATAACAGTAATAATGTGGTTTGTAACATACTCAAATCTAGGCTAATATGGTATCTATCCATTCTTCTAGGCCCTATTTGATTATATTAATATATGGTACCTTTTACCCAATTCAAAATGTGTTGAGAGTAACCAGAATCATAAAGATTCATGAAATCATAAATACACTCATATGATATTTTAAAATAACCATAAGGATCAATAATTAGGAATTGATGTATAAATACACTAATTGATATATTGGTCCTATACACCCTATAATATTAGGATTTAAAATATTAAAGAAATTGAATATGAAAATATGAATATCGATGACACAATTTCTTAGATTTAGATATTAAATTCATTAAGATATTACTTAATATGAAAACAATTCAATCTACTATAAAAAATTCAAAATATAAAATTGATGGAAATTTTGGATTCATCATAACCAATTCATCCTACATGTCAAATTTCATATTATTAGATTAATGTCTAGTTGGTCAATTGAATTAGTATAGAACCACATAACAATGACCTAAATAAATATAGATAACTTTGGGTCATCATTATTATCATCTAAGTATTATTTATTGTTGTCACAAGGCTTTTTTTTACCTGAGATGTCCACGATCCCACAATCGGGCCTCCTCTCATGGATCTGTGGAAGGGGACTTACCCTCTATCTTGCAAGTTGCAACCGCTTGCTACGCAGGAAGCAATGACCGTCGTGACTCCGTTCTCCCCCAACCGATGCATTTCATGCTCTCACCAAACCTCTTCTCACCCTCTTCCGCTACTTCCTCTCCCTCTTCTACTATGCCTCCTCCTCTCCACACCCACTGAATCCTAGCGGATCTGCTTCTTCTTTCCCTCTTCACCACCACAACCATAGTAGGGTATCACCATTGGCGGTGGTAGCCACCAGCTGACCAGAAGCACCTCTTCCTCTTGATCTTCCTTCCTTTCCTTCTCTTCATTGCTTCCTTGCATCAGCCACATGAGAACTGGACCTGTACTAGAAGTTTGTGGCAAAAATCTTCAGATGCACATTTGATACCACCACTTTCTCCTCTTCTCCTTGGCACCACCTTGGAACTGAAGAATGGGGCATATTGATCTTCTCCCTTACGCCGCCACCCAATGCTGCAATTTCGACCCCAGTAGCGCCACCTCCTCATATCCTTTCCTTCCAAACTCGACCACAACCTAGGAAGCCTTCCTCTCGCTCTCAACATCGTGAATCCGAGACAGCAAGTAGCCATAACCACTGACCGTCATGGTCCTATCAGCTCGAGCACATCCTCCTTCCTCTTCCGCTTCACCGTTCCACCGGCATCACCATCATGGCCACCCTCAGCTACTTCCTCCTGTCTATGACTTGCACCCTTGGATCAACCGTAGTTAGGCACATCGGTCGTCACTACTAATTCTAGGCATTGAGTTCTGATGCAGCCCTATTTTAGGGCTCCATCTTGTGCCGTTTTGTATATAAGTTGCATCTAAACATGTTAGATTACAAGTATTTTCCCCCAATTTGATTATCATTGCAAATACGCTTATGGATGTTCGTTGCACTATTTTTAGGTGTTTGGACCACAATGGATGGACGAGTGTGATGGAGAGGCCCAAAGAAGGCCCCAAAGCTCCCCCAACCTACCTTAGTGGACAAAGAGTCATCACCAAGCAAGGACATCCGAATTTGACAAAGTTTGAAGCTCATCAGCCTGCTCAAGCCCTCACCACGGCCGTGGCCACTGCCCACGGCCGTAATGTTTATTGCCAAGGAGCAGCAGTTCTAACAGGAGAAATGGCCAGAATCATCACGGGCATGGCCCTCGGCCACGACCATGACAAACCAGATTCAACACGGCCGTGGCCACTGCCCACGGCCGTAATGTTTATTGCCAAGGAATCAACAGGGGAAAGTTCGCCAGCTGCCACGCCCGTGGCCGCACACCACGCCCGTGGCCCAGCCACTTCACCACGGCCGTGGCCCCTCGCCACGGTCGTATTGAGCCACTCCTTTCATTTCCAGTTCCCCTTCACCATAGCCGTACCACCTGACCACGGCCATGTTTTACCCTCTTCACCACGGCCGTGGCCCTTCATCACGGTCGTGGTGGCCTTCATTCCAGCAGACATTTCCACTGTTTTTCCTTTTTTACCCCCACTTAACCCTAGCTCCTATATAAGCACTAGTGGCTCTTAGGGCTCGAGGACAGCACCCAGAAAGCACTCCTAGCCGACCCTAGCTGCTGCCATGGCATCCTTTTCTTCAATCCACCCATTTCTTTGCAATCTACCCCATTTCCATCCATTTTCCACTCATTTCCACCATAGAAACCTAGTTTCTCTAGGTTTCTATCCATCCATTCCACCATTTTCATGCACCCATGCACCTTTGGAGGAGGGAGGTCGTTTGCAGCTGCTTGGAGGTGAAGAAGGAGGCCACTACATCGAGCTTCATGGCGTTTTCCCTTCTTCTATCCCCTTCTTTTCCTAGTTTGATCATGTATAGCTAAGCCCCCTTGGGTGGGCTGTTTGGGGCAAAAATGTGACTTTGATACCATGTTGGGGGAATATAATTTGTAATGAACATATTTCATTTCTATGATGATTGCCTTTGCTTATATCTCATTTCCCATTACTTGTGCATGTGGTTGTTGTTTAATTACATTAATTGCTTGCCTTGTGGTGTTTGAAGACATTTGTCCCTAGGATGTTTTGGTTTCTATGTAGCTATCATAGGATTGGCTCCTAGGTCCTTAATTCGGATCCCTAGCTAGCCCCCTATCTTCCTACATAATCACCTTCTTCCTACATGCAAATGTGAGTTCTAAGTGCCTAGTATAAGTGTGATTAGTGCAATTGCCTAGGATTTCCTAAAGGCTGAGGTGGCTAGTGGCATGAGGTCAAATACCCTCATCTCTACTCCCATCCTTACCCTTGGTCCTCAATTGACTAATACCACTTATCCTAGAGACCTAGACTTGGTACGTCCTATGAGAATTACACCTAGCCCTAGTTCTCCAATTAGTAGCTTAGGGTAAATTCTCATAGCACCCACCTTGTTGTTTGGTTTGGTAATCTAGAATGAGATATGTTAATTGCTTATTATGGTGACATCCCCCAACTAATGTCAAGGTCACATTCCCAAACGGCCCACCTCCTTCATCTAATTGCTTAAAACCCTAATTGCCTAATTTGCTTGTTAATGCTAGCTTAGTTCATTTGCTTTAGTCTAACATAGTCAATTTCCTGGTTTTGGTAGCTAGTGTTAATTTAGGTCTTTCATGTTGCTTAGTGATTAACTTAGGTTCTAAATTGCTAGTTGCTTGCTTAGTCTAGCGTAGTTCGTTCTTTCTCTTGTTTAGATAGCTTGTTAACTTAGATTGCTAATTAAGCCTTTTGATAACTTAGTTTCACATTGCGTTTCCTACTTGCTCGTCTAGCTTAATCAATCAACAATCAAACTTAAAACCCTAAAAACCCTACTCTCCGCACTAGGAACGTAGCTCATGCTTTCTAACTCTAGCGCCCCCTCTATCTCCGCGGTTCGACCCCGTACTTGCCGCCTCACCTATACTACGACACGACCCCGTGCGCTTGCGGGCGTAGTGTCTTAGTAGACGTAGGTAGTTAGTCTGGGACCTTACAAATTTCGAAAGCTAAAGATCCCATCTCATCCCGTGCCTCCCGACCTCGTGGATTGCACTCGTTGCAAGCCTCTAGCGGGAGCGCACCAAGCTTTCTGGCGCCGTTGCTGGGGATAGAGGCACTCGGCCTAGTTAGATAGTGTAGCTTAGCCTTTCCTTTTGCCCTCACCATTGTTATTCTTTATTCTTTGTGGTACTCTTACATATTGGTTCGCTAACTTGGCTCCTTGTTGTTTGTTTGTGATTTGCGCAGGTGACAGCTGTGCATGCGCAACACGCGTTCGACTTGCACCGACTTGGTGGTTTACGACCCTGAGATTGGGAGAAGAAGACGTCAAGCACGCCGCAATCTACACCGAGGAGCCGGGATGGCCGATAACGACCCACCACCGGAAGTTCCACCTCAGCCGCATCGCCCGCTTCATGAATATTTCACGTCGGGAAACTACAATTCCCCCATCTCCACGCTAGTTGATCAAATGCCCGGGCAGCAGTTTTCTATCCCACCGGCACTCTTGGGGCTTCTTCCCACGTACTACGGAATGGAGAACGAAAATCCTTATCACCATATAGATGCATTCTTCGAAACGTGCTCCACATTCCGTACGCCCGCCGCCACAGACGACTCGATTAGGCAGACACTTTTTCCCTTCTCTCTCAAAGAGAAGGCCAAGGAGTGGTACGTTTCGAGGCCCGAGCTCGTCACATGGAATGAAGTGAAGAATGAGTTTCTGAAGAAGTTCTTTCCGATAGCCAAGTTATCCTACATGAGAAGGTGCATCACGTCCTTCGCCCAAAAAGAGAACGAACCCTTCCCTGAGGCATGGGAGCAGTTCCAGAAGTTGCTTCGTGACTGCCCTCACCACGAGGTCCCGCTTTGGCAGCTAGTTCAGGCCTTCTACACCGGGCTTGAGGAGTAGAGCCAAAACAATGTTGATTCTTCCTGCGGGGGCACGTTCATGGCAAAGCCGCCCGAGGACTCATGGCCACTGTTTGAACATCTCGCCGAGAATTCTCGCCACCGAGCTTCCACTAAAGGGAGCATTGCGGCCGGAACTACACTCCTCCACCTTCCTCCATGGCTCCCGCACGCAATGCCACCGACCCCGACATGATGGCAATGATGACCGAGATGATGAAGTGGATGAAGAATCAAGTTGCCAGCTCCTCTAACCAGCCCACAAGGGCAGTTGATACTGTAGACTAGGAGGTCAATGCTCTATATTCCTTTGGTGGCCGCAACAACCAGTGTCCAATGTCCCAATCCTACACTCCCGAGTGGAGGAACCACCCAAATTTCTCTTGGAAACAACAGAACGAGGATGGGCAAGGACAGGGGCAGCAAAAGCCACGCTACAACTCAAAGTTTGAAGAGGAAGTACTCGGGAGACTGAGGAATCTAGATGAGGTAAAGAGAGAAGTGTCTTCTCAAGGACAGAACATCAGCCGTCTTGAGCAAAGGCTTGATCAAATTTCTATCTCACTTGCTCGCCGTGAAGAGGGGAGACTGCCATCTCAACCTATGACAAATCCTAACAGCGATGGTAGTTGTGTGACTGCCGCCCAAGCCGCATACTTCCCACCACGTAGCCAAGCAACCTCACTTCCACAATACCAAGGGCCACCGCACCCATATGCTCCTCCATCCCACCAACCCCCGCTAAACTACCAATACTCACCACCACCACCACATACTTACCAACCTCAACCTCCACCACAACCAACTTGCATACTCCAAAATCCTAATCCTCCCCAGCAATGACCACCACCACCTCCGTCCTCACAAGCTCCCCCTTCTTCACATGAGCAAGTGAGTATGGTCACTGTCATATGGAGTGAAGAAACTGCTCAAGGCTGCGGAAAAAGGGGAAAGAAAGTGACTAAGGTTGGAAGCAAAGTCCCGATACGTGAGGGATCTAGCAAAGATAAAGAAGACTCCGAAGGAATTGCCGCCCAAGCACCACCAGAGAATGATAGGTACACCCAGATTTCTACTGCACCAGACGCGAATGTAGAGGCACTATCATTGGCTCTACCCTCACCCGGGGATGCAGAAATTATCATAGACATAGCAGCATTTGAAGCCATGTCCTTATGGAAACCAAGATCTTTACATGATACTAGCGTCGCCATCACCCCTCCGCAAGTTCCAGCCACTACAGTGGCGATAGTTGATGAAAACAGGAAGCAACCCCATGAAGGTTCGACTCTCCAAAAAGGGGGCAGAAATGTTATGAATCTCCTAGGAAACTTGAAGCGGGGAACAATAGGTGTTACATCACTCTTTTCATTGATGAAGGACATATGCATGGGAAAGAGAAAGTTAGTGCTATTGCCGACTGAAGAGATTGTTGCCTCAAAATCTGTGAATTTCATCTATGACAATGGCTTCCCAGAAAAGAGAGGTGATCCGGGAGTACCTCTGATTTCTTGCTTCATTGGCACACAACCCGTCTAGCACGCTCTCATTGACTTAGGTGCAGGAACAAGTCTCATGCCATGGAGCATGTACCTACGGCTTGGCCTAAATAAAATGAAACCAGTGGAGTGCACCATTATCTTGGGTGACAGAACCAAAAGGAAGCCCTTGGGAATCATGCAGAACACAATAGTGTCGATGGATGAAAGAGTGAACATTGCCTATGTGACCGATTTCCTGATAGTGGACACCGCACCTATTGATGGAGAAGAGTACCTCATATTGGGTAGACCTTTCCTATCTACTGCGGGAGCTGAAATCAACATCCGCAAGGGCACGCCAACGGTTACTTACAAGAGAAAAAAGTTCGACTTCTTCATGTTCACCAAAGAAGAGAGAGATGAGCTATCCAATGAAGACTTCGGTGAGAGTTTGTGCTACCGTGACCCTCTGGAGCTGTGGAGATCGAGCCCATACTTCTATTCCATGTACACTCCTTGGGACGAAGCACATTTCGTAAGAGCGCTCGACAGGATCACCGTAGAAGAGAAGGAGGGCACCGTGGGTATCAATACATGATGAAAAAGAGCAACAAGCCCGGCTGAAGGCTATAAATTTAGCGCTTGTGGGAGGCAACCCACGTGGTTTGAGATTCTCGAACCTTGTTTTTACCATACTTTCTTTTGGTTTCCAAGAAACACTCACACACACACTATACTTGATAGTTTTTCTGTTTGTGAATCATTTTAGCACAGGCATAAGAAAGAAAAGATGAAGCTGAAGAGTTTAGCCGAGACAGAGGTCAAAGTGGAAGAAAAGATTGCAACTCAATGGAGGAGCTACAGGAAGAAAGCCAGAACGGTCGTGCTGCCCAGCACGGCCGTGGTGGCCCTGTCCTGCTCACCTAAAAGTTACTTTGACCACTCCAGCTCTCGCCGGTTTCCTTTCGCAACCCCACGCATTTTTACCCTACTAGTCTAAACTTCTATTTCATGATGAGGACATCATGAGTTAAAAGTTTGGGGTGGTAGGGCGGTAAGCCTTCTTTCGCCGCATTTTTCTCTATGTACCTTGTGCTGAATTTTTGCAAGATGATCAAACAGTTTGATTGACTTACCATACTCAATTACCTTGACCTTGTGTTCCTGCTTGCATTCACGCATTCACGTAGTTAACTTCTGCATTTTGAGTAATTTTTCAACATTTTGCTTCTTCATACTATGCACTGCATTCTCACGTAGTTTTTGATAATTTCTTGTGCATGTTAAGTAGGATTTGTTGCTTTATGTTTTTAAATTCCCTAAAGTTGGTTTAGATGCGATTTAGTGCAAATTGGCACCATTTTGGCCAATTTTGCCCAGATTTGAATATTCTTGCTCTGATAGGATGTTTTGACTTAATCTCCAATGTTTGAAATGTAAAGGTTTACTCTTGTGACAAATGCATGCTACATTCTTAGATCTTATTGATATATGGCCTTGCTTGTGACTTTTTACATGTGAACCACATCTCTTAAGTTTGTGAATGTGTTGGTTGAATCATGAATTGATCAAGCGACAAACGCTTAAAGCCAATGGAATCACTTGGTAGAAATATGAATATTGTGTTAATTCTATCATGTGATGTGATATTACTTGGTGAAGTGTTGAATTAACTTTCATGCAGGGAATCGTATGTTGAAAACTACACTGATGACCCCTCTTTGATCCGACTATTCTTCCACCATCTTCATACCCCTCCGCCTCATAAAAGATGCCAAAGTGCACATATTAGTCGTGGCCACCTCCAAAAGTTTGGGGTGGCCACATCTTTATCTCCCCGCTTCACTCTATCCGCCATATGCCCTATCTACACCAAGGGCAGAGAAAAAGAAAACGAAAAGCAAAAATAAAATAAAAGGATGCTCCTGTTTAAGAGCATTCAAATAAAGAAAAGAAGAGTGTGTAAAAGCACTCCAAATCTTACCGCAACCCTTTCTTCTTCTTTTATACCCATTGAGCTAGAAAACATCAAATCTAGCTCACTTTACCCTTTCTATAGCCAAGTGGATCATCTAGTGTGGTTTGAAGCATAAGACCGAATGCATGAAAGTGAAACAACACTCCTAGTCACCTGTGATTAACATCAACATGAAACGGTTTACCTGGAATGACATAAAGGACATATGGACAACTTGTGTTTCTATGCTTTATATTTGAAGTTTGTATGCTCAGTGCTCAGTTCATGATTGGGTTGTGAAAGAAGGAGAGGAGAGATATGAGACACATGCACTTAGTCATTTCCAAGACCATATATATTCAATAACCTTCTGCTGCTTTGCATTTGTCATTTGTTTTTGTTGAAAAGAACGGAAAAGAGAGATCAAGTTGAAGCATACTTGAGGACAAGTATGTTTTAAGTTTGGGGTGGTGATGCAGCCCTATTTTAGGGCTCCATCTTGTGCCGTTTTGTATATAAGTTGCATCTAAACATGTTAGATTACAAGTATTTTCCCCCAATTTGATTATCATTGCAAATACACTTATGGATGTTCGTTGCACTATTTTCAGGTGTTTGGACCACAATGGATGGACGAGTGTGATGGAGAGGCCCAAAGAAGGCCCCAAAGCTCCCCCAACCTACCTTAGTGGCCAAAGAGTCATCACCAAGCAAGGACATCCGAATTTGACAAAGTTTGAAGCTCATCAGCCTGCTCAAGCCCTCACCACGGCCGTGGCCACTGCCCACGGCTGTAATGTTTATTGCTAAGGAGCAACAGTTCCAACAGGAGAAATGGCCAGAATCATCACGGGCATGGCCCTCGGCCACGACCATGACAAACTAGATTCAACACGGCCGTGGCCACTGTCCACGGCCGTAATGTTTATTACCAAGGAATCAACAGGGGAAAGTTCGCCAGCTGCCACGCCCGTGGCCGCACACCACGCCCGTGGCCCAGCCACTTCACCACAGTCGTGGCCCCTCGCCACGGTCGTATTGAGTCACTCCTTTCATTTCCAGTTCCCCTTCACCATAGCCGTACCACCTGACCACGGCCATGTTTTACCCTCTTCACCACGGCCATGTCCCTTCATCACGGTCGTGGTGGCCTTCATTCCTGCAGACTTTTCCACTATGTTTCCTTTTTTACCCCCACTTAACCCTAGCTCATATATAAGCACTAGTGGCTCCTAGGGCTCGAGGACAGCACCGAGAAAGCACTCCTAGCCGACCCTAGCTGCTGCCATTGCATCCTTTGCTTCAATCCACCCATTTCTTTGCAATCTACCCCATTTCCATCCATTTTCCACTCATTTCCACCATAGAAACCTAGTTTCTCTAGGTTTCTATCCATCCATTCCACCATTTTCATGCACCCCTGCACCTTTGGAGGAGGGAGGTCGTTTGCAGCTGCTTGGAGGTGAAGAAGGAGGCCACTACATTGAGCTTCATGGCATTTTCCCTTCTTCTATCCCCTTCTTTTCCTAGTTTGATCATGTATAGCTAAGCCCCCTTGGGTGGGCTGTTTGGAGAAAAAATGTGACTTTGATACCATGTTGGGGGAATATAATTTGTAATGAACATATTTCATTTCTATGATGATTGCCTTTACATATATCTCATTTCCCATTACTTGTGCATGTGGTTGTTGTTTAATTACATTAATTGCTTGCCTTGTGGTGTTTGAAGACATTTGTCCCTAGGATGTTTTGGTTTCTATGTAGCTATCATAGGATTGGCTCCTAGGTCCTTAATTCAGATCCCTAGCTGGCCCCCTATCTTCCTACATAATCACCTTCTTCCTACATGCAAATGTGAGTTCTAAGTGACTAGTATAAGTGTGATTAGTGCAATTGCCTAGGATTTCCTAAAGGCTGAGGTGGCTAGTGGCATGAGGTCAAATACCCTCATCTCTACTCCCATCCTTACCTTTGGTCCTCAATTGACTAATACCACTTATCCTAGAGACCTATACTTGGTACGTCCTATGAGAATTACACCTAGCCCTAGTTCTCCAATTAGTAGCTTAGGGTGAATTCTCATAGCACCCACCTTGTTGTTTGGTTTGGTAATCTAGAATGAGATATGTTAATTGCTTATTATGGTGACATCCCCCAACTAATGTCAAGGTCACATTCCCAAACAGGCCACCTCCTTCATCTAATTGCTTAAAACCCTAATTGCCTAATTTGCTTGTTAATTCTAGCTTAGTTCATTTGCTTTAGTCTAACTTAGTCAATTGCCTGGTTTTGGTAGCTAGTGTTAATTTAGGTCTTTCATGTTTCTTAGTGATTAACTTAGGTTCTAAATTGCTAGTTGCTTGCTTAGTCTAGCGTAGTTCGTTCTTGCTCTTGTTTAGATAGCTTGTTAACTTAGATTGCTAATTAAGCCTTTTGATAACTTAGTTTCACATTGCGTTTCCTACTTGCTCGTCTAGCTTAATCAATCAACAATCAACCTTAAAACCCTAAAAACCCTACTCTCCGCACTAGGAACGTAGCTCACGCTTTCTAACTCTAGCGCCCCCTCTAACTCCGTAGTTCGACCCCGTACTTGCCGCCTCACCTATACTACGACACGACCCCGTGCGCTTGCGGGTGTAGTGTCTTAGTAGACATAGGTAGTTAGTCTGGGACCTTACAAATTTCGAAAGCTAAAGATCCCATCTCATCCCGTGCCTCCCGACCTCGTGGATTGCACTCGTTGCAAGCCTCTAGCGGGAGCGCACCAAGTTCCTTTGTCCTTACCTTCGACCTACGTCAAACTCTGTCTCTTTAAAGACTCCTGAGATTGTCTTCCCTAAGCTGTTGTCAACATGCACTCCGCCGCCCACACTCGCGTGGCCAACAAGACTCATTAGAGATGCTCCACTAAAGAGAACACAAAACTATAGTCTTCTCAACCATGATTCTACTCCTCATCGTGCATTGGTCTTATCATTATTTCTCCCTCAATGACAGCCCAACAATCCATGAGGAAGCCATCTCCTTTAGCCCTAGCGGTGCTGCAACCTCCTCCAACACTGACTCCACCACGGAATCTCTTCTTTACTTCCTCCTTCTCCCTCTACCCAACTGTGGTATGGGCTAGCTAGTCTGCCACAAGACAAAGGGGTCATCTCTGGCAATAACTTAGCAAAAGAACACAAGGTCAAACCCCACCGAGGATTCTTCAAGATATACGACATGTAGGTGAGTGCTTTCCCTTCCTTGTAGTTTAGTTCTTAACAATTGGTGAAAGATAATTACCAATTATGATGATTACTAGACACCTTTAGATATTGAATTTAGTCATACGGATACATGAGAATAATTGATATATATACATGTAGTATACATATATATTGGTGAATGGGTAATACATGCAAGCTCGTTTGATGTAACCCTATTACTATCGACTTAAGAAGTATTATTGTAGATGACATATTTGAGGATAATCAAATGGCTGAAAGGTATCATATGTAGGTATGGCTATGACTATATTTGTTGGAAACTACATGCACAATAAGAATAATTATGCAATCACAAGTAAATGCATGTAGGCTTAAAACCTGAGATTTTGTATAATAGGGCATTCTTGTAAATATATCTCACATTGACCATTCATGTAAATATACCTCATTCTACAATGTAATTAATCCTAGTCGATGAAACTTGAACCATAATAGAGAGACAAAGAGAATAAATGTAAAAAATAGTGTAGTATCACCAACACATATATATGATCTAGACATATTTAGACTTGTGGGGCTAATTATAAATTTATAACTAAAGTGGATATCAATTGGATCATATGTTCACTTTATAGCATTAAAACCCTAAAATACCCTTAAGTAGACAAACATAGGATAAGTATCCTAGGCATGTATGCACAAGCTTGACTAACATACCTAATTTGTTCTTAGGATGAAAGCTTTACTACGTGGACCAAGTATATTGATTGGGTCAACCATTAGCTATGATGATCTTGTATGTACATACTTTATTTTTATTTTGGGAATTATTTGACTACACCTAAATTCATTTAATGAGGCATGTCTTTAACTACTACTTGCAATCCATTTGCTGAACATTCTTATTTCCTTATTTGAGTTCATATATTCTTGCTGTTGTTGAATTTTTTTTTATAATGGGTCTTTAGAAACCTCTTGGTATGTTTTTCATTGTAAGTGAAATTGACTAAAATTATCATCTTGCCACTCTATTTTTGCAAATGCTTATTGTTTTAAATTGTGTTTGTGGTTAATTGATATGGAAAGACACTTTATTCATCATGCTTATTCTCTGAATTTAACATGCCTCATTTCTCTTGTTATAATTCTTTTGAACTTAGCTAATTTCAAATAACCCCATTTGTGATAGAGTGGACATTTAAAATCCTCAAATGTCTAAAGATATAATTGAATCTATATGTTTGAGTTGTTTTGAGAGTTCCAAGTACTTTGGTAAAGTTTCATGGTTAATTATGTTGATATTAGTATTAAGATCCATAAGTTTATGCCTCTTTGAGGAATTTATTTGATTGGTAATATAGTTAAGTTTTGGGATCAAAGTTGGATGTGATATAGCTTGGATGATGATAAAACTTTGGTCAGAGTTTCCTGAGGTTTGGAAGTTCCTAGATGATGTAATTTAAGTTTGAAGTGGGATAATTGATTAGCTTTTGATGCATCCATGAGAAAAGCTTATAAATATATATATAGTATAATTTGTTAGTGAATGCCTTGTCACACCTTGGTCAAGAGAATGAGTGAAGTGGATGCTTTCCTTGGTGGGCGCTACAGCCCATGGACTGTAGGTTAGATTGGAGACATGGCTATGTCGAGGCCCTTTATGGCCAGATCGGAGGGTTAAGGAGTTATTTCGTAACCCAATTCATATAAATCGACATGGGAGGCAGTTCAGGTGTTGCAGAATCAAGCCACCACGATCATCATTCGTGGGCAAACGTGTGATCGATCGTGGGACAGCCTAGTTGTGTTGAGAGGAGTTAGAAGTGGGATATGAATGAGAATAGAGGAGTTCATCTCATCGGTTCCCACTGCTCCCTCCAACACTTTCTGTAGGTAGAGTAGGGTAGAGGAGTGCAGGTTTCCATGGAGCACGCTTGAAGCCTGAAGCAGCAATAGAGGAAGAGGAGAGGAAGGTGTCATCGTTACTTCTTGCTCAAGCCACACCAGCGCTTGAGAACTAAGCTGACAGGCTCCGTGAGGAGGAGCCGCCATAGCAGCAACCTGGAGACCGGAGGCGGCAAGAAGGTCGTACTGTAGGACTGCATGGAGAGCTCGATGGTGCCATCACCTGTAGTCCTTTGCTTCCCAAATTCCTCGATGGAGCCATGGATGCAGCGGCGCCCTCTCTGCTTTGTGAAGAACCAGACTTGGCTCCCAATCGCCGAAAAACAGATCTGAACCATAGCCGGCGGCGGCAAGCTTGATCGGGTTGCTAGCTCGTCAGAGATGAGGCTTGCGGCAGTGCACTTTGGGGCTGAGGTTGTGCGATGGCAGTCGGGTGGGAGCGCGCTAAGCAGGAGAGACGCCAGCCAGGTGGAGACGAGCAGAATGGAGGCGGCGGCGGCTTGCCCACGGACTCACGCCCGATGACGGCACTGAGCGGGGGTCTCACGCTGAATGGGAGACGACGCAACTCACAATCTAGCAGACGTGAAAGAGAAAGGAGGACCAAGTTTGCCAACCCTTGAACCGGACTGAACCTAAAAGAAAACCCAGCCAAACCAAGAAAAGAGGGCCACATCTCCTTAGGGATAGGTGGCAAGACGATATTGGTCACGAAAAGGTAAATCTTCAATAATTCTCAAATCTTGTATAATTAGTAGTAAATAGCTCGAGCCTCAGAAAAATACATATGACATACCAAAATTCTCAGAAAAATGCATAGCACAAGATGGAACAATAATATCAGGCTTTTGATGCATTAATATCAGTGATAATATGTAAGATGTGAAATTCTCATAGGATGGATAATAAATATCAAACATCGACAAAAAATTATGAGAAAATACCAGTAATTGAAAAATCATATCTGTAATCCATATGATGTCAGTAATCATTATGTTGATACACAAAATATTGTAATTTACTCTATATGCCATTTAGGGCTTATAACCCTAAATATAATGCAATAAATACATGCATGCTCAATATATATGATGAAATTCACAGAATAAGCTCATATTAGTATATGGAACCTCAGTTTTAATTATGAGATCATAATGATGAGCAGAATCCATGTTATATGAAGATGAACCTTGATACATGGGTTGAAACCCTAATTTGAATGATGTATATAAACTAGGGTTAATATGTCCACCAAAAAGGATATGGAACCTAATGTTCAGATAATGAACTATACTCTGGAATATGACATCAGTAAGATAAGTCTAGGACAAGAATGCAAGTAACAATGGAAATATACTAAAGAGATAAGGGAAACCCTAATGAACATGATTAGGGTTAAGATGAGATGTATGATGATGAGAATATGGTGATAGTATATGATCTTGTCTTAATCAGGTTTAATAAAGTTATAGATGACATGAGGATATGATGATTAGAATGTCTCTTGATCAAGGTATGCCATTACCTCTTACTTGGCTTATTATATAATATGCTTGTGTTATATGTGTAGTAAAATACTTGGCATATGATATTGGATGAAATGATTATTCTTGCATGATATGTTGCTTGATTTTATGTACTTATGGCTATAAACACATGAAACATTAGATATCAGATACATCATATGATAGCACTATACTCTTTGGTAGTACAGTGCATTGAAGTGATCTCAAACTCTTTGGTAGTAGATCACATGTGTTAGATTTCAAACTCTTTGGTAGTAGATCACACGTAAATGATCTCAAACTCTTTGGTAGTAGATCATAAGGCCTAAAAACATCAAAGCCCTTGGGGGCAGATGTACGAGATATATGATGGAAATGTGATTAAAAATATGTGTTCTCTTTTTCTAATGAATCTCTTTGTGCAAATATACGCTTTTCTTATATTCTTCTGTCTCTTCCAAGTATTACTTTTATCTTATTGCCAAGATATGATGAGAGGTATATAAAAGACACGTAGGCGTACTCGGTACAATATTCTTGAATATTGTGCTGACGTGTACCGCATGTAATCTTTTGTTTAGGTTGTGGTCTTGTGCTCTAGAAGATCCAAGATAGTTGAGAGTTGTATGGCGAGCTGATGTACAGGTGGACCTGTTGTCTTAAGATCCTGTAGTTTTGTGGTAGTACATGTATATGTATAAGTTTGTCATTCAATATGTAATATCAAATGTTGTAACAATTCATGTTGTAATTATATGTTGAATGGTGAACATGTGTGTATGGTTTTATTATTGTTCATGTACATGTGCTACTGTGTTTCCTTCTGACTCCCTTGATTTTCTTCTTCTTAGCCTAGTGTAGGGCATTTAAATTGGGATTCTCGCTGAGGTGAGGGTTTCAATTTGGACGTCACACATCATATTATGTTTTAGAAAATCCGGGGACGTCACAGGTGGTATCAGAGCATGAAGAATAGCAAAGTCTGACATTTTCTCATTATACAACTCAAAACCAAAGAACCTTGAACCATAATAATCTTTAGGGTTAGATTAGTCGTCTTTTAGAGACTAGATTTGACCTAGCCTCTAGGTTAGCACCTAGATGTCCGAGAACTAGGTCTAGACTGGTGCGTGTTGAGTAGCAAGTCCTTAGATTTCGTTCTTTCCTTGTAGTGCAGCGGTATGGGACATTGCACTATTTGGACATGATGTGCATCAAGGGAAGAGAAACCCTAGACTTATGGAGCTTGTTGTCTAGAGTAGCTACACTAGTCTACACCATGTTCACACCCATTTTACTAGTTTTCATGACACTGTACTCTCTACTATGTGTGGGACACTCATTTTCAGGATTTGGTTTTTGATTCCAAATGGATCGAACCTCGACAGTTTTCTCTGATGCTTGTTTTATCGGAGAAAAACTATATAATATTTTATTATGTATATGTATTACAAAAATGTGTCCCCACACATGTATGCGTAGGAGGTGGTCATGCAACCTAAGTGAAAGTGAATGACATCAGTCTAGAAGAGAGGGTAGTTCTAGATTAGATGTCTAGAGCCTTGTTTGGTATATGTGATAGATGGAATAGATAGAATAAGTTTGATGATACGATCTAAGTCTTATATAGATGGTATAAGATAGTTTGTGATGATTTATGTTTGTCTTTGAGGACTCAAGTTTAGTTTGAGGATTTGAGATAAGTTTTGATGATGCAAGTATGAGTTCTTTTACGAGATAAGATAAGTTAAGCTAAGACAAGGATGAGAGTCGGCATGAGCCTCAATCTCTTTTACAAAGGAGGACCTCTAGTGTTAGGACCAGTTTTGGGGTTAACTCCAGAGAGAGTGAGACCCGCATGGAGAAGATCAGAGAACCTAAACTCCAAGATATGACAATTCTGAGATATGTGTTATGATATGTCCTAAACTAGACTACTCCTGAGTTATTGAGTTGGGTTGCTTTATGCATGATTCCTACAGTCTTCCTGAACCCTAGATGTCCTTGGGAGGACCAAACCCTAGAGACAGAGAGAGGCTGGTTATATATGTGCATATGTGAACATCAATATGAGTGCCTACCATCTGGGTGAGGGAGAGAGAGTCCCAAGACCCTGGAGGAGGTAGCTAAGTTAGTTTCTCTGAAGCCTTGTTCTCGGGTTGGTGGTTTCCCACATAGGAACCTAGTGGTGTATATAAGAGAGTTTTGGGTAAGCATGTTTCATGGGTAGAAGACCTATGAAGAGTATGTCATAGCATGTTTTGGTTTGTTCTTATGTGGATAGAGCTCGTAAAGATAATCTAGTGCCAATGAGGTAATTCGAGAACCCTAGACTGAGAGGAAAAAGATAAGATGTATCCATACAAGATACTCATAGAGTTGAGTGAGCTCAGAGAGACTAAGCATGTAACTACCCTCATGGTATGAGTTAGAGGAACCTCATTTGGACTTGTTGATGTATGTTGATAAGCCACTTGTACAAGTTTGTTTAGCACAATCATGGTATAATATATGTAAGGATGTGATCTAATCTCAAGATGTGATCTATAGACATGACATGATGAAAAACCTAGAGATGCTTTAATAAATGGTTAACCATATATATGCAAATAATGATGTTAATGTGATAGTGATGGCTAATCTGGTGATGAAATTACTAGTAAATGTTGCAGTTTATTATGACCAATGAAAAAAAAGGATCATATGAATAAAACATGTTATATGAGTTGTTATTTTTAGTGCTCTATAAAGATGAAAAATGTAGCTTAACAATTAGCAAAACATAACGATTACGACACCCTGATATGATATAGATGGATAAAATGGGTTAACTTTAGTTAACTCCCTCCTAAAAGGCATATGCTAATGTTGAACATGTTCTAACTTTTATCTCAATAAAATGTTGATGACACCTTGATAATGGGTTATCCTCAGTTAACTTCCTTGGAACATGTTGAATAATAATGCATGGTTAAAGATAAATATGTAATTCTAACATGTGAGATATGTAGTGACATAACCTAAGCTTCTAAAACCTTGGTTGAGCCTTCTATGAAGTGAGGTTTTATCTTAGATGCTCTTGAAACCTCCCAAGAGTGGTTTGGTTATGATCATGGAGCTTTGTCTTTGTAGATATGTTGCACATAGAATGGTGCCTACATGTGGATGAAGGCAAGAGAATGCTTTCACTAGAAGTATGAGTATGGCTTACTTTCGAGGACGAAAGTTCTTTTAAGATGTATATGATGTGATAAAGTGGGTTTTCTAGCTTAATTTCGAGGACGAAATATCTTTTAAGGTGTGTAGGATGTGATAGAGTGGACTTTTAAAATCCTCAAATGTCCAAAGATATAATTGAATCTATATGTTTGAGTTGGTTTGAGAGTTCCAAGTACTTTGGTAAAGTTTCATGGTTAATTATGTTGATATTAGTATTAAGATCCATAAGTTTATGCCTCTTTGAGGAATTTATTTGATTGGTAATATAGTTGAGTTTTAGGATCAAAGTTGGATGTGATACAGCTTGGATGATGATAAAACTTTGGTCAGAGTTTCCTGAGGTTCGGAAGTTCCTAGATGATGTAATTTAAGTTTGAAGTGGGATAAATGATTAGCTTTTGATGCATCCATGAGAAAAGCTTATAAATATATATATATAGTCTAATTTGTTAGTGAATGCCATGTCACACCTTGGTCAAGAGAACGAGTGAAGTGGTTGCTTTCCTTGGTGGGCACTGCAGCCCATGGACTGTAGGTTAGATTGGAGACATGGCTATGTCGAGGCCTTTTATGGCCAGATCAGAGGGTTAAGGAGTTATTTCGTAACCCAATTCATATAAATCGACATGGGAGGCAGTTCAACTGTTGCGGAATCAAGCCACCACGATCATCATTCGTGGGCAAACGTGTGATCGATCGTGGGACAGCCTGGTTGTGTTGAGAGGAGTTAGAAGTGGGATATGAAAGAGAATAGAGGAGTTCATCTCATCGGTTCCCACTACTCCCTCCAACACTTTCTGTAGGTAGAGTAGGGTAGAGGAGTGCATGTTTCTGTGGAGAACGCTTGAAGCCTGAAGCAGCAATAGAGGAAGCGGAGAGGAAGGTGTCATCGTTACTTCTTGCTCAAGCCACAACAGTGCTTGAGAACTAAGCTGATAGGCTCTGCGAGGAGGAGCCGCAATAGCAGCAACCTGGAGACCGGAGGCGGCAAGAAGGTCGTGCTGTAGGACAACATGGAGAGCTCGATGGTGCCATCACCTGTAGTCCTTTGCTTCCCAGATTCCTCGATGGAGCCATGGATGCAGCGGCGCCCTCTTTGCTTTGTGCAGAACCAGACCTGGCTCCCAATCTCTGAGAAACAGATCTGAACCATAGCCGGCGGCGGCAAGCTTGATCGGGTTGCTAGCTCGTCAGAGACGAGGCTTGCGGCAGCGCACTTTGGGGCTGAGGCTGTGCGATGGCGGTCAGGCGGGAGCGCGCTAAGCAGGAGAGACACCAGCCAGGTGGAGACGAGCAGAATGGAGGCGGCGGCGGCTTGCCCGCAGACTCACGCCCGACGGCGGCGCTGAGCGGGGGTCTCGCGCAGAACGGGAGACGGCGCAACTCACAGTCTAGCAGACGCGAAATAGAAAGGAGGACCAAGTTTGCCAACCCTGAACCGGACTGAACCTAAAAGAAAACCCAGCCAAACCAAGAAAAGAGGGCCGCTTCTCCTTAGGGACAGGTGGCAAGACGAGATTGGCCACGAAAAGGTAAATCTTCAATAATTCTCAAATCTTGTATAATTAGTAGTAAATAGCTCAAGCCTCAGAAAAATACATATGACATACCGAAATTCTCAGAAAAATGCATAACACAAGATGGAACAATAATATCAGGCTTTTGATGCATTAATATCAGTGATAATATGTAAGATGTGAAATGCTCATACGATGGATAATAAATATCAAACATCGACAAAAAATTATGAGAAAATACCAGTAATTGACAAATCATATCTGTAATCCATCTGATGTCAGTAATCATGATGTTGATACACAAAATCTTGTAATTTTCTCTATATGCCTTTTAGGGCTTATAACCCTAAATAAAATGCAATAAATACATGCATGTTCAATATATATGATGAAATTCACAGAATAAGCTCATATTAGTATATGGAACCTCATTTTTAATTATGAGATCATAATGATGAGCAGAATCCATGTTATATGAAGATGAACCTTGATACATGGGTTGTAACCCTAATTTGAATGATGTATATAAACTAGGGTTAATATGTCCACCAAAAAGGATATGGAACCTAATGTTCAGATAATGAACTATACTCTGGAATATGACATCAGTAAGATAGGTCTAGGATAAGAATGCAAGTAATAATGGAAATATACTAAAGAGATAAGGGAAACCCTAATGAACACGATTAGGGTTAAGATGAGATGTATGATGATGAGAATCTGATGATAGTATATGATCTTGTCTTAATCAGGTTTAATAAAGTTATAGATGACATGAGGATATGATGATTAGAATGTCTCTTGATCAAGGTACGCCATTACCTCTTACTTGGCTTATTATATAATATGCTTGTGTTATATGTGTAGTAAAATACTTGGCATATGATATTGGATGAAATGATTATTCTTGCATGATATGTTGCTTGATTTTCTGTACTTATGGCTATGAACACATGAAACATAAGATATCGGATCCATCATATGATAGCACTAAACTCTTTGGTAGTACAGTGCATTGAAGTGATCTCAAACTCTTTGGTAGTTGATCACATGTGTTAGATCTCAAACTCTTTGGTATTAGATCACACGCTAAATGATCTCAAACTCTTTGGTAGTAGATCATAAGGCCTAAAAACATCAAAGCCCTTGGGGGCAGATGTATGAGATATATGATGGAAATCTGATTAAAAATATGTGTTCTCTTTTGCTAATGAATCTCTTTGTGCAAATATACACTTTTCTTATATTCTTCTGTCTCTGCCAAGTATTACTTTTATCTTATTGCCAAGATATGATGAGAGGTATATAAAAGACACGTAGGCGTACTCAGTACAATATTCTTGAATATTGTGCTGACGTGTACCGCATGTAATCTTTTGTTTAGGTTGTGGTCTTGTGCTCTAGAAGATCCAAGATAGTTGAGAGTTTTATGGTGAGCTGATGTATAGGTGGACCTGTTGTCTTAAGATCCTGTAGTTTTGTGGTAGTACATGTATATGTATAAGTTTGTCGTTCAATATGTAATATCAAATGTTGTAACAATTCATGTTGTTATTATATGTTGAATGGTGAACATGTGTGTATGGTTTTATTATTGTTCATGTACATGTGCTACTGTTTGTTCCTTTTGACTTCCTCTGATTTTCTTCTTCTTAGCCTAGTGTGGGATGTTTAAATTGGGATTATCGCTGAGGTGAGGGTTTCAATTTGGACGTCACACATCAGATTAAGTTTTAGAAAATCTTGGGACATCACACCATTCATGTGGGATCATCTCTTTTTACATGTTTAACCCAATATAATGCCCAAAGTATTTATTATATGTTCATACTCAACCTTTGCTAACCTACATGCCTTTATTTTCCCATGTTCTGGGTGATATTCCCTTCCACCTAGGTTTAGGTATATTGGAAGACAACGATGAACAAAGATCACATTCAAGATTTTGGACCTAAGGATAACTTGGAATGGTTGAGTTAACCTATATACTCAGTTTTAAATGTTTAAATGTATACATTTTATTTTGTAAAGCCACCTATATGAAGAGTAATAATTGTAAATGAATCATTATGTAACTTTGTAGTTTTTTTTTGCTGCTTATTTATTACTAGGATCTTTATATTGTACCATCTGAGTGGATCCCCTATAGGGTCCCACTCTTTACATAATGGTATCAAATGTTGGGTTTTTCATTGTTGAAGTAGGCAGTAGAAACAAAAAAATTTACTTGACCATAAACCCATAACTAGCAGATCACATCAACATCTATGTAATGGGAAGGATGGATTTAGCGAGTTATACCTGGTCCTTAGGCTTGCTCAGCGACAAAACCTCACAGCAAGTGTGGTCTTCAACCACCTCTCTTTGACGGAAGCTCCTGGTCTTGACCCAGACTATAGTTGACTGTTGTCCTCCTGGACGACAGAAATCTACCACCTCTATAGATAGTCCACACAGACTACTAGGAACTCTAGTCATCCTGAAGGACAGACTAGAAGGTGTTGTCCTCTTTTGTTAGTGTACAAGTCACCGACACACTCTCCCACCACCAGTTGCTTTCTTATAGTTGTCTTTCCCTCGTCGTTCCTCCCTGGACGGGTAGAACTTGCTTGGGCTCTCTCAGTTACCATAACCAGAGATGACAACAACTTTGCAGAGCAACTGATGTTATGAGTTGTGTTTCAGGAGAAGCCCCCTGTACCCCTATATTTATAGTAGAGGGCATGGTTAGGGTTACCAGTATGTGCAAGAGTAGAAGGGTCTGGAATTTCCATGAACAATTTGTATTGCGACAAGAAAACCAGTCATTTCATAACTGAAACGGTCATTTGACAAGGTGAGCCGATCAGTTCACTAGCGAACTGGTCAGTTGGGAGTGTGAGTCAATCGGTTCACTCAGTGAACCGGTCATTTCACTTCCCAGGCATGCCTGCAATTGACTTTCCTTATTCGTTTCTAATTAACACAAAGATTAATTTTTGTCCCAATTGAATTGAACAAGTGAAATGGAAAAACTTTTCTATCAAACTGGGACAACTCAACACTGCTCATTTGGACCATTTGAACCGATCGGTTTACCAGAGTGAACCGATCGTCTCACTGACCATGAGCCGATCAGTTCACCTAGTGAACCGGTCGGTTGGTGGTCCAGATTGTGCGGAACACAGTCAATTTAGTTTTCAATCTATCTGACACTCTAATCAGCTGGTTCAACACTTGAACTTGATTATTCTGAGTCAAGTCTATTGATTGAATGTGTGATTGAGTACCTAAACACTTTAGTAATCAATCCAAACATCATTCATGGATAAACTCCTCTTCCAGGTTAATCCTATGTGTGTGACCCTATAGGTCCCATTTCACGTTGGTAGTGAATGTCCATAACTAGCTTATGACATCATAAGAAACGAGCGGTACCTAGTCACACATCAGTTCTACCTAAGTGAAAAGGAAAGTTGGAGAACCACTTTCAATCCTACAGTCTGTGATTGGTTTTCCAGTGAATGTATAATTCCTTTGTCTTTGATATCCTGAATGAAGTCAAGGCATGGAGTAGTCATCCTTTCAATGTTCATTCATATTTCTTGAACTAGAGAAGGCTCTATGAGATACATGTGACATCAATATCATATATTAATTCACATGTGCATGTGCATGCCTTTCTTAGTCTCGCTTATCAAGTGGCCTAGACATCATACTCCCTTAGGAGGGGCAAATCCCATATCTATCACTCATAGTCTATCTCATGCGTCAAAGCCACCTAATCATCACCGTTATAACAACCCATGTTTCAGGACTGTGTTTGATGATGTCAAAGTGTACCCAATCACATTCGACGAGTGCAATCATTTCAGGTCTAAGAATCACAATTACCACAATCACTATGAGAGATGATTCTGACTACCATGTCATGGTTCCATGTGTCACTCTCATGGTGGGTCTGTCCGATACACTATTCTCCAACCTGTATCTATGTGCTTGGTTTGATATCATATATCATGACTAATGAGACATTGTCATCAACCAACACACACTCTAGTCTTGATGTGTCATTGTTGTCTATCAACCTTCCATAATGACATCTGACTAGGGACATAAAAAGAATGTACATACTCTTAGCATCCGTATGATCTCATTATTCATGTCCTCAACCTGGAGACATACGTCATTGAGTATTGTCATTCTTTAGACATTCATTCTGCTCCATCATTTATCTCATAATCAATTGAGCTAGATTAAATTGGAAGCTTGCCTTTGATATTTATCAAATCAATCATGACATATGCCAATACAATCATCATATGATTGGCTCTTAGGGCATTCATACCAACAGACTCCCACCCTTAAATCATATTCTTAGTGATCTCTAAACATGTCCCACATGTTTCTATTGCACTAGTGCTAATCCAGTGAGTTAGCAAAATTTTGCTTTAGTCGGTATATTGAATGTTTCACATCTCCTCGTTGTATGACATTTTGTATGAGATGGAGTTGCCGTAATATGCTATGTGATATTCCTTGCCTAACAATTTTCTCCATAGTTGGACTTAGTATTTCTACTTTGTCATCAATGCTTGGAATATTTATAAGTTCATCCGTATGAACTTCTAGATATCGTTTAATCTGTTGTTCATAACACAAGAATACTCGACATTCCTTGTAGAATTAAATAGCCTTTTAATTTTACTCGGAATATTTCCATTTAACAACTCTTGTTCACTTTACAATCGAATATTTTGCGATCATTTTTCTATCATTTTGGAAGCTTGCATCAGTGTACCTCTTTTACACTCAACTCTTCCTTTTATTACCATAAAACTGATCCTTTAATACTTCACAAGTACTTAAATAAGTTCTTTATGGTGTTCCAGTGACTCTCACAAGAAGTTGACAGACATCCACTCATCATGTCCACTACAGACGAGATAACTGGATAAGCATATCATATTGTCATGTCTAATACATATAAGATGATGAATGTTTATATATTTTCTTGTCATGTCTGATACAAACAAGATAATGGGATGATTGCATACATGATAGATCCAATTGCGAATACATAAGACATCTATCTATGTATTTCTATTCTTCATAAGAATTTGGGACACTAGGCATCTGAGAGACTAACTCGATGTAATATGGATAAGTTTTATCCCACTGAATATTTTCATACTGAACCCTTCAACATAGACTTCCATTGTATGCTATCTCTTTATCAGGTCAAGAGACTTTTGAGAACTATCTCTATAGATCTCTATTCCTATCTCATAGGACACTTCTCTTTATTCCATCAAAGAAGGTATTTCCACACCAGTTTCTATTATTAGAATGTTTCATTCCTTATCATCATGTGGAATAGGAATACACTCCCACTAAATCTTTGTAATCATAGATCCCTTCTTTATTTCGATATATCAGTCGAACCTTTTGACTGTATAATCAAAGTAAAGACTCCAGTTCTGAGGTTCTTGTATTTAATCAATCATATTGATTAATTCCTTGTAACTTATAGACTGCATTTGCATTAACGGAATTATAAAACCCTTCAGGTTGTGTCACGTACACAACCTCATGTTATTCCTTCTAGGAATGCAGTTTTAATATCCATATGCCAAATTTCATAGTCTTCATGTTCCAATAAAAAGCATGTTCACGTATGGCCAATAACCACTGCAATTGGTTAAATAAAACCATCAGGTTCAACACCTTGAAATCACTTGAATTTATCTCATCCAATCAGCTCTTCAAATGTCATCCATGTCAGTCTTAACTCTTAAGACCCAATTGCACTTTATGGGTTTTATCCCTATAAGTTCTACCATTAAGGTCACACCTTATTTGGTTCCCATGGAAGTCATTTTGGATCTTATGGCTTCAAGCCATAACTCAAAATCTGGTTCCTCAACATCATCTAGATAGATTATTGGTTCATCATCATATGACCAATTCATCACCTTTGAGTTTGTAGGATATCATTATTCATCAAGATCAAGGTATTTTCTACTAGATATATGAAAGAGCATGTTCATTAGAAGAATTCTAGAAGATTAGTTATTTGTTTGATGATCATGCTCATACTATTTAGAGTATGATTCCTTCTTTGATTTAGACATCAGTATGCCTTAATCATGAGTTCTCTATGATACACTATCATAGTTACTCACAAGGTCCTCAAACATTTCGTTTAAGGATCTCGTTCATTGATCATATCAAAGAATTAATACTTTTACCAAGTTTGTTCTTCATTTATGATATTCTTGAACATTTCAAGATATTCATATTGTTATTTCATTAAATACCATATCTGAAGTATTAGAATTTATTCCAATAGGTATGTATATACATCAATATGTATTATAACTAATAGAATAGTCATTCTCCCACTACATCTAGTAAATATTGACTTGTTATCATGCCCAATAAACAAGACATTCATATCTCTTAATGGTTCATTAACCAAGAGAGTCTAGTTTATCCATCAACATGGAACCTAGAGATGAATTTCTCATTCATTTGTTTAGGTGATAATGCTAATTTATTGTTTGAGTCATCAATAACTTTTAGGTATTATTATTTTATCTCATCCATACCAAGTACCACAAGATAAATAAGGCATTTCCAGAAAAGATCATTTCTTTGAAATTGAAACATGAATTTTATTGATAGACATCCTTGTCATTAGAAGATGTAGAAATAAAAAATGTTTCTATTTATTGGAAAAATGAAAAAGCAGTTCACAAGTCTATTGAATGCCCTTTGGGATGAAATAAACTAATAGTTACTACTATCTATGGCAGATACACTTGCTCTGATGTTGATTAGTGTTCCTTCTTGGTCCTTTCATAAAGGCCACCACTTCTTTTTAGATCTTGCACATCATATATGTCAGATCTATATCTTGGTATCATATGCCTAAGATAAAGAAGCATTTTAAGTTTATTTCATAATACCTGAGGTGGAGACTTCCATCCCCTCCTTCTTCTTTAGTTCATCTATGTAGAGAGGGTGATTTCTCTTCCAATGTCCTGGCTCATGACAATGGTGACATTTGCCTCCCTTGTTCACCCCTCCCTTGGCTTTGAGAGTTGAAGATGACTTGGGATGCTGGCTAGCATTAGAACCTTTCTTTGCTTTGCCCTTGCCCTTGCCTTTAGACTTCCCTTCTTTTGACTGATTTCATCACAAAGTTAGGTTTTTCCTTCTTCATCTGTACCTCGGTTGTCCTCAACAAGCCCAACAGCTCTGTCAGTGTCCTATCAAAGTTGTTCATGTTGTAGTTCATCACAAACTAACTATATGATTCTGGAAACGATTGCAGTATCACATAAGTAGCCAACTCTTAGCTCAGAGGGAATCCTAGTTGAGTTATGTTCTCCACATGCCCAATCATCTTGAGTGTGTGAGGGCCTATTGGATATCCTTCTATCATGACACACTTGAACAATTCCTTGGAGACATCATATCTCTCTTATTGTGCTTGGTCTTGATACATGTTCTTGAGATGTTAAACCATCTCAATGACGTCCATGTTCTCATGTTGTCTCTACAACTCATAGTTCATTGAGCACAACATCAAGCACTTCATGTCAATGAAATCCTCAATATGCTTCTTGTAAGCATCCCTTTCATCCTTTGGTGCGGTGGGAGTGAGTTCGTCTGGCTCTAGTGTATCTAGGACATAGAAATTTTCTCTTGAGTGAGAACAATTCTCAACATCCTAAACCAGTCATGGAAGTTGTTCCCATTTAGCTTGTCCTTCTCAAGGACCGATCATAATGAAAAGTGATTATTGTTGGTAGCCATTTATTCTACAAAAAGAAAATTTGCAATTTTAGTCCAAAACTATTTTGATTTGATTTGACGATATTAATTAGGTCTTTAATTAATTATCACTCCTACTATTTTGATCAAACTGATAGCCCTCACCATCAATTCAGAAGATTTCAATGTACAACCTTGTAGTGAGCAAGATCTTGATTTCCTCTAAGTCATGGACCAGCTAGGGATGTCACCCAGAACTAGATTCTTTTAGGTGGGCAACCTTTGCCAATTGCATCATATGGAACTGTTGATAGATGTCATGTGCAACTCTTTGCCATGTTCATCTTTATGCCTCAAGGTGTTAGATCCGATCAAGGTCACCGAGTTAAGTATGACCCAAAAGCCAACACGATGATTATGCACCCTACAAAGGTAGACCCACATATTCACCATCACACTTTCACTAGATAGTCGGTGAACCATGCGAAGGCATGCCCACACTTAGTCGATCAAGCTTTTCATGTGTGCTACTTTTGGAAGGCATCTTCAACTTAATATGTATATTTGAGGGGTTTTAAAATGCTTATATATGCATATATGTATACAATCACCAAAAATATAGTACGTAAAACATACATGCTATATCCCATAAATGAAAACATGCAATAACGATAAAGCGATGATTATTGCCATCCTATTGTAGTTCCTTGGAGCCACAAGGAACTACAGTCATCTAAGGTCTACATCACATGCAACCTGTTATTGATGAAGATCTGTGCTTGTCAATCTGGGTTGACTTGTTCAACATTTAAACTGGTCAACTCACCTCTTAGCTGATTGGTTGGTCTCCTCTAGTTGGTCATCTAGCTCCTCTAGATGGTCAGCTCGTCCGATCGTTAGGGCTTCTCGTTGGTCCACCAACTACTCCTCAGTCGGTCACCTCAGTCCATCAAGCGGTCATCTTCAGTCTTCATCATAATCAATAAATAAATATAATCCTATTTTACATAATTTTTGTGAAACCTCGATTTACATTCGAGGGGAGTAAAGGTAGAAGAGAATATCAAGTTATCTCGATTTACATTCAGAATAGAAGAAGAGGGCTCAATGTACAAACTGAAATGCAAACAACCATAACCATCTACACACATGCACATAGGGTTTATAGGCCATAACCATGTTATACATCCACTATCAAAATCGTTTTAGGGCGATGCGTATCGATTGCATATATACCATATCATATATGTATATATATTGTTTAGGATCATGTGGTATTAATCAGATAATCACATTAGTCATTTAAATATTCACATCGTATGCAATAAATAGAAGACGATAAAACCAAAATCCAATAGTATCGATTATCCCAAAACATAGAGTATTGATGTGGCTTTGATACCACTGTTGGGTTTTATATGGTCGGAGTAGGCAGCGGAAACAAAAAAAATTACTTGACTATAAACCCATAACCAACAGATTGCATCAACATCTATGTAATGGGAAGGATGGTTTTAGCGAGTTATACATGGTCTTGAGGCTTGCTCAGCAACAAAACCTCACAGTAAGTGCAGTCTTCAATGACCTGTCTTTGATGGCATATGTGCAGCTCTTGGTCTTGATCCAGACTGCAGTTGACTATTGTCCTCCTGAGTGGAAAAAATCTCCCACCTCTATAGATAGTCCACACTGACTATAGGGAACTCTAGTCATCCTGAAGGACGGATGATGCATGTCGTTTAGCACACCAATCACTAGGAAAATTATCCTAGAGTTTATCCTTTTCTACTTTCCGATAAAGGCTAGTATAGAAGGTTCAATCCATAGAGACGGTGATAAAGATGGTTGAGTTTCAAATCTGATTACGAGAATGAGAATGTAAAATCCATTTCAAGAGTTTGTTAAAACTAAAACAAAAAGATAAAGTTAATGAATCAAAGATTAATAATCAGAGAAGGAAATACCGAAGCTAAGGGATTTTACCACCCTACTCGATGCAAAACAAGATCAAACAAATGATAAGAAAGTTAAAAGAAGGTATGTGAAACATTTATAAATGATTCACAAAAGATGAACTCCCCCTGAATCTATTGGTCCTGGCATTCAGGGATCCTAGTTCAATCATCCTAATGGGGACTTTTCTGAGGTCTCATCCTAATTCCCATGAAATCAATTTGGTTGTTCTAAATCTTGGGTTCTACAGTCGCATCCGCCAAGATAAACAAGCGATGAAAATGAGAGATCACTTCGTTAAAATCGTCGAGATCCAAATCAAAATCCATTTATCTAAAAAATCATATAAATCTTCAATCTAGTCATTATATGGCTAAAGGGTTGCTCCCCTCGTCTTGGTAAGAAAACTACTCGCTAGTCATACTAAGGGATGGAGAAAACAAGGAAGGAAGGTAGAAAGCCATAGACCAGAAGTGACAGAATCTCCTAGCAGATCTTAGCTGGTGACAATGAAATAGCTTGCTCTCTTAGTTCTCCGCTCCAAAGAAAATAATAAGAAGAAGAAACGAGATCTATAAACTAGAGAAAAAAGAATAAACTTTATTACAGAAATGAAAGATAACACTAATGAATGGAAACGACAAAGTTCAACTACAAAGAACGATTACAAAATCTGAGATGCCTTTTTTAGTGGATTCCCCCCTCCGTTTATAGGGGAAGGAGGGGTAGAAACCCTACATACAAGAATTTCTAGAAGACTCTTGGTCGGAGGCTGAAGACTTTTCTGGATCTGGTCAATAGAAGAAAAGAAACGGTTTATTGTTTTGCAATATTTTTGCAGTAATTTTCCGCAATAGAACTTTTGAGCGTATTTTTGGGCCAGTATTAAATTTGGAAGCAGTCCGAAAATATGTTTTTCATGTATATAATTGAATTCTCTTTCCAAGACATACTTGCACATTAATTTCTGCCTTGAAATGTGGGAGTTATACCAATTTTGGTGAAAGGTATATATTGAAGTCAGACACTATGGGAATTTGTGCAAAATATCTTCTCAAGGAAAATTGATCATTGAAGTGATTAGACCATTTTCCTACAAAAAAAGTCAAAGACAATTAAAAATACAAATAAAGAAAGAAAATCTAAACTAATACAATTAATTACAAAACTAAGAAAATAAATAACAAAACAATCCTAAAAATATCTAAAAGATTAATTAAAAAAGATAAATATACATTTATCAAAATACCCCAGATTTGAATCTTTGTTTGTCCTCAAATAAATAAAATTACAAATTATTCTAATTTATACTAACAACATGTCTATCCTCACCCTTGTAACATCACTTTATTCCTTACCTCCAAATTTGTCCAAGCAACCCAATCTCCTAAAACCAAAAAACACAAAATTCTATATTCCCTATTAAAAACAAATATCATATCTTGGTTCTAAATCAAGATTTTGTAGAAAAACATGCTTCATCTTACTTTTGCTTTGACACTCACATTTTTATTAATGTATTTTTTTATGTGAGTTTTTGTACAAGAACAAGATGAAATTAGGGGGTGTGAAAACAAAGAAGGAAGTGATGATTTTTTTTTATCCCTCCTCTATTCGACTTGGTATTCAGATTTGTGGAGTTGTGGCTACATTGGTCATAATTTTATTTTCATGTGTACTTTTGGCATCTTTTGATGGTATGCCCCTTTGTGGGGTATGGATTTTTTTTATATGGGAAGCATGCCACACCGGACGTGATTTTTGTCTAGTGGTGATTCTTTGCTTCTCTTTTTTTAGAAAGAAAATAAGGGGGAAACAAAAGGTGTCCTTGTGCTTATAACTTCACACATTTTTTTTTGAAAGTGTTATTACATCAGAAAGAACATTCATGTTAATCACATTATACAAGATTTATATCAAGTTAATCAACAATTTAAAAATAGATAAAATTTGTGTTTGGTTTTGATTGATTCCATATGACTTGCCAACTTTTCCAAGGAGTGATGCTATTTTGGGATCCTAGGTGACATGGTGGTTTTAGACAAGGCAATTTGACATGGTGATAGATAGCCTATTGTGTAATCATTATGATAGTGGAGATCTTTCTCTCTCTATGTTTTGGTGACCCTAATTTGCCATCTTATGGTGATGTTATATGTCACATATATGTGAAAAATACTAGAGGGGGGTGACAAGGGTTTTATGATAATTTTAAAAACAATTTAAGCAAACAACCACAAAAAGATTGGAGAAGGGGATAAGACATTTAGAGTGGTTCGACCTTAGCAAAAACTAAGGGAGTCAGTCCACTACCTGGTTGTTCCCAACTGGTATTTTGAAAGAAATTGTATTTTATTACCTCACAAGGATGTTACATAATATACAACTACCTTCACAAACCCTTTGGACAACCTTCACCCCAAAGTCATCTCACCAACCTTGAAGCAGCCTTTACTTGAAGTAACTTCAAGCTCCCCCTTGAAGTAGCCTTCCACCTTGAAGTAGCTTCCCATTGAGACCTTCTAGAAGTAGTCCAAAGTCACGCTATAATACCTTCACCACTGAAGAAGCTCCAACAACCTCCTTTCCATAGCCTCCAACCTAGGAGTAGCAAAAGAGAACAAAATATAATAGAAGGAACAAGATTGGAAGAAAGAAATAATGTTACCAATTGAGTAAAATGCTTTGATCCTATATCAAGTGTATTGATCTCCTATCCACTATAGATGAATGTGGTAGTATGGTGTCTAGGAGATACTAGGCTATAGGACACTAATGTAGGACTCAAGGAAAACAGATTGCAAGTGTAGCTCATCTTGTTGCTCACAAGAAATGATTCTCAAGTGAAATGGTATGCACAAGTGATGCCTTGGGTGTCGTATAGCTTGTCCTATTTATAGGAGTGGTTTGCTAATGCTTGGGGACGTTCTAGATACCTTCTAGTGTGTTTTTAGTGCTCAACTAGTCATTATGTGTCCACTAATTACATTGCAACAACTAGTTGTTTAATGCTGAAAGGTGCAGTCCAGAACCTTTCTCGGTATAGAAGTTTGTCGACCGAGAGTCTCTCAATCGAGGAATTTGTCGACCGAGGAATGTTCTAGAATGAGTGTATGCAACGTTCATTTCCAACTACCAACCACTTTACAACTCATTATAATGTCTATAGAATTTTCTAGAAGGACGGTTCTAGGTCGAGAATATTGTCGACCGAGAGTGTCTCAGTCAAGGAATTTGTCGACCGAGAATGTCCCTGTTCCAATGTGTTGAGCCATGTACTAAGTGTGTATCAATGTGTAATTGTGACTCTAACATAGGAGATGACCTATCTAACTGTTGTGTGTGGATAGGGAAGATCTAAACACTTGAATTACATGATATCTAAGTACTTGTACATTATATGCTTGTACAAGTTTTTACATTTGATTTCAATAATGAAAATAAAGCAATATTAGCAAATGGATCTTCCAAGTCTTTGCTATGCACCACATTATATGCTTGTCCCTGAAACACTTAAATATCAAGTTAAAACCATAAGAAATGTTTGTCATCATCAAAACAAAGGGATTATAATAATGTCCAATTTAGCCAACAATCTCCACCTTTTTGAAGATGACAAACATTTCCAAAATATAAATCAAGGCAATATAAATCATATGAGTTTCATACCTGAAGTTTATCTTTTGCAGCCATTCTCTTATTTGTGAATGCAAGTGTGTGCTAGCCGAGAGATTATGAAACTTATTTTACATTATGTTATTGATTTTATATTATTTCTCCCCCTTTGTCATTTCAAAAAGATAACCAAGCTAAACATTAAGTATGGATTTTATTTCTCCCCCTTAATTTGATAATTTGATGCTCAATTTTAAAGTAAGGGTAATCAACACAATTTAATGCAAACCACTTATTTTTATGTCAAATTTAGCCAAAATTTATTTCTCAATCATTTTCAAAGGATGTTAAGCCTTGAAATGATATGAGATCCTTTTAGGTTCATGGCATATGTGTTTTGATTTCTCAATCATTTACAAGGGATGTTAAGCCCTGAAATGATATGAGATCCTATTAGGCTCATGATGGATACATGTATTGATTTATCATCCATTTTACAAAGGATGTTAAGCCCTGAAACTGATATGAGATGTTCTTTACACCATAGTATGATCAACAAATATATCTCTAATCAATAATGAGGGATGTTAAGCCCATATTGATATAGAGAGTCCATTTAAGATCAAGATAATTCAATAATCCTAACGTCATGGCTAGTTTTTAAAGTTTGATTTGATCAAGATTTATCATAATGTTTACAAAGTTTTGTGAGCCCCCCCTTAATATTATAATCAAGATAATTTCATAATTCTAAGGTCATAATAAGAATTAGAGTATGAGTTAAACTTTTATGAGAGCTTTGCACTAAAATCTTGTTTTCAATATGATGAATGAGTTTCAAATCAATATACTAAGATTGAGTGCAAAGAAATGATTTACAATTAAGCATTTTGTCAAGCTTATTTTAGGTTGACCTTGACTTTGACCAGGGAGCCCCTCGGTCGAACTCTTTTTCGATCGAGAGGCAATTATGTAGATTTCCAATTTAAGCATTCACAATGATTCACTTGATTGAATATAAAGCCTTTATGTAATAGGTGGATACCAATTTTAAAGATTTTATATCAATTTGAAAGATTATAGCTTAGGATCAAGTTTGTATAGAACTTAATTTGTGTGAGCAATATTTGATTTTGAAATAGTGTCTTGCTCTTGATTTGCTTAGATTAGGCTTTAGATAGAATAATTTTATTCTAAGCAAGATCTCTTTTCCCATTTAAACTTTTCTCAATTATGATCATAAAGTATGTCTTTTATTCATATATAAAGGAAAATTCTTTGTAAGATTTTACAAGGAATATAGCTTTGAAATTCCTATATAATTTAAATACTTAGAACAATTTATTATGTAATGTTTTATTTCACAAAATTGCAATTAGAGTATTTGATTTCCAATCTTAGAGAAAACTTGTATGAATATACATCATCTCTATTTGCAATACTGTGAGCCATCATAAACAACTTGATGACAAGAACAATATCTTTCTCAATCAATAGAAACAAGTCCATAAGTTCGATGAAGTTTTCTCAAAATAACATGGTTCATAATTTTCCTATTGTCCAAGGAATACTCTAGGCAAGCCATGCATATATATCCTTTTAAATAGAAATTGAAACTATATGAACTTGCAATCTATGATATATTTGTATTGATTCATTTTTGCAAGAAAGCATGTCCAATTTCAGTTTGCAAAAAGTATACATGTTTTCAATCAACACATTTTGTAACAAGTTCAATAATAATGTAATAATCAAAGTACACTTTCATTTAATAAGTCATGATGCAAGCTTATCAATATGTTTAAAAAAATGTATCCAAGATTCATTCTTGATTTTCAGATTAAATCAACATTAATAGCAAATTGATAGCAAACAAAAATAAATTAAGCAGGTTTTATAGAACCTCAGTCGGTCGAACTTTTTCTTGACCAAATTGTTCTCGATTGACAACTTTCTCGACCGAGCAAGTTACTATTTGTCCAGAGAGTGCAGGTTTGAGATAGAAACTTCTTTGGTCGACTATTTTCTCAACAAAAGAGTATCTCGATCGAGGATTTATTCGACTGAGAATATTTTTTTTTCAAAAATGTAAGTAAAACATAAATTACTTTCAATACAATTACAGAATTATGCAAATTAAAGCTCGGTTTAGTTGAGATAAGACATTTTGAGTATCAAAACAAATCTTTAGGTCAAATATCAACTAATCAAGTTCAATATTTCTACGTTTGGCATTTTGGAATCCAAACTAGATCAACATCAGTTTTCTTGTATGGGCAAGAAAATGAATAATGTCCAAGACGTAAACAGTAATGACAACATATAGAATCAATTTCATTTCTCTTCTTAGCTAGATTGTCTTTAGGCACATACATGACTTTAGTCTTGGGTACTTGTCTCCTTCTTACTCTAGGTTTTTGATAGCATTTACCTTTGGGCATATAACCTAGTCTTCTCCTTCCAAGCTGACCAGAAGAATCTTTTAAGATCTTATTAAGAATACAATTGTTTTTCAAGCCACTAATTTCCTTTTGTAACCTAGCAATTTCATCCAATCTCCTTTTAATATCTAAGTTTGCTTGATCTAAGTTAGATGATAAACTATCGCTTTCTTTTACAATGGCATATAATCTAAATGAGTGCATAAAATAGGTTGAGTTTGAAGATTATTCAACTTAGCAAGTAATTCAACCTTTTCTTGAGAAAGAAGATTATGGTTTGTCTCTAGAGTAGGTAACTTTGTGTTGCAATCATTAAGAAAAAATTTGAAGGTAGAATTTTCAGAAATAATACTTTTCTTTTCAGAAGCAAGATCATTTAATTGAGCATACAAATCCTCATTAATTTTAGTAACTCTTTTTAGTTTCTTTTTACAATCAATATATTTATCATGTAATTCCTCAATGCTAGCAACTAACTCTTCTTTAGATAAATAAAAAAGGCTTACCTCATCTTCTTCTTCATTTGTTGTAGCAATAAGGCACTATACTACTTCTTCTCCATCTTTACTATCATCACTTGAATCATCCCTTGTAGCTTTGTAGGCTTTTTCTTTCTTCTTCTGAGATGATTTCTTTCCCTTCTTAAATTTAGGACAATCACTGTTTGTCTCTTTTTGCCACATTCAAGGCACCTGGAGGAAGAAACACTAGAAGTTTTGTTAGTTTTAAAACTTCTATACTGCTTACCGTTTACAATGAGAGTTTCTTCTTCACTATCTTCTTCACTTGTGTCATGGCTAATCTTGGTTGATGCTTTGAATGTAATGTCCTTTCTTTTCTCCTTTTTGTGTTCATCCACCAATCTTTCTTCATCCTCCAAGGTTGCCTCATGTGCATCTAAGTTGCTAATGAGTTGCTCCATCCTCAGTCGAGTGAGGTCATTGGTTTCTTTAATTGCAGTCACCTTAGGCTTGTACTTGGGAGGAAGAGACCTAAGAATTTTAGACACTTGATCCTCTTCACTAATGGCTTTACCTAATGCATTCAAACTGTTAACAATAGAAGAAAACTTTGTATACATTTCACTAATAGACTCATTTGATTCCATACGAAACTGTTCAAACTTTTGTTTAAGCATACCAATTTTGGAATTCTTTACTTGAATAGTTCCTTCATAATTAATAGAGAGTCTATGCCATATTTCATATGCAGTTTCACAATTTCATATTCTATTGAACTCACCTACAGAAATTGAACAATAAAGGATACTTACAACTTTTGCATTCAATTGAGCCAATTTTACCGTATTTGCATCCCATGTACCATACTCTATTTGAGGAAGAGTGTAGGTATTTGAAACCATTCTCCAAAGATCCCAGTTGATCCCTTGAAAGTAGAATTACATCCTCCTTTTCCAATAGTTGTAGTTGGTGCCATCAAATGGTGGAGGCTGAGCTACAAGTGTTCCTTCCAAGTTGAGGTTGTTTAGTACTCCATCACCCATTTTATTCAATACTTGTTAAAGTTCCTTGAATCCTGCTTTGATATCAATTGAAAAACACTAGAGAGGGGGTGAATAGGGTTTTATGATAATTTTAAAAACAATTCAAGAAAGCAACCACAAAAAGATTAGAGAATGTGACAAGGTGTTTACAGTTGTTCCACCCTTAGCAAAAACTAAGGGAGTCAGTCCACTATCCAGTTGTTCCCAACTGGGATTTTGAAAGCAATTGTATTTTATTACCTCACAAGGATGTTACATAATATATAACTACCTTCACAAACCCTTTGGACAGCCTTCACCCCGAAGTCATCTCACCAACCTTGAAGCAGCCTTCACTTGAAGTAACTTCAAGCTCCCCCTTGAAGTAGCCTTCCTCCTCGAAGTAGCCTCCCTTTGAGACCTTCTAGAAGTATTCCAAAGTCACGCCGAGCTACATTCACCACCGAAGAAGCTCCAACAACCTCCTTTACACTGCCTCCAACCTAGGAATAGCAAAGGAGAACAAAATACAATAGAAGGAACAAGATTGGAAGAAAGAAATAATGTTACCAATTGAGTACAGTGCTTTGATCCTATATCAAGTGTATTGATCTCCTATCCACTATATATGAATTTGGTAGTGTGGTGTCTAGGAGATACTAGACTATAGGACACTAATGTAGAACTCAAGGAAAATAGATTGCAAGTGTAGCTCAGCTTGTTGCTAACAAGGAATGATTCTCAAGTGTAACTGTATGCACAAGTGATGCCTTGGGTGTCCTATAGCTTGTACTATTTATAGGAGTGGTTTTATAATGCTTGGGGACGTTCTAGACACCTTCTACGGTGTTCATAGTGCTCAACTAGTCGTTATGTGTCCACTAATTACATTGCAATGACTAGCTGTTTAATGTTGAAAAGAGCAGTCCAAAACCTTTCTCGGTCGAGAAGTTTGTCGACCAAGAGTCTCTCAGTCGAGGAATTTGTCGACCGAGGGACGGTCTGGAATGAGTGTATGCAACGTTCATTTCGAACTACCAACCACTTTTCCACTCAGTCTAACATCTATAGAATTTTCTAGAAGGACTGTTCTTGGTCGAGAATATTGTCGACTATGAGTGTCTTGGTCATGGAATTTGTCGACCGAGAATGTCCCTATTCCAATGTGTTGAGCCATGTACTAAGTGTGTATCAATGTGTAATTATCACACTAACTTAGGAGATGACCTATCGAAGTGTTGTGTGTGGATAGGGAAGATCATGTTAGTGTGGATAGGGAAGATCTAAACGCTTGACTTACATGATATCTAAGTACTTGTACATTATATACTTGTACAAGTTTTTACATTTGATTTCAATCATGAAAATAAAGCAATTTTAGCAAATTGATCTTCCAAGTCTTTGTTATCCACCACATTATATGCTTATCCCTGAAATACTTAAATAGCAAGTTAAAACCATAAGAAAGAAATGTTTGTCATCATAAAAATAAAGGAATTATAATATTGTCCAATTTAGCCAACAATATGGTGATGGTATGATGAGCCTTAATGAGGCATGGAAAAATAATGATGTTTTAGTTGGGAAAAATGTGAATGGTCTTATGACATTGGACATGGATTTGTGCCCTGATTGAGGTGTTATCATATGTATGATATGACAAGGACTTGATCCTTTGATGTTGTGATGGTGAGCATGGCTACATGTATGGCAGTGAAACAATACCATGTGATGATGTGATAAACCTTATACTTCATATGTTTGATGTGGAATATTATCGCACTAACAAATTCACTCAGGGTTAAAATCCCAGAGCTTTACCAAAACCTTGTGCAATAAAACCACCCGCAAGCGAACAGGTCTTATCACAGTATAGTTAAGGATCGAATCCTAAGAGACAACGTTGTTAAGAATCATTGTTAGTCGAATCTTGCTCAAGTAACACTAATACATAGAATGATTGGTTGAATTGAGGTTAATTAAACTATTTGCAAGAAAGGAAAGAGCAAAATTAAATTTGTATCTAGATTAATGATATGGAATTGCTGGGATGGTCTCAGGTTTCACCACCACTACTCATGCCAACACATCCAAATATAAAACATCCAGGCAAGATATAACTATCCAAGTAGAGCTGCTGCAAAACTCCCCATACGAGTGTTAGGTTTGCATAAGCATCACCCTAGGTATCAAATGTCTCATCACCATCTGGATCACATACTTACGGCTCCAAATATACAACATCCAACTAAGGATGTGGACCTCCCTAAGGGATGTTTAGGCTATAGAAGTGTCACCGTAGGCTAGATGGCTCGTCCCCTCGCGGATCATACACTTATGACCCCAAGGAATCCAATCAGAAGTTCTCATCATGGAGTCAACTATACTAATCGACAACCAAGCAGGTGATTAATCTACAAGAAAACATCGACGATTAACAAAAAATATACAAAATCCAACTAAGGATGTGGCCCTCCGAAAGGGATGTTTAGGCCACAGAAACGTCACCGTAGGCTAGATGGCTCGTCCCCTCACAGATCATACACTTACGACCTCAAGGAATCCCATTCTATTTCTAGTTTGGGAGTCAACCTCATTAATCGACATTCTACACTAAGTATAGAAGTTCTCACAACATAGGGAAAAACATGATGGAAGCAAGCACATAACCGATCTACAAACATTAACGATTAACAATGAAATGAAAAGTTATATACATTGCCTTGGAATGTTAAATGAAAAGACATGAAAGAATGGGCAGCGGGGCTAGTCCCCACACCCCATCAAAAAGGGACTACTCGCTCATGATGTGAGAGACAAGAAGAATAAGAGAGAGGGAAGATTCCGCCATGAGCATGATGCAGAAGATAGTCGCAACTCGATGAAGATGATGTGGTCCTTTACGTCGTATCAGGGCAGATCTGAGCGAGGAGGAAGAATCACCAAGGCAGATCGGGCAGATCTTCTTCTCCACCTTCTTTCTCTTCTTGGCCTTCTTGCTCATAGTGAGAGGAGTAGGTGAGATGATGACATTGTGGATGAAGGATCTGGATTGACCCTTGTGCTTGGCAGCCTGTCGCCGTCCCAGCTCGATGCCCAAATGAGGACCCTTGCGGTTCTATTTATAGGCTCAGGTCGGGTCCTCACATTTTTGGTGTGAACTCCTTCCAAACGGTTTGGAGTCCAAATAGTTTGCAGTAAGGTGCTTCCAACCGGTCTTAATCCAAACGGTCTTGGAGAGCATTTGAAGGCCAAACAGTCTTGTGTCTTTGTCCAAATGGTCTTGAGGACCGATGGCCTCTAAACGGTCTTTGGCAAATGATCTTGCTCGTAATTGATCTTTACCTAAGTGTCCAAATGGTCTTGAGGACCAATGGGATCCGATCGGTCTTGAATCCAAATGATCTTGGAGACCGATGAGGCTTGCACGATCTTGCTGACATCCAAACATTCTTGGCTTCTATCAATTTGCTACATCCAAATGATCTTGGAGACTGATTGGTTTTATGTCCCAAACGATTTGGGTCTCTGGCGTTCTTCTCCTCCAAATAGTCTCGGGGTCGTGCACCGCCAAACGGTCTTGAGGATCGTCGGCTCCCAAATGGTCTTCAACGTCCAAATGGTCTGGAGATGCAAACAGTCTTGAGACCAAACGGTCTTGGCCCCAAACGATCTTCGTTCAAACGGTCTTCGTCATCCAAATGGTTTTGGGGACCGTTTGGGCAGGTGGTAGGTGGAGGAAAGTGTGAGTGAATGGATAAGACCGAGAGGTCAAAACCGAATGGGCAAACTGCTAGGGCAAATTGTTTGGTATAGAATGATTGATCAAGACCGAATGGGCAAAACCATTTGGTCAAGACCGATTGGTAAAGACCAAGGTTGTGAGGATCTTGAGTGGATTCCATATGATGGTTGAACCTCATCAAGACCTGCACAAAATCAATATAAATCTAGTTAATAATCTTTATAATTGAGTCAGTTGAGGAATCTTGCATTTTGTGAGATTTAGGAGATGAATTCGAAAGTATTTGATCGAATTGGTCCCAAAAAGGTGACTGAAAATAATGATGAATATGGATTCATCAGAATACCCTGAACTTAAACGTTGCTCGTCCTCGAGTAACACAAAATCTGAAATAGTCGCCAACTAAATACTTTCAAATTGTGTGATTGCCTTCTCTTCCCATCACAATTGCTTCTCTCTGCTCAGTATGACTAAGTATCTCTACTTACTGAGACCACTGAACACATCTTACCATATTTTTGTTCCTGGATTTGTTTTCCAATATCACTTCCTCCTCACTTTTTCTAACAAAAAGCATGTCAAAGGGTTTTGTAAGAGTCTAGGGATTCCTGCAGAACAACAAGTGTGCATCTAATCTGACACTGGTGTTTTTCAGGATAACGGAGGCATTCATTGTGCCTTTTAGGTAGAAAAGGGAGTGAAGGGTGGTGTGGAAGGAAGAATTAAATATCTCCTCTATTCGATTCGAGATTATATTATTTGTAATTTCATTCATTGCATTTTTTGTGTGAATCTATCCTCTATTCAACTCGAGAATGCATTTCTTTTTGTGTGCACTTTGGCATCTTTTCTTGGTGGTACGCCCCTATTAATTTGTGAGGGGTATGGAAGAAGAGGATATAGAGGGAAGTGGCGTTCCACCCCAAACATAGGGTTTTGCACTATTTTGGCTATTTTTGTTTCTTTTTGATGGATGGAGGGGTACGATGATGATAGAAGAAGTGTAGAAGAGAGTTCAGATAAGAATGCAACTTAATTTACTATTCAGTGCACCGAGTCATTCTCTTTATCGTACTCTGCTCAAATAATGACTTGATGAGGATCCAGTGGGGATTCCATGTTATCGTTCTACTAGCCAGTTAGGAAGCATGACATGTTTGATCCCTATCAGTTCGACAGACACTTGCCATTCTTACATAAAGATCATGATGTTAGGATTCATAAGCTTCACATGATGATTTCAATCAAAAGGCTAGTTTCAAAAGGTGGTCCTCTTGAGGATTTGCTATGAATAAGGAGGGTATAATGATTCAAAAGAATCAAAACTTCATCCAGTATCTGTTCAACTTCTTTGAAAAACTTTTAAAATTTTTGACAATTTTGAATTTTGGTAAAGAATGCTACGATGAAATCTTATTTCTGAAAATATGGGTGTAGGTGGAAGTAGAGTACATACCACCCACCCTCCACCCCAAACTTAGAAATTTGCTCATCCCAAGCCAACTCTAAATCTGAGATGGAGGGGAAAATACATGCCGACTGGACCACGAGATATGGTTGTGTTCCAATCAGTGTGCGTTCTTCATCTGAAAATTTCAAGAATGAAAACCAATCAAATAGCATCTAGCGATGTGATTTTTATTTTAGTGCAAAATTATCTAAAAGATAAAAACAAAATTAGATAAACATTATAATTTGAAATTAAAAGTAAAAACAAATTTATTGATCAGGTTGCCTCCCGACAATCACCTTTATTTTATGTTGATGGCTCGACATGATTCCTTGAACCTTTTGGTAGATATCTTGGTTTGGAAAGTTTATCGATTCTTCAGTGCTAGTATCTTATGGAATGAAGTATCTCTTCACGCGTTGGCCATTTGCCACAAAATAGCCAGACTTTTCACTCCATAAGAAGAAGGCACCATGTGGGTAGATATTCTTGACAATATAAGGTCCAGTCCAGCGAGAGCGGAGTTTCTCTGGGAATAACCCCAGTCTTGAGTTGAACAGAATAACTTAGTCTCCTATTTGTGTGTCCTTTCTTTTCAGATGACCATCATGCCAAAGTTTTGTGCGTTCTTTATAGATTCGTGCATTCTCATAAGCTATCATTCAGAGTTCTTCCAGCTCTTGGAGTTGCAGAGTCCTGGTTTGGCCTGCTTCCTTCATATCAAAATTTAGTTGTTTAATTGCCCACCATGCTTTGTGTTCCAATTCTACAGAAAGGTGGCATGATTGTCCATAGATGAACCAAAATGGTGTAGTGCCAAGGGGAGTCTTAAAAGTAGTTCGGTAAGCCCATAATGCGTCATTGATTTTTACAGACCAATCTTTTCAACTGCGGCCTACTATCTTTTCCAAAATAGCCTTGAGTTGATGGTTAGAAACCTCTACCTGTCCACTTGTTTTTGGATGGTAGGGTGAGGCTACCTAGTGAGTTATGCCATATTTCCTCAGTAATATTTCAAATCTTCTTTCAAGAAAATGAGAACCTCCGTAGGATATCACAGTTCGTGGGACACCGAATCGGGGAAAGATAATATCTTTGAATAATTTGATGACAAGTTTCCAATTACTAGTCACAGTTGGTATGGCTTCAACCCATTTTGAGACGTAATCCACCGCCAATAGGATGTAGGAAAATCCATTCGAAGATGGGAATGGACCCATGTAATCCACACCCCAAACATCAAATATCTCAACTTCTTGCCACAAATTTAATGGCATCTCAACTCTCTTTGTTAAGTTACCTGTTCTTTGACATTTGTCACATGATAGAACAAATTCATACGAATCTTTGGATATGGTTGTCCAAAAGAATCCACATTTCAAAACTGTCAAGGTAGTTTTCTTAGAACTCATATGGCCTCCAACTAGGCCTGAGTGACATTGCTCTAGAATAAGTTGAGCTTCTTCCTCAGTAATACATCATTTGTATAGACCATCAACATAGAGCTTGAAGAGGTACAGCGCATCCCAGTGATACTTCTTCGCATCATGCATGAATTTCTTCAACGCATTTTTGGTGCATTCGAGGTGGATAATGCCAGTGGCAAGGTAGTTCACATAATCTGAAAACCAAGGGGTAGCTTCTGAAACTTTCACAAGCTGGTCATCTGGAAGGGAATCGTTAATTGGGATTTTCTTGGTTTCCAAGGTGTGGATGCGACTTAGGTGATCTGCGACAATATTTTCTATACCTTTCTTATCTCTTATCTCTAGATCAAATTCTTGCAATAGGAGAATCCATCTCATTAACCTAGGTTTAGCGTCTTTCTTTTCTAGGAGGTAACTGATAGCTTCATGATCTATGTAGACAATGACTTTTGAACCAATGAGGTAGGATCTGATCTTGTCAAAGGCATACACGACTGCAAGTAGTTCTTTCTCGGTAATTGTATAATTCCTCTAAGCTTCATCGAGGGTCTTCGATGCATAGTAGATCACATAATGTTTCTTTTCTATACATTGGCCTAAGACAGAACCCACAACATAATCACTGGCATCACACATGATTTCAAATGGGTGATCCCGATCGATATCTCTAATGATGGGTGTTGTTGTAAGGGCATGTTTCAGGTTATTAAAACTTTGGACACATTCTTTGTCAAAATGGAATGCAGCATCCTTTAGTAACAAATTTGTCATCGGCTTGGTTATCTTAGAGAAATCCTTTATGAACCATCTATAAAAGCCTACATGACCTAGGAATGCACAAACTTCTCTTACATTTTTTGGGATAGCGAGTTTGGAAATTACTTCGATTTTCACCCTATCTACTTTGATTCCTCAATTGTTGACTCTATGACCAAGGATAATGCTTTCCTTCACCATAAAGTGACACTTATCCCAATTCAACACAAGATGTGCTTCTTCACACCATTTAAGGACAAGCGAGAGATGCTTCAAGCATGAGTCGTAAGAATCTCCATATATAAAAAAATCATCCATAAAAATTTCCATGATAGTTTCAGTGAGACCAACGAATATAGCTGCCATGCAACGTTGGAAAGTTGCAGGCACATTGCAGAGTCTGAATGGCATCCTTCTAAAGGCATATGTTCCAAACGGCCAGGTAAAAGTCATTTTCTCTTAGTCATCTGGATGTATAGGAATTTGATAGAATCCAGAGTATCCATCGAGATAACAGAAATATTCTTGGTGACCCAATCTTTCTAAGACTTGGTCAAGAAAAGGCATCAGAAAATGATCCTTTCGTGTCACTTTGTTCAACTTCCTATAATCAATACACATCCTCCACCCAGTGACTATTCGAGTGGGGATGAGTTCATTGTCTTCATTCCGTATTACAGTAGTCCCACCCTTTTTCGGAACAACATGCACGAGACTTACCCATTGCGAGTTAGAAATAGGATAAATGATTCCAGCAGTGAGCAGTTTAATAACTTCACGGCGAACTACTTCCTTGAAGTTAGGATTAAGTTTTCTTTGATGTTCGATAGTAGGCTTGTGGTCTTCCATCATGGGGATTTTGTGCATACAAAGTACTTGACTGACCCCAGTGAGATCACTCATCTTGTAGTTGATAGCCTTTTTTCTTTCCTTTAATTCCGTCAAGAGTTTATCTTCTTGTTTTGCCGTTAGGTCTGAATTTATGATAATTGGGCAGACCTCTAGATTATCTACAAACACATATTTCAATCCCTTAGGTAAGGGCTTCATTTCAGGAGCCTGTGGTTTCTCACATGTTCTTCAAAAACATCCACAACTTTAAGTTCCTCAAATTTGGCTTTAGGATCCTCTCCAGTAGTATCAAGGTCGAGAACATAACTTGTCACTTGTTCGTCGGATGAACTAGATGCGTTTGGATTAATTAGATCCACTCCTAAGGGTTCTTCTTGTTCGTAATCCTCTTGTGTGAGGAGTGACATCTGTTCTATGCATTCAATCAAGTAGACTTCTTATTGCATGCTTGGTCTTCGCATACTTTCAAAAACATTAAACTCGAGAGTTTTTTTACCTAATTTGAGCAGCAAAGTTCCTGCTGCAACATCAATCAGAGCTCTTACAGTGGCGAGGAATGGACATCCAAATATGAGAGGGTATCTAGTGTCTTCCTTTATGTCCATGATGACAAAGTCACAAGAAACATAGGAATCTCTTCCTACCTTGATAGGAACATCCTCAATGATTCCTAATGGTAGAGTCACAATGTTATCTGCAAGTTGTATTTTCATGTCGGTTGGGAGCAGTTCAGCAAACCCTAGCCTTTTGCAAAGGCTAAGTGGCATGATGGAGATGCTAGCACCAAGATCTGCCAATCCCTTCTTACAAGATGAATCACAAATATGACAAGAAATCCCAAAAGATCCTGGATCTTTCTACTTCTTGGGCATCTTGCTTTGGATGATGTCTGAAGTAGTTGTTGCTAGCTTGACTATTTCGTATTCCTCAGTTATATATATTTTCTGGTGAGGAGAGACTTCAAGTACTTTGTCCAGACTGGTATCTCATCCAGAGCATCTGAAAAGGGAATATCAACATGAAGCTTTTTCATAACTTCTTTGAACTTATTGAAACGAGTATCAAGCTTTGTTTTCCTTAAATGAGCTGGAAAAGATATATGAGGCTTGTATATAGGGATATCAGGTGCTGGTGTTTCTTTTTCCTCTTCTTTAGTAGGAGTCTCAAAATTTTCTTTGTCTGAGTTATCATTGCTTGGCTGCTCCTTCAGAAAAGATTCAGGTTCCTTGTCAACTTGATCTTTCACTTGGTCTTGTTCTTCTATGACAACCATTGGTGTCCCGATAGGAGGGTCAGGATATACATTACCAGAATGAGTCATAACATCCTTCAATTGCTCAGGATGTTTAGGGTTGTTTTTCAGTTGACTAGTAAAGGATCCAATAGGTGGCTTCACACTAGCTACAAGTTGAGCTAGTGGAGATTCAATGGCTTTCTGATGTGCTTGCTGGTTAGCTATCAAGGTTTGCTGGGTTGCTATCATGGTTTGCTGTGACTGCAACATCTTCTCAATGGTTGCTAGTTTGTCATCAGGTGAAATGGGTCCAGTTTGTTGCCCTTGTTGTTGATTTTGGAAATGAACCCAGTTGGGATTCTAGAATTATGAGTTGTTCTAATAATTGTTGAAGTTCCCATTTGGGAAGTTGCCTTTGAAGTTCCCTTGATTTCCAAATTTTTACTATTGGTTATACTGGAATCCTGGTGGGCCTCATGGTTGATTGTTTGAACCAAGTTGTCGTGAGTTTTTTGCTCTCGAAGGATTTCCATATTGAAAACCAAGATGGTTCCTATTCTGATTTAGATTGTAATATCCTTGACCAGGGACGGTGTTGACAACATTAAGATTTTCCATTTGAATATTATCTCCTTGGCCACATGTGTTGCTTAGAACAACATTGTAGAGAACATTGCATTCTAAAGTGGAATGATCAGTACCTTTACATGCTTCACAGAATAGAGAAGCTGACTTAATCAATTCATGTTGCTGAGGGGGTGAATGTCCTCTTCCAAATGCAGCATGGGATGATTCAATATGGTCTTTCTTGGCAACTAAGAGTTTTAGGGTTTTAGTGATAGACTTGTACTCAGGTATAACTTCAGCCATAGCTACCTTCAACACTCCTTTGCCTACATATCTACCCCAATTATCTTGATTTTCAGCTCCAAGGCTGACAACCCTCCATGCACTATCATAACTTTGTCGCATGAAGTTTCCACCAGGTGAGGAATCTAAAAACCTTTTGATATCATCATCCACACCCATATAGAAGATTTCAATAAGCTGATTCTTATGGATTCCATGGTGTGGACATTTGTGTAGGAGATCTTTATAAATTTCCCATGCTTCACCAAGGGTTTCCCTAGGGGCTTGAGTGAACATGGTTATTCGGCCCCTTATTTCATAGGTGAGGGAAGGAGGGTAAAACTTTTCCAGAAAGACATTCTAAAGTTGTTCCCAAGTGGTGATGGGTTCACATTGTAAGGAATTGTACCAACTTATAGCTCTATCAGCAAGAGAATACTTGAAGAGGCAGAGTCGGATGGCATCATCTGTGACTCCATTTTGCTTTGTCATGGCACATAGATCAATAAACCTCAAAAGATGTTCTTGGCTATCTTCTCCTTGTTTACCATAGAATGGGATGTTTTGAAGCAGGTTGATCCAATTCGATCATATCCCAAAGTTGGGACCATGGATGGGAGGAGGTTGAACTGGGTGATGAATGTCAGCGGCTTTAGGGATTGAGAACTCTCTAAGGTGCTTTTGTAGTTCTGCTGCTTGCACTACTACTTGCGCTGCTCAGATTTCTTCTTGAACAGCAACCCTAGCTTCTTACATGACTCTTTCTCTTTGTACATTAAGGGCTTGAGCTACCCTTCAGGCTATTTCCTCCTCTTGAGCCATTCTCACTTGGTTCTCTCTGTTCTGACGGTGAAAGGTTCTGTCAATTTACGGATCAAAACTGGTAGTGAGTCCGAGACTGTTCAAACGGTGCATACACCAGTCTTGGGGGTACCTGAAATGAAAGGATATGAAGTAAGATTGATGGAGTAGAGTGAAATTCAAGTAGATGATTGATTGTATCAAAAGAAAAAGCAAACAACCTAGATTATCTTTAAGAGAACTAGATTTGACTAACTGATTCCATTGTCCCCGACAACGGTGCCATAATTTGATGTGGAATATTATCGCACTAACAAACTCACTCAGGGTTAAAATCCCCGAGCTTTACCAAAACCTTGTGCAATAATACCACCCGCAAGAGGACGGGTCTTATCGCAGTATAGTTAAGGATCGAATCCCAGGAGATAACATTTTTAAGAATCGTTGTAAGTCGAATCTAGCTCAAGTAACACTAATATTTAGAATGATTGGTTGAATTGAGGTTAATTAAACTATTTGCAAGAAAGGAAAGAGTAGAATTAAAGTTGGATCTAGATTAATGATATGGAATCGCTGGGATGGTTTTGGGTTTCACCACCACTACTCATGCAAACACATCCAAACATCAAACATCCAGGCTAGATATAACTATCCAAGTAGAGCTACTACAAAACCCCCCATATGGGCATTAGGTTTGCGTCAACATCACCTTAGGTATCAGATGTCTCGTCACCATCTGGATCACATACTTATGGCTCTGAAGATACAACATCCAACTGAGGCTGTGGCCCTCCCTAAGGAATGTTTAGGCCACAGAAGTGTCACCGTATGCTAGATGGCCCATCCCCTCACGGATCATACACTTATGACCCCAAGGAATCCTATCAGAAGTTCTCGTCAAGGAGTCAACCGTACTAATTAACAAGCAAGCAGGTGATTAATCTACAAGCAAACATCGACGATTAATAAAGAAGATACAAAATCCAAGTAAGGTTGTGGCCCTCCCTAAGGGATGTTTAGGCCACAGAAGCATCACCGTAGACTAGATGGCTCATCCCCTCACGATCATACACTTACCACCTCAAGGAATCTCATTCTATTTCTAGTATTGGAGTCAACCTCATTAATAGACATTCTACCCTACGTATAGAAGTTCTCACAACATAGGGAAAAACATGATGCAAGCCAGTAGATAACCGATCTACAAACATTAAAGATTAACAACAAAATGAAAAGTTATATACATTGCCTTGGAATGTTAAATGAAAAGACATGAGAGCATGGGCAGCGGGGCTAGTCCCCGCACCCCAGTGAAAAGGCACTACTCGCTCATGATGCGAGAGACAATAAGAACAAGAGAGAGGGAAGATTCTACCATGAGCATGAAGCAGAAGATAGTCGCAGCTCGGTGAAGATGATGCAGTCCTCTACGTCATATCAGGGAAGATTTGGGCGAGGAGGAAGAACCACCAAGGCAGACTGGGCAGATCTTCTTCTCCACCTTCTTTCTCTTCTTGGCCTTCTTGCTCACAGTGAGAGGAGCAGGTGAGATGAGGGCGACGTGGATGAAGGAGCTGGATCGACCCTTGTGCTTGGGTAGCCTGTCGGCGTCCCAGCTCGATGCCCAAATGAGGACCCTTGCGGTCATATTTATAGGCTCAGGTCGGGTCCTCACATTTTTGCTGTGAACTCCTTCCAAATAGTTTGGAGTCCAAACAGTTTGGAGTAAGGTGCCTCTAACCGGTCTTCATCCAAACGGTCTTGGAGACCATTTGAAGCCCAAATGGTCTTGTGTATTTATCCAAACGGTCTTGAGGACCAATGGCCTCTAAACGGTCTTTGGCAAATGATATTGCTCTTAATCAGTCTTTACCTAAGTGTCCAAATGGTCTTGAGGACTGATGGGATTTGATCGGTCTTGACTCCAAATGGTCTTGGAGACCGATGAGGCTTGCACAGTCTTGCCGACATCCAAACGATCTTGGCTTCTATCGGTTTGCTACATCCAAACGGTCTTGGAGACCGATTGGTTTTGCGTCCCAAACAGTTTGGGTCTCTGACATTCTTCTCCTCCAAACGGTATTGGAGACCGATTGGTTTTGTGCCGCCAAATGGCCTTGAGGATCATCGGATCCCAAATGGTCTTCAGCGTCCAAACAGTTTGGAGATACAAACAGGCTTGAGACCAAACACTCTTGGCCCCAAACAATCATCATTCAAATGGTCTTCGTCGTCCAAACAGTTTTGGGGACCGTTTGGGCAGGTGGTAGGTAGAGGACCGTGTGAGTGAATGGATAAGACCAAGAGGTCAAAACCGAATGGGCAGACCGCTAAGGAAAATTGTTTGGTACAAAATGATTGATCAAGACCGAATGGGCAAAATCATTTGGTCAAGACCAAGGTTGAGAGGATCTTGAGTGGATTCCATTAGATGGTTGAACCTCATCAAGACCTACAAAAAATCATTATAAATCTAGTTAATAATCTTGATAATTGAGTCAGTTGAGGAATCTTGCATTTTGTGAGTTTTAGGAGATGAAATCGAAAGTATTGGATCGAATTGGTCCCAAAAAGGTGACTGAAAATAATGATGAATATGGATTCATCAGAATACCCCGAACTTAAATGTTGCTCGTCCTCGAGTAAAACAAAATCTGAAACCGTCACCAACTGAATACTTTCAAATTGTGTGATTGCCTCCTCTTCGCATCACGATTGCTTCTCTCTGCTTAGTATGACTGATCCTCTCTACTTCGTAACACCACTAAACACATCTTACCATATCTTCGTTCTTGGGTTTGTTTTCCAATATCACTTCGTCCTCACTTTTTCCAACAACAAGCATGTCAAAGTGTTTTGTAAGAGTCTAGAGATACCTGTAGAACAACAAGTGTGCATCCGATCTGACACTGGTGTTTTTTAGGATAGCAGAGGCATTCATTGTACCTTTTAGGTAGAAAAGGGAGTGAAGGGTGGTGTGGAAGGAAGAATTAAATCTCTCCTCTATTCGACTCGAGATTATATTATTTGCAATTTATTTGATTGCATTTTTTTGTGCGAATCTCTCCTCTATTCGACTCAAGATTGCATTTCTTTTTGTGTGCTCTTTGGCATCTTTTCTTAGTGGTACACCCCTATTAATTTGCGAGGGGTATGGAAGAAGCAGATATAGAGGGAAGTGGCGTGCCACCCCGAACTTAGGGTTTTGCACTATTGTGGCTATTTTTTATTCTTTTTTATGGATGGAGGGGTACGAAGATGATAGAAGAAGTGTAGAAGAGAGTTCAGATCGGAATGCAACTTGATTTACAATTCAGTGCACCCGGTCATTCTCTTTATCGTACTCTTCTCAAATAATGACTTGATGAGGATCCGTTGGGGATTCCATGTTATTATTCCACTAGCCAATTAGGAAGCATGATGTGTTTGATCCCTATCAGTTCGACAGACAGTTGCCATTTTTGCATAAAGATCATGATGTGAGTATTCATAAGCTTCACATGATGATTTCAATCAAAAGGCTAGTTTCAAAAGGTGGTCCTCTTGAGGATTTGCTTCGAATAAGGAGGGCATAATGATTCAAAAGCGTCAAAACTTCATCCAGTATATGTTCAACTTCTTTGAAAAACTTTTAAAATTTTTGAAAATTGTGAATTTTGGTAAAGAATGCTACGATGAAATCTTAAGTCTAAAAAGATGGGTGTAGGTGTAAAGTAGAGTATGTACCACCCACCCTCCACCCTGAACATAGAAATTTTTCCATCCCGAGCAAACTCTAAATCCGAGATGGAGGGGAAAATACATGTCAGCTAGACCACGAGATGTGGTTGCGTTCCAATCAGTGTGTGTTCTTCATCTGTAAATTTCATGAATGAAAACCAATCAAATAGCATCTCACGATGTGATTTTTATTTTAGTGTGAAATTAAATAAAAGATAAAAAAAATAGAGAAACATTCTAATTTTAAATTAAAAGTAAAAACAAATTTATTAATCGGGTTGCCTCCCGACAAGCGCCATTGTTTTATGTTGATGGCTCGACGTGATTCCTTCAACTTTCTGGTAGATATGTTGGTTTGGAAAGTTTTATCGATTCTTCAGTGCTAGTATCTACTGGAATGAAGTATCTCTTCATGTGTTGGCCATTTGCCATAAAATAGCCTGACTTTTCACTCCATAAGGAGAAGGCACCATGTGGGTAGATATTCTTGACAATATAAGGTCCAGTCCAGTGAGAGTGGAGTTTCCCTAGGAATAACCTTAGTCTTGAGTTGAACAGAAGAACTCGGTCTCCTATTTGTATGTCCTTTCTTTTTAGATGACCATCATGCCAAAGTTTTGTGCGTTCCTTATAGATTTGTGCATTCTCATAAGCTGTCATTCGGAGTTCTTCCAGCTCTTGGGGTTGTAGAGTCCTAGCTTGATCTGCTTCCTTCATATCCAAATTTAGTTGTTTAATTGCCGACCATGCTTTGTGTTCCAGTTCTATAGGCAGGTGGCATGACGTTGCATAGATTAACCAAAATGGTTTAGTGACAAGGGGAGTCTTAAAAGCAGTTCGGTAAGCCCATAATGTGTCATTGATTTTCACTAACCAATCTTTTCGATTGCGGCCTACTGTTCCAAAATAGCCTTGAGTTGACGGTTAGAAACCTCTACCTGTCCACTTGTTTGTGGATGATAGGGAGAGCCTACCTTGTGAGTTACACCATATTTCCTCAGTAACGTTTCAAAGCTTCTTTTAAGAAAATGAGAACCTCCGTCGGATATCACAGTTTGTGGGACACCGAATCGGGGAAAGATAATATCTTTGAATAATTTGATGACAGGTTTCGAATTACTAGTGACGTTTGGTATGGATTCAACCCATTTTGAGACGTGATCCACCGCCACTAGGATGTAGGAAAATCCATTCGAACATGGGAATGGACCCATGTAGTCCACACCCCAAACATCAAATATCTCAACTTCTTGCCACAACTTTAATGACATCTCATCTCTCTTTGTTAAGTTACATGTTCTCTGACATTTGTCACATGATAGAACAAATTTGTAGGAATCTTTGGATTTGGTTGGCCAAAAGAATCTACATTGCAAAACTTTCAAGGCAGTTTTCTTAGAACTCATATGGCCTCCAACTGGGCCTGAGTGACATTGCTCTAGAATAAGTTGAGCTTCTTCCTCAATAATACATCGTCTGTGTAGACCATCAACACAGAGCTTTAAGAGGTACGGATCATCCCAGTGATACTGCTTCACATCATGCATGAATTTCTTCAATGAATTTCCAGTGCATTCAGGGTGGATAATGCCAGCGGCAAGGTAGTTCACATAATCTGAAAACCAAGGCGTAGCTTCTGAAACTTTCATAAGCTGGTCATCTAGAAGGGAATAGTTAATTGGGATTTTCTTGGTTTCCAAGGTGTGGATGCGACTTAGGTGATCTGCGAAAACATTTTTTGTACCCTTCTTATCTCTTATCTCTAGATCAAATTCTTGCAATAGGAGAATCCATCTAATTAACCTAGGTTTAACATCTTTCTTCGCTAGGAGGTAACGAATAGCTGCATGATATGTGTAGACAATGACTTTTGAACCAATGAGGTAGGATTTGAACTTGTCAAAGGCGTATATGACTGCAAGAAGTTCTTTCTCGGTAGTTGCATAATTCTTCTGAGCTTCATCGAGGGTCTTCGTGCATAGTAGATCACATAATGTTTCTTTTCTATACATTGGCCTAAGACAGCAACTACAACATAATCACTGGAATCACACATGATTTCAAATGGGTGATCCCAATCGGGAGCTCTAATGATGGGTGTTGTTGTAAGGGCAAGTGTCAGGTTATTAAAACTTTGGACACATTCTTTGTCAAAATGGAACTCAGTGTCCTTTAGTAACAAATTTGTCATCGGCTCAGTTATCTTAGAGAAATACTTTATGAACCGTCTGTAAAAGTCTACATGACCTAGGAATGCACGAACTTCTCTTACATTTTTTGGGATAGCGAGTTTGGAAATCACTTCAATTTTTTCCCTATCTACTTCGATTCCTCGATTGTTGACTCTATGACCAAGGGTAATGCCTTCCTTCACCATAAAGTGACACTTCTCCCAATTCAACACAAGATGTGCTTCTTCACACCGTTTATCGACAAGGGAGAGATTCTTCAGGCATGAGTCGTAAGAATCTCCATATACAGAAAAATCATCCATGAAAAATTTCCATGATAGTTTTAGTGAGACGAGCGAATATAGCTGCCATGCAACGTTGGAAAGTTGCAGGCGCATTGCAGAGTCTTAATGGCATCCTTCTAAAGGCATATGTTCCAAATGGGTAGGTAAAAGTCATTTTCTCTTGGTCATCTAGATGTATAGGAATATGATAGAATCTAGAGTAACCATCGAGATAATAGAAATATTCTTGGTGAGCCAATCTTTCTAAGACTTGATCAATAAAAGGCATCAGACAATGATCCTTTCATGTCACTTTGTTCAACTTCCTATAATCAATACACATCCTCCATCCGGTGACTGTTCGAGTGGGGATGAGTTCATTGTCTTCATTTTGTATTACAATAGTTCCACCCTTTTTCGGAACAACATGCACGAGACTTACCCATGGTGAGTCAGAAATAGGATAATTGATTCCAGCGGTGAGCAGTTTAATGACTTCACGATGAACTACTTCCTTCATGTTAGGATTAAGTTTTCTTTGATGTTCGATGGTAGGATTGTGGTATTCCTTCATGGGGATTTTGTGCATACAAAGCACTTGACTGACCTCAGTGAGATCACTCATCTTGTAGCTGATAGCCTTTCTTCTTTCCTTTAATTTTGTCAAGAGTTTATCTTCTTGTTCTGTCGTTAGGTCTGAATTTATGATAACTGGGAAGACCTCTAGATCATCTCGAAACACATATTTCAATTCCTCAGGTAAGGTTTTCATTTCAGGAACTTGTGGTTTCTCACATGCTTCTTCAGTAACATCCATAGCTTTAAGTTCCTCAAATTTGGCTTTAGGATCGTCTCCAGTAGTATCAAGGTCAAGAACACAACTTGTCACTTGTTTGTCGGCTGAACTAGCTGCATTTGGATTAGTTAGAGCCACTCCTAAGGGGTCTTCTTGTTCATAATCCTCTTGTGTAAGGAGTGACATCTTCTATATGCATTCAATCAAGTAGACTTCTTCTTGCATGCTTGGTCTTCACATACTTTCAAAAACTTTAAACTTAAGAGTTTCTTTACCTAATCTGAGCAACAAAGTTCCTGCTTCAACATCAATCAGAGCTCTTGTAGTGGCGAGAAACAGACATCCAAATATGAGAGGGTATCTAGTGTATTCCTTTATGTCCATGATGACAAAGTCACAAGGAACATAGGAGTTTCTTCCTACCTTGACAGGGACATCCTCAATGATTCCTAAGGGTAGAGTCACAGTGTTATCTGCAAGTTGTATTGTCATGCCGGTTGGGTGCAGCTCAGAAAACCCTAGCCTTTTGCAAAGGCTAAGTTCCATGATGGAGATTCTAGCACCAAGATCTTCCAATCCCTTCTTACAAGATGAATCACCAATATGGCAAGAAATCCCTAAAGATTCTAGATCTTTCTGCTTCTTGGGCATCTTGCTTTGGATGATATCTGAAGTAGTTGTTTCTAGCTTGACTATTTCTTATTCCTCAGTTATATATTTTCTGGTGAGGAGAGACTTCAAGTACTTTGTCTAGGATGGTATCTCAGCCAGAGCATCTAAAAAGGGAATATCAACATGAAGCTTTTTCATAGCTTCTTTGAACTTATTGAAACGAGTATCAAGCTTTGTTTGCTTTAAATGAGTTGGAAAATGTATACAAGGCTTGTATACATGGATATCATGTTCTAGTGTTGCATTTTCCTCTTCTATAGCAGGTTTCTTAGAATTTTCTTTGTCTAACTTATCATTACTTTGCTGCTCCTTCGGAAAAGATTCAGGTTCCTTGTCAACTTGATCTTTCACCTGGTCTTGTTCATCTATGAAAACCATTGGTGTCCTGACAGGAGGGCCAGGATATACATTACCAGAACAAGTCATAACTACCTTCAATTTCTCAGGATGTTTAGGGTTATTTTCTGGTTGACCAACAAAGGCTCCAATAGATGGCTTCACGCTAGCTGCAAGTTGAGCTAATTGAGATTCAATGGCTTTCTGATGTTCTTGCTGGTTAGCTATCAAGGTTTGCTGGATGGCTATCATGGTTTGCTGTGACTGTAGCATCTTCTCAATGGTTGTCAGTTTGTCATCAGGAGAAATGGGTCTGGTTTGTTGCCCTTGTTGTTGATTTTGGAAAGGAACCTGGTTGGGATTCTAGAATTGTGAGTTGTTATGATAATTGTTGAAGTTCCTATTTGGGAAGTTGCCTCTGAAGTTCCCTTGATTCCCGAAATTTTGTTGTTGGTTATACTGGAATCCTGTTGGGCCTCATGGTTGATTGTTTGAACCAAGGTGTCGTGAGTTTTTTGCACTTGAAGGATTTCCATATTGAAAACCATGATGGTTCCTATTCTGATTTGGATTATGATATCCTTGACTAGGGATGGTGTTGACAACATTAAGATTTTCCATTTTATTATTATCTCCTTGGCCACATGCGTTGCATAGAAAAACATCATACAGAACATTTCATGCTAAAGTGGAATGATCAGTACCTTTACATGCTTCAAAGAACAACAAAGCTGACTTAATCTGTTCCTATTGCTGAGGGGGTGAACGTCCTCTTCCAAATGAAGCAAGTGATGATTCAATATGGTCTTGCTTGGCAACTAAGAGTTTTAGACTTTCAGCGATAGACTTGTACTTGGGAATAAATTCAGCCATAGCTACCTTCAACACTCCTTTTCCCACAGATCTACCCCAATTAGCTTGATTTTTAGCTCCAAGGGTGACAACCCTCCATGCGCTATCATAACTTTATCGCATGAAGTTTCCTCCAGATGAGGAATCTAAAAACATTTTCATATCATCATCCACACCCATATCGAAGATTTCAATAAGCCGATTCTTAGGTATTCTGTGGTGTGGACATTTGTGTAGGAGATCTTTACATCATTCCCATGCTTCAGTAAGGGTTTCTCTAGGGGCTTGAGTGAACATGGTTATTCGGCCCCTTATTTCATAGGTGAGGGAAGGAGGGTAGAACTTTTCCAGAAAGACATCTTGAAGTTGTTCCCAAGTGGTGATGGGTTCACATTGTAAGGAATTATACCAACTTATAGCTCTATCCGCAAGAGAATACTTGAAGAGATGGAGTCGGATGGCATCATCTGTGACTCCATTTTGGTTTGTCATGGCACATAGATCAATAAACCTCAGAAGATGTTCTTGGCTATCTTCTCCTTGTTTACCATAGAATGGGCTAATTTGAAGCAGGGTGATCCAATGCGCTCATATCTCAAAGTTGGTAGCATGGATGGGAGGAGGTTGAACTGGGTGATGAACGTTAGCGGCTTTAGGGATTGAGAACTCTCTAAGGTCCTTTTGCAGTTCTGCTTCTTGCATTGCTGCTTGTGCTGCTAGGATTTCTACTTGAACTGCAACCCTAGCTTCTTGCATGAGTCTTTCTCTTTGTGGATTAAGGGCTTGAGCTACCCTTTGGGCTATTTCCTCCTCTTGAGCCATTCTCACTTGGTTCTCTCTGTTCTGACGGTGAAAGGTTCTATCAATTTCCAGATCAAAACTGGAAGTGAGTCTAAGACTGTTCAAATAGTGCATACACCAGTCTTGGGGTACCTGAAATGAAAGGATCTGAAGTAAGATTGATGGAGTAGAGTGAAATTCAAGTAGATGATCAATTGTATCAAAAGAAAAAGCAAAAAACCTAGATTAGCCTTAAAAGAACTAGATTTGACTAACTAATTCCATTGTCCCCGACAACGATGCCAGAATTCGACGTGGAATATTATCGCACTATCAAATTCACTCAGGGTTAAAATCCCCGAGCATTACCAAAACCTTGTGCAATAAACCACCCGCAAGCGGACGGGTCTTATCGCAGTATAGTTAAGAATCTTTGTTAGTCGAATCTAGCTCAAGTAACACTAATATTTAGAATGATCGGTTGAATTGAGGTTAATTAAACTATTTGTAAGATAGGAAAGAGCAGAATTAAAGTTGGATCTAGATTAATGATATGGAATCACTAGGATGGTCTCGAGTTTCACCACCACTACTCATGCAAACACATCCAACCATCAAACATCCAGGCAAGATATAACTATCCAAGTAGAGCTGCTGCAAAACCCCCCATACGGGTGTTAAGTTTGCGTAAGCATCACCTTAGGTATCAAATGTCTCGTCACCATCCAGATCACATACTTACGGATCCGAAGATACAACATCCAACTGAGGTTGTGGCCCTCCCTAAGGGATGTTTAGGTCATAGAAGTGTCACCGTAGGCTAGATGGCTCACCCCCTCACAGATCATACACTTACGACCCCAAGGAATCCTATCAGTAGTTCTCATCAAGGAGTCAACCGTACTAATTGATAAGCAAGTAGGTGATTAATCTACAAGCAATCATCGACGATTAACAAATAAGATACAAAATCAAACTAAGGTTGTGGCCCTCCCTAAGGGATGTTTAGGCCACAGAAGCATCACCATAGGCTAGATGGCTCGTCCCCTCATGGATCATACTCTTACGACCTCAAGGAATCCCATTCTATTTCTAGTTTGGGAGTCAATCTCATTAATTGACATTATTCCCTACGTATATAAGTTCTCACAACATAGGGAAAAACATGATGGAAGCAAGTAGATTACCGATCTACAAACATTAACGATTAACAACGAAATGAAAAGTTATATACATTTCCTTGGAATGTTAAATGAAAAGACATGAAATCATGGGCAACGGGGCTAGTCCCCACACCCCAGCAAAAGGGACTACTTAATCATGATGCGAGAGACAAGAAGAATAAGAGAGAGGGAAGATTCTGCCATGATCATGGGGCAGAAGATAGTCACAGCTCGGTGAAGATGATGTGGTCCTCTATGTCGTATCGGGGAAGATCTGGGCAAGGAGGAAGAACCACCAAGGCAGATCGGGTAGTTCTTCTTCTCCACCTTCTTTCTCTTCTTGCCCATCTTGCTCGCAGTGAGAGGAGCATGTGAGATGATGGCGGCATGGATGTAGGAGCTGGATCAACCCTTGTGCTTGGGCATCCTGTCGGCATCCCAGCTCGATGCCCAAATGAAGACTATTGTGGTTCTATTTATAGGCTCAACTTGGGTCCTCATGTTTTTGATGTGAACTCCTTCCAAATGGTTTGGAGTCCAAACAGTTTGGATTAAGGTGCCTCCAACCGGTCATCATCCAAACGGTCTTAGAGACTGTTTGAAGGCCAAACGGTCTTATGTCTTTGTCCAAACGGTCTTGAGGGATGATGGCCTCTAAATGGTCTTTAGCAAACAATCTTGCTCTTAATCGGTCTTTACCTAAGTGTCCAAATGGTCTTGAGGACCGATGGGATCTGATCGGTCTTGACTCCAAACGGTCTTGGAGATCGATGAGGCTTGCACGGTCTTGCTGACATCCAAACGGTCTTGGCTTCTATCAGTTTGCTACATCCAAACGGTCTTGGAGACCGATTGGTTTTGCGCCCCAAATGGTTTAGGTCTCTGGCGTTCTTCTCCTCCAAATGTTCTCATGGTCATGCACCGCCAAACGGTCTTGAGGATCGTCGACTCCCAAATGGTCTTCAGCGTCCAACCGGTCTGGAGATGCAAACGGTCTTGAGACCAAATGGTCTTGGCCCCAAACGATCTTCATTCAAATAGTCTTCATCGTGCAAATGGTTTTGGGGACTGTTTGAGCAAGTGGTAGGTGGAGAACTGTGTGAGTGAATGGATAAGACCAAGAGGTCAAAACCGAATGGACATACCACTAGGGAAAAATGTTTCATATAGAATGATTGATCAAGACTGAATGGGAAAAACCGTTTGGTCAAGACCAAGGTTGAGAGGATCTTGAGTGGATTCCATATGATGGTTGAACCTCATCAATACCTACACAAAATCAATATAAATCTAGTTAATAATCTTGATAATTGAGTCAGTTGAGGAATCTTGCATTTTTTGAGATTTAGGAGATGAAATCGAAAGTATTGGATCGAATTGGTCCCAAAAAGGCGACTGAAAATCATGATGAATATGGATTCATCAATGTTTCATTCTTATGAGGTTTCAATCTACCCATGTTTTTGTAAAATTATTTTAGATTTTGTGCATAACTTGATTTATGGTGGTTAAAATATACCTAATTGGCATTACCTAATCGAGTGAAACCCTAATCATGTAGTGCCATGTGCCATGGATCCATTCCAGTGTTAGAACTTGCTAGATGGTGAAATGAGTACTTCTAAGGGAAACTCATAGCACATATTGCTCAGTATGTGGGGTGCTTGAGACTGTGTGTGTGAAAGACTGGATTTTTGGGCTTAATTCTGAGGATGAAATTTCTTTTAAGGTGTGTAGGATGTGATGGAGTGGACTTTTGGAATCCTAAAATGTCCAATGACACAAGTGAAGTCACACATGTTGAGTTGTTTTGAGAATCCCAAGTGTCTTAGTAAATTTGGAGTGTTGTGGAGGTTTATATAATGTTTTGGATCCATAATTTTATGCCTTCTTGAGGAATTTAATTGGATGATCAAATAGTTGAGTTTTGTCACCAAATTTGAGTGGAATGTATCTCGAGAGCTAGGGAAGCTATGGTTAAAATTTGGTGGCAATTGGATGTTCCTAGAGGAAGTTATTTGGGTTTGAAAATGATGAATAATGTGCATATAGGTGCGGTTGTATAGCCTAAGTTGTCGATCTAATAGGATGTCACACACCCTTTGTTTTGGTCGGGCATGCTTGGCCAGTTTCTGGCCCTAGATCACTGATCTAGCGGCTGGAACTACAACCATTTTGAAACCACGGGGTTAGAATGGTGTGAAGAGATCCTGGCCTTTGGATGACGATCAAACGACCGAGGAGTCATCCTCAACCTTCGGTCAAGCCGCGAGGACGTGGCCACAGTAGACGTGATTCAAGTCTTACCACGACCCTCGCCTCCAGCCCATACCGTGTGAACCTGACCAAGGCTCTACTCTCGTCTCTCCTCCACGATCTCACCAATCCCTCAAACGACCCTCAACAGCGACCGAAACCACCTCCACGATCACCTCTGACAGCGACCCTCTCCAAGCGCACCCATGTTGTTGTGGGCATCTCATGCTCAGGCCTCCTTAAACCTATATAACTTGTCCTTGAGCATCTCCAGGACCCCTTTAGCTCTTTGCCTTCATCAATTTGTCTGAGGAAAGCCCAGATGACTCTCCCCTTGAGCTTGCCTCCTCCAAACCGCTCTGCCGTGGCATAGCACCTGCCCCGGGCTGCCCGGTCCTCCAAATTTCCAGATCAACCCCTCCTCAAGATGTGCAAGGCCACGCCAAACCTTACTGGTCCTTCCCCGGGCTCCCAACACCTCCTCTCACTCCCCTCGCTTCTTTCCCCTCCGCAGCCAGCGACCTTCCCCACTCGCCTCGGCGGCACAGTGACCCATGGGGAGCCAAGCTCTGAGAAACTGCCGCCCTGACCCTAAGAGGCCCCGCGAGGTAGCCTTGTGATCAGCTGCACCTGAGGAGATGCCATCCGCTGTCACCAGCTCACCGGAGTTGACGGCAGAGCAGCTACCTCACAAAGAGAAGCGGGACCCGCTTTGCTGTTTGGATCCTCATAGACGAGTAAGGTAAATCCACGTTAGCCTTCTTTTACCTACCTGTGCTCTCGCATGACTGTTGGATCTAAGCATCCAACGATCCACCATAATCGTCTCTTCTATATTAATCACCAAAATTGATAAATGCCAGAAAATACCCTGATCTTAGGAAAATCACAGTAAATTGTAGGAACGTCAGAAAAATACAAATAAGGTACCAAAATGTTTAGAAAAATGTGTAGAATAATATGAAAGCATAATACCATTCTTTTGATGCATAAATATCAATGATACCATGTAATATGTAGAATGCTTAGTCCATGAGTAATAAATACCAAACGATGGCCTAAAATTATGAGAATATGTCTGTAAATCAATATTCATGCTTATAATCTAGTGGATGTCAGTAATTATAATATTGATTTACAAAATCATGTAATTTTCTCTATAAGGCTAATTAGGGCTAATAACCCTAATAAAATGCAATAAATACATACATGCTCAATAAATCATGGAAACTATAGAATACTCTCATATAAGTGATTATAAGATCATACGTAACTCTGAGATCAGTTTTATATATGGAATTAATGGTAACATGATAATGACTCTTCATGTGATATAAAACCCTAATATGCTAAGTGAATATGATCTAGGGTTAGTATGTACACGTAATCGTATATAATCAATTAATCAGATTATTGATCATAATATGGAATACAACATTAGTAACATCAATCCTAGATAACAAGAAGAGATAGACAAGAAATAATAATGAGAATATCCTAATGAGATAAGATAAATCCTAATGAACATGACTAGGGTTAAGGTGATGAGAATCTAATGGTGATATGTAATCTTGTCTAAATCAGGGTTTGGCCAAAGATATAGTTGACATGAGGAATATGATGATTAGGTTTGTTCTTGATCAAGGTACGCCATTACCTCTTACTAGGCTTATTATACAATATGCTTGTGGTATATGTGTAGTAAAATACTTGGCATATGATATTGGATGAAATGATTGTTCTTGTATGATATGTTGCATGATTTTCCATACTTATTGATATGCACACATGAAACATAATAGATTTGTTCCATTGTATCTAAACACTTCAACTCTTTGGTAGTCAAGTGTTGATAATAAAGTACTTCAACTCTTTGGTAGTCAAGTACTTGAAAGTGATCCAACTCTTTGGTAGTCTAATCACATTATGAAATGATCCAACTCTTTGGTAGTGGATCATAAGGCCTTAATGCATTCAACCTTCTGCGGTCAATGCATGGATGATATAATGGAAATGTGCTTAAAATATGTGTTCTATTTTGCAAATGAATATCTTTGTGCAAGTATACACTTTTCTTATATTCTTCTGTTACTGCCAAGTATTAGTTTTATCTTATTGCCAAGATATGATGAGAGGTAAATCAAAGACACGTAGGCATACTCAGTACAATATTCTTGAATATTGTGCTGACGTGTACCACATGTAATCTTTTGTTTAGGTTGTGGTTATGCTCTTGAAGATCTAGGATAGTTGAGAGTTGTGTGGCGAGCTGATGTACAGGTGGACCTGTTGCCTTAAGATCTTGTAGTTTAGTGGTAGTACATGTATATGTATAGTTTGTTGTTCAATATGTAATATCAAATGTTGTAACAATTCATGTTGTAATTATATGTTGAATGGTGAATATGTGTGTATGGTTTTATTATTGTTCATGTGCATGTGCTACTGTTGTTTCCTTCTGACTCCCTTGATTTTCTTCTTCTTAGCCAGGTGTGGGGTGTTTAAATTGGGATTCTCACTGAGGGGAGGTTTCAATTTGGACGTCACACATCAGATTAAGTTTTAGAAAATCTGGGGACGTCACGGGTGGTATCAGAGCATGAACAATAGCAAAGCCTGACATTTGCTCATTATGCAACTCAAAACTGAAGAACCTTGAACTCAATAATCTTGTAGGGTTAGATTAGTCATATTTTAGAGACTTGATCTGACCTAGCCTCTAGGTTAGCACCTAGATGTCTAAGAACTAGGTCTAGACTAGTGCTTGTTGTATAGCAAGTCCTTAGATGCCATTCTTTCCTTATAGTGCAGCGGTATGGGACTTTGCATTATTTGGAAATGACTTACATAAAAGGAAGAGAAACCCTAGACATATGGCGCTCGTTGCCTAGAGTAGATACACTAGTCTACACCATGTTCTCACCCTTTTCACTAGTTTTCATGACATTGTACTCTCTACTATGTGTGGGACACTCATTTTCAGGGTTTGGTTTTGTTTTCAAACGAATCGAACCTCGATAGTTTTCTCTGACGCTTATTTTATCGGAGAAAAACTATATAATATTTTATTATATATATGTATTACAAAAATGTGTCCCCATACAAGTATGAGTAGGAGGTGGTCATGTAACCTAAGTAAAAGTGAATGACATCAGTGTAGAAGAGAGAGTAGTTCTAGATTAGATGTCCAGAGCCTTTTTGATATATATGATATATGGAATAGATGAAATAAGTTTTGATTATATGATGTAAGTCTTATATAGATAATGTAAGATGGTTATGTTGATTTATGTTTATCTTTGAGGACATGAGTTAGGTTTGAGTTTTTGAGATAAGTTCTAATGATGCATGTAAATAGGCTTTTATGAGATAAGATATGCTAAGTTAAGACAAGGTTGAGAGTCAGCATGAGCCTCAAGCTCTTTTAAAAAGGAGGGCCTCTAGTGTTAGGACCAATTTTGGGGTTAGCTCAAGAGAGAGAGAGACCCACAGGGAGAAGGTCAGAGAACCTAAACTCCATGATATGAGAAATATGAGAAATATGTGATATGATATGTCCTAAACTAGAATGCTCCTGAGTGAATGAGTTGAGTTGCCTAATGCATGATTCCTATAGTCTTATTGAACCCTAGATTTCCTTGGGAGGACCAAACCGTAGAGATAGAGAGAGGCTGGTTATATGTGCATATGTGAACATGAAGATGAGTGCCTTCCATCTAGGTGAGGGAGAGAGCCCAAGACCCTGGAAGAGGTAGCTATGTTAGTTTATGTGAAGCCTCATGCTCGGGTTGGTGGTTTCCCACATAGGAATCTAGTGGTGTATATAAGAGAGCTTTGGATAACAATGTTTCACAGGTAGAAGACCTATGAAGAGAATGCCATATCATGTTTTGGGTTGTGCTTATGTGGCTAGAGCTTGTAAGGCTATCTCTAATGCCAATGAGGTAGACTTGTTCACCCTAGACAAAAGAGGGAAGATAAAGTATATGCGTATGAGATACTCATAGAGTTGAGTTAGCTTAGAGAGACTGAGCACGACACTACCCTTGTGGTATGGGTTAGAGGAACCTCATTTGGACTATATAAAGGTTTGATACATGTTTCACAAGCCAGTTGTATAATTTTGTTAGTACAACCATGATATAATATATGTAAGATGTGATCTAATCTCGAGAGGTGATATATATACATGATAAGATGGAAACCTAGAGATGGTTTAATAGATGGCAATGCATAAATGGTTAACTATGTACATGAATAATGATGATTAATGTGAAATTGTTGTTTAATCTTGTGATGAATTCACTAGTAAATGATGCAATTTAGTATGAACAATGAAATAGATCATATGAATGAAACATGTTACACGAGGTGTTAATCTTAGTGCTCAACAAAGATGAAAAATTGTAGTTTGACAGTTAGCACAACATAACAATTATGACACCTTGATACAATCTAGATGGATAAAGTGGGTTAATTATAGTTAACTCCCTCCTAAAAGACATATGTTAATGTTGAACATTTTCTAATATTTAGCTCAATAAAATGTGGATGACACCTTGATGTATGAGTTAATATTAGTTAACTCCTTAAGAACATGGTAATATGATGTGGGAACCCTAATTCATGAAAAAGAAAGGTTTTTCCTGAAAGTATGAGTATGGTGTACTTTCAAGGACGAAAGTTCCTTTAAGATGTATATGATGTGAAAGACTAGATTTTTGGGCTTAATTTTGAGGACGAAATTTCTTTTAAGGTGTGTAGGATGTGATGGAGTGGACTTTTGGAATCTTAAAATGTCCAATGACACAAGTGAAGTCACACATGTTGATTTGTTTTGAGAATCCCAAGTGTCTTAGTAAAGTTGGAGTGTTGTGGAGGTTTATATAATGTTTTGGATCCATAATTTTATGCCTTCTTGAGGAATTTAATTGGTTAATCAAATAATTGAGTTTTGTCACCAAATTTGCGTAGAATGTATCTCGAGAGGTAGGGAAGCTATCGTTAAAAGTTGGTGGCAATTGGATGTTCCTAGAGGAAGCTATTTGGGTTTGAAAATGATGAATAATGTGCAAATGGGTGCAGTTGTATAGCCTAAGTTGTCGATCTAATAGGATGTCACACACCCTTTGTTTTGGTCGGTCATGCTTGGCCAGTTTCTGGCCCTAGATCGCTAATCTAGCGACTGGAACTACAACCTTTTTGAAACCACGGGGTCAGAATGGTGTGAAGAGATCCTGGCCTTTGGATGACGATCGAACGACCGAGGAGTCATCCTCAACCTTCGGTCAAGCCGCGAGGACGTGGCCACAGTAGACGTGATTCAACTCTGACCATGACCCTCACCTCCATCCCATACCGTGTGAACCTGAATGAGGCTCTACTCTCGTCTCTCCTCCACGATCTCGCCAATCCCTCACACGACCCTCAACAGTGACCGGAACCACCCCCACGAGTAAGGTAAATCCATGTTAGCCTTCTTTTACCTACATGTGCTCTTGAACGACCGTTGGATCTGAGCATCCAATGATCCACAATAACCGTCTCTTCTATATTAATCACCGAAATTGATAAATGCCAGAAAATACCCTGATCTTAGGAAAATCACACTAAATCGTAGGAATGTCAGAAAAATACAAATAAGGTACCAAAATGTTCAGAAAATTGTGTAGAACAATATGAAAGCATAATATTAGGATTTTTATGCATAAATATGGATGATATAATGTAATATGTAGAATGCTTAGTCCATGAGTAATAAATACCAAATGATGGCCCAAAATTATGAGAATATGTCTGTAAATCAATATTCATGCTTATAATCCAGTGGATGTCAGTAATTATGATGTTGATATATGAAATCATGTAATGTTCTCTATAAGGCTAATTAGGGATAATAACCCTAATAAAATGCAATAAATACATATGTGCTCAATAAATCATGGAAACTACAAAATACCCTCATATAAGTGATTATAAGATGATACATAATTCTGAGATCAGTTTTATATATGGAATTAATGGTAACGTGATAATGACTCTTCATGTGATATAAAACCCTAATATGCTAAATGAATATGATCTAGGGTTAATATGTACATGTAATCATATGTAATCAATTAATCAGATTATTGATCAAAATATGGAATACAACATCAATAACGTCAATCCTAGATAACAAGAAGAGATAGACTAGAAATAATAATGAGAATATCCTAATGAGATAAGATAAACCCTAATGAACATGACTAGGGTTAAGGTGATAAGAATCTAATGGTGATATGTAATCTTGTCTTAATCAGGGTTTGACCAAAGATATAGTTGACATGAGGAATATGATGATTAGGTTTGTTCTTGATCAAGGTACGTCATTACCTCTAACATGGCTTATTATACAATATGCTTGTGGTATATGTGTAGTAAAATACTTGGAATATGATATTGGATGAAATGATTGTTCTTGTATGATTTTTTGCATGATTTTCCATACTTATTGTGGGCTCCAACTCATAAAAGGAGATTAACTAATGTGGAAGCGTTTCATTAGCAGTAGAATTATTGAAAATCACTAAAAATTAAAACCATTTAAAAGAGATCCATTCTTAGGAAAACTTTTAAAACAAGAACCACATTATTATATTTACATACTGGTCCACATTGTACATTTCATGTATCATCTCTTCAATAGGAATTCAAACCAAAATCTCAGATCGATACTAAACACTATCTGCTGACTCCTAGGACCTGAGAGTACAGAGACGACACATAGGACTTTATGTACAAACTTGACAACCAGTATCCCCACCTAGGATATCACTGTTGTCCCTGTTGTTGCTGCTGCTACTCTTCCCCTGCTATAGAGGTTCTGCCTCTTGGTTTGCGTCTACCTAAAAATGTTGGATCCCACGGGGGTGAGATAATTATTAAATTTCCCTAGTGAGAGATATAACTCTCTGCCGAAAACATTATTATTGCAGTTTAATAGAAATAAACTGAGCAGTGGGATTATATATTTCTTTAGCAGGAAAATCAGTATCTATGCAGATTAGAGCAACATTCCTATTCAAGTATTTTAGTTATAACTTGATAAGGTAGCATGTCTGTTATTCAATAAGGAATTGATGAACATAGTTAACATTTATGTATCAAGTACATGCTAAGCTTTATAACATCAACCAGTGGTTCTCGTATTTCAACCTTATGTGAATGCGCTACACGGCTGATTACATTTTACAAACATGCATACTTAAGCTCTGAGGAGATGAGGTATACCGCTCATACTCCAACCGACCACTGTGAAGTCTAAATCGGTACCATACAAAGTCAACAGAAGATCCAGCTTCCATGACTTCCCACATCTCGGTCAGTGCGAGATCACATGCATGACATCTTGTGTCTCTGCTACATGGCTTGCCAGGGTATAGTGGCATCTTCATTATAGAGATACAACGGTGGCTGCACTCTCTTCGCAATCGAGAGATTTCGTGTTTACCTCCATCGATCCAACATTAACATCGTCTGGAGATTTGTGAAACATCCATCCTGAAACATACAATGAAGGATTGAGAGGTTTAATGTTTACCTTCCATCATTTCCCCCATTAGGACGTAAGGATATTTTTTCCCATCGACCCCCACATATTCAAAATATGCAAACTCTAGGAGATCCCATAGGAAAATCTATTTCACCATCACCAACTACTGACGATGATGGATCTATGGTCAGAGAACTACATTAATAGCTTTCATTTGATTAATTAAGTACATTATCATATTCTTTTAGCATCAGCCAAGTATTCAAACATAACTTATCATGACAAATGTTGTAAGGAAACATGTATTGTTTTATCAATTACTTCTAAGTCTTTAAAAGACATTGGTATCTAAATCCCTCCTTTCAAACTCAATGTCATAAACATATGGTTTTGGGTATTCAAACCCTTAGCTCATCACTGAGCACTGTTACCACTTTTTCAGGTAACCATCACCTTTAGGTCATCTGACCAAGGTACACATGACACTTGCTATACAAGCATCTTATCTGGCACTTGAGGCCCATTAACTCTCTTGTTACCTCTTACTAAGCAACAAGGCATATTATGGCACACAAGGCCTAATGAATAATTTCAATAAATAAAGCATCATAGCTCATACCTGGCTATGTTCATCATCTCATGATACATGCATGGTTAGTACACATGATAATATATATATATATATATATATATATATATATATATATATATATATATATATATCATATTTCAATTCCATGCTATCCCAGAGTAACACCCCTATTCCCTTACTAGGGTTAGGGTTTCCCATCAGGGTTACACATCTGCTTTAATCAATTAGGACCAATGATTCATCATTCCATTATCCAAGATTAGGGTTTCATGCTATATAGTATAATCCAGAATTAGAGTTTCATACACCTTCACCCTATTCAGAATTAGGGTTTACTATTTACATCACATCACCCTAGATTAGGATTTATGTTCAATAACCCAAAATTAGGGTTTACTATTCATCCCAATTAGGGTTTCACATCAAAATACCCTTAATTAGGGTTACTCATGTCATCAACCTAATTTCATATCACATTATCTTCCTAGATTAGGGTTTCACTCATAATTGCCCTAATTTAGGGTTTGAGTTCATCAATTATCTCAATTAGGGTTTCATGATCTCTTTATCAAGGACCATACCCTAACTTGTATATCATTCTTATTTTTAATGTATTAGACTTGATTTCTACATGATTATCTTACATGTATAAGTCTCTCTCTCTTTCATCCTCTTCTAGGATGTCTAGAAGATTTGATCAATTGAACTTTTAATTACTTGAGATATCCAAATGAATTGACCAATTGAATCTTCAATTATATTATGTATCCAAGTGGATTAACCATGTTGAACCTCAAATGATCTTTCTTACTTAGACCCTAAACGGTCTTGGTGTCTCAAAGTTCAAACAGTTTGAAACCGTTTGGGAACATTGCCCCTGAAACCGTTTAAGAAAGAAAATAATTTAAACCGTTTAAGCAACAATATGTTGAAACTGTATGGGCTTGGGTCTCCAAATGGTTTGAGATTGTTTGGACCCACCGTTTGGACCTAAACGGTCTTGAGACCGTTTGGACGTAAATGGTCTTGAGACTATTTGGACCCAAACGGTCTTGAGACCGTTTGGTCCAAACCCTCTCAAAACCGAATGGACCAAAAAGGTATTTCAACACATAACCAATTCAGGGTTTCAATCAATGAACTGCCTATCAGTTGACTCCTTGATTCATCCATAAATTGAACTATTGAACCACCCTTTAATTGGACCACCAATTAGGGTTTTAAACCCAATTGAACTATGATTTATAATCAATAGACCATTAATTAGGGTTTTGAAATCGAGGAACCATCAAGGATTAACATTGTGGAACTAACCCAATTGAAATCAATAAGTCAATCATCCAATTATGTTATGATCTGACCTCAAACGGTCTTGAGGTCGTTTGGATGACCTCCAAATGGTCTTGAGGTCGTTTGGATGAACTCCAAATGGTCTTGAGACTGTTTGCCTCTTCTCTCATTAAAATATATGAAATCCAATTAGGGTTCAAATCATTAGATTGATCATCAATATAACTATTGATTGTATTTCGATTTGGTATCTCTAACTCTTCAATTACTCAACCACACTCAACCCTAGACCTTCAAACGGTCCTGGTTGACCTTCAAACGGTCTTGAGACCGTTTGGGAAAATCAACCCAAACTTTTAAGTCAACCAATTATAAATTCAGCACTTAACCCGATTAGGGTTTCTAATTGGGGGTTTGTTCATCTATTGAATTAATCAATTGGATCAAATGGATCATCATCCAACATATACAAGGGTCCTGACCTCACACGGTCAACCCATCCAAACGGTCAACCCTTCTAAATGGTTTGGGGTCTAAAACCCCAAACGGTTTGGAAACTATTTGGACCAAAAGCTATTGAAACTGTTTGCACTCAAATCTATTGGAAAGTGAACCTAGGATGATATCATCATCATCAAGCCTTAGTCCATACAAATCTACTACCATTATCATGGTAGTTGCATCAACTTATCAAAGAAATTGCAAGAAGAGAAATTGAACATGAATGATTTAGAAATTGAATTCAATAGTAATGAATAAGGGTTCAAGTTATATAACTCTCCTTCAATTGAGCTTCAAAGTTTCTAGCTTCATGTCAACAATGGTGGAAGGAGCTTTCTCACACCACAAGGATCGTTCCTCAAGCTTTTGAGTGGAAAGGAATGGTTAGAAGTTAGGATAGGATTGAGATAAGAAGAAATCATGCATTGATTTGTGATTTCCACCATAAAATCAAGATGAACGAAGATCAAGAATCTTACCAACAGGTTGGGGTTGTCTTACTGATGTTCCTAGCTCCCTTGATTGTTTTTGCAAGCAAAGAGAAAGAGTGGAATCGAAAAAGTCCTTGGTTTGAGTGGTAAAGGGTGTTTTTATAAGAAAATCAATGAGAGTGAAAATGCCTCTTATAAATCCTTTAAAATCCGAAATTATTGCCACCTCCCCCCCCCCTGGTTCCTTTCATGCAAAGGTATCATTATCTCCACTGAACTCCCTTCCATTATCCATGAATTAAGGGAAAAGAAATTAAGCACCTTAACCTTTATAATAGTAATTATCCATAAGTGAGTGGATAATTCTTTTTAGTTCTTTAATGTAAGTGGGTTCTCCACTCACGTTGATATTTACTTTTCCTTTGCAAGGCACAAGGACGTCCATAGGTGTGGATTTCAACCAACACAATTTTGGTTGAATAGAAATCTATTTAATATAATTATTTTTGCATTATTTCAATTATGCTTAAATCTTGATTATTTTAATATCAAGATTATCTCTCCTTCCAAGTAGCTCAAATGAAATGCCCCTCTCATTTTATTTCCCCTACAAGATTCCAGGAATATTAAGGACTATTTTGAAGTGTTTAATTGCATATTGAACCCTGGGTTTTGGGTAAATTGCACATTATACCAAAACTAGATTTTAATGCACAAACCTTGCTTTATCAGCTCTTTCTTGGTACTCAGGCTTTCACTAGCCATACCTCTGCATTATCTTCATTCCCATGATGCTTCAACACATTAGGAACATATTATCATGTGACTTTTGCAATTTAACCCCTCAACTTGTGTAATTTGCACTTTAGTCCAAACATGTAAAACATTAGTTTCAACATTATTCAAAACAGACTAAAATTGAAATATAAGTTCCTCTTGAACCTTAATTACTTTTCAAAAGATAATATCAAGCATATAGTTACCTTTCTTAACCAAAACACCTAGGGTTAAAACATAACCCAGGTCAGGGATGTTACACTTATTGCTATGCACACATGAAACATAATAGATTTGTTCCATTGTATCTAAGCACTTCAACTCTTTGGTAGTCAAGTGTTGATAATAAAGTACTTCAGCTCTTTGGTAGTCAAGTACTTGAAAGTGATCCAACTCTTTGGTAGTCGATCATAAGGCCTTAATGCATTCAACCTTCGATGGTCAATGCATGTATGATATAATGGAAATGTGCTTAAAATATGTGTTCTCTTTTGCTAATGAATATCTTTGTGCAAGTATACAGTTTTCTTATATTCTTCCATTACTGCCAAGTATTAGTTTTATCTTATTGCCAAGATATGATGAGAGGTAAATAAAAGACATGTAGGCGTACTCTATACAATATTCTTGAATATTGTGCTGACGTGTACCACATGTAATCTTTTGTTTAGGTTGTGGTTATGCTCTTGAAGATCCAGGATAGTTGAGAGTTGTGTGGCGAGCTAATGTACAGGTGGACCTATTGTCTTAAGATCCTATAGTTTAGTCATAGTACATTTATATGTATAGTCTGTTGTTCAATATGTAATATCAAATGTTGTAATAATTCATGTTGTAATTATATGTTGAATGGTGAACATGTGTGTATGGTTTTATTATTGTTCATGTGCATGAGCTACTGTTGTTTCCTTCTGACTCCCTTGATTTTCTTCTTCTTAGCCTGGTGTGGGGTGTTTAAATTGGGATTCTCACTGAGGTGAGGTTTCAATTTGGATGTCACACATCAGATTAAGTTTTATAAAATCCGGGGACGTCACAATGTGTCCTTGTCATCCTGATCCTAAGCTTTTTAAGATGGTTTTGGTCATGCCTCAGCAAGAGAACAACTACAGTCGCATCTCAGAGATTTGTGTATATAATGAGAATGAGGACAATTGTGATTGTACCTTGGATGTTTGGGTTTGTATAGCCTGGTTCACTAGTGTCATGTCCTATATACCAAGTACACACTGGCGTGGAATTTTCGCACTAAGAAATTCACTCGGGGTTGAAATCCCTTAGATTTTACCAAAACCAATGTGCAATAATACCACCCACAAGTGGATGAGTCTTATCGCAGTATAGTTAAGGATCGAACCCAAAGGACAACGTTTTTAAGAATCTTTGTCAGTTGAATCTAGCTCAAGTAAGACTAATATTTAAAATGATTGGTTGATTTGAATTTGATTAAACTAAATGTAGGAAAGTAAAAGCTGAATTAAAGTTGGATTTAGATCAATGATATGGAATTGTTGGGATGGTATCGAATTTCACCACCACTACACATGCAAAAACATCCAAACATTAAACATCTAGGCAAGATATAACTATCCAAATAGAGCTGATGCAAAACCCCCCATATGGGTGTTAGGTTCGCGTAAGAATCACCTTAGGCATTAGATGTCTCATCACCATCTGGATCACTTACTTATGGCTCTGAAGATATAGAAATCCAACGAACGTTGTGGGCCCCCTATACAGGCGTAAGACACGCAGAAGTGTCATCGAAGGCTAGATGGCTCATCCTCGCGGATCATATACTTACGACCTCGAAGAAATCCCATTCTATTTCTAGTTTGGGAGTCAACCACATTAATTGATATGCAAGAAGGCGATTAATATGTGAGCAAACATCGATGATTAAAACAAACATACAAAATCCAAGTAAGGCTGTGAACCCCCTATATAGGCATTAGGTGCACAGAAGCGTCACCGAAGGCTAGATGGCTCGTCCCCTCACGGATCATACACTTACGACCTCAAGGAATCCCATTCTATTTCTAGTTTGGGAGTCAACTTGTTAAACAAAATTCAATCCTACATATAGTAGTTCTCACAACATAGGAAGAACAAAGATGAAAGTGAGCAATTAATCTAACTACAAACATAACAATTAACAACGAAATGAAAAGTTGTATACATTGCCATGGTAAGTTTAACAAAAGAACATGATTGCATGGGCAGCGGGGCTAGTCCCTGCACCCCAATGAAAGTGGACTACTCGCTCATGATGTGAGAAACAAGAAGAATAAGAAAGAGAGAGAAATCCACCATGAGCACAGTGCAGAAGGTAGTCGCAGCTCAGTGAAGAAGACGTGGTCTTGTACGCCATTTCAGAGCAGATTTGGACGCGAAATGAGAGATGCCAAGACAGACCAGACAATCTCTCTCGCTTTGTCTTCCTTCTCTTCTCGGTCTCCTTGATTGCAACAAAGGAAATAGGTGGAATAGAATTGGCATGGATGGAACTAGATCTGCATCGGACCTGTGTACAGGTAGCCTGTCGACATCCCAAAACCGATTGCCAAAATGGGGACCCTGTTGGTCCTATTTATAGGCACTGATCTTGCCCTCATGCTTTTGGTGTGAGTCTAAACGGTTTGGTTAAAATCTGACCAAACGGTCCTGAGATATTGGCCTCCAAATGATCTTGGGGTATTTAACTCCATACGGTTTGCTAAGTAATGTGCTCAAATGGTTTACTAAAATATGACCAAATGGTCTTGCTTTGTATAGACCAAACGGTCTTGCACTTTGAGCAAATGGTCTGGTATGCTATATTCCTCCATACGGCCTTCATTGCTGGCATGTAAGTGGTTTGTAAACCATTTAATTATCAAACAGTTTCATGGGCAAATGGTCTTCACGTTGCACTTTGGCAAACACTCCATTTATTTCCGTTTTCCATTCGGTCCTACGTTTGGCAGCTCATTCGATCTTCATGGCTGCTGGAGCAAATGGTCTCGCTACATGCCAATACTCCAAATGGTTTGATAGAAATCTTTCTCTCCTCCATTCGGTCTTCACGTGGGAAGTATCAAATGGTTTGGATAACTTGATATTTAAACGGTTTCACATCCCATTCCGTCTTCACATGCTAGAGAAAACGGTCTGCATCCCCAGCCTCCATTCGGTCTTCGATCAGTACTCAAACGGTCTTCGTGACCTCAACATCAACTGGTCTGTTGCTCCTGCCCTTACGATTGTGCTCGACCGGCCTTGGTCAGCAGCTGCCGTAGCAAGGGCACGTGGATGTGTAGAGCATGGTTGTGGGCGCTATGGAGTAGGTTGCAGTGCCGACGGTCGAGGGAAGTGATGTTGGGTCAAGGCGGAAGGCGAGGGTGGCATGGATGAAGGTAGTAGGTGCGATGGTGCTGCACCAGTAGGTGAGGTGAAGTCGGAGCTGCTGCTGGATGCGGCGGAGCGGGTTGCAGTGCCAGTGGTGGAGGTCACAACAGTAGGGTTGCGAGAGGTAGGGGATGATGTGCCACAGCTGTGGTGAGACAACACGGTCGTGGTGAGGTTTCTGCCTCACAGTCGTGCTGCCTAGCACGAGCGTGGCGGGTGAGGACTTGGGCTCTGATGGTGGTGCGCCACAGCCGTGGGGTGACAACACGGTCGTGGACGGGTGAGAAGGTTCAGGTGCTAAGGATGGTCCACCACGGCCGTGGGTTCACCACACGGTCATGGCGAAGACAAAGGAACACAACCATGGTTGTTCAAAATAGTCGTGATCGGGGCTCCACTTCATGGTCTTAAATTCAAGCAGACGTCCAAACAGTCTCACAGACAGGCTGTTGCAAACGGTCTTGAATGTGTTGCATGATCCCTCATGGCTAAACGGTCTTGAGATGGGACTGTCCATTCAGTCTTGAGACTGAATGGATGAGACTGTTTGGTCAAGACAGTTTGGTGAAACTGAATGGTCAGACCGAATGGATGAAATTGTTTTGTCAGACCGAATGGATGAGACTGTTTGGTCAAGATCATTTGGTGAGACCGATTGGTTGAAACTGAATGGTCAGACTGAATGGATGAAACTGTTTGGTTAGACTAAAAGGTCAGAACCAAGGTTGAGAGAAGGTGAGCCCCAGTTGATTGTTCAACTTCATCAAGACCTACATCAAATCCACATAAACTTGATTAAAATTGTGATAATTGGACCAATTAAGTAATTTTACACATTTTGTTATTTAGTAAGTGAAATTTAAAAGCATTGAGTCGAATATGACCCAAGATGGTAATTGAATTCCATGATGAATATTCAATCATCAAAATACCCCGAACTTAAACGTTGCTCATCCTCGAGTAAAATAGAATCTGAAACAGTCGCCAAATGAATACTTTCAATACGTGTGATTGCCTCATCTTCACATCACGATTGTTTTCTTTTTGCTCAGTATGATTCAGTATTTCATCATCCTGAGCCACTAAATACATCTTACCATATCTTCGTTCCTGAGTTAGCTTTCCAATATCCTTCCTCCTCACTCTTTCCAACAACAAGCATGACAAAGAGTTTTGTAAGAGTCCAGAGATACCCGCAGAATGATAAGTGTGCATCTGATCAGACACTGGTGTTTTTCAGGGGATTGAAGGCTTTATTTGTGCCATTAGGTAGAAAAGGGAGTGAAGGGTGGTATGAAAGGAAGAAGTAAATATCTCCTCTATTCAACTTAAGATTTTTATTATTTTTGCAATTTCATTTATTGCATTTTTTTGTGTGAATCTCTCCTCTATACGACTCGATATTGCATTTTTTGTGTGCACTTTTGAATCTTCTTGTTTGCAAATTTCTCCTCTATTTGACTCGAGATTTCATTTTTTTGTGGTACACCCCTATTAATTTGTGAGGGGTAAGGAAGAAGTAGATATAGAGGGAAGTGGCGTGCCACCCTGCACTTAGGGTTTGGCACTATTTTGTCTATTTTTGTTTCTTTTTTATGGATGGAGGGGTACGAAGATGATAGAAGAAGTGTAGAAGAGAGTTCAGATCAGAATGCAACTTGATTTACAATTTCGTGCATCGGGTCGTTCTCTTTATCGTACTCTGCTCAGATAATGACTTGATGAGGATCCAGTGGGGATTCCATGTTATTGTTCCACTATTCAGTTAGGAAGCATGACGTTTTTTATCCCTATCATCTTGATAGACACATGTCATTTTTTCATAAGTACCATGATGTTAGGGTTCATAAGCTTCACAAGATGATTTCAATCAAAAGGCTAGTTTTCAAAATAAGGTCCTTTTGAGGATCTGCTTTGGATAAGGAGGGTATGCAAAGAGAAATAAAAAGTTCAAAAATTCATCCAGTATCTATTCACATTTCTTTTGAAAACTTTAAAATTGTGAACATTTTGAAAATTTAGGTCAAAAATGTGATGATTGAAATCTTAAGTTTGATTTAGATGGGTGAAGGTGGAATGTAAAATATGTACCACCCACCCTCCACCCCAAACTTAGAAATTTGCTCATCCCGAGCAAACTCTAAATCTGAGATGGAGGGGGAAATTCATGCCATTTGGACCATTGGATGTGGTTGCATTCCAATCAGCGTGCATCCTCCATCTGAAAATCTCAAAAATGAATTTTAATTAGAACTCAAAATAGAATTTCATGATGCGATTCTTATTTGGTGAAAAATTATCTAAAAAGTAAAAACAAAATTGAGAATAATTTCTAATTTAAAACGAATTTTATTTATCGGGTTGCCTCCCGACAAGCGCCTTTGTTTTACGTCGATGGCTCGACGTGATATCTTCAACTTCATGGTGGTTCCTTTGGATTGGAGAGATCTATTATTGCTTCAGTTCTTATGTTGGTTGTGGTGAAATATCTTTTCAAACGTTGACCATTTGCCACGAATTCACCTGACTTTTTGCTCTGTAAAGAGAAAGCACCTTGTGGGGAGATACTTTTGACAATGTACGGTCCAGATCAGCGAGAGCGAAGTTTCCTTGGGAATAACTTCAACCTTGTGTTGAATAGCAGAACTTGGTCTCCCACTTGTATGTCTTTTCTTTTCAAATGACCATCATGCCAAGGTTTGGTGTGTTCTTTGCAGATTCGTGCATTCTCATAAGTTGTCATCCTGAGTTTGTCCAGCACTTGGAGTTGCAGAATCCTAGCTTGGTCTGCTTCTTTCATATCAAAATTTAGTTGTTTTATTGCCCACCATGCCTTGTGTTCCAGTTCTACTGGAAGGTGGCAGGCCTTTCCATATATTAATAAAAAAGGTGTAGTCTTGAGGGGAGTTTTATAAGCAGTTTGATAGGCCCATAATGCGTTGTTGATTTTCACTGACCAATCTTTTCGATTGCGGCCTACATTTTTTTCCGGAATAGCCTTGAGTTGGCGGTTAGAAACCTCTACATGTCCACTCGTTTGTAGATGGTATGGCGAGGCTACCTTGTGCATTACACCATACTTTCTCAGTAACGCTTCAATGCTTCTTTCTATAAAATGTGACCCTCCGTCGGATATCATAGTTCATGGTACTCCAAAATAGGGGAAGATAATATCTTTGAATAATTTGATGACGGGTTTGGAATCACTAGTGACGGTTGGTATGGCTTAAACCCATTTTGAGACGTAGTCTACCGCCACTAGGATGTAAGAAAATCCATGAGAAGATGGGAATGCACCCATGTAGTCCACCCCCCAAACATTGAATATCTCTACTTTCTGCCACATATTCAGTGGCATCTCATCTCTCTTTGTTATATTGCTAGATCTTTGACATTTGTCACATGATAGGACAAAGTCATGGGAATCTTTGGATATAGTGGTCCAAAAGAATCCACATTGCAAAACCTTCAAGGTAGTCTTTTCAGAGCTCATATGTCCCCCCACTGGTCCTGAGTGACATTGTTCTAGGATAGCATGAGCTTCTTCTTCGGTGATACATCGTCTGTATAAACCATCAACACATAATTTGAAAATGTATGGCTCGTCCCAGTAATATTGTTTCACATCATGGATAAATTTATTCAGTACATTTTCGGTGCATTGAGGATGAATAACCCCTGTAGCAAGGTAGTTAATATAATCTGAGTACCACGGTATAGCTTCTGAGACCTTCATAAGTTGATCATCTGGAAGGGAATCATTAATCGGAATCTTCTCGATATCTAGAGTGTGGATGTGACTGAGGTGATCTGCTACCACATTTTCTATACCCTTTTTATCTCTTATCTCCAAATCAAATTATTACAATAGGAGAATCCATCTAATTAACCTAGGTTTTGCATCTTTCTTTTCCAGAAGGTAACAAATGGCAGCGTGATCTGTGTAGACAATGACCTTTGAACCAATTAGGTAGGATCTGAACTTGACAAAGGCATACATGACTGCCAGAAGTTCTTTCTCAGTAGTAGCGTAATTCCTCTGAGCTTCATCGAGGGTCTTTGATGCATAATAGATCACATAATGTTTCTTTTCTATATATTGGCCCAAGACAACACCTACAGCATAATCACTTGCATCACACATGATTGCAAAAGGGTGGTCCCAATCGGGAGCTATAATGATGGGTGTGGTAGTAAGGGCATGCTTAAGTGTGTTGAAGCTTTTAACACATTCTTCATCAAAATTGAATTCAACATCCTTTAGTAACAAATTTGTCATTGGCTTGGTTATTTTTGAGAAGTCCTTTATAAACCGTCTATAGAATCCTACATGACCTAGGAATGCTCAAACTTCCTTTACATTTATAGGGACAGAGAGCTTTGAAATCACTTCAATCTTGGTCTTATCTACTTCAATACCTCGATTACTGACCCTATGGCCCAGGACAATGCCTTCCTTTACCATAAAATGACACTTCTCCCAATTCAGTACAAGATGTTCTTCTTCACATCATTTGAGGACTAGGGAGAGGTGTTTTAGACATGAATCAAATGAATCATCGTGTATAGAAAAATCATCCATGAAAGCTTCCATAATGGTTTCGGTGAAACCGACAAATACGTCAGCCATGCAACGCTAGAAAGTTGCAGGTGCATTGCAGAGGATGAAAGGCATTCATCTAAATGTGTATGTTCTGAATGGGCAGGTGAAAGTGGTTTTCTCCTGGTCATCTGGATGTATAGGTATTTGGTAGAATCCAGAGTAACCATCGAGATAACAGAAGTATTCTTGATGAGCCAGCCGCTCTAATACTTGATCAAGAAAGGGCATTAGAAAATGATCTTTTCGAGTTTCCTTGTTTAACTTCCTTTAATCTATGCACATCCTCCACCCTGTGACTATTCGAGTGGGGATGAGTTCATTGTTTTCATTTCATATAACAATTGTTCCACCTTTCTTTAGGACTACATGCACTGGGCTCACCCATGGTGAGTCTGATATCAGATAGATTATTCTAGTTGTTAGCAGTTTAATGAGCTTGTGACGGACGACTTCCTTCATATTTGGATTCAATTTCCATTGATGCTCAATAGTTGGCTTGTGATCTTCCATCATGGGGATATTGTGCATACAGAGCGCTTGACTAACCCCAATGAGGTGACTCATTTTATAGACGATGGTTTTCTTTCTTTCCTTTAATTCTTTCAGGAGTTTTTCTTCTTGTTCGGTCGTTAGATTTGAATTTATAATAACTGGACAAACATTGAGGTCATCAAAAAATACATACTTTAGTCCCTCAGGTAGGGGCTTCATTTCAGGAGCCTCTAGTTTTTCACATGTTTATTCAGTAGCTTCCATAGCCTTGAGTCCTTCAAACGTAGCTTCTGGATCTTCTTTGGCAGTGTCAAGGTCAAGAACACACTCTTTAACTTGTTCATTGATGAAATTATTAGCAGATGGGTTTGTTAGAGTCACTTTTAAAGGATCGTCTTGTTCATATTCCTCTTGTGTGAGGAGTGATATTTTTTCAATGCAGTCAATCATATAGACTTCTTCTTGCATACTTGGTCTTCTCATGCTTTCAAAAACTTTGAATTTGAGAGTTTCTTTACCAAGTCTGAGAAGCAATGTTCCTGCTTCAACATCAATTAGAACTCTTTTAGTGGTGAGGAATGGACGTCCGAAGATGAGAGGATATTTGGCGTCTTCTTTTATGTCCATGATGACAAAGTCACACGGAACATAGGAATCTTTTCCTACCTTGACAGGTACATCCTTAATCATTCCTAACAGACGTTTTATCGAATTGTCTATGAGTTGTATGGTCATGCCAATCGATAGAAGTTCAGCAAACCCTAGCCTTTTGCAAAGGCTGAGTGGTATGATGGAGATGCTAGAACTAAGATCTTCTAGTCCTTTCTTGCATGAAGAATCATCGATATGACAGGAAATCCCAAAAGATCCTGGATCTTTATGTTTCTTTGGCATCTTACTCTGGATGATATCCAAAGTGGTTTTGGCTAACTTGACAGTCTCATATTCTTCAGTTATATATTTCGTGGTCAGGAGTGACTTTAGGTACTTTTTCCAGGCTAGTATCTCAGCCAGCGCATCCAAAAAGGGTATATCAACATGAAGTTTCTTCATAGCTTCCTTAAATTTATTGAACTGAGTATCAAGCTTGGTTTGCCTTAAACGAGCAGGGAAAGGTATACGAGGCTTGTATATAGGGATATCTGATTCTGGTGTTTCAGTTTCTTCATCAATAGGTTTCTCAAGATTTTCCTTATCTGTCTTATCAGCAGTTACTGGTTCTTCTGGTTGATACTTTGGTGTTGTTGAGTCTTGAATGATCATAGGCTCATCCTCATTTGTGATAACCATAGGTGGCTTGATAGGAGGGTCAGAATAATCCTTGCCTGACCTAGTTGTGATAGCCTTCAATTTTTTTGGGTGCTTAGGATTATTCTCGGGCTGGCCAACAAAGACTCCAACAGGTGGCTTTATGCTAGTTGTGAGTTGAGCTAGTTGAGATTCAATAGCCTTCTGCTGAGCTTGTTGGTTATCTATCATAGTTTGTTGAGTTTGCAACATCTTTTTGATGGCTAATAGCTTGTCATCAGGAGAGACGGGACCTGCTTGTTGTCCTTGTTGTTGATAAGGAACTTGGTTAAGACTCTGGTAGTGGGAATTGTTTTGATAATTATTGAAGTTCCTATTCTGAAAGTTTCCCTTGAAATTTCCTTGATTTCCAAAATTCTCTTTGTTGATTGTATTAGAATCCTGGTGGGCCTCGTGGCTGATTGTTCGAACCAAATTGATGTGAGTTTACTGCTCTAGAGGGGTTTCCATATTGAAATCCTAGATGATTCCTATTCTGATTATGATTGTAGTAACTTTGACCAGGGATGGTATTAACAGCATTCAGGTTCTCCATTTGATTATTATCTCCTTGGCCACATACATTGCTTAGAACAACATCATAGAGAACATTGCATGCCAAAGTGGAATGATATGTGCCTTTACATGCTTCACAAAATAGTGAGGCAGACCTGACATGTTCTTGTTGTCAAGTGGGCGAACGTCCTCTTCCAATTGTAGTAAGAGATGATTCAATATGGTCTTGCTTGGCAACTAAGATTTTTAGGGTTTCAGTGATAGACTTGTACTCAGGAGTAGCTTCAGCCACAACTACTTTCAAGACTCCTTTACCTACAGATCTACCCCAATTAGCTTGATTTTCAGCTCCAAGGGTTACAACCCTCCATGCGCTGTCATAACTTTGACGCATGAAGTTTCCTCCGGATGAGAAATCTAAGAATCTCTTGATATTGTCATCCATACCCCTATAGGAAATTTTGATGAGTTGATTCTTAGGAATTCCATGGTGTGGACACTTTCATAGAAGCTCTTTGTATCTTTTTTTTTAAATTGGCCATTCTATTCATCCTGTGGCCTGGGCTCGTTCCTGGGACCTCTTGCTGACAAACCGAGTGTCTAACCATCTTGGTGTCTTCCGTTAGATGAGAAGCTATGTGTATCTGTCCCAGGCTTCAGCAAGGGTTTCTCTAGGGACTTGAGTGAAATTTGTTATTCAACCTCTAATTTCATATGTGAGAGATGGAGGATAGAACTTTTCCAGAAACACATTTTGGAGTTGTTCCCAAGTGGTGATGGGTATTTCACTTTGTAGGGAGTTGTACCAACTTATGGTTCTATCAGCAAGGGAATACTTGAAGAGAAGGAGTCGAATATCATCGTCGGATACTCCGTTTTGTTTTGTCATGGCACATAGATCGATGAATCTCAGAAGATGTTCTTGGTTGTATTTTCCTTCCTTAATGTAGAATGGGATGTTCTGAAGAAAGGTGATCCAATGTGCCTTAATCTAAAAATTGGCAGCATTGATGGGGGGGAGGTTGTACTGGATGATGAACATTCACAGCTTTTGGGATTGAGAACTCTCTAAGATCCTTTTGTAGTTTAGCTGCTTGCGCTGCTGCTTGTGCCGCTAGGATTTCTTCTTGAACTGTGACTTTGGCTTCTTGCATGAGCCTCTCTCTCTGTGCATTGATGGCTTGAGCCACCCTTCAGGCTACTTCTTCTTCTTGAGTCATCCTTGCTTGATTTTTTCTGATCTGACGATGAAAAGTTCTATCTATCTTGGGATCAAAGATCGTTGTTAGTCTGGAGCTGTCCAAACGATGCATGCACTTTGCTTTGGGTTGTACCTGAAATAGAAATATTTTGAAAGTGAGAACCACAAGGTAGGGTCAAATTCAAGTAGATGGTCGATTGTTTCAAAAAGAAAAAGCAAATCCAAGATTAGTCTTAAAAGAACTAGATTTAACCAACTGATTCCATTGTCCCCGGCAACAACGCCAGAATTTGACGTGGAATTTTTGCACTAACAAATTCATTTGGGGTTGAAATCCTCGAGCTTTTACCAAAACCAATGTGCAATAATACCACCAGCAAGCGGACGAGTCTTATCATAGTATAGTTAAGGATCGAATTCAAAGGACAATGGTTTTAGGAATCTTTGTCAATCGAATATATAGCTCAAGTAAGCCTAATATTTAAAATGATTGGCTGATTTGAATTTGATTAAACTAAATGCAGGAAAGTAAAGGCTGAATTAAAATTGGATTTAGATCAATGATATGGAATCGTTGGGATGGTATTGAGTTTCACCACCACTACATATGCAAGCACATCCAAATATTAAACATCCAGGGAAGATATAACTATCCAAATAAAGCTGCTGCAAAACCCCCCATACGGGCATTAGGTTTGCGTAAGGATCACCTTAAGGATCATATGTCTCATCACCATCTGGATCACTTACTTACAACTCCAAAGATACAGAAATCTAATGAAGGTTTGGGTCCCCTATACAGGCGTAAGGCACGCAGAAGCGTCACCAAAGGCTAGATGGCTCATCCCCTCGCGGATCATACACTTACAATCTTGAAGAAATCCCATTCGATTTCTAGTTTGGGAGTCAACCGCATTAATTGATACACAAGTAGATGATTAATATATGAGCAAACATTGACGATTAATAAGCAGATACAAAATCCAACTAAGGCTGTGAACCCCTATACAGGCGTTAGGTGCACAGAAGCGTCACCGAAGGCTAGATGGATCATCCCCTCACGGATCATACACTTACGACCTCAAGGAATCCCATTATACTTCTAGTTTGGGAGTCAACTTGTTAAATAACATTCAATCCTACATATAGAAGTTCTCACAATATAGGAAGAACAAATATGAAAGTGAGCAATTAATCTAACTATGAACATAATGATTAATAACAAAATAAAAGTTGTATACATTGCCATGGTAAGTTTAACAAAAGAACATGATTGCATGGGCAGGGGGCTAGTCCCCGCACCCCAGCGAAAGTAGACTACTCTCTCAAGATGTGAGAAACAAGAAGAATAAGAAAGAGAGAGAAATCTGCCATGAGCATGGTGCAGAAGGTAGTCACAACTCGGTGAAGAAGATACGGTCTTCTACGTCATGTCGGCACAGATCTGGATGCAAAACGGGAGATGCCAAGACAGACCAGACAGTCTCTCTCGCTCCGTCTTCCTTCTCTTCTCAGTCTCCTTGATTGCAACATGGGCAGTAGGTGGAATGGAACTGGCGTGGATGGAACTGGATCTGGATCAAACCTGTGTACAGGAAGCCTGTCGGCGTACCAGAACCGATTGCCAAAACAGGGACCATGTTGGTCCTATTTATAGGCATCAATCTGGCCCTCATGCTTTTGGTGTGAGTCTAAATGGTTTGGTTAAAATCTGACCAAACGGTCCTGAGACATTGGCCTCCAAACGGTCTTGGGGTATTTAACTTCATACGGTTTGCTAAGTAATGTGCCCAAATGGTTTACTAAAATATGACCAAACGGTCTTGCTTTGTATAGACCAAACGGTCTTGCACTTTGAGCAAACGATCTGTTATGCTATATTCCTCCATACGATCTTCATTGTTGGCATGCAAGCGGTTTGTAAACCGTTTAATTATCAAATGGTTTCATGTGAAAATGGTCTTCACGTTGCACTTTGGCAAACGGTCTGCTGATTTCCCTTTTGCATTCGGTGCTACGTTAGGCAACTCATTCGGTCTTCATGACTGCTGGAGGAAACGGTCACGCTACATGCCAATACTCCAAACGGTCTGATAGAAATCTTGCTCTCCTCCATTCAGTCTTCACGTGGGTAGTATCAAATGGTTTGGATAACTTGATCCTTAAACGATTTCACATCCCATTCGGTCTTCACGTGCTAGAGCAAACAGTCTGCATTCCCAGCCTCCGTTCGGTCTTCGATCAGTACTCAAATGGTCTTCATGACCTCAACATCAACCGTTCTGTTTCTCCTACCCCTACGATCGTGCTCGACCGGCCTTGGTCAGCAGTTGTCATAGCAAGGGCGCTTGGATGTGCATCAGATGGTTGCAGGCACTATGGAGCAGGTTGCAGTGCTGACGGTCGAGGGAAGTGTTGTTGGGTCAAGGTGGAAGGAGAGGGTGGTGTAGCTGAAGGTAGTAGGTGTGGTGGTGCTGCAGCAGTAGGTGAGGTGAAGTTGGAGCTACTACTAGATGCGGCAGAGTGGGTTGTAGTGTCGGTGGTCGAGGTCGTGACAGTAGGGTTTTGGGAGGTACGGGACGACATGCCACGGATGTGGTGAGACAACACGGTCATGGTGAGGTTGCAGCCTCATGGTCGTGCTGCCTAGCACGGGCGTGGTGGGTGAGGACTTGGGTTCTGATGGTTGTGCACCACAACCATGGCGTGACAACACGGTCGTGGACGGGTGAGAAGGTTTAGGTGCTAAGGATGGTCCACCACAGTCGTCGCTTCACCACACGGTCATGGCAAAGACAAAGGAACACAATCGTGGTCATTCAAAACGGTTGTGACCGGGGCTCTACTTCATGGTCTTGAATTCATGTGGACGTCCAAACAGTCTCGTGGACAGGCTGTTGCAAATGGTCTAGAATGTGCTGCACGATCCCTCGTGGCTAAACGGTCTTGAGATGGGACTATCCATTCGGTCTTGAGACTGAATGGATGAGACCGTTTGGTGAAACCAAATGGTTAGGCCGAATGGATGAAATTGTTTGGTCAGACTGAATGGATGAGACTGTTTGGTCAAGACCGTTTGGTGAGATCGATTGGTTGAAACCGAATGGTTAGACTGAATGGATGAAACTGTTTGGTCAGACCGAAAGGTAAGAACCAAGGGTGAGAGAAGGTGAGCCCCAGCTAATTGTTCAACTTCATCAAGACCTGCATCAAATCAACATAAATTTGATAAAATCGTGATAATTGGACCAATTAAGTAATTTTGCACATTTTGTTATTTAGTAAGTGAAATTTAAAATCATTGAGTCGAATATGACCCAAGATGGTAATTGAATTCCATGATGAATATGCATTCATTACACACTAGGTTGTCTTGTAGTTGGACTTATATGTCATTGTGGTGGACTCTTACTAATTGTAGGCGGATGAGATCACGGGAGTCTGGCTCTCCTAGATCTTGTACAACACTTATTTTGACTTAGCACTGATCAATTGAAGTTGAGTGGTATACCTCAACTCCTTAGGGCTTAATAAAATACATAATCTAGCTATGCGGTATAACTATTTAGGATTAAATGTGCTTCACATTAGATGTTAACCCTTGCCTTGTTACTCATAATTTCTAGTTTTTGTATAACACGGTAAGAGAAATCAACTATATAGAATGTGACAGCCTTACAAGTTTCCCTATTTCATGTGTTAGTCATGATTTACCTATTTTATTTACTTAGCCTATTTAACTTGTTTATTCTGTTTAAACTTTAATCTACTTAACTTGATTATTAATATCACTTGTTGTAATCAATAACTATTGGTTGAGAGTTATAGCTCTTATCGGGACATGGGTCTCACCTTGTGATCCACCACATCTTTTTAGGTGGTCATCAGCGGTGTGGTCATGATTGTGGTGTTGAGGAGGAGCAACTTTGAGAGCAGTAGAAGTAGAAGGTTGGATAGTATCTCTTAGAGTCGTAGAGTCATCCTTGTACTCTTAGGTTCGGGCAGGGGATGTTTTGTAGATGATGTATTTTGACACGTGTTTCCTAGAAGTATTCCTATATTTGTATATGGCATGAATAGGAGGAACATCTGTTTTTGTATACAGGTTCTGGTTGGTGCCACTAGACATGCATGTAAATACATGTTATAGTATGAAAAGTGATACAATTTATTGGATCTTTGTGTAATGTTTTTTAACATGTTAGTAATTCTAAAATTTGTTTTAATTTACTCTGCTTTTCCAATGATGTGAATGTTTAGCTATTGATCACATGTTTTGTTTCAAGTCATCTCGTTTGGTGTGGCGGGGTTTCAAAATAGAAATGTTTTAAAGGATCCCATATCTAATGTTAATGTTGATGGAATGACTTAGATGAGCCAACGAAATGATGCATTAATGGTTGGATTGCATGTAACTAGGAACTAGGTTTTCCATGTGTCATAAATAGCCTTAATTTACTTCCTAGTTCTTGAATCATAATTCAATAATTTGGATATCTTTTTGATTAGTTTCACAGAGAACACCCAAAAATGATGTAAGTTATACACAATTGGAGATTAAATAAGATAATAATAATGGTAGTTCCAAGTTGACTAATGTTTATAAATCAATAATAATTTCATATTTTGCATATTAATTCCTAACTCACTTAATATATACACTTCTTATAGCTAAGTGGATATAGGCACTAAGAAAGTGCAGAATATACTTTGAAGACTAGATAAACCAATATTATATAACAACTATCCTTAATGCATGTATATAATTCATTAGTCTCTCACTACCCTAGCTTAATAACTAATCCAAAAAATAAGTTTAGTTATTGTCAAGACTAGATTGAACTTTTCCATATTAGTGAGCATGATGTAAAATACATTAATAGGCTTAAAGGAGAACAACATCTGTTAATAATATTAAATGACATGAAAAGGGAACTAGTATAATTGATCAGAATGGTTTTAAATATGGATAGATGAAAGTGTTTTTGAGAATACTGTGCAAAATTCAATCACTTTTCAAAATATGTTAGAAGGATATTTTTTAGGATTATAGTTGTGGAAATAATATTAATAGAACCTAATATAATAAATCAATAATGGATAATAAAAATTGGAAATTTGAAATTATATGATGATAATTAGAAATAAACTTTAGTGAAAAGTTTTATGAAAAGATACATCCTAAGCAAAACAATTCCCAAATTATTATAGAATTTTTTTAATTTGAAAACTATACATGAATATTATAGAATTAACTCAAATATATTGAATTACTAGATTAATGATCTCAAAATTAGAATTTAATACAAAAATCAAAATCTACGGTACACAAGTTAGTCTAGTTACCAAGTTTTATAGATACTCGATGTGTTTAACTATCCTAATTTGACTTGAGAAAAAAATCTTAAGTGACATCTATACAAGTTAGTAGTATCTTTTCCTTTGGTTTTTTTCTACTGATTTCCTTAAGTTCCCAATTTTCCTATGTCACTACCTTCTTTCCTTTTCTTTTGTGTGTTGGCTTTACTCATCTAACAGATTCTTACTCATCTAAGGTTTTATTCCTCCTACCCTTGGTTTGGAATTAATGGGTTTTTCTCTTTCCTTTTAGATTATGCTAGTCTTTGTTGTAATCGACATGCATTGTTTTATTTGATTATGTTTGTCAAGAAATTCATCCTTATTGATTATCTTTATGAAATGATTTACTTTTTAGCATCATCATTGTTGTGACATCCATTTGTATGATTATGTATCACTATTTTTTTTAAAGCCTAGATATATTATTTGTTGTCATATTCCATAATTATATTCCAACTCCCAATTATATTCTCACACTAGCTTTAGCTGACATCCTCCTCATTTCTTCCTTTTTTGGAGTTTGCTTCTGTAGACAGAATGACAATAGTCTTAGTAATCTATAATCAAGTGTTGAGTCTCCTATGTATAAGACTCTGGAGAAATATGGGTACTCTTAAGGGGTAAATGTATTCTTACTAAAATGTATTTATATTATAACATAGACTATAAATACAATGGGCCTAAGCCCGATTAACCAACAAACCACTTATGTTAACACTCCCCTACAAACTGGAGAGTAGATGTTATAAAGTCCTACCTTGAAACCCATATACTACAAATGTGTTAAAGGAAGTGGTTTGGTCAATATATTACCAACTTCATCACCAGTCTATATCTGAGGAGGCATAATTTTTTTTAGCTTTGCCCAAGTCATTGCTAAAAATGGCAGTCCACCTCAATGTGTTTTGTACATTGATGACCAATGTATTATGGCCATCTAAATACAAGCATGGTTATCCCAATATAAAGAATATGATGTTTGAATAGGAATTAAAACTCAGCCTACATGGACCATACACACGGTAGGTCACAACATGCATGGTTTATAGATCGATATTCAACTTAGGTGGGGGAGCAAGTAGTCAAGTTATGTTTTTTTTTACTTCTCAAAGCCATTGGATGATCACTTTACATAATACATAAACCAAAGGTGGACGACAAACTTGGGCAATCTACATCTACATATCTAGATATTAAATGTATTCTTCTTTAGGACATTTGTTCAATAATCATCTTCAGTGATCTTAAGATAGTGTAAGATGTGTTGAATGGTGTAGTAGTGATTTTAAGTGGTGTGCGCATATGCTGACTGACCACTTTGACAACATAGGTTTTGTTGGGTCGAGCTATTGTTGAATAAATCAATTCTTCAACTATTTGATTATACTTTTCTGTGTCTAAAATAGCTCCCCATCAAGTGTAGTCTTTGTGTAATAATCCATTGGAGTAGACGTGTTTAGCATATGTCACCTCAGTCTCTTAAAATAGGTCCAAGGAATTACATCTTCAGGACAAGTTGATCCCTGAGGAGGAGCAAAGGATCTCTATGCCTATGAAGTATTATAGATTTACCTAATCCTTTGTCTGAAAATTGGCATGTGAAGATTGTTTCAGGCTGTAGATTATAATTTTCCACTGCTCCTTATCACAACATTATTGAAATAGATAGCAAGGAGAATGTTCCATCCTAATGACTTTGAATAGAACATGTAATGGTATGTGTTGATCTTTGAAAACTAACTTCTCAAGAACGGTGCTGAGTGTTGGGAAATACGGGCACAATGTATAGCAGCGGAAATAAAAATTTATCAATCCATATTCCCATAACAGCAAGATCGTGTCAACTACTATGAAATACTAAGGATGGTTTTAGCGACTTATACATGATCCTAGAGAAATTCTAGTGAAAAACATTGCTTCTTTGCAACTGTTGACAAGTTTCTCTTAGATGATGGTTGTATAGTTCCTGGTATTCACCATGAGCAACGTAGTTTCTATAGTGACTCATGTGGTCTTTCCATGGACTGCAAGCTGCAGTTGTCCTCCTAGCAGCAGCTAAAGGACTCCTACCTCTAGAGTTTCCCATGTGGACCAACAAGAACTCCTATCATTCACCAAGAATGGATAGGAAGGATTTGTCCCTCCTGCTGGTATACTAGTCACCAACCTGCTCACCCACAACAACAACTCTCAATTGTTCAATCCCATGGCTATCCCTCCCTAGTTGGGTAGAACTTGCATGGCCTCTATCGGTTACCAAAACCAGAGAGGACAAAAGTTGTCAAAGGAATTGATTGTTAGTTGTTTGTGTTGTGTCTTGGGAAGCCCCCAGTTTCCCTCCTTATATAGGTGGGGTCTGGGCCAGGGTTCCCAATCGAGACGAGATTGTGTGGGAGCGTAAGGGATCAGAAGACCTTGAATTTTTAGAACCTTTAAGATGCTAAATGGTCATCTTGCACACCTAGATGGTTGTTTGGTGTACAAGATGGTCATCTCACATTACCAAATAGTCATTTGGTAGTTTGCCAATCGTATACAAATTTGGCAAATTTTATTCCAATTAATATCACATTTTACTTCCTTACACAACAAGTAATGTACAATAAGAACTATTTGGGAAACATCCCAAACCTTCATTCGGCTCAACCGAGCCGTCTCACATATGCGGCATGCCCGTCTCACTCTACCAGATGGCCGTATGGTTAGTCTAACCTGAGTCGGTCGATTCAATCATATTTTGGACTGGTTTGGTCTAAGGGTAGAACTTAGCCAATTCAAACTCTAATCAATGTGACAACGAAAACAACTTTTTCAACACTAGAGACACCCGTCTGGCTACCCAAACGGCTGTCTCGCCTAGTGAGATGGTTGTTTGGTAGTTTGGTCAGCCAATCTATCAATCTGTTGTGTGTATAGAATACCTAAACACTTTAGTAATCCATCCAATTGTCATTCAAGATCAAACTTCTCTTCTAGATAAACTCCTATGTGTGTGACCCTATAGGTCCCATATCACATTGGCAGTGAATGTCCATAACTTGCTTATGACATCAAAAGTAGAGAGTGTGCCTTGTCACACATCACTGCTACCCAAGTGAATGGAGAGTTGGAAAACAACTTCAACCTATAAAATGTTTAAGTTATTGTAGTGATTGTATAATTACTTTATTACTGATATCCAAGAAGAAATCGAGGCTTGGTAAGTCATCCTTTCAGCATTCAATCCATGTTTCTTGAACCAAGAGTAGACTGTTTGAGATAATATGACCTCAATATCATATATTGATTCACATGTGCATGTGCATGCAATTCTCAATCTGGGTTATCAAGTGGCTAGGATATCATACTCCAGTAGGAGGGACAAATCACATATCTATCATTCACAATCTATACCCATGTGTCAAAGCCACCCGATCATCACCATTGTACCAACCCATGTTTCAAGACTGTGTTTGGTGATGTCAAAGCATGTCCAATGACATGTGATGAGTGTAGTGATTTCAGGTCTAGGAATCACAATCACCACTTTCACTATGAAAGATGAAAATGACCACAACACCATGTGTCACTCTCAAGGTGGGTATGTCTGATACACTATTCCCTAACATGTATCTGTGTGCTTGGTTTGATATTGCCATATCATGACAAATGACATTCTGTCATCAACCAACCCACACTCTAGTCTTATGTGTTATCGGTGTCTATCTACCTTCCATAGTAACAACCGACTAGGGACATAATACGAATGTACATACTCTTAGCATTCATATGATTTCATTTCTTCCAAGTCTAGTACTTAAAGACATATGTCATTGAGTATTGTCATTCTATAGACATTCACTTTGTCTCCTCATTATCTCATAACTAAGTGAAACATATGAATTTGAAGCTTGTCTATATATGTATTAATCAAATCCTTTATGGTATATGCCATGTCAATCATCATATGATTGTCTCTATGGGCATACCTTACCGACAAACTCCCACTTACACTTAGATCCAATCACCCATGAATTATATTCTTGGTGATCTAAAATGTCCAACATACTTCTGATGAGCTAGTGCTTAATCTGGCAGGTTAGCAACATTTTTCTTATATTTGGTATATTGCATGTTTCCTTGCCTCTCCAATGTACGATTTCTCGTATGATATGGAACTTTTGTAGTATGGTATATGTTATTCCTTAACTAATAATTAGCTCCACTGTTTTCACAGTATCAATATTGAGTCATCAATTGTTGGAACATCTATGAGTTCATCATATGAACTTTTAGATCCATATAGTATCACTTTGTGTTCGTAACACAAGTATACTCAGATTCTATTGTAGATTAGCATTAATGGCTATTATCTTGGAACCTTTCCAACTAATCATCACTTTTTCTTTTAAATCAAACATATTTTATTTTGCAATCACCTTTTGTCATTATTGAATCTTGCATCAATGTAACCTTTTACATCCAACTCTTCCTTTTATTGTTTTCTTTATTGACCAACAATCTATCCTTAGTCACTTCTTAAGTATTAATGGATATCTTTAATGACTTTCCAATAACATTTATTGGATTTTATTATCATCTTGACATGTCCAATACTTACAATATTATATGAGATTAGTACATTTATAGAATTCATGATAGATCTATTGTTGTATCATCCTATGGAATCTTAATCATGTTTCTTCCACTCTACAAAAGAATTTGAACATATGGTTCATGAGAGACTAATCCAGATTATCTCTTATTGAATCCATTCCATGTAGAACTTTTTTAACACATTGCTATTGTACTTTGCGTAAACTTCCATTGTGAAACATTCAAGAGATATCTCATAGATCTTGATCCTTATCTCATAACATGTGTCTCCATATCTTTCATCGATGAAGGTGTTTTCATGTAAGATGTCAATATCCTATACTGAAATGTTATTCCTCATCATATGTGGAATATTTTTATATGCTCCCACTACATCGTTTGTAATCAATCACATATTTCATCTTTTATCTTAATTCAAGTAAAACTCTTTGACTATCTTGTAAATTTAAATGATCCCAATTTTTGATATGCTTGTTTCAATCCCAGGTTAAACTTTGTAGTTTATAGACTTTATTTGCATTTTTGAAGTCATGAAACCTTTTAAGTTGTGTCATGTACACATCCTCTAAAGCATTACCTTAAGGAATCCGATTTCTATCTTCATATGTGAAATCTCACAGTCCATGATAACTACGACAACAAGCACGACAATTGGTAAAGGAATTTCTACCATGTCCAACAACTTGAACTGATTTGAAAAACTTTCTCAACCAACTTGTCCTTTTATGTTATCCATGTAGGTCTTAGCCACAAGACCCCTATTTCACCCTTTAGGTATTTCCCCTTTAGGTGGCACTGTCAAGGTCCTACCATGTTAGTTTACATGGATTCCATAATACTCAGAAATAGCTTCTAGTTGACTAGTCGGCCCATCAATTATGAACAACCTATCTGAATCATTGGATTCACAATCCTCTAATCTTATATGTTATTTACTAGAACTATTTATTTTGTGATGAACTTGAGATTCCACAACAACTTGTGATTATCTTAGCTCTCATTATACCTCTTTTGTTAACCTCGGACATTTCGAGTTCTACTTTTACTCCCATTGATTCTGTAGGAACTAGTTATCCTATCAACTAAAAACCTTTTCTTATTGGATTGGGATTAATAGTAGTGTTTAACAATTATGGTTCGTGGATAACCTTCTGCAAGAAACTACATTCTCAATATAAGTTTTCATCCTTTAGACATATTAGGACATTCCCAAATCATATCATATATGATGTATAATAAACCACGTAGATGGTACATTATTTAGTGATATGTATATTTTTATGAGGATATAAGAAGACTTGATTAATTGAAAATTACATCATGAATCATCATGGTATAATTCCTTCATTCTGACACATCATCATGTTCAGATTGACTTGTAATACATTATCACAGTTCTTTCTTAAAGGTTCTCAAGGTATTGATGTAAATCATTTCAACATTTGACCTTTTCAAAATTTCTTAATACTTTATCAAAGTTAACCTCATTTATAATATCCTTGAACACTTCAAGAAATTAATGCTTCTAATTTACTTAGTACACATCATCATATTACCAGTAAATGAAAATGAAGTGTGATTATTTATCTATAGCATTCATTCAAGAGATGTTCATGCATCATATGTATGAGGTCTAATGAACAACTTATCCTCCGACTACATCAAGTGAAGGATGTCATGTAATATTGCACATAAATAAGATGTGCATGTTTCCTTAGGTTCTATAACCAAGGGATTCTAGATCAACATCTAGGTATGCATTTCTTATATATGTGTAGGAGGACTAATGCTAACGATAGTCTTGATTTATCAATTATAATCCTTTGGTATTAACTTTATAAACATTTATCTCAAAAAAAATTTTACAAAGATCATTAGATGTTTGTGCATTTCCATGCAAGATCATATCTTTTGAAATAAAAACATTAATTTCTCACTTTATTCATATATCATCATTGTCATACAAGATGCTTTAAAATAAATATTACCATGGCATAATGAAATAGCAGTTCTACTAACTCTATTACATGCCCATTGGGCTAAGATAAAATAAAATCTAAACTAAGGCTTCGATAACTATTTCTCCTCCAAGTCCAACTTTGTCCTTCATTGAAGGTCTTCACTTCTTTTCAAATCATGCACATCAGTATGTCACATCTTTGTTTAGTAGCACATACCAAATAAAGAAGTAATCAAATTTATTGTATAATATTTATACCTGAAGTGGAGGCCTCATTGCCTTCCTTCTTCTTTAGTTCCTCAAACCAAAGTGGGAAATTTATTTTCTAATGTCCAGGCTGGTGACAATGGTGAAAATCTCCTCTGACCTTCTTTACACCACCCTTTTCCTAGAGATCTGAAGACTTGGGCTTCTAGCTAGCTTTAGAACCTTTCTTAGTATTTCCTTTGCCTTTATACTTCCCCTTTGTCTTGCCGATCATCATCACAGACTTGGTCTTGTCTTTCTTCATTTGTGTCTCAGTTGTTCTCAACATTCCCAACAACTCTATCAATGTTTTGTCAAAGTCGTTCATGTTGTAGTTCATGACAAACTGACTGTAAGATTCTGGCAGAGACTGTAGAATTACATCAGTGCCAAACTCTTGAACCAAGGGAAATCATAGTCTAGTAAGGTTCTCCACATACCAATGAGCATGAGCACATTAGGACCAACTGGATATCCTTCTATCATGTTACACTTGAATAGTGCCTTAGAGACATCATATCTCTCTTGTCTTGCCTGGTCGTGGAACATGTTCGTCAGATTTGTGACCATCTTCATGACTTCCTTGTTCTCATATTATCTTTGCAACACATAGTTCATTGAGCTCAACATTAGGCATTTGACATCCACATCATCATAGGTAATGCTTCTTGAAAGAATCTCTATCAGCCCTAGGTGCATGAGGAGGAGGTCATTCTGGTACTGGCATTTCCAGAACATAGAGCTTGCGCTCCTATGTGAGAACTATTCTCAATGTTCTAAACCAGTCGTGGAAGGTTTTCCCAATTAGTTTGTACTTCTCAAGGACCGACTACAGAGAATAATGATTGTTGTTTGTTGTCATTTGATTCTACAAAAGAATTTGCAATTTTGTCAAAAACTCATTTTTTATTTGTCTTGATTTGATTCAAAATTTGGGCGATAATAATTAGGTATTTAATACTTTATTATTCTGATTATTTTGTTCAAATTGACAACCCTCAAGTATCAATTTGAAAAATTGTAGCGAACAATTTTCTAATGAGCCAAGATCCATATTTCGTCAAATAATTAGTCATTTTTTGCCGATCGTGCCATAACTTGATTATTTAGGTAAGCCATCATGCCAATTGGATCATATGCAACTCTTGGATAGATGATATGGACAACTCTTTTCCATGATCATCTACATGCCTCTAGGCTTGGGCTCTCCAAGTTACCAGTTAATCCTTACTAAACAGCGATACACACCATGCTTTCTGTAAATCTACATATCTACCATCACACTTCCACGAGATAGACGGCGCACCGTGCTTTGTGCAAATATATGCATGGCCAATCAATCTTTTCATGTGTATTTCTCTAGGAAAGCATCTTACACTTGATATGTTAGATTGAGGGATTTATAACTTATATCATATATATACATATATTGTATCCAATCACCACATATATAGTATGTATCATATACATGCTATATCCCACAACGTAAACATGCAATATAAAACAAAATTGGATGGTTATGGCCATGTCTACTTGTAATTCCTTAGAGTCACAAGGAATTACTACCACCTAGGTCAATCGTCATTTCACGTGCATGAACATGTTGTTGGTGTAGACCTATGCTTGCCAATCTGGGTAGATCAGTTTGACCCATGAACCAGTCATCTTGCCTCTTGGCTAGTTTATTGGTACTCCTATCCTACAGATGTCTAGACACCTTCCAGACTATTGGTTGGGCCTTTTGGGATGGTCGTCTGTCCTCTTATCCAGCCGATGTTTGGAATCCTTTCAAACGGTCGGTTGGGCCAACCAGAAAGTCATTTGGTTCCATCACTCTATCCTCCTTGGTCCTCCAGATGGCTGGCTCATCTCACAAATTGGTCGTCTCAACCGGAGATGAACATCTTCAACGTTTTTGCAAGAAAAGAAACTATAATATTGCTGCTTTATAACATTGTATAAGAGAAACTTTGAGTTACATTCGAGGGGAGCAAAGTTAGGAAAGCATTAGCTTTACATTAGGAGGGAGGTAGTGGCTCAGTATGCAGATCAAGATAAACAGAACCAAACCATCCAACCATACATAGATTTAGTGTTTAGGCTACAACCACACTACATATCCACCATCAAAACTCCTTTTAGGGTGAAGCATGTAAACTGCATATATATATATATATATATATATATATATATATATATATATATATGTATATATATTCATATATATATACATACATACACACACACACACACATATATATATATATATATATATATATGTTAGTTTAGGATTATGTGGTCTTTGATTGGATATGCATATGATAGCAGTTTAAATATTTGCATCATATCAATTATCCTAAAACATAGTAAATTGATGTGGCTCTGATACCACTATAGAGAAATATGAGAACAGAGTATATCAGCGGAAATAAAAAATTATCTATTTGTATTCCCATAACAACAAGATCACGTCAACTACTATGAAATAGGAAGGATGGTTTTAACAAGTTATATCTGATCTGGAGCAAGTCCAGCGACAAAACTTGCTTCTTGGCAACTACTGAAAAGTTTCTCTTACACGGTGGTTGTGCAGATCCTGGTCTTCACCACAACCAATGAAATGAGAGCTTCTAGAGTGACTCATGTGGTCTTTCCACAGACTGCAGGTTACAATTGTCCTCCTAGTAGTAGTCAAAGGAATCCTACATCTAGATTATTCCACACAGACAAACAAGAACTCCTATCCTTCACCAATAACAGACATGAAGGAGTTGTCCCTCCCGTTGGTGTACTAGTCACCAACCTATTCTCCCACAATGACAACTCTTAGTTGCTCTGTCCCGTGGCTATCCCACCCTAGTTGGGTAGGACTTACCTAGAATCTCTCTGTTACCACTACCACAGAGGACAACAATTGTTAGAGGAAAAAAATTCTCCAGTACCCCTCCTTATATAGGTGGGGTTTGGTCCAGGGTTCCCAGTCAAGACGGGATTGCGTGGGAGTGGAAGGGACCAGAAAACCTTGAATATTATCAACCTGTAAGACACCAAAAGGTCATCTATCACACCCAGACGATCGTCTGGTATGCTAGATGGTCATCTTACACTATCAAACGGCCATTTGGTAGTTTCCTAATCATACACCTATTTGGCAATTTCGATTCCAATTAATATCACATAATTGCACTACAAGTAATGTGCAACTAAAATTATTCAGGAAACATGTTGAACCTTAAATTGGCCCAACCGAGCCATCTCACACATGCAAGATGCCCGTCTCACTCACCCAAGTGGGTGTCTGATGAGCCTGAGCTAAGACAGTTGGTTCAATCATATTGGATCGGTTGGTTCAAGGGAAAAACTTAGCTAATTTAGACTCTAAATAGAATGAAAACCCAAATAGTCATCTCAACACTTGAGACACCCATCTGGCTGCCCAAAGGGTCATCTCACCTAGTGAGATGGTCGTTTGGCATTTCAGTCAGCCAATCGATCGATCTGTTGTGTGAATTGAATACCTAAACACTTTTGTAATCAATCCAATTGTGATTCAAAATCAAACTCCTCTTCTAGATGAGTTCCTATGTGTGCGACCCTATAGGTCCCATATCACATTGGTAGTGAATGTCCATAACTAGCTTGTGACCTCACAAGTAGAGTGTGGTGCCTAGTCACGTACCAATGCTACCCAAGTGAATGAAATGTTGCAGAACAACTTCAACCTACAATTTGTGTAAGGTGTTGTAGTGATTGTATAATTCCTTTGTCACTGATATCCAAGACGAACTCAAGGAATGTAAAGTCATCCTCTCAACATTCAATCCATGTTTCCTGAACCAAGAGCAGACTATCTGATATAATGTGACCACAATATCATATATTGAATCACGTGTGCATGCACATGTGTTTCTCAGTCTCATTATCTAGTGGTCAGGATATCATACTCCAGTTCGAGGAACAAATCTCATATCTATCACTCATAGTCTATCCCCATGTGTCAAATCCACCCAATCATCACCATTATAATGACCATGTTTCATGACTGTGGTCGATGATGTTAAAGCATACCCAACGACATGTGATGAGTGTAGTGGTTTTAGGTCTAAGAATCACCATCACCACCTTCACTATGAGATATGACTACGAACACAAAACCATGTACCACTCTCAATGTGGGTCTGTCCAATATACTATTATCTAACATGTATCTACGTGCTTGGTTTGATATTGCCATATCATGAAAAATGAGATTCTATCATCAACCAACCTACACTCTAGTCCTATATGTTTCTGGTGTCTATCTACCTTCCACATTAATAGCCGAATAGGGACATAATAAGAATGTACATACTCTTAGCATTTGTATGATCTCATTTCTTCAAAGTATAATACTTGAAGACATACGTCATTGAGTATTGTCATTCTATAGACATTCACTATGTCTCCTCATTATCTCATAACTGAGTTAAACAGATGAATTTGAAGCTTGCCTTTATATGTATTAATCAAATCCTTTATGATATATTCCATGTCAATCATCATATTATTGACACTATGGGCATACCTTACAAACATTGAGTTTAGTGAACCATTCTTTATGATATTTCCTACATCCGTATGAAAAGTTTCATAGATGGAAGACTTTGTGAGAAACCCCCCCCCAAGAAAAAAAGTTGGGAGGTTGATTTATACAAACTTTTCTATGAGATCTCCATGTACAAAGCATTCTTGACATCCAATTGAAAAAGTAACCAGATAAAATGAGCTACCAAGGAAATGAGTATGCATTATTGGAAATCCTTGTCACTAAAGAAATGTGTCAAAATAATCAACACCAAAGGTTTGACTAAACCCCTTAGAAACTATCCATGTGTTTGGTCATTCAATAGAGACATCAGAGTGGTTTTTTATTGAGAAACCCCACCAAAAATCAACAATATTATTATTAGTGTTTGGATCAACCAGGTCCCATGTATACTTGTCACATAAAGCATGCATCTCTTCTAGCATGGAATATTTCCATCTAGTATTTCTTAAAGAAACTGTTAAATGTGTGGGGATAGTAAGTGTTACCTTGGATGGTGGCAAAGAAGAAGAGAGAAAGATCTAGACAACATGTATTACAGATTAGATATATGATTTTGTAGTGACATATACCTTTTGAAGTGCCACTAGTATGTCAAATTGGATGGAAACAGAACATCATTGTGAGGCTTTTGTTTGGGGGATCAACTTCCATGCACGGTTTAGAGTCTTGTAGTGGTGATAATGGGTTGGGGATAAGGGATTAGTAAGTGAGACCATTTATTTCTAGCATCAGAGGGTGGTGACAAAGCAGATATGAATTGTGAAAGGTGACATCAGAAAAAATACAAACACGACCAAATAATTGTTCAAGTCACTGGTATGCTTCTTGAGACAATATGGTATCCTAGAAAAACTATTTTTTCACACATCTGATGGTTTCTCTACCTTAGGGTCAAAAGTTTGGACAAAGGTGAGATATTAAAAAACCAAGGCGGTAAGGAAGATAGTTTGGATTGTGGGTAAAGAACTGCAAAAGGAGTTTATTATTTGAGGATTAAGGATGGATGATGTTTGATTTAAAACTATACAGTGAGAATAAAATTAGACCAAAGATTTTAGGAAATATTTGATTGGTAAGGGAGCATACTATATCAAGCAAGTGAAATTTTTTATTCTCAGAACTATCTTTTGTTGTAGAGAATAAGGACAAAAATTTGATGAATAATTATCATATTTTGACAAAAGGAGGCAACTATTTATTTAGTGTACTCAAGGGCATTACGTATACAAACAATCTTAATAGGCATGGAAAATTTTCATCACTTGTTAGAAGAAGATAATTATCAGAGAGAATTAGGAGAATAGCTTTTGTTTTTTATAGATAGGATGGATAACCTTTATATAGGAATATGATTAGATGCCAATACCCACTCACAAAATGAGGGACTAATCCCAATATACACAAACATTGATGAACTTATACACTTAACACTCCCTCTCAAATAGATGCATAGATATCGTAAGAACTTAGTTTTCTACATAAAATTTAACTTGACATCCATTTAAGGATTAGTGATTAGATATGCAAATTGATCTTGTAAGCAACCTAATATGAGTTTGATCAAATTATCTTGAACTTTTTATCTAATGAAGTGAATATCAACTTCAATGTATTTTGCACGTTCATGAAATACATGGTTGGAAGGTATGTTACACGCAACTTCATTATGACACATTAGTTCCATGGATTTATATTTTAGAAATCCTAGTTCATCCATGAAGTTCCTTACCTATAGAAGTTAATTAGTGATGTGAGCCATATCTTGATACTAAGACTCGACACTTGTGTGAGAAAAGACATTATTCTTCTTGCTCTTCTAAGAGACCATGTTACCCCCTAAAAATACACAATACCACCTACATGTTTTCAATCAATGATAGAGATTTTCTAGACTACATCATAGAAACCATTCACTTTTAGGTGCTTATGATAGTGTAAAGGAGACCTTTCCTATCAAACACTTTTAGATACCATAGGATGTGAATCACAATGTCCTAGACGCCAATATGTGGTCATCCATGATTGACTAACCACACTTGTAGAAAATGAGACAGCTGGTTGAGTAATTGTGAGATAATTTAGCTTTGCAGCTATTCATTTGTATTGTAGATGATTTATAAGAGGTTCCCTTGATCTATATAAAATTTCACTTTGGTTGGAAGTTAGTTAGGGGAGTTGTCCCCTGGGATGATAATATCAGGAAATGTCATATCCCGATTGCCTCCAGATGTTCCTGTTGTGAGGAACTTGAGATTGAATATATTGAACATCTTTTCTTTAGAGGGCAAATAGTGAGGTTCTTCTGGAGAAGATTCCTTTCCATCACGGAAACAAATCCTCCTCTAGACACTTGGCTATGGTTAGGCCTCTATCAGCATGGAAAAACAGAGCCGTCCAAGAGCTAGATAACCAGTAGGTTGGCGGTTTTAATTATCTAGAATGTGTGGAAGATCAGATGTAGATCTCGATAAGATGGCTGCAACTCCTCTCTTGAGACAGAATGGTAGAACATTGTTGACACCATTAATATCCAGTTGAAGTACAAGACCTTCTCTGCCTTGGAGTTGGTTGATTTCTATGATGAGATGCATAGAAAACACTTTGATGAGTCACAAACTAGCTTGAGGTCATGCTCTTTAAAGAGATGGGGGTCGCCCAATCTGAGAAATCTGAAGTTGAATTTAATAGTGGGCAGAAGCCAAGAACTGGATGGCACTGTACACAGATGAGGAGCGGGGATCATCCGAGATAGGAACATGCAAGACAGATTAGCCTTCAGAACCTGGTTGAGGGAGGAGGAATACATTGTGGCGTACCTACAAGCATGAGTTGCAGGTCTGAACTTAGTGGATGATGCAAACCTCTCTATATCAAGCATGGAGGTTGATGATAGATATGTGCACGACATTTTATGGAAACATGCGAATGAACCTTGGAAAGCAACCTCGTTGGTTAGGGAGCTGAGGAATGTGATGGATGACCATGCCATTATCGGCTCATGTGGTCACAAGGTTATTAACTCCACAGTCAAAGATCTTGGTTCCTGGGGTACTCACCTGGAGGATATTTTTTTTTGTTTAGAACAGGCTCTTTAGCCTATGAAGGTTAGAGGGATGATGATTCTTGAGAAGCGGGGTACCCCATATATAGTCTTAAAGAGGGGAGGAGTAGTGGATGATCACGGTTGATCCCTACTTTTTTTCACAACATTTAGTGGATATAGTTTACCAGCAGACTGAGGCATGACGATCAGGTTTTGAGGGGCTCTTCTTATGTGGTCCTATAGTGTGAGGTTGCTTAGTGCTTTTGCATATGTTGCTTGTCGTAGAAGGTTGTTTGGATTTCTTTCCTTTTTTTTCTATTGTGTGGTTGGGGTTTGGAAGACACCTGAGTTATAAGAGCGGGAGATGTATTTTTTGATGATTTGGCCCAAAAGAGGGGTGTGGGATGAATAAAAGCGACCACTGGTTAAAAAAAAGTGACTCCATAGGTTTTTATCCCAACATGCCAGTTTCTGTAAGGAGATCTAGTACATACTAGCATAGAGAGATGATAATATCATCTTTGGTCCTTGCTACATGCTATAATTTAGATTCTGTCATATATTTATACATATATTTGAATGCGAATAATGTATTGTTAAGGACATTTTAGAAAAGGTTGATCTTTTCGATGTATTGTTTTAAACGTATGGATTTAGAATGCAATTTCCCCTTTGAAAAGAGATTTCATGTGTTTTACTATTTCCAATAATCTATTGATAAATATTGGCTAAAGAAAGAGTGGAAAATTCAATAAGAAAGGACTTTCTAGAATTAATGGACAATGAATAATTAAATAAGGATTTTTTTAGAACATTTTTGAAAATGGTATGATGAACATAACTGGATATATTCTGACCCTAACTTGCACCCAAAGAAATAACATACCAAAATAGGATTGTTTTCCAAGTTTGGATAAGAAAAGGGAGTTATTGGATGCCTTAAACATTTCAATCAAAATAAATACTAAGAGGCAAAGAAAAGTGCTTTTAATATTCATTTGTTGACACGAAACCCTGCCTAAACTGAGGTTTAATTATTAAAAGCCTTCATTTAAAATTTTTGATCATTTATATAGATGAGAGAGAACAAATTATTTTAGTTTTCCTAAAGATAGGGGATTAACTAATTGATACATTATTTTTCACATTTTAATCATGATAGAAAACTAGGGCTCAACTCATTATTATTGACATGTCCTTGATGACCCTTGTATTGAGGATCAGTGGTTAGGAGATCATCCCTAACTTTTGGCTAGTTTGGGAAACTAGCTATAGGGATTTTGATTCCCCCTTTCAAACCTCTCTCTTTCTCTCTCCAGTTCATATGATGGCCTAGAAACCTACTCTTTGGATTCAGAAAGGAATTTCGAACACAACCATCCTTTATTTTTTTCCCTTTGGAAAGCTATTAAAATTTTACCCAAATTTTCAATGTAGTCAGTAGCCAACCCCTCAAAACCATTTCTATATAAGAAGATAGATATCGCCTACAAGAATACAATTCCCTCATCTAGACCATGCATGACTCAAATCTCCTCACCCTACCCTCAATTCCATCGCTAACTATGTCCCCTCTCCATCATTTTTCCTCAGAATAACACTAAGGACTTCTTGACGAAATCGATGAGTATATCTTGATTAATCAGTAAAGTTTAATATTTTTGGATAAAAAGATCACATTGGATCTAATTTAGGTTAAAGAGTTCATATGTTGCCAACATTAGGGTTTCCAAGGACGCAAAGCCTTAAAATGTGATAATTACGATTTGGAAAGCCTCTAACCCTATTGAAACCCTAATTTGACCCCAAAACCCTAACTTAAAGCCCAAGTCAGTCTTAATGGATATTTTATGAATGCAATAGTAATACTTGGTTGTTATACATTAATTATAGGTTGATTGCTTGATTGATTGAATCTTCTATTTTTTATTAGATATTAATTCATCTATAAAGGAAGGTATGTGGTTACACCTATGAACTGTCATCTTAACAACTATTGTGGTTTTTCTTATTTTCACGAATAAATTGCTACTAAATTGCTTTATTGTTTATTTACTTCCCACAGTCTATAAGGCCCATATGAGTATTATCTTGTATAAGTATAACTTTCTTTAAATGTAAATAGATATATCTCATGAGTTAAATAAGCCTGGGGTGAAAGAAGCCATTACTGGAGTGACTAGTGATCAAGCACACCTAGGAACATCATCATAGGCCAAGCCAGGAAAGAAAGACTAATATAAAACCAAGCCCATAAATGAAGGTTTTGAGAGTCCATGTAGGGAAAAAACCTAAAGAGAGGGTTTCCCGTAAAAGGCTCCCCTAAAGCGAGGGAATACCACAGAGAGTGAAAGGATAAGGTTTGAGAAGTTATTACAGAAAATGCAAGTTCAATTTTTTAATGTTAATTGCCGATATGGATTATTATAATTGTTACACCTACATGCATACTTTTTGTTTCCCCCACATACTCTCAATATATCTTGATATACTGACCATGTTTTTTGTTCATGCAATTTTAGGTTAAACTACAATTAATTTGAAACATTGACATCCAGAGAAGAAGGCACCAAAAGAAAAGATGCTCAATGCTATCCTGGAGGATTATAGATAGTTAGATTTACTTTAAGTTGCAAAGAGTAGTTTTCTATTTCAATGTAACTCCCTACAGGAGAATCCATCTTCATATTGTTATCAAACTCTTTTTCTAGTCAATGAAATTTAAATATTATTCATGAATCTCTAAATCTTGATTTTGGAATTATTATAATGGCCCATTGCCCTCTTATTCCACCTTAACTGGGGATAATAGGGGGAGGGGGTCATTAGATTTGGTATCATAGCCTAAGTTTACCATTTAACCTTTAATAATTGGTAAATATTAAAGAAATGTGTAGAATGCAAGGGTACCATTTGGGCATTTTTTAAAGGCAATGGTATCTAGAAGGGATCACAACCCTGGGGGTTGGCAAGATTTCATCTACACTTCCAGTCGGCTTATGAGGACTCCAAGGACACCATGCACCCTGCTTGTCCAAAGTTAGAAGATTTTTCCCGAAGTAAAATACCTCTAGATTTTCATCACATCTTGGGATTCACGCCTTCTCCACCCCCTGCTTCCCTAAAAAACTCTAGGTACTTGATAAATGTTTCCTCTAACCTTCTGAGAATTAGGGTTATGAGTATTAGGATTAAGGCATCCTCTGCAAAATTATAATTAATGTGTATAATCAAGATGTCGTGGACATAAAATTACAATGCTTTAATTCCCTAAAACTAAAACTAAGATTAATTTATTTATGTGAAACAATATGGCCCACATCAAGACTACCACCATCCTTGATGATACACCCATGACCACCCAGATAGGAAGACCTCTCATAGAAAGAGGATGTCCTCAGAGATGAAGCGGAGGACCATGGAAGGTGAGTCTTCCAAGAAGTATAAGAGGATAGAAGAGACCTCTGCTGAGGAAGGTTCTGATCCTAAGGTAGTCCCTTTTGAAATCCCAAACCCAGAGGATGGTCCTAACCCAAGGGTAAACCCCGATCAACAGATGAGTCCAAGCCCAAGGATTAATCCAGCCATGATGATGGATTTAGACTTATATCCAGGTAGGTAGTGAACCCAACCACTGAGATGCTCTAGCTAGAACAACAACAAAAGCTCACTAAGGCCATTAGTTCCCTGGACCTCAGAATCATTACCAACGACAAGAATGGTGAACCCATGTTTGTCCTCCCTCATCTCGGAGCCACCATATTCATATTCATCTAGCTAAACATAGAAAAGTTCTAGGGGGTATAAGATGGAAGCCATCGATAAGGTGGATGCTTGGATCCTAGATGTGGAGAATGGTTTCCACATCCTAGAGGTGCAACCCAACAAGACGGTCCTCTTCACCGTTATCCTTCTTGAATGAAAACTACATTGTAGATGGAGATCTAAATGAGGAGTGTATGGCTAAGGTATAATTCCACATCGTCTTCACTGCAAGGTTTATCCCTAGCTTTGATAAGAAGGATAAAGATAAGAATTTCATGCTCCTCTATCAGGGAAACATGTCAGAGGTGGATTATGCTCATATATTATGCCTCTTGGAACGCTTTGCCTACATGCTGACTAAGAAATAGTGAGTTCAACACTTTGTTGAGAGCATGCACCCTAGCTAAAACCCCATATGTTAGCTAGTAAACCTCAATACTTCATTGTGTTGACTCAAGGTCTAAATTGATTAAACCCTTGTATTGATGATGACTAACCATTCCACTCATTTGTGTCTAATACTTCTACTTGGGTGATTTCAGATTAGATAGACACACTCCAAATGCCTAAACTTTTTCATTCTAACTCGGAGAAATCAAGTCATACATGCATAAAGATCAATATTGAATAATAGATTATTTTCTCCATAGATATTTGATGTAAATCACTTATAATGATTGTATGACTTATAATTAAGCTTAGAGTAAATCAAGATCATTTAAATCAAATGTTTAAAAACTTTTGTAGAATTTATCAAATTCCATTATAGGTTTCCTTGTCATACGAGTTTATCATGGAGACAACTTGACTGACAAGCTGTGTGGATCTTGATAAATCACAATGTTAGCTGAGTTTGTTTTGGTGACAACTCTACCGACACCCTGAACTTATAAAACAATCTTAGCTTTCAGTTGAGTTTATCAAGGATAAACTCAACCGACAACTCAAAATATTTTTATCACGTAGTGTCATTAGTCGAGTTTCCCAAAAGACAACTCAGTTGATAACATTGTACAGGAAAGTGCAAAAAAACTATTTCTAGTTGTTGGAGTGTTTTGAAAGTCAAAAAGAATTCATTCCAAGTGTCTCTACTGGCTCATAAAAAACCTCAACTATAAATAAGAACCCTTGGGCTTTATCCCATGTTATATAATCACTATGAAGGTCCCTAGACTATAGTTGAGTGCCTCCAAGAGCATCCATCCACTCTCCTAAGCTTAATCACTTGCTACATCCATTAGAGTGAGTAGTAGATTTGTAAGAGAGCTAGTCCTACATGTATATCTTGTGAGGATCTCACTTCCTCCACCTCCTAATCTCACTGTTTACTATGAAGATAAAGGTTCTATCTCTTAAATAAGAGAGTTTACGAAGAAGAAGGGATCCCTAGGTGAAAGCTTCTCCTTTGTTAAGGTGAAGTCAAAGGAGGAAGGTCCAAGTCAAGAGTGGGTAATTTCTTGAAGGCAGAAGACTTATTGCAAGAGTGGGTAAGTCCTTGGAGAATGTGAAAGACTTGTTGCAAAAGTGGGTAAGCCCTTCGTAAGGTAGAAGACTATTGGTCATTGATAGGTAAGTCCTTTGTAAGATTATTGGCTCCCTTGTCCCTCAGAGGGAAGGTTAGGTATACTAGTCCTTGTTAACTCTTATAATGGAATATAAGGAGTGAGACATGGTTTAAAATCCTAGAGATTGACCTCTCCAGGTAGTGAGTGTACATATCCTCGTTCAGAGTTTGATTGGAATTTGGAACAACTATACATAGCTTGTGTTATTTTTTCTTTCTCAATCTCTTTCCCCCTTGCTATGTATTTTTAGTTGCACTTAAAGTTCATATATGCAACATTATCTTTGAAATATCTTAAGGTCTAATGAAATCTATTTAAGTGGTTCTTATCTCTATTCATCCCCCCTATAGAGACCATCATATACCCAACAATTAGTATCAGAGCAGGTCTTCACCAATAAATACATCCATAAGTAGGGGAAGATGGGGGATTATCAAGATGGGAGATACTCCATCAACATTCTAGTCTTTAATGGGAGAAACGTCCTCTAATAGAAGAGAAGGTTACAATTCTACATCCAATGGTCAAGTCCTGAGCTATGGAGAATGGTGGATTTTCCATACAATCTACCAGACACAAAGATAGAAGAACATGATGAAGCTACTTTGAAGAAAGCAACCTTGAATACTAGAGACATATAGATTTTCTATGCCTCTCTTCCCCCACCGAGTTCTAGCAGGTTTCTTCTTGTGAGACGGCCTATGAAGTATGCAGTATTCAGTGTCAATTATGAGGGGAAACAACAAGTACAAGGGAGTAGAGTCTATGTGCTCAATGGTCTCCTTAAGAACTTCAAGATGGGAAAGAAGGAAATGGTAGCTGAAATGTACTCTAGGCTCAACACCATTGTAATTGGTCTTTCCATCCTAGGTCACCCTATGGATCAAGGAAAGATAAACTCAAAGATCCTTAAGTCTCTTCCTAATCGATCGGAATGAAAGGCGACTACCATTTAAGAAAAAAAGTCTATTAGTGATATTCCTACTAAAGATCTCATAGTAAATATATAAGATTTTTAAGTTAAACTTGAAAAGCAAGACGAAGAAGAAAGAGAAGAAGAGAAAGGGCTCAAGAGAATGAAGAAGGCTAAAATCAAAGCCCAAATTTAAACTATTGTTGGTCAAGATTCTCCACCCTTTCAAGTTGAAGAAGATACTATGTACACCAAAGGTAGACTTCACAAAGTCAAGTATTCTTTCTCCACCTTGTTCTTCAAATGTGGAAAGAAGTGTCACTTCAAGAAAGATTGTTCAAAAGTAAAAAAGACCCACCATCACAATAGAAGGGAAGATATCTTTGGGATTTGATGAAACATTGTTGCTCAATACCCTAGTGGATCAACTCTATTACATAAGTTGATCCCTAACTTTTATCTCGTATCATGAGATAATTAAGCATTATTTTTATTGCTTATGGATTTTTTTTTCATTCAACTCATTTTTATTTAATTCAAATAAGAAAGTTTGGTTTATTTTTTCCAAGTTGTTTATCATTCCTTTTCTAACTAGAATTATGTTTAGAGCAGCATTTGTTTTTTCTTTGAAAGTTCTTATAAACCATTTTCTTTTTCTTTTTAAAACTTTTTGAACTAGATTTTTTTTCAATTTTATATAGTTTTTTTAATTCATTAAAAATAGGTTCAAAAAGAAGAAGGTTTTTTTCATGGAGAATGAAAGGGGATTTGAGCTTCCATTACCCAATTTGTTAAAATAAGAAGAAGGACAAATGGCACAAAATCTCTAATGATTCCTCCAACTCAAGCTCAAATGAAGAATATAGTAAAGAATCTAGCTCAAGCTCTAGTGATGGTGGAGAATTCCATGTTACTCTCATGGCAAGTGCAAATGAAGTTTCAAATGAGGTAAATATAAAATCTTTAGATAAAGAATCTTTAGTTGTATTATTCATGCTACTTGTGCCTCTCTTAAGTCTACTAAAAGAAAAAGAAAAATCTTGCTAGAATTGTCGATAACTTGCATGAAGAAAAGACAAACTTGAACATGTTAATATCATCTTGCAAGATGATGTCGATAATCATCAAAAGTATTATCTATAACTTGAATTGAAATTCAATAGTGTTGATGTTGAAAACAATGCCTATATTAGACAAGTAGATGCTCTTAAACTTGAAAATTCTAACTTACTTGATAAGATTAGATTTCTAGAAGCTCATCCTCTTATGACAAATTGTAATGAAGATCATACAAAATTGTGTATTCTCTCATTCTTGGCATTAATGTTCTTGTAAGTGAAATGGAGGACAATGATTGTGTTATGCAAGGAATAGAATATGAGTAGTGTTTATCTTTCTAAGTTTACTAAGCTTGAAAAAGAAAATGCTTCCTTGCTTGATAATTATGAATCCTCTAGTTCCAAGGCTATGGGCTCGTGTAATCATTGCAATGAAATCATTCATTACTCTACATATTTCCCTTTTAGGAAGTCACCTGAGAGAAATAGGAGCTTGATTGATAAGCTAACCCCTCCAGACCCATAAATATGATTGGGGACCATTTCACCTTTCTTCTTGTAGGTCACTTGCAATTGGTTTGACATGAGATATTGATTTGCAAATTGGTTTCTCAATTCACATATAAGAAGAAAGGTGAGATGTGTATAGGCTGTTAACATGTGGAACAGAAATGGTAAGAATAGACTTAATGACATTCTTTCTTATATCCAATCATAGCTTGTTCTTGACAAGTCTGTATGCACTTTACATATGGTTTTTGAGTCAAATTTGGTATATTGTGATTCTCATCATTTTCCTACTAAAAAACTTCCCCTGATGCTTTAATAGTGCATCACTAACTTGCTTATACATGTTTGGATATTGCCTATATTTTTATCATGCCTCTAGATATATTTTTCTAAACAAATATGTGCTTTTTGATAGTATCTATATTAGGCTTGTCCTGAAACAAACTCGACTGACAAGCACCAGGGGGTTTTACCAATAGATGTTGTCAGCCAAGAAGTTCAACTTAGAAACTCGACTCACAACATTGTGCACTAAATATACATGTGGTTTATTGGATGAAAATTTCCCTCTCAACTAGATTTTTCAACCAATAGCCTTATTCTATGGCATTCTACTTGGTACCTTTATATGTGCATATTGCCATGCTTTATATTGTCTATCTTGCATACAATTGTATCTTTCCATTTGATATATGTTGGTATCTCTATATCTTGGAATTACTTATCTTGAGTTGTATTGCATGCTTTGATGATGATCTCTCTAAATCTCTTGGTTGTAATTCAAATTGCTTTAGTTGTGCTCTAACTTGCTACATCTATCTAGTTGTATATCTTTTGATGAAACCTTGAGTTTCTTAGTGGCAATTACTGTTTGGTATTTATGCCTATTTACTAGTGAGTAATATCCTTTCATGCTTCTAAAATTACATATTTCTTTGATTGGACATTTCTCTACATCTACGCATAAGTTTGTTCTTTAACTTGTGCATCTTTTTCTAATCTATATCCTACTAGTTGTCCTAATTTGTAATATCATCTACTAGTAGCCCATCCACATGTAGTTCTAATCTTGTTCATCAAATGGTATTCAAGTGCATGCTATGCTTGTATTTTATTTTATACTTACTGAATCTTGTACCTTGATTTGCATATCTACTATCTTGAGTTACTTGTTTTTATAGCATTGCCTTAATATATGCTAGAATTACATCTAGGATTGTTCTAAATGCATGTGTTGATTTTCTTTAAATACATTGCTTGGACAAGCCCCAAATTTTTGCTCTTCTACACTCCATTTTTTAACAAATTGTGTTTTAGCACTTCAACCTTATCACTTTTGAAATGATAAAGGGGGATAAGACATGACTTATATAAAGGGGAAAAGACATATATGTGAAGACATATATGAGTAGAAGACATCGTGTCTATAAATGTTATGAAAGCTAACAATGCAGGAGAAATAACATCAATTGAGGAAGAGTATGTGAACTCCATTAGTATCAATTGAGGGGGAGCATATGAACTAATTCTATTGAAATCCCTAGGTTTCACCAAAGGTCTGATTTACTTAAATGCTTTCAATACATTTATGGAATGGTTTGTCATCTTCAAAAAGGGGAGAATGTTGATTCAAGATGTAAATTCATTAAACCCTTGTTTGATGATGACTATCCATTCCACTCATTTATGTATAATGCTTATACTTAAGTGATTTTAGATTGGATAGACACACTGCAAACGCCAAAATTTGCACATCCTAACTTGAAGAAATCAAGTGATACATGTATAAAGATTAAGATTGAAGAATATATAGTTTTTCTCCATAGATATTGGATGTAAATCACTTTTAATGATTATGTGACTTGTAATTAATTTTAGAAAATATCGAGAGCACTTGAATCAATGTTTAAACACTTATATAACATTTATCAAATTTATTATTGGTTTCCTTGTTGGCCGAGTTTTTCCTTGATATAACTCCACCAACAAGCTGTGTGGACCTTGATAAATCCAAGTTTCGTATGAGTTTGTCTTGGTGACAACTCGACCGACACCCTATACTTACAAAACAATCTTATTCACCAGCCGAGTTTCATCAAGGATAAACTCGACTGACAACTCAAAATTGTTTTGTCACATAGTGTGGTTGGTTGAGTTTTCCAAAAGACAACTCAGTGGACAACATTGTACAAAAAAGTGTAGAAAAGTGTTTCTAACCTTTAGATGTTGCAAAAGTAGAAAATATATCTGTTGCAATACAAAAAATGCATAGAATTCATTTCTAAGTGTCTCTATTGTCTAGTATGCAACCTCAACTATAAATAGGACCCCTTGGGTGTGACACTCTTTATCACACAAACACACACCACGAGATTAAAATAAAACTCTATAGTGAATTACCGAAAAACACTAAAAATTAAAACCAATTACAACAAGACCCAACATCAAGGAACTTACCATATGAGGGTCCAAAAACTTGTCGTCTAAATTATAGATCATAAAGCATTATAATTTAAAACATGTACATAAAAGACTACCTGTCACATGTGATATTTGTTCATTTACATAAACATGTACAGCAGCCAACTATATACAACAAGGGTGCATAAACCAAAAACTCATATCGATAACACCATTGAGGAACATAGTGTAACTCCCCCAAGACCTGAGTGTATAGGAACAACTCTATGACTCTAAAAACAAAAGGACCACAAGCAGCATTCCCAACCTTAGCAGCTACTGTCCTCCTTGATGTTGCTCTGCCTCTGATGCATGATCTCTACCTCCTTGTGCATGTCCACCTAAAAGATGTGGAAACCCAGAGGATTATATTACAAATATCAGTGGGAGATATAACTCTCCACCAATACTATTATTAACACAGATAACTAGAGCAAGTAGATACAGAACCCAGCTAGGTGAACATATTCAATTAAATGATATGTATCTATTGAATTAAGTAAATTAAGCACTATAGGGCGCTTATTACTAAACAATAGAACAATCAATAATATAAGAAGGAATACGAAGAACATGTATATTCTCTACAAACTAGCAAGTACAAAAGCAAGGCAAGGCTACAACCAATGTTCTCGTATTTGATCCTAAGAAAGTGTACTATATGATTGATTACATATTTTATTATGCCCTAAGGATTTGAGTCGTACCACACAAATCTAATCGACCACTACTAAGTCAAAATAGGTGTCATACAAGGTCTATGGAAGATCTATAATCTACAACATCACCAAACATTGTGGTCAGTACATGAGTACACAACATAGACATACTAGTCAACTGCAACCTATGACATATAGTCAAACAATCAAAGTCCTGGCCCACCTTGGAACTTGTTACGTCACTAGTGAAACTGAGCTATGGCATGTAGCCGCACTCCTACCAGGGTATGGCCTGCAGCCATTCCTATGATACCACATAAGTAACTTATCATTGAGCTACAGTTTGTAGCAAATCCTATGAATGCATATACTCAACATTATATGACTCCAAGCTTCCTCTAAGGGAAAGCTAGTTTCACCATCCAGCAAGTGCTAACACTGAGATGGATCTATGGCATAGGGAAAAACTACATGACCTGGTTCCACTTGATTATTTTAGTCTATTTGAATGCCTTTTAACATCAATCAAGTTATAATGTACAAAGCCAAAACAAGTTGTACAAAATTAAGGGCATGGCACAACTCCAGAAGATATCAAATGTATAGGGTGTGATCTTGTCATACTATCACCACAAGATGCTTGTATTATTGCCATTCACATCATCATAAAAAAGGCAACATATCATGGGATGTCAATCCCTCAACTCATCATTGGGAAAAGCCATGTCATATTATGCAATAAGTCACTTCCAGGTCACATGAATCATTCATATTATTTATGTATCATAAGTGCTTCAACATGCCTCACAAGGGGAAATTCAATATGTGTCATATCATAATCACCACAGTCTACACTAGCTATGATAATCAAGATCACAACACCTGCATGATTAGAAGTTGATAATCAAGAGAGAGATAACCAAATAACATCATAATCCTTTCATGATAGAGAAATAAGCAAGATCATTGTTCATTATTAGGGTTAGAGTTTCCTCTAAGAGGATTAGAGTTTACAAGACTAGGTTCAACCGTCCATCATCTTGTTGTGTATAAAGATTAGTAAGAATCATTAGAGTTGATTAGATAACATTCTAAATAGCATTATATATGTCTTATGTATCATTTATATATGAATATCATTAAGTGTTCACATGTGCTTCTCATCCCCTACCATCAACCTATGTTGACCACATAACCATATTGGTCACGTCCACCCATCATGGTACATGTCATGATTGCAACATTCATGTGTCTCGACCATACACCAACATGTCATGAACTCCACCCTCTAGGTCATGTCGGTCTATGACACTTAGGCTTAGGGTTTCACAAAGCATTTCGACCAAAAGTGTCTCAGCCTCAACATGTCTCGACCAAACCTATCTCAATCTCAACGGTGTCTCGACCTCCACCAATGTCACAACCCAAGCCCATCATGGTCATGACCCTACACTCTAGGGTGAGTCTCAACCCAAGAAGGGTAGGAACTAGATGCCAACACCAGAGGTGACTAGGCCACTTAACACCAAAAGCCTTGACCTAACACCGCTAGGTCAAACTCAACCATAAGGAAGAATCTCAAGCAAAGCTATCAAGGTCACAACCACCAATAGGGAAGTGTCACGACCACACCAAGATGCACAATCTAGTTCTCAAAATAGAACTGAAACCAAGGGAAGAACCAAGGTCACCATGAAGGAAAACTCAAGCAACCAATCACCAAATCCTAAAGCATAGGTCAAGAAATCACCAAGAAAGAACCTCTTGCAATGAAGGGAAAAACAATGCTCAAGGTAACCAAGACTGAACCTAACATCTATCCAACTTCTAGGTACATGAACACCATGCATGGGAGCAAGATCAAGGGAAAAACTTATAGAAGAACCTCGAAAACTCATCGTCTACTAAATCTAGTACACATAGATTAGGGTTTTAGATTTCTACCAAATTGAGCAAGATCTTTCTCCCAAAGAAACTCTAGAGATAACCACTAAGTACAAGCATGATGAGGATGCAATATAGCGAGAGAATATAATAATAAAAAGCATAAAGAAGTGCAATAATAGAGTAGGTTTAGTGTTATATAACCCGCCTTAAGATGATTACCACCAAGAGCTCCAAACACACGATCCAAGGGTTGAAGAAGCTTCAATAAAAGCTCCATTTTGGGCTAGAAGAGCACCTCAAGAAGGAGAATACACCAAGGTCAAATCTAGCCCAAGGAAATAATAAAATAAGCTCTTGGTTGGAACAAAAGAGAAAGGGAGAAATAGAGGAGAATCCTCTTCACACTTGGGTCTACCTTGTCAAAAGTCAGTCTATGACCCTTATGATGAGGAGTTTCTCTCCCAAAATGACCACCATAGAAGAACCATGGTGTAGGGATGAGAAAAGTGAGGTAGATGAAGGTATGAGATAAAAATAAACATCAACTTAGAAGACAGACACTTACTAAGGATGGAAGATGAGCTCGGATCATCATTACCACCTCATGCAAGAGGATATTGATCCCACAAGCTCCAAGGATGAACCTCATTGCTCCACCAAGATCTAAGAACATGCTAGGAAGAAGGAACAAGATATATAGCTGAAAGTGTTGCAATCAAGGGGAGATAAGGGGTTATATAGATAAAAGATGGGAGAGAGTAAGGGGTGAGGTGTCAACATACTTAGGGACCTAAGGGACACTTGTCCACTCAAAAGGCCAACATGCAACCACTTAAGCATGACATGCAAGACATGGTGATATACTCTAGGTAGTGTATCGACCACCATGTCAACCCACATGGTCGTGGTCACGACCCTCCTAGGGTGAACCTCCCATGGTCATGACACCACCACCTAACATCACCTCTAGGTCAAGACAAGGTCCCACTACCATCCCTAGGCCGAGACAACCTATGGTAGGGCAACCATCTCGACCCTAGACCATCCTAGACTACCTAGGTCATGATACCCAACATATACAGGAGGTGTCTCTACTCCAACACCCTCTAAAACCAACCATGGTCACGACCCAAGGTTGACACAACACAACCAACACACATGGTCAGGGCATTCAACACTCACATCAACCCTAATCACCACCTGGGGCATACTCCTCAACCAAGCCACAAAAAAGGTTCCATCCTCTTTATCTTTCCTCTAGGTTGTGTCAAGAAAGAGAGGGAACACTCTAGAGGTGGAAAATTTCACATTGACCCCCTACATTGGGTAAATTGCAATTTGCACCAAAACTAGCACAGAAAGCACAAACTTCATCCAAACAAGCTCAAACTTGAAACTTAAGCTTTGCACAAGCCCTAATTACATATCAAAAGATTAGAGAAAGGTTCTAAGCACATGATTAAGACAAAAAAAACCTAGTTACCCAAAAACTCATGTAAGGGGTCTTATATTGGGGTTCATCCTATGGTTAGCCAAGCACTATGAAGGTCCTTATATTATAGTTGGGTTCCTTCAAGAGCCTCCATCCACTCTCCTATGCTTAATCACTTGATACATCCAATAGAGTGAGTATGCAATTTTTATGAGAGCTAGTTATACATGTATATATTATGAGTCTCTCACCTCCTCCACCTCCTAATCTCACTTTCTACCATGAAGATGAAGGTTCTCTCTCTCTTGGTTAAGAGAGGTGAAGAAGAAGAAGGAAAGGTGTCCCTTGGTGAAGGTGAAGTCAAAGGAAGAAGATCCAATTCATGGGTGGGTAATTCCTTGACGGGAGAAGACTTGTTGCAAGAGTGGGTAAGTCCTTGGATAAGCTAGAAGACTCGTTGCAAATGTGGGTAAGTCCTTGGTAAGGTAGAAGACTCTTAGTCATTGATAGGTAAGTCCTTTATAAGTTTATTGAATCCATTATCATCAAACAAAAGGCTAGGTATCCTTGTCCTTGAAAAGGAAGATATTATGTTATAGGTCTTAATTGAATGTAAGGAGTGAGACATGGTTGAAAATACTAGAGGTTAACCTCTCTAGGTAGTGGATGTACATCTCCTAATTTGGAGTTTGGAACCACTATAAATAGCTTGTGTTATTTTTTCTTTCTTAATCACTCTCCCTTGCTATGTATGTTTAATTGCACTCAAAGTTCATATATGCAACATTATCATTGAAATATCTAGAAGGTCCAATGAATTTTGTTTAATTGGTTTTTAGGTCTATTCACCCCCCTCTAGAGCCCATCATAGATCCAACACATTGCGGCCCTTAACTATGCCTTAAACATGGAAAAGACTATCATGTCTACTCTTAGCCCACCCAAGGGAAATATAGGGTTCATGGAAGGTGTATCTTCTCCAAAGAAGGATAATAGAAAGGCACAAGTCAAAACAATGGCAAGGGTAGAATTGGAGGAAAGGGGAATCCCCATCACAAGAACCGTAAGCTTGACTGTCGCACCTGTGGGAAGTAGAACCTTAGTAAATGCCACCATTAAAAGAAAGTGTGTTATCATTATCAACATGAAGGACCCACCCGGTACAACTATTATATCCCTACCCCTCCTAGATTGGGCCCAATGGTGGCCCAATCAGTGATTGCAACACCCCAGGGGGAACCCCAATTGTTGGAGATACTTGTACATATGCCACCTCTAATGTTGGTTTCATACTGACATCTAAGTGAGTGACACTATTGCTAGGTGCCTACAACATTGGTTTCTTGTGGACGCATTAATCAACGAGTCATACCCAGCCTCAGTTGCTATGATTAAAGAAATCAATACAATTCAACAATTGTGTCATCAGTTTTGGTGCAACAACTGATGTTGCACTGCTAAACTAGGTCACAATTTTAATTGATAAAGGTTTCTGTGTTGTCGGTTCATATGTACAAACTGACAATACAGACAAATTGTTTCATAAATTTGTCATCTAAATCGACGTCGCAAGCCAGTTGGTAGCACGACCATTCTGTCCAACACAATCATTTTAGAATAGCTCTATAATGTCAATTTTTGTCTTAAAATTGATGACTAAGACCTGTAATGTTTGTTTTGTTGTAACAACCAATGACACATTTATGTTCTCTTAAATAGTAGGTATGTAGGCCTTCTATTCATCTGTTCAGAAGGATGCACAACTTGTAGTTCATTAGAACTACAACTTCTATCCTATGTTTGGGATAACAACATGCCAACAAACCTGCAAAACCTACAATAACAAACACACATTCCACCCACATACAAGATTCATTCTCCAATTCCATTCTCATCACATGTAAAAATACAATTCTCATTGTATTCATTCATCTTCACATTCATTCACACACATGTATATATACATAATTCACATATGCAGCCAATTCCATTCTCATGACAGTAGAAATGAAATTCTCATTGTATTCATTCATCTTCACATTCATTCACACTCATGTATATAATCATCATTCATATATACACCAATAATTTACTTGCATCAAATTTAAAGTTCCAAGAAGTCATAAACACCACATTTATATAGAAATAATGACATCAAAGTATAGAAAACTCATGTTTTATCTTTATCCCGATCAATTCAAAGTTTACTTCCTTAACAAAGGCTTGAGCCCATTTTTCTCGTATCTCATCTAGATCTTTTGTTGTATAGGGCTTTGTCATGTCAAACATATGAAAAGAGAATGACATAATTAAAGAGTTTGAATTGATATTTTCATATTATCAAATGAGACTATTTACTTATAATGATTAAGACTATATATACATTTTGTATGAGGTGGATGTCTAGTGCCCCCTGTCTAGAAATCATGTCCATATACCATATCATGTAGTATGTGCATGCCCAACCATTATCTTGTACAGGGCACTACAAATTTACCACCATACAAAATATTAATAAATAAAAGTAAGCACAGTGGGCATAAATATCCATTGGAGTCAGAACAACTACATCAACATTCTTCTAAATTAATGCTTTCTTTTTCGTATCCACCTTTCCTACAACCTTTTTGAATTATTTTATACACCTATACGTTAATGTAACACATTGAATTGAATTAGTAAATACTCATGTATTAATATATGTTAACGGATATGAACATTTAATCACGGGAATAATGCCTTTTTCATTTTGTGTCACCTACTGTCTAGTTGGTCACCATTAGGATCTAGAAAATTTGTAGTTAGCATCTCGAGTACAATAAGGAACAACACCTAATGATTGTTCTTGAGTGAAAAGAAGTCTACAAAAAAAAACTTAAAATCCACAATGAAATGTAATTCTTAAATCCAAATTATAAGAAAAGTAATTGAAACTTACTCAACATTGAAAGGATCTATTATCACACTCTTTTTCACATTACCAAATTTTTAAATGTGGTAGAGAAATATTCGGTAATAGATATAGGGTCTTTATTTACATGGCTAATGAATAATGGAACTAGAAATGGCACATGAGGTAGTGTGAACTCTATACACACCCTATGTAAGTAGCTGTAAAACATATATCATGTATGCATTACTATATAAGAAAATAGATTAACATATGTAAAATGAGGTATTAGCCATAAGATCTCACCATATCCAAATTTCTACCACAAATGTATTCAACCAAGAATAAGTAAACATCTCTAAAACTTCTTGCAAAGATATAATAGTATCATGAAATTGACAATGTCCTCCTTAATATCCATCCTAGATGACCCTTCCTCAAAGTTTCTATCCATAGTTCAACCCCCTACAATTAGGACCTAGAGAATCGAATAGGTACTTTGCAAGCCGACTAGGTAACTAAATATCTTGGGGAGGAAGTACAGGACGAGCTGTAGGCGGTCTATTAGGTGTTGTGTCCTACATACATATATTCTCATATCAATTGTTAATTATATACAAATACAAATGCAATATAAATTTAGCATACATCGGTATAGACAATTCCTGCTTGGGCCATGCAACCACACTGCCTTCTACATCACCTATCGTCTCACAGTCAGGATGGCCATATGGTAGTGCAGTCTATTCTAAGCATTGTAGACAAGGCTTGGCATCACGCAAACCTCATCGACTAGCATTGGAGCACCATGAATCATGTCACCTATAAGAGAAGGGTAAGTCATGCCTAGTGCAATGACATACCCTTCTAATACAATACGACATGGTCTCAACCCCTACAAATTTATATATACTGCTTACACAGACACACACACACACAGATATATATATATATATATATATATATATATATATATATATATATATGTGTGTGTGTGTGTATGTGTGTGTGTGTATGTGTGTTTGTGTGTGTGTATAAGCATAGACATATTATACAAATCATTTTATAAAACTACTATATCACAAAAAAACTTACAATAGGCGTGCTAGCTGACGGGTCCATCAGATTACTGCCAACCATGACAGTTGTAGGGGATTCACCCCATATGAATAGAGGGGCTCCACATGTACTATCTGAGGAGATGTATTTAAATCATGATATTATCTCATTTCTTCCTTTATTCCCTTTTAAATCATCTCTTATACCTTCACTTATGAGAACCCTCCTTTTTGGACATATATGTGCTTATGCTCTGATGGCCCAAACAAGGCTCTTATACTGACATCAACTCCAACAACCCTAAAACACCCAGGATGCTCTGGATCACCTAGAGCAATTGTCAATTCATCCCTTGTGCCCTCAGAGATGAACTTACTTTGTTTCCTCTTCTCATAGCGCTCCCGCTAAGCAGGGTGGCTTGGGTCTGCAGGACACTAGAGCTTTGGCGGAAGGTTCCACGCTCAAAAGAATTGATAGATTCTTGATGGATATCGGGTCCATTTGGTCAAGGTGGATGAAGCGGCAGTACGACAACCTAGAGAGTGTTGAAGGAGATAATGGGTGCTCACTTACCTGGTAGAGAATGAAACAGGGGTGGCCAACTGTGAGGAGCAATTACCTGTTTGATGAAAATGATGTGTGTAAAAGAATAGTGGAGAAGCCTTGGATTCTCAAGTATCTCGGACCTGAGGTTCCTTGGGCGAAGCTGATCTGGAATAGGCTCCATTCGCCTAAGTGGAGTTGTTGCTTGTATAGAGTGATTCTGGGCCGTCTCCCCACTACTGATCAATTGATTAGGTGGGGTTTGGAGGTGAACTCCCTCTGCCTTCTCTGTAAGACTGAGGAAGAGTCACATGGTCATCTTTTCTTCACATGTTCTTTCTCCAGATATGTCTGGACTCGTTGGTCCTTGAAATGTGGATGGGACAGGTTGCCACCTCTTTCTTTTGCTGAAGGGATTCCTTGGATCATGTCCTCAACTACCAGGAACAAGAACATGTTGGCGTTCGGGGGAACGGGAATGGCCGCCATCATCTATCTCATCTGGAAGGAAAGGAATAGAAGATTTCATGGAGGTGATGAGGTGGATAGAGTGGCCTATTTTGGTGTTCTCTTTGAGAGGTTATCCATGGCTTGTAAGGTCAGACCTGAGATTTATAAGGGTCTTGACCATGGTGTCATATTACAATGGGGTTTTTTGTAGTTATCGTTCCCGGGTCATAACTTGTTGTTTGTCTACAGTGGGGTTTTGTCATTAACCTCCCTCTGTACTGTATAGGCTCACCTATACTTTTCTTTGTTTAGTAATATTTTAACTGATCCAACAAAAAAAATCATCATCAAGTGTAATTTGTAAGTAAACATAACAATCAATGTCAAGCTGAAACATAACGAGATGAATTTTACCATTTATGTAGTCACCTCAGTCGTTGCGGGGTTGGGTATTTCTCCAGATTTGGTTTGCCTCAAATCTATCCACAGATCATGGTGAGGTAGAGATGTAGTAGTAGTAGTATAGGACTCAACAATCCTAGGAATAAGCTGTTGAGAAGAAGACGCCTCCAGTCTCTAGTCATGAAGCTTTGCATAACCACCTAGACCCATCTTGTAGTTGTGCACATTCTTTGCACACCTTTCTCTTTGAGTATGGCTTAAATCCAAATTAGTCTAAAGCATATGTTAAATATGTAATACAATCAATTCATAATAATGTATTCTAAATTAATATGTAATACAATCAATTCATAATAATGTATTCTAAATTACGACGGTTAATACCTTGAATTCATTGGATTTTCTTGAAGAATCAAATGCTTCCCAGACCTTCAGGTCAAGATAGAACCATTTCTTAGTGGCATACTTCTTCTTCTTCTAATTCAGTATGTATCTCTTATCAAAAGTGCCCTATAATTCCTTTGCAGCTTCCCACAACATTACAGCCTCCCACGACATTGCAACACCTTTTAACGATGCAATTTTTCATTCAAGTCAAATATGCTATGCAAAAGTTCATATACATAATGGAATATTCTTAAAAATATAATTGTAAGTATATTTAGAAATAGAATTGTAAATCATAACATCTCACTCATTATTTCTCCCATGTTAAGTCTTTTGTGCCTGAAATATCTAGAGGGGGGTAAAAAGATCTTTTTGGAAGTTTAAAATTAATTAAACAATCAAACCAAAGAAGGAGGAGGAAACTAGGAACACACTTGGATATAGAGTAGTTCCTAACTTTGAAATCAAAGGTAGTCAGTCCATTACTCAATCGTTTTGAATTGGGATTTTGGAAGTGATTTATTTTATTACCTCCAAAGGATGTTACACAAAATACAATCACCTTCTACACCCTTGAAGTAGCCTTCTCTTTGAAGTAGCCTCAACCTCCTTGAAGCAGCCTTCTTGAAGTAACTTCAAGTTCTTGGAGAAGCCTTCACCTCCTTGAAGTAGCTCCACCACTTTGATATAGCCTTCCTTTAGAAGTAGCTCCAACCCCCATTGAAGCAGCCTTCCTTGAAGAAATCTCAAGCTCCTCTCGAAGAAACCTTCTCTCCAAAGAAGTAGCTTCATTGGTGCTCCCTCAAGAAACCTCCACAAACATGGAGTAGCCAAGGAGTAATTGCAACTTGTACCTGTGAAGGGGGATTGGAACAAAGGAATACAACAATGTAGCATAACGCCTTGATCCTATATCAAGTGTTACAGTCTCCTATCCACTTAGGATGAACGTGGCTATGCGTGGTGGCTAGGAGATTGTAGCTATAGGACACCTTTATAGAGCACAACGAGGAAGACAACAAGTGAATCTTATCTTGATTACTCTCGATAGTGAATGCTCAAGTGTAGCTTAGGTGCTTTAGGTTACCTAAGGCCTCTCCTATTCATAGGAATGGTTTGCAAGTGTCTAGGGACGTAATAGGGGGTGTCTATATTTTTCTTAGTGCTTTACTAGCCGTTAGGTGTACATTAGTTGGCTAGCAATTCCTAATTTGTTCGTGCTTGAAAAGAACAATCTTGAACCCTGCTCGATCGACAATTTAGTCGACCGAAATGTTCTCCAGTTGAGGTTCTTTTCGATCGAGCCTAGGTTTAAGTAAAAAGTATTGCAATGTCTATTTACAACTCCCAACTACCAACCACCCAGTCTAACTGTTGCAAGCTTTAGACCGTTGCTTACTCAGTTAAGGTTATATTCGATCAAAGACTAATTTAGAGTAAAATTTTGTTAGTTTTTAAACAGTGTTCACAATTTTGACTGAGGTGGTTCTCGGTCAACAAGAACTTCGACGGAGAGTGTCTCGGTCAACAATTTCTTTGACTAAGGGTGTCCCTGTTCTAGACTTTTGAGTCACCTACTAATTGTGAGTTTCAATGTGCGTTGGTGACTCTAACTTCACGAAAAAAACCTATCTAAGGTTTATAAGTGGGTGGGGAAGATATAATGCTTGATTTACATGATGTCTATGTACTTGTACATTATTTTTTTTACAAGTGTTTACATTTGATTTCAATAATGAGCATTTATACAATTAAGTGCATTTGATCTTCAATTTTCATTTATCTTCATCTTCCCACTTGGCAGGATTTCCTTATTACTTTGAACCCTAAAATACTCAAGTATCACGTTAGATCCACAAGAATGAAATGTTTGTCATCATAAAAACAAAGGGTATATTAATGTCCAATTTAGCTAACAATCTCCCCCTTTTTGGAGATGGTAAATATTTCTAAAATATAATCAAAATGATTTAAATGAGATGAGTTTCATACTTCGAGATTTACTTAGGTGAAGAACATATTCTTGTATTCATAAAATGTGTTCTAATTATTCCTGAAGAGATCTCCCCCTAAATGAGATACTCCCCCTCAATATGATACAAGATGCAAAAAAAACGTGATAGAAAATGTCCAATGAAAGCCACAAGATATATTTTACTAACATGATCAAGTGGACATAAACAATCTCTATTACATTGTTGGCATCATAAGATAACATCATAGACTTCACTAGAAATGATTACATAAGTAGTAGTACTCACTACATAGGCTAACATCACTTGAAGGATTGCAGGATCACATCAACCTCAGGATCTCTCCCAAGAAATGGAGAATCACCATAGTACTTGACAAGTGTTTGCCAATCAAATGATCCCGTCTCTGTAAGAGCATAATCCTCCTAAAATGTAGGTACCCCATCAAACCTGAAGTGTGCAGCATTGTCCTGGAGTTTCATGGGTGAGTATTGAGTATGGGAAAGATCATGTGAAGGTGGTTGTGGGATTTGGGTGTATTGAATTGAAGGGTTAAAAGGGTAGAGACTCCCAGGATAGAGTGTATATGGGTATGTGTCAGGAACATTGGGAGACAAGGCTTGCATTCATTGATTAAGATAGGTCATGGCATGATGATTGTAATCAAATTGTCTCCCAAGGTGAAAGGTAGCCCCTTTGAGATAACACACATCATTGGCTAAATTTTCTATGGAGTAGCTAGGATGAGTAGGAGGTTGTGGATTAGCTTTAGTGGATGTTTCTCCTTCGGTCCTAGCCCTCTTGTGTCCAAGTTCAAGGCCCATCTTATGTAAAGTGTGTTTGGTGAGTTTTTTAGGACGCCTATCACACTTGTAGTTGAGATCCTCTAGGTTTTTGTCAAGGAAAAATTGAATGATTTGACACACAAAATTAGCATAGTGAGAATTTCCAGTGAATTCAAACATGTTGGATAGGATAATGTGAATGAAATTGACTAGAATACTCTCTAGAATAGCATATATTAGATACATCCTAAATTGTGGGATTTCAGTTATTTTTTCTCTAGGGTTGATGTTGTGGGAGATAATGAGGTTTACTACCCTACCTTCAGGGGTGAGAGATGTTGCATAGTAGGTTCCCTTATTCTCATGACATGAAGTGTTAGGAAGGAAAATGGCCCTTTTGACATCTCCTAAGCTAATGGTGTTATCATTGGTGGAGATTTTGGATAAAGGGTTGTCGATGGTTAAGCCTATGAAACCTCCATATTCCTCCTCATCTATATCTAACATTTTGAGGATGTCTTTTTCAGAAAAATATAATCCTAACCCATCAACCATGGAAGTGAAAGAGAAGGGGCTATTGGAGTCCCTGGAAAGATTTGCGTAGACCTCATTTATGACTTGGGTGGACTAGAAACAAAAGGTTGGTTCAAGAAACTCTGTCAATTTTTTCACCTTGAAGAGCTCAGAGAGATCAATGAGCATGATGAAGTCATTGGTGTCCACCGTGCACCAAGGAATAGGAGTCTTTGAAGTGAGCTTGAGATAGTGTTCTCCAATAGCAACTTCATTGAAGGTGATGACATTGATGACTCTCAAGGTTGGAGTGACTTGTCTTTCCTTCCTCACCGCAACTTGCTTCTTCCCACCGTGCACTAAAGATGAGGCCATCTTGCACAACTGGAGGTGGAAGAAGAACTAGGGATGCTAGTGCAAGAGTATTGCTGAATAATAGCTCTAAAGATCACTAGAGAGGAGGTGGATAAGAGAGTAAGTGAAGTGTGAGTAGAATGGGTGGATTGGGGTCCTTTTCATAGAAAATTAGTGACCTGCTTGATCGGCCTTTTTGTCAACTGAGAGCCCAACGACTCTCTTCTGACGCTCCTCATAATGGCTAGTTCGGTTGACAGTTGCAATTTGAAAAAGTGATTGTTATTTGGAGGATTCAGTTGAAAGTTTGCTCGAACGAGGGGCCTTATTGCAAAAATTCCCAATTTGTGAAATTTTTAGAGGAAAATCGGTTCAAAAATGCCTTTTCAGCCCAGGGTTTCACCGAGTGGAACTGGGTCAATAATTTTGTCAATGGATAATCATCTTGGGCCCACATATTTTTACCGAACAAGGATCTGTGTGAGTAGGTTTGGTGAATTGTTTTGAGCTTGTTTATGTACTTGTGCATGATAATAAATTATTGTGATAATGAAACATTACTAGATTCTTGTGCAATAAAAATAACATGAAATTCAATTGGAATTTTGAGCAAATATATCAAAGAATACATCTTCGAAGGGAGTAATAAGTAACCTCTTTCTAATAGATTGAAATTGATCAAGAGGAAGAGGTTTGGTAAAGATATCCACTAATTGCTATTCAATATCAACATGGTGGGGAGATATATGATTTTTAGAAATATGTAATCTTAAGAAATGATGTATGATTTCAACATGCTTGGAATGACTATGTAAAACATGATTATTAGCCAAGTTTATAGCACTAGTATTATCATAAAAAATCGGCATAGAAGAGAATGCAACGCCATATCCATTCAAAACTTGTTGCATATAGAGTACTTATGCACAACATGATCTAGCATCCACATATTCGGCTTTAATGGTGGACAGGGCAACTGTGTTTTTTTTCTTACTAAACCTAGATACTAAGGCTCTTTGTAGTAAGAAGCAACCACCACTTATGCTCTTACGATCAAGTCAACAACTAGCATAATCGACACCAGTATAAGCTTTTAGGTCTAGAGATTGTCCCTTAGGATACCACAAACCATAGTCGATAGTACTAGCAAGATATCTTAAAATCCTTTTGACAGCTTGAAAATGAGAATGCATTGGTTTTTATTGAAATCTAGCACAAAGGCCAATGTAGAACATGATATCCGGTCTAGAAGCGGTCAAATATAGAAAACTACCAATAATGGCCCTATACAAGGAATCATCAATGGGTTCACCATCTTCATTCTTGTCCATTTTGGTAGAGGTAGCCATGGGAGTGGTAGCATGTTTATAATTTTCAATGCCAAATCGTTTTAAGAGTTCTTTGGTGTATTTCTCTTGACTTAGAAAAATTTCAGCGGGCGTTTATTTTATTTGAAAACCAAGGAAAAATGTTAATTCTCCCATGAGAATCATTTCAAATTCTTTTTACATAATATCCCTAAATTGATTACATAAAGAATCATCTGAAGAACCAAAAATGATGTCATCAACATATGTTTAAACAACAAGAAAATCTAATTATCTAATTCGTATGTGATCCAACCCTATTCTAGGGTTGTATCTTGTGTCATTTTGCACTTTTATCACATTCAAATGCACTAGAATTACATGTTATTCTCCCCAATATGATTATCATTGCAAATATGCTTATGGATGGTCTTTGCACTGTTTTTTAGGTACTTGGACCATGCTTAGATGGAAGAGAGAGAAGGAGGGACCCAGAGAAGGCCCCAAAGTCTCCCTCAACCTACCTCTAGTGGCCAAGAATCATCCTCGAGCAAAGACATCTGAAAATGACAAAGTTAGAAGAGAAATCAAGAAGTCGAAGCTCACCACGGCCATGGCCACAATGCCACAGTCGTGGCTTTTTTGTGCCAAACCAACAGGTTGCAATAGGGAAATCCATAGATCGCCCACGACCGTGGCCTCCCAGCCACGACCGTGGCCACCGAAGACAACACGGCCGTGGCACCCTGCCACGGTCGTGGGAATTATTTTATAAGAAGTCAGGTTGCAATAGGGATTTGGCCTCACTGACCACGACCGTGGCCGATGCTGATCAAGACGGCTGTGGCCCCTCCCCACGATCAGCTCCAACCCCTCCAAAACAGCCGTGTTACCCAACACAACCGTGGTGCATGCTACCCACCACGATCGTGGCACTCTGCCATGGCCGTGGCCACCACCATCTCGCCAATTCTTTCACCCCACGACTGTGTTCATCACCCCACGGTCGTCCCCCACTACCCTCACCACGGCCGTGGCACACCCACCACAACCGTGGTGATCACCTACCCTATATAACTTTCCACTATTTTTACTATTTTCCCCCCACTTAGCCCTAGATCCTATATAAGCACTAGTTGCTTCTAGGGCTCGAGGGAGAGCACCCCTAGCCGCAACCTAGCTGCTCCCTTACCTCCATTGCTCCCATCTACCCATCTCCTTGCATTCAACCCCATTTCCATCCATTTTCTACTCATTTCCACCATAGAAACCTAGTTTCGCTAGGTTTCTATCCATCCATTCCACCATTTTCATGCACCCCTGCACCATTGGAGGAGGGAGGACGTCTGAAGCTGCTTGGAGGTGAAGAAAAGGCCACTTCATCAAGCTTCATGGAGTTTCTTCCTCTTCTACCCCTTTCTTTTCCTATTTTCATGACTATGTCTAGCTAAGCCCCCTTGTGGTGGGCTGTTTGGGATTAAAATGTTACTTTGATACCATGTTGGGGGATAAATTCTTGTAATGAACTCAATTCATATTTATGATGATTACTTCTTGCTTCCATCTCTTTTTCTATCTTATTGCATGTGGTTTGTGCTTCTTGTATGAATTGCTTGTTTTGAGGTTTTTGATGACATTTCATTTCTAGGAGGAATTGGGGTGTATGTGGCAATCTTAGGAATGGCTCCTAGGTCCAATTAGTGGATCCCTAGCTAGCCCCCTTTGTTCCTACATACACACCCCTCCTCTTACAAATGAGTGTGAGATTTAAGTGGCTAGTGTAAGTGAGAGTGATGCAATTGCCTAGGGCCTTCTAAAGGCTAGAGTGGCTAGTGGCATGAGGTTAAACCCCTTCATCTCCACTCCCATCTCTACCCTCAACCCTCAATTTTTTTCACTATCACTTACCCTAGAAACCTAGATTTGGCCAATATCACTAGAACTACACCTAACCCTAGTTTTCTACTAGTAGTATAGGGTATGTTCTAATGGCATTGCCCTTGTTGTTTGGTTTGGTAATCTAGATATGAATTGAACACCATGCATGTTTAATGAACTCCCCCAACTAAAATCAAAGTGACATTCCCCAAACGGTCCACCCACCTTAATCACCTTGCTTAAAACCCTAATCGCTTAGTCTGCTTGTTAATGCTAGCTTAGTTCAATTGCTTTCGTCTAACTTAGTCAATTGCTCAGTTCTACCCTTCAGTGTTAACTTAGGTTCTTTCTCTTGCTAGTGGTTAGTTTAGTTCTTATTTGCTCCTTGCCTTGCTATAGTAGTGTAGCCCTTCTTGCTCCTGCTTAGTTAGTTTGATAACTTAGTTCACCAATTTGCTTGCTCTTTCCTAATTTAGTTTCCTTTTCGCATCTCTTACTTGCTCATTAGTGTAATCAACCAACAATCAACCTTAAAACCCTAAAAACCTTACTCTACGCACTAGGAACGTAGCTCACGCCGTCTAACTCTAGCGCCCCCTCTATCTCCGCAGATCGACCCCGTACTTGCCGCCTCACCTATACTACGGCACGACCCCATGCGCTTGCGGGCATAGTGTCTTAGTAGACGTAGGTAGTTAGTGTGGGACCATATAAATTTTGAAAGCACAATCTCATCTCTCCCGTGCCTCCCGACCTCATGGATTGCACTTGTTGCAAGCCTCTAGCGGGAGCGCACCAAGCTTTCTGGCGCCATTGCCGGGGATAGAGGTGCTCGGCCTAGTTAGATAGTGTAGCTTAGCCATTCCTTTTGCCCTCACCATTGCTATTATTTATTCTTTGTGTTACTCTTGCATATTGGTTCGCTAACTTGTCTCCTTGTTGTTTGTTTGTGACTTGCGCAGGTGATAGCTGTGCATGCGTAGCACGCGTTCGACTTACACCGACTTGGTGGTTTACGACCCCGAGATTGGGAGAAGAAAGCGTCAAGATCGCCGCAACCTACACCTAGAGGCCGAGATGGCACAGAACGACCCGCCACCGGAGGTTACACCGCCACATCGCCCGCTTCACGAGTACTTCACGTCGGGGAACTACAACTCCCCCATCTCCACTCTAGTTGACCAGATGCCAGGTCAACAGTTCCCCATACCGCCGACACTCTTGGGGCTTCTCCCTAGATACTTCGGTATGGAGAACGAGGACCCCTACCACCACATAGACGCGTTCCTTGAAACATGCTCTACCTTTCGCACGCCTGCCGCCACCGACGACTCAATCAGGAGAACGCTCTTTCCTTTCTCCCTCAAAGAGAAGGCCAAGGAGTGGTACGTCTCGAGGCCAGATTTGGTTACTTGGAATGAGGTGAAGAATGAGTTTCTCAAGAAGTTCTTCCCCATCGCCAAGTTATCCTACATGAGAAGATGCATCATGTCCTTCGCCCAAAAAGAGAACGAACCCTTCTACGAGGCGTGGGAGAGGTTCTAGAAGTTGCTTCGTGACTGCCCTCATCATGAGGTTCCACTTTGGCAGCTAGTTCAGGCCTTCTACACCGGGCTTGAGGAGCAAAGCCAAAACAACGTCGATTCTTCTTGCGGGGGCACGTTCATGGCAAAGCCACCCTAGGAATCATGGCCGATGTTTGAGCATCTCGCCGAGAACTCACGCCACCGAGCTTCCACTAAAGGGGGGCATTGCGGCCGGAACTACACCCCTCCCCCTTCTTCCGTGGCTCCCGCACGCAATGCCACTGACCCCGACATGATGAAAATGATGGCATATATGATGCAGATGATGAAGAATCAAGTGGGTGGCTCTTCTAGCCAACCCGCAATGGCTGTGGACACTGTAGATGAGAAAGTTAACGCTTTACATTCCTTTGGTGGCCGCAACAACCAGGGCCCAATGTCCCAATCCTACACCCCCGAGTGGAGGAACCACCCAAATTTCTCTTGGAAACAACAGAATGAGGATGGGCAAGGACAGGGGTAGCAGAAGCCACGCTACAGCTCCAAGTTTGAGGACGAGGTTCTAGGAAGGCTAAGGAGCCTAGATGAAGTAAAAAAAGATGTCAATGCACATGGGCAGTCTATAAACCGTCTTGAGCAGAGGTTGGACCAAATTTCTCTCTCTTTTGCTAGAAGGGAAGAAGGTAGACTTCCATCTCAACCACTACCAAATCCAAACAATGATGGGGTTTTTCTAGGGAACACTTCGAGTGCTTATGTTCCACCATCTTACCAAGCCCCACCAAACCCCTATTCTCCTCCACCTCCTCAAGCGCCGCTCAATTATTAATATGCTCCACCTCCACATCACACTTACCAACAACCACCTCCACAATACCATCCCCCACCACAACAACAACCGCAACCCCAATTCATCCTTCAAAACCCCAACTCCCCTCACCAAAGGCATCCACCACCCTAACAGCCACAACCACCTCCACAAGCTCCCTCTTCTACCACCCATGAGCAGGTGAAGGCTGTGACTACGTTGAGGAGTGGCAGGACCTTGGAGAGGCCACATGGTACAGTTGTTGGCAGAGATGACACCGAGGCAGAGCAGGTTGATACTGAAATGTAGATTGATGATACTGTGATAAGAGGCAGTGTTGATACCGTGACGCCGAGCAGTGATACTGTGATACCGAGCCATGATACCATGATTCCAGTGATACCAGTGGATGATACTGTTGATTTGGACCGACTGGGTTCCCAACTCCCTCCATATCCTGATGCACTTGAGTAGCCTTTTGTTGCAAAGAAAAAGAAGAAGCATGCGGATGATATTTTGGAGATCTTCAAGCAAGTGAAAATCAATGTACCTCTTATAGATGCAGTCAAGCAAATTCCGTCCTATGCAAAATTCCTTAAAGAATTGTGCACCTTCAAAAGAAAGACAATAGGGAGGACGCCTAAGAAGATCAAGCTCACTGAGAAAGTGAGCTCCATTCTCCAACACACCATCCCCCGGAAAAGAAAAGACCCTGGTGCTCCCATCATCTCATGCTACATCGGGGCACATCGCATAGACCAGGCTCTTCTTGACTTGGGGTCTAGCATAAACTTGATGCCGTATGATCTGTTTGCTGATCTCCAAATGGGGGAGTTGAGGCCAGCTCACTGCACTCTACAGTTTGCCGACTGATCTGTGAAGATGCCTAGAGGGCGTGTGGATGATGTGCTGGTCCGTCTTGATGAGGATACTTCTGCCTTCTTCCCAGATGATTTTATCATTCTTGATATGGAAAAAGAGGCTAGAAAGGTACTAATCATCTTGGGGAGACCTTTCTTAGCCACAGCTGATGACGTGATCCATGTGAGGACAGGGACCATGTATGTTACATTCATGCACATGAAGATCAGGTTGAACATCTTCAAGTCTTCTACTACAGCTGAAGTGATAGGGGCCACCGAGGAAGATTGTTATTTGGTGGAATGCCTAGATGAGATTGTTGAAGAGTTCCTACCTGCATGGATTGAGACTGACACCCAAGGTAGAGGTCTTGAACCAATTGTTGAGTTCCCTGATGATGATGATGAAAATGAGGAAGAGTGTGAGCTAGCCTTAGTGGCTGCAAGTCAGGACCTTCCTTCTATTTCTGCACCTTTGAAGAACTCCCTTGAAGCACCCCCCGTTCTTGAGTTGAAGAAACTTCCTGAAGGATTGAAGTACGCTTTCCTTGGCTCAAATGACACCCTCCCGGTGATCATTTCCTCCATTCTCTCTCTTGAGCAAGAAGATGCCTTGATGGAAGTCTTGAGGAAGAACATCCAAGCCATTGGATGGTCTATTGCTGACTTGAGAGGGATTGACCCCTCCATTTGTGTGCATTAGATATACTTAGAAGAAGATGCGAGACCGACCCGACAAATGCAAAGAAGGCTAAATCCAAAGTTGAAGGACGTTGTGACTCAAGAGGTTGTTAAGTTGCTTGATGCAGGGATCATCTACCCCATTTCTGACAGTACGTGGGTGAGTCCCATCCAAGTTGTGCCCAAGAAGGGCGGGATTACGGTTGCAGAAAATGCCGATGGTGAGCTTATGCCGGTGAGAGAACAATCGAAGTGGAGAATGTGTGTAGATTACCGGAAGCTCAATTAAAAGACAAAGAAGGACCACTACCCACTTCCGTTTCTTGATCAGATCTTAGAGAGATTGGTTGGGCATAGCTTCTACTATTTTCTTGACGGATACTCAGGATATTTTCAGATGGATGTGCATCTGGCGGACCAGGAAAAGATGACATTCACTTGTCTAAGTGGTACATTTGCCTATCGGAGAATGCCATTTGGATTGTGCAATGCCCCTTCCACTTTCCAGAGATGTGTAAGCTCAATCTTTGCTGACATGCTTGATTCGTCACTTGAAGTTTTCATGGATGATTTTTCAGTTTTCGGGAAAACCTTTGATGAGTGCTTGCTACATCTAGCTGTGGTTCTGGAAAGATGTGTGAAAGTTCGCTTAGTTCTATCTTGGGAAAAAAGTCATTTCATGGTACCTGAGGGTATAGTTCTGGGACACCGAGTTTCGAAAGATGGGATTGAAGTTGACAAGGCCAAGGTGGGCCTTATTTTTACACTCGACTTTCCTTCGACCGTAAGACATGTTCGATCTTTCTTGGGACATGCACGCTTCTACCGGCATTTTATCAAGGACTTTAGCAAAATCGCAAGACCACTCTATCGATTACTTGAGAAAGATGTTGAATTTCAGTTTGATGACAAATGTGTTGGAGCCTTCAATCATTTAAAAGAAAGGCTCATTTCTGCTCGTATCATGCATCCCCCGAATTTTTCTTTTCCGTTTGAGATCATGATAAATGCATCCGATATGGCGGTGGGGGCTGTGTTGGGTCAACGCATTGGCCGAATTCCTCATGCTATCTATTATGCAAGCAAAACATTAGACGATGCTCAAAGAAACTATACGACTACCGAGAAGGAGTTGTTTGCGGTGATCTTCATTCTTGACAAGTTCTGACCGTATCTCTTGCAAAACAAAGTGACAATCTACACGGACCATGCTGTGTTGAAGTATCTCATGTCCAAGAAAGACTCAAAGCCAAGGTTGATCCGATGGATTTTGTTGCTCCAAGAATTTGACATAGAAATTGTGGATAAGAAAGGAATAGAAAATGGTGCTGCAGATCATCTCTCCCGCCTTGATGGACCTTTTGATATGACAAGTCCAATCAAAGAAACAATGCCACATGAACAACTCCTCTTAGTCTCATCTGTCCAAAAGCCATAGTACAAGCACATAGAGAATTTCCTAGCTAGTGGGAGGATACCGAGCATGTGGACAAGAGAGGAAAGCAAGAGATCGTTTGCTATGGTAAAGAATTAAATTTGGGATGACCCTCACCTATTTAAGTATTGCCCGGACCAACTCATTAGGAGGTGCATTCCGGAGATGGAGCAGCAAGAAGTCTTATCTATGTGTCATTCCGGAGTGTGTGGAGGCCATTTTGGAGGGAAACGCACGACCGCCAAAGTTCTTCAATGTGGATTCTACTGGCCGACATTGTTCAAAGATGCTCATGACTTTTGCAAGAGTTGCATCAAGTGCCAAAAAGTGGGCACTATCTCAAAGAGGGACATGATGCCTTTGTCACCTACCCTGGTGGTAGAAGTGTTTGATGTTTGGGGGATTGACTTAATGGGTCCTTTCCCTCCTTCTTTCGGGTATGTCTACATCTTGGTCATCGTAGACTATGTATCAAAATGGATTGAGGCTGTGGCAACAAGAACAAATGATCATAAGGTGGTGTGTGATTTCGTGAAATCCAACATCTTTAGCCGTTTTGGTGTTCCAAGGGCTATGATTAGTGATGGTGGGAGTCATTTTATTCACCGCACCTTCGAAGGGCTGCTAAAGAGACATGGATTTAACCATCGTGTAGCTACTCCTTACCACCCTCAAACGAGTGGTCAAGTTGAGTTGTCAAATCGGGAGATAAAGCTCATTTTGGAGAAGACGGTGCGACCGGACCGTAAGGATCGGTCACTTCAACTCAATGAAGCTTTATGGGCATATAGGACTGCATATAAAGCCCTGATTGGCACTACCCCGTTCAAGCTTGTCTATGGTAAGAGTTGCCATTTGCCGGTTGAGATGCAGCACAAGGCATTGTGGGCCTTGAAGACGATGGACTTCGATGAAGAGAAATCCGGAATGAAAAGAAAGTTTCAATTGCATGAGCTAGAAGAAATGTGGCATGAAGCATACGAAATGTCAAAGAACTACAAGGAAAGAACCAAGTTTCTACATGACAAGATCATAAAGAAGAAAGAGTTTGAGCCTGACAAATGAGTATGGCTATACAATTCAAGGATGAAGTTCTTCCCCGGAAAGCTTCGTTCTAGATGGGAAGGTCCTTACCTTGTCAAGAAGGTGTACCCATCCGGGGCAGTGATCATTTGTGCAAAAGAAGGAGCTAAGGAATTCGCTGTTAATGGGCAAAGGCTAAAATCTGTTGTTGAGGTCGGCCCGGACAAGGCCAACTAAGATTTTGATATTGTCATGCTTATAGAAGAAGAATCTGAGGAAGAAGAATGCTTGGACGAGGATGAAAAAGGGATTTATTACAAGGATCTTTTGAAGATTCCCAAAAAGTGAAAAAAGCCCAACAATCAATAAGCCTGGCTGAAGGCGTTAAATTTAGCGCTAGTGGGAGGCAACCCACGTGGTTTGAGATTCTCAAACCCTTCTTTTGATACTTTAGTTTTGTTTTACACAAATACACACATGCACACTTGTGCTTTACAGTTTTTGTTTGAGTTTTGATGATGACAGGTGATAGACATTAGAGAGAGAGGATCTAGAAGTTAATCGTGGTCATTCAGTCGTGGTTGTGGCAAAAAGAACAAATAAAATCGAAAGCTCAAGTTTTAAAGTTTGAAAACTAAAAAGACAACCCCAACATGGCCGTGGAGACAGACCACGGCCGTGGTGTTTTTGGCCAAACACGGCTGTGGCCCTTCGCCACGACCATGGGAATTATTTCTACAAATTGGCCAAAGTTACATGTTGTTATGAAGATCGGCCACGACCGTGGCGCGTCGACCACGACCGTGGTGTTTTTGTCCAAACACGACTGTGGCCCTTTGCCACGACCGTGGGAATTATTGCTACAAATTGGCCAAATTTACAGGTTGTTTCGAAGATCGGCCACGACCGTGGCGAGTCGACCACGACTGTGGCATGAGGACAAGGCCACGACCGTTGCTGGACGCCATGACCGTGGCGAGGTCAGACCAGGGTTCTCTTCATCGACAACACGACCGTGGCACCTGCCACGGCCGTGCTACCCAACCATGGCCACGACTGTGGCCCGCTACCACGACCGTGGCCGAACCTGGTTCAGGAAAAAAAATATACTTTTAAGTGTCCAAAAATGACCCTCCCCCTCATTCCTTCGTCTTCCACCTCCAGAAAATGACTGTGGCAGCGAAAGACATTCCCTTGCTCCCCCATTCACCACCAAATCCACCACAATCCACCCCCTTTTGATCCCCAATCCATCCCAAATCGATCCCCAGCCTTCCCTCTCCCATTCCCACCGTCCAATCTCTCCCAATCACATCTCCATCTCCATTCCCATCTCCATTCCTCCCAGCAACTCCCCTACACAAAACCTCCACAAAAACCCCTCCATTCTTGCCCAAATCCACCACTAATCATATAACCATCATCTGTACATCACTATCCTTCCATTCCACCCATAAAACCACACCCACACCACCTTCCCCACCAAATCCAAAAATCCCCCTCCTATACCACTTTCACCTCCATTTCCGCAATGAAGAAGATTGGGAAGGCTATCACAAAGGGGGCGAACATCCTCACCGGAGGAAAACAACATTCTAAAAATGCCTCCTCCGACGTATCCATTCCATCCCACACCCCATCACCTACCGCTTCCACCCACCATTCCCTCTGCCGGTCGCAATCAGCGAGTGGATCACACTCCCGCTCATCCGATAGCCACCACATCATAGATGCTACCTACGAGGGAGAAGACGAAGAAGAGGAGGAGTCCATGGGGGTCGACATGGACAACCTCATTGATGAGATTGAGCCGGCGACTGCAAAAAGAAACCAGTGATCCAAAGCGGTGCCGTCCTCATCCAGGCTGCCTCCAAAGCCCGCACCACCCCGCCACTCGACATCCAGTGTGGCGGCGAGACGTGATATGCAGCCGCAACACTCGTGGCAATTGCAGCACGACGAGGAGCAGTCGGCCCACTGGTACAATTTTGATACCAGTTCGGGGTCACAATCCTATGCGATGGAGGAAGAACAAGATAGCGAGGAGGAAGAGGTGGAGCTGAAGCCGGAAGGAGAAGATGTTATGACATTTTTGGAGGCAGACAGAGAGAAGATCCTAGGAAAAGCACTGGCGGGGGTGTCCTATGGTAGAGGACACAGGAAAAAGAAAGTTGATCTTATCTACCCCGAGTGCATGACGAGGCGAGTCGTCGCCACCAAGTACAGGTCTCAGAAAGTGATCGAGGATCTAGGGTTCAAGGAGGCAGTGGAAAGGAACTTAAAGAGAATAGGGTTGTGGGATGTCCTTTTCACACCGCAGCCAACCTACGTCGCCTTGACCCAAGAGTTCTTCTCTACTCTCAAAAGGACTAAAGTGAGGGGCTGTGACGCAATCAAATTTTCCATAATGGGCAATGTGCACACCCTCACTTCCACTGAGCTGAATGGGATATTTGCTGCAAGTCCTGAAGAGGCTGTCAAGATGGATGACGGCTTGCTAGAGAAGGTGAAAGAATTGGATTATGCCTATTTCTGGGAGCAAATCACAGGCAGCGGCGTGTATGATGCAGGAAGATCAAAGACAGCCGCCATAAGCAATCCAATGATGCACTATGTGCAAAAGGTCGTGGAAAACACAATTGTAGGGAGGTATGATAATCAAGGCTCCATCTCACAAAAGGTATGTTTGTCGTGATATCAATGTACCTCAAGAAGCACATCGACCTTGGTGTTCTATTGATTGATCATATGAAGTACATACCCTACAAGAGCACAAAACCCTTTGTCATGGGTGGGTTTGTGATTTCGATTGCACTAGCACTGGGATACGATCTCTCGGGGTTACAGGACGCACTTGAAGCAGAGTTTGTGGATCTCAACTACTTGGTGCGCTCGCACACTATAAAAATAAACGAAAAGAAGATGATCTATCTTACTACTAGTGTGCCGGACTTCGAGCTCGAGTTGCCATACCACGCGGTGCCGCTTCTTTCCGTGTTGGGAATTAATTTCAATTTGAAAGAAAAACTTTTCAAATGGCAGCAAGAACACCCACGAGACGTATACAAGGGGAGCCACTGCCGTACATGAAGAAATCACCGAATCTAATGTACAAGGGAAGGAGCATGAAGCAGAAGAACGGCAGCCCCGAAGAATTAGAAGGAGGGATGAGGGGACATCCCAGCTGCATCCGCCCTAAGGGAATGCCTATGACATGGCTACCATCCAGGCGCACCTTGAGAGTATTCATAAGACTCAAGGCGATATGCAACTTGTCCAGCAGTACATGTGGCAAGATCAACAGCAGATGCACTACCAGATCAACCACTTGTACCAATACCAACATGCCCAGGCAACACGAAACCCCGAATGGGGTGCTGACTTTTGGGGTGGTATAGCTGGACATCTACAGGCGTATCCTCCACCCCAGGATGACTACTGGGGTCACTATTACCAACATCCTCCGTCAAGCTCAGCTCCAGACTCGGCTCCTCCTCCATATCCTCCGCACATGCCAGACCAGCCACCACAGCCATGACACTTCCCCTATCTCCCCTAAGCTATAGTTTCATGCTGAGGACAACATGATTCTAAAGTTTGGGGTGGGTAGGGCGGTACGCATCATCCTATCTCTCTAGTTTTGGTCATTTTGATATCACCCTGCCATCTAGTTTAGTTTTACTATTTTTGTTCTTCTCATTGCATCTTTGCATAACATGTAGTTGATTTCTGCATTTTTGAGTAATTTTTCAAAAATTTTGCTTTTTCAGCCATGCATTGCATATCATGTAGTTTTTGCAAATTTCTACATGTTTTAGCTAGGATTTACTTGCTTTTTACATAAAGTTGTGATTGAATGTGATTTAGTGCAATGTGGCACCTTTTTGGCCAATTTTGCCCAGATTTGATGTTTCTTGTCCAAAAAGCGTGTTTTGACTCAATCTTTACCATATTGAATGAAATTGCTTATCTTTGACAAATACAAGATGATATGCTGTGATGAAGTGCTATGTGGTATCAACGAGTGACTTCTTACATGCTCATCACCTCCCTTGGGAATGTGTTGGTTTGATTGAATCATGATCCGAGCAAGCATAGAACGTTTAATGTTTGTGGAGTTACTAGTTTGATATATGGATTTCATTTGGTTCATTCATGTGATGTGATATCTATGGTGAAGTGTTGGACTAGTTTTCATGCAGGAGACCTTATGTGGAAGAGTATGCCAAGTGACCCCTCTTTGACCCGACCACTCTCTCATCATCTTCATACCTCTCCGCCTCATAAAAAGATGCCAAAGCGCACATATTAGCCGTGGCCACCTCCAAAAGTTTGGGGTGGCCACATCTTTACCTCTCCGCTTCACTCTATCAACCATATGCCCTATCTACACCAGGGGCAAGAAAAAAAGAAAAGAAAAGAAAAAGAAAAACAAAATAAAACAAAAGGATGCTCCTATTTAAGAGCATTCAAAGAAAGAAAAGATGAGTGTGTAAAAACACTCCAAAAATCTTACTGCATCCCTTTCTTCCACTTTTATACCCATTGGGCTAGGAAACTTCAAACGTAGCTCACTTTATCCCTTTTCCGCAGCCATGTGGGTCATTTGGCACAACTTGAAGCATAAGGGTGAACGCATGAAAGTGGAACAACACTCCTAGTCATCGGCGATTAACATCATCATGAAACGGTCTACTCGGAACCTTATGAATGAGATATTGACGACTTGTGCAATCCATGCATTATATGCGAAGTTCGTGTGCTTTGTGCTCTCTTCATGGTTGGTTTGTGAAAGCAGAAGAGGAGGGAAGTGATTTGCATGTACCTAGTCACCTTTGATCCCATTTAGCATTTGTCGCCCATCATATTGTATTTGTCATATCTTTTGATTGTGGAAAATGGAAAAGAGATTGAGTTGGAGCATACTTGAGGACAAGTATGTTTCAAGTTTGGGGTGGTGATCCAACCCTATTCTAGGGTTGTATCTTGTGTCATTTTGCACTTTTATCACATTCAAATGCACTAGAATTACATGTTATTCTCCCCAATATGATTATCATTGCAAATATGCTTATGGATGGTCTTTGCACTATTTTTTAGGTACTTGGACCATGCTTAGATGGAAGAGAGAGAAGGAGGGACCCAGAGAAGGCCCCAAAGTCTCCCTCAACCTACCTCCAGTGGCCAAGAATCATCCTCGAGCAAAGACATCCGAAAATGACAAAGTTAGAAGAGAAATCAAGAAGTCGGACCTCACCACGGCTGTGGCCACAATGCCACGGTCGTGGCTTTTTTGTGCCAAACCAACAGGTTGCAACAGGGAAATCCATAGATCGCCCACGACCGTGGCCTCCCAGACCATGGCCACTGAAGACAAAATGGATGTGGCACCCTACCACGGTCGTGGGAATTAATTTATAAGAAGTCAGGTTTTAACAGGGAATTGGCCTCACTGACCATGACCGTGGCCAAGTCGCCACGACCGTGGACGATGTTGATCAAGACAGCCGTGGCCCCTCCCAACGATCTGCTCCAACCCCTCCAAAACGGGTGTGTTACCCAACACGGCCGTGGTGCATGCTACCCACCATGACCGTGGCACTCCGCCACGACCGTGGCCACCACCATCTTGCCACTTCCTTCACCCCACGACCGTGTTCATCACCCGGTCGTCCCCCACTACCCTCGCCACGGCCGTGGCACACCCACCACGACCGTAGTGATCACCTACCCTATATAACTTTCCACTGTTTTTCTTATTTTGCCACTTAGCCCTAGCTCCTATATAAGCACTAGTTGCTTCTAGGGCTCGAGGGAGAGCATCCCTAGCCGCAACCTAGCTGCTCCCTTACCTCCATTGCTCCCATCTACCCATCTCCTTGCATTCAACCCCATTTCCATCCATTTTCTACTCATTTCCACCATAGAAACCTAGTTTCTCTAGGTTTCTATCCATCCATTCCACCATTTTCATGCACCCCTACGCCATTGGAGGAGGGAGGACGTCTGAAGCTGCTTGGAGGTGAAGAAGAAGGCCACTTCATCAAGCTTCATGGAGTTTCTTCCTCTTCTACCCCTTTCTTTTCCTGTTTTCATGACTATGTCTAGCTAAGCCCCCTTGTGTTGGGTTGTTTGGGATTAAAATGTTACTTTGATACCATGTTGGGGGATAAATTCTTGTAATGAGCTCAATTCATATTTATGATGATTACTTCTTGCTTCCATCTCTTTTCCTATCTTATTGCATGTGGTTTGTGCTTCTTGTATGAATTGCTTGTTTTGAGGTTTTTGATGACACTTCATTTCTAGGAGGAATTGGGGTGTATGTGGCAATCTTAGGAATGGCTCCTAGGTCCAATTAGTGGATCCCTAGCTAGCCCCTTTGTTCCTACATACACACCCCTCCTCTTACAAATGAGTGTGAGATTTAAGTGGCTAGTATAAGTGAGAGTGATGCAATTTCCTAGGGCCTTCTAAAGGCTAGAGTGGCTAGTGGCATGAGGTTAAACCCCTTCATCTCCACTCCCATCTCTACCCTCAACCCTCAATTGTCCACTATCACTTACCCTAGAAACCTAGATTTGCCCAATCTCACTAGAACTACACCTAACCCTAGTTTTCTACTAGTAGTATAGGGTATGTTCTAATGGCATTGCCCTTGTTATTTGGTTTGGTAATATAGATATGAATTGAACACCATGCATGTTTAATGAACTCCCCCAACTAAAATCAAAGTGACATTCCCCAAACGGTCCACCCACCTTAATCACCTTGCTTAAAACCCTAATCGCTTAGTCTGCTTGTTAATGCTAGCTTAGTTCAATTGCTTTAGTCTAACTTAGTCAATTGCTCAGTTCTACCCTTCAGTGTTAACTTAGGTTCTTTCTCTTGCTAGTGGTTAGTTTAGTTCTTATTTGCTCCTTGCCTTGCTAGAGTAGTGTAGCCCTTCTTGCTCCTGCTTATTTAGTTTGATAACTTAGTTCACCAATTTGCTTGCTCATTCCTAATTTAGTTTCCTTTTCACATCTCTTACTTGCTCATTAGTTTAATCAACCAACAATCAACCTTAAAACCCTAAAAACCTTACTCTCCGCACTAGGAACGTAGCTCACGCCGTCCAACTCTAGCACCCCTCTATCTCCGCGGATCGACCCCGTACTTTCCGCCTCACCTATACTACGGCACAACCCCGTGCGCTTGCGGGCGTAGTTTCTTAGTAGACATAGGTAGTTAGTGTGGGACCATATAAATTTTGAAAGCACAATCCCATCTCTCATGTGCCTCCCGACGAGGTTAAACCCCTTAATCACCTTGCTTAAAACCCTAGCAATCCATGAGGTCAGGAGGCACGGGAGAGATGGGATTGTGCTTTCAAAATTTATATGGTCCCACACTAACTACCTACGTCTACTACGACACTACGCCTGCAAGCGCACAGGGTCGTGTCGTAGTATAGGTGAGGCGGCAAGTATGGGGTCGATCCGCGGAGATAGAGGGGGCGCTAGAGTTAGACGGCGTGAGGTACGTTCCTAGTGCGGAGAGTAAGGTTTTTAGGGTTTTAAGGTTGATTGTTGGTTGATTACACTAATGAGCAAGTAAGAGATGCGAAAAGGAAACTAAATTAGGAATGAGCAAGCAAATTGGTGAACTAAGTTATAAAACTAACTAAGCAGGAGCAAGAAGGGCTACACTACTCTAGCAAGGCAAGGAGAAAATAAGAACTAAACTAACCACTAGCAAGAGCAAGAACCTAAGTTAACACTGAAGGTTAGAACTGAGCAATTGACTAAGTTAGACTAAAGCAATTGAACTAACCTAGCATTAACAAGAAGACTAAGCAATTAGGGTTTTAAGCAAGGTAATTAAGGTGGGTGGTCCGTTTGGGGAATTTCACTTTGATTTTAGTTGGGGGAGTTCATTAAACATGCATGGTGTTCAATTCATATCTAGATTACCAAACCAAACAACAAGGGCAATGCCATTTGAACATACCCTATACTACTAGTAGAAGACTAGGGTTAGGTGTAGTTCTAGTGAGATTGGCCAAATCTAGGTTTCTAGGGTAAGTGATAGTGGACAATTGAGGGTTGAGGGTAGAGATGGGAGTGGAGATGAAGGGGTTTAACCTCATGCCACTAGCCACTCTAGCCTTTAGAAGGCCCTAGGCAATTGCATCACTCTCACTTACACTAGCCACTTAAATCTCACACTCATTTGTAAGAGGAGGGGTGTGTATGTAGGAACAAAGGGGGCTAGCTAGGGATCCACTAATTGGACCTAGTAGTCATTCCTAAGATTGTCACATACACCCCAATTCCTCCTAGAAATGAAGTGTCATCAAAAACCTCAAAACAAGCAATTCATACAAGAAGCAGAAACCACATGCAATAAGATAGGAAAAGAGATGGAAGCAAGAAGTAATCATCATAAATATGAATTGAGTTCATTACAAGAATTTATCCCCCAACATGGTATCAAAGTAACATTTTAATCCCAAAAATCCTACCACAAGGGGTCTTAGCTAGACATAGTCATGAAAACAGGAAAAGAAAGGGGTAGAAGAGGAAGAAAATCCATGAAGCTTGATGAAGTGGCCTTCTTCTTCACCTCCAAGCAGCTTCAGACATCCTCCCTCCTCCAATGGTGTAGGGGTGCATGAAAATGGTGGAATGGATGGATAGAAACCTAGAGAAACTAGGTTTCTATGGTGGAAATGAGTATAAAATGGATGGAAATGGGGTTGAATGCAAGGAGATGGGTAGATGGGAGCAATGGAGGTAAGGGAGAAGCTAGGTTGCGGCTAGGGGTGCTCTCCCTCGAGCCCTAGAAGCAACTAGTGCTTATATAGGAGCTAGGGTTAAGTGGGGGAAAAATAGGAAAAACAGTGGAAAGTTATATAGGGTAGGGATCACCACGGTCATGGTGGGTGTGCCACGGCCATGGTGAGGGTAGTGGGGGATGACCGTGGGGTGATGAACACGGTCGTGGGGTGAAGGAAGTGGTGAGATGGTGGTGGCCATGACCGTGGCGGAGTGCCACGGTCGTGGTGGGTAGCATGCACCACGGCCGTGTTGGGTAACACGGCCATTTTGGAGGGGTTGGAGCTGATCGTGGGGAGGGGCCACGACCGTCTTGATCAGCGTCGGCCACAGTCGTGGCGACTTGGCCACGGTCATGGTCAGTGAGGCCAATTCCCTATTGCAACCTGACTTCTTATAAATTAATTCCCACGACCGTGGCAGGGTGCCACAGCCGTGTTGTCTTCAGTGGCCATGGTCGTGGCTGGGAGGCCACGTTCGTGGGCGATCTATGGATTTCCCTGTTGCAACCTGTTGGTTTGGCACAAAAAATCCACGACCGTGGCATTGTGGACACGGTTGTGGTGAGGTTCGACTTCTTGATTTCTCTTCTAACTTTGTCATTTTTTGATGTCTTTGCTCGAGGATGATTCTTGGCCACTGGAGGTAGGTTGAGGGAGACTTTGGGGCCTTCTCTGGGTCCCTCCTTCTCTCTCTTCCGTCTAAGCATGGTCCAAGTACCTAAAAAATAGTGCAAAGACCATCCATAAGCATATTTGCAATGATAATCATATTGGGGAGAATAATATGTAATTCTAGTACATTTGAATGTGATAAAAATGCAAAATGACACAAGATACAGCCCTAGAATAGGGTTGGATCAGAATGTTTTGAAAAATAGTATAGAATCTGATTATCAAATAGGTAATTTTGAAGTCTTTCATACCAGTTTTGTCGTGCTTGTTTAAGACCATATAGAGCTGTCTTGAAATTATATACATGGTCAATTTTATCAAGAATCTCAAAGCTAGGTGGTTGAGCAACATATACCTCCTCTTCTGTAATTCCATTTAGTAAGACACTTTTTACATCGATTTGGAATAGTTTGATATCTTTTTGATCTACTAGAGCTAATAACATTCTAGCCACAGGAGCATAGGTTTCATCAAAATATATTCCTAATTGTTGATTATAACCTTGAGCTACCAACCTGGCTTTATTTCTAACTACTTCCCCTGCTTCATTAAGTCTGTTACAAAAAACCCACTTAGTTCCAATAATGGTTTTATCTTGTGGTTTAGGAACTAAGTCCCATACATTACTTTTTGTAAATTTATTTAGTTCTTCTTGCATAGACAATATCCAATATTCATCCTTTGAAGCTTCATTTACCTTTTTAGGTTCAACAATTGATAAGAATGCCATGTTTGCAACATCTTTAAATGATGATCGGATTTTTACTTTATCTAAAAGTTTCCTATGATCAATTCTTGATAATGGTCTTTGATTAATCTAGGAATGGGTTTTTGTGTCTCATTTTGTTGCTCATTTTTAGTTGTTTGATAATCTTTAGTAGATATGGTTAAGTCTTCAATTTGATGGGTTACGTATTTTAAGTTTTCAATTTCATTTTCATCACTTTGTGTTGTTATTTCATGAAATGTGATATGAATTAATTCTTCAACTTTTCTAAAGATGGTATTATATATTCTAAATGCCTTGCTAGAATTTTAGTATCCTAAGAAGAATCATTTATGTGATTTAGGGTCAAATTTATCTTTATCATCCTTTGTATTTAAGATGTAACATGGTGTACTAAAAGTATGAAAATAATCAACTCTTGGTTTCTTATTGAAAATAAGTTCATAAGGAGTTTTCTTAAGATGGGAGTGAATTGTTACATGATTCAATACATAACATGTCGTATTAATTGCTTCAGCCCAAAAAAAATTAGGTGTATTGTGTTCAAGTAACATTGTTCTAGCCATTTCTTATAAAGATTGATTTTTCCTTTCTACTACCCCATTTTGTTGTGGGGTGTGTGGAGATAAAAAATTATGAGCGTACCCTTGAGATGTACAAAACTCTTCAAAGATATGATTTTCAAATTCCCCACCATGATCACTCCTAATGGTACATATTTAGTTTTGTAGTTGATTTTCAATTTTAGAACAAAATTGAATGAATATTCTAATTGTGTCATCTTTGGTTGAGAGGAAATGAACCCAAGTATATCTACTATAATCATAAACAATAACAAAGCAATCTATTTTAACACCAATAGATTGAGTCCTGATAGGACCACACAAATCCATATGAATGAGTTCTAATGAACTAGTAGTGGTAACTGAGGTTTTAGATTTGAAAGAAGTTTTACTTTGCTTGCCTAAAGTACACGGTTCACAATTTTTAGGTTTGTCAAAAGAGAGTTTAGCTAAACCAAAAACGAGATCATATTTAATCAACTTTTTGATAATATGTGAACTTGCATGACCTTTTTTTTATGCCATAGTTGCAAAGATTCATCATTTGCAATAAAACGTTTTCCCCCAATAACTTGCATAGAATTAGGTCTAAGTATATACAAATTTCCAATTCTTTTTCCTTCATAAACAACATTATTTGTGTTTTCTATGAGTAGCTTTCAACAAGATTTCTTAAAAAGAACATCATAGCCACTATCACATAATTAACTAACACTAATCAAGTTGTGATGTTATCCATCAACAAGTAGGACATTTTTAATTTGAAGATTTGTACCAATATTACCTATTCCAATAATTTTACCTTTGGCATTGTCTCCAAATGTGATCGTACCACTCTTCTTTTCTTCAAAAGTTTAAAAAACTTCTTTGTTTCCAGTCATATGTTTGGAGAAACCACTATCAACCACCCAATCATGTAAAATATATAGATTTTGTACCCATGTGATGGTCCTTTTGGTTAGTGATGTTTATTAAATTATTTTGTATTTTATAATAACTAATTTGGAAGAGTTTTTGAAGATTTTTAAAGTAACATGATTGAATATAGACACAATTTGATTGATTCAGTAATAAAGTCTTTACAGAATAATACACGGTCGACTATTTATTCAACATGAAGATTTCTCGGTTGAGATACTTGTCGGTCAAAATAATTTGCCAGTAGATATGATTTTGAACAGAACAGTCTTTTGTCCATAGTTTCTTCGATCGGAGAGACCCTTGGTTGAGTATTTTGTCGACCAAAACTGATTCTATGTGAGCTTATCAATTTCAAGAAAAACATTTTGTTATTTCTAATCCAATCATGAAAAATATGCAAATAAAGCTATGTTTAGTTGAGATAAGATAATTAGATTTTCAATTTTAGTTTTAGGTCAAATTTCAACTAGGTATCCTCATATTTCTAAGTTTGTGGTATTGGAACCCAAGCTAAATCCTTGTCATTATTTCTCTTGTAAGGGCATGAAAATGAATAATGACCGAGACGTAGACAATAATGACCATAGATAAAATCAATTTCATTTCTCTTTTTACCATTGTGGTCATTAGTTGGAGTGGTTTTTGGTAAATACATGACCTTTGTCTTGGGTACTTGTATCTTTCTAGTTCTAGGTTTTTGATAGGATTTTTCTTAGTGTACATAGACTAGACCTCTCCTGCCGATTTGTCCAGAAGAGTCCTTTTGGGATTTTATCAAGGATATCTTTATTTTTCAAGATGCTAATATCTTTTTCTAGCTTACCAATTTCATCTATTTTTATTTTAATACTTAATTTTTCTTGATCTAGATTCGATAGAAAATTGTCTGTTTCTTTGGCAATATCATCATAATCCAAATGAGTGCATAAAATAGGTTGAGTTTGGAGATCATTTATTTTAGAAAGCAATTCAACTTTTTCTTGGCAAAGAAAGTTATAGTTTGTTTCTACAGCAAGCAACTTGATTTTATGATCATTAATTGAATATTTTAAGGTATCTCTTTCGTATATGAGACTTTCATTTTCAGAAGAGAGAGTATATAGTTTAGCATGCAAATCATCATTAATTTTTGTAAGATTCTTTCATTTCTTTTTACAGTCAATATATTTGTCATGTATCTCTTGGAGACTAGTGACTAGTTCATGTTTAGATAATTCAAGAAGGCTTACCTCACTTGAGTCCTCATTTTCATCTTATTTGGCCATAAGACATTCAACTTCCTCCTCCCTGCTTCCACTTTCATCACTTGATCGACCCAAGAAGCTTTGTAAGCTTTTTCTCCTTTGTCATTTTTTAAAAGAAGACTTCTTTATTTTCTTGATTTTTGGGCATTCATTCTTCACATGTCCTTTATTGCCACATTCAAAGCACCTAAGGGAAGAATAGGAAGAGGAACCATAATTCTTGTTAGATTTATACCTTCTTTATTACTTACCATTCACAATGAGTGAACTTCTTCATCATCTCCTTCACTTGTTTCATCACTTTCTTGAGTGATGCTTTTGATTGAGTCTTTGTTTTAGCTTTGAAGGCTATGTCCTTCCTTTTTCCCTTTTGGAGCCCAGCCTCCACTCTTTCTTTTTCTTCAAGGGTGACCTCATGAGTTTCTAGGTTGCCAACGAGCTACTCCATCCTCATTGTGGTGAGATCATTTGCTTCTTCAATAGCCGTCACCTTTGGTTTGTATTTTTGAGGTAAAGACCTAAGAATTTTGGACACTTGATCTCCTTCACATATATATTTTCCTAAAGCACTTAAGATATTAACAATGGAAGAAAATATTGCATACATTTCACTAATATATTCATTCGGTTGCATATGAAATTGTTCAAACTTTTGCTTAAGTATATTAATTTTGGTATTTTGAACTTGGGTAGTTCCTTCATGTGTTATGGAGAGTTTATGCCATATATCATAGGTTGTGTCATATGAGGATATTCTATTCAATTCACGTACTAAAATAGAACAATAAAATATGCTTATCGCTTTGACATTTAATTGAACTTGTTTTACCGTGTTGGGATCCCATGTTGCATATTCGGTTGTGGGAAGCACATAGAGAGTAGACACCATGCTCCATAACTCCAAGCTGAGTCCTTGGAAGTAGAATTGCATTCGTCTTTTCCAATAGGTGTAGTTTCTTCCATCAAAAGGTGGTGGCCAAATTACGTGAGTTCCTTCAAGGTTGAGGTTTCTCAACATGTTGTCCCCCATTCTTGAAGAGTTGTTATGGCTCCTTGAAGACCTACTCTGATACCAATTGAAAGATCTAGATGGGAGGTGAATGGTGCTTTCAGAACTTTAAAATTAATTAAACAATCAAACCAAAGAAGGAGGAAGAAATGAGGAAGACAATTATATGTAGAGTGGTTCCTACCTTTGAAATCAAAGGTAGGTAGTCCACTACCCAATTGTTTCCAATTAGGATTTTGAAAGTGATTTATTTTATTACCTTGCAAGGATGTTACACAAAATACAATCGCCCTTGTTCGGTCAAAATATGTGGGCCCAAGATGATTCTCAGTTGACAAAATTATTACCTCGCAAGGATGTTACCACTACTTCTAAAGGAAGTATCCTCAACCTCCTTGAAGCAGCCTTCTTGAAGTAACTTCAAGTCCTTGGAGAAGCCTTCACCTCCTTGAAGTAGCTCCACCACCTTGAGATAGACTTCCTTTAGAAGTAGCTCCAACCTCCCTTGAAGCATCCTTCCTTGAAGCAATATCAAGCTCCTCTCGAAGCAACCTTCTCCATAAAGAATTAGATTCACCGGTGCTCCCTCAAGTAGCCTCCATGAACTTGGAGTACCCATGGAGCAATTGTGACTTGTACTAATGAAGGGGGATTGGAAAAAAGGAATACAACAATATAGCACAGTGGTTTGATTCTATATCAAGCATTAGAATATCCTATCCACTTAGTATTAACGAGGCTATGTTTGGTGGCTAGGAGATTGTAGCTATAGGACACCTTTCTAGAGCAGAAAGAGGAAGACAACAAGCGAATCTTAGATGGATTGCTATCAATAGTAAATGCTCAAGTGTAGCTTAGGTGCTTTAGATTTTCTAAGGCCTCTCCTATTTATAGAAATGGTTTGCAAGTGTATAGGGACATTCTAGGGAGTGTCTAGAGTGTTCTTAGTGATTAACTAGCCTTTAGGTGTACATTAATTGGCTAGCAACTGCTAATTTGTCCGTGCTTGAAAAGAACAATCCAGAACCCTACTCGGTCGACAATTTAGTCGACCGAACTATGTCCCAGTTGAGGTTCTTTTTTACCGAGCATGGGTTTAAGGAAAAAGTATTGCAACGTCTATTTCCAATTCCTAATTACCAACCCCCCCGTTTTATAGTCACAAGCTTTAGACTGTTACTTACTTGGTCGAGGTTATTTTTGACCGACTCTAATTTAGAGCACAGTTGTGTAAGTTGTTGAACAGTGCTCACAATTTCAACCGAGGTGGTTCTCGGTCGACAAGAACTTCAGCCGAGAGTGTCTCAGTCGACAATTTCTTTGACCGAGGGTGTCCTTGTTCTAGACTTTTGAGTCACCTTCTAAGTGTGTGTTTCAATGTGTGTTGGTGACTCTTAACTTTGGGAAAAAAACATATTTAAGGGTTATAAGTGGGTAGGGAAGATTGAACACTTGATTTACACGATGTCGAAGTACTTGTGCATTACATTTTTGTACAAGTGTTTACATTTGATTACAATCATGAGCATTTATACAATTTAGCACATTTGATCTTCAATTTGCATTTATCTTCATCTTCCCACAAGGTAGGATTTCCTTATTCCTTTGAACCTTGAAATTCTCAAGTAGCACATTAGATTCACAAGAATGAAATGTTTGTCATCATCAAAACAAAGGGAATATTAATGTCCAATTTATCTAACAGTTCCTTGATCAAATTTATGTTAAGATTCTACTATTCTATCTGATTTTCTATTAGTAAGAACCCCTAGATATTGTACAAAAGAACTATGATTCTTCCCAATAGGATTTCTTGCATCATCAAACTCAATTACCTTCTTTGGTCCATTACCCCTTTTTTCTACTGACTTGTTCATCATTGTGATGCCTCTTATTTTTACACGCTCATGATGTTTCTCAACAAGATCCTCAGGGGTAAAAAACCACTAGAGGGGGTGAATAGGGTTTTTATGAAGATTAAAAATAATAATTCAAACAATCAAGCACAAAATATTAGACAAGGGGACATAGGGTTTAGAGTGGTTCCACGCTTAGCAAATACTAAGGGAGTCAGTCCACTACCCAGTTGCTCCCAACCGTGATTTTGAAAGAACCTGTATTTTATTACCTCGCAAGGATGATACATAAAATACAACTACCTTCCCAAACCCTTTGGACAGCCTTCACCCCGAAGTCGTCTCACCAACTTCGAAGCAGCCATGTTTTTTGATAAAAAATCATATATATATATATATATATATATATATATATATATACATATATATATATGTTATATTTAGACCTACCAATAAATTACTAGGATTTTTGCAAGTTAATTGATTTTAGACCATTTGTAGCCTACCACATAGGTGGTTGAATGGGTAAAGGAGGTGCACTGCCTGCCAAGACTGAGCCAATTAGGTTGCACCATGATGCTGGACCATGCTCGCGTGGCTAAGAAAGAGACTGAGTAAAAAGGTGAGACAGATCCTTACCTCCCAGAAGTGGGACAAGGGAAGAGAACACTTTTCTCCCTAGGTCATCTTCAACCTCTATGACTTTTTTCTTCGTGAGCAGGTGAGTCAACCAAGTGGTTGACATTTGGCTTCAGACTTCCCAAGTGGTAAGAGATGGCACCACCCTCCTCGCTAAAACTCTCCAAACTTGAGGGTGGTGGTGAATTTCTTGAAGGAGGTGTGTTCAAGAAGAACAGAGAGGGAAGTCCTTAGTGTTGATCAGAGAAGAAATGAGGGAGAGGGGACAAAGTTAGTGATGGAATTGAGAGCAGAGTGGGGAACCTTGAATCATGTAGGGTCTCATTAAGGGAATTGTATTCTCGTAGGGGGTATCTATCCTCTTATATTGGCATGAGTTTGAGGGGTTGGCTACCAACTACATTGGCAATTTGGGGAAAACTTTAATAGCTTTCCAAAGGGGACAAAACTAGGGATGGTTGCATTCAGAAGTCCTTTCCAAATGCAAAGAGCAAGTTTCTAGGCCATCATATGAACTGGAAAGAGAGAGAGAGAGAGAGGTGTGGAAGGAGGAATCAAAATCTCTATAGATAGTTTTCCAAAATAGTCAAAGGTTAGGGATGATCTCTTGGCCATTGATCCGATGATACAAGGGTCATCAGGTGCTTGACAATAATCATAGGCTAGACCCTAGTTTCCTATTCTGACTAAAATGCAACAAATATTGTATCACTTAGCTAATCCCCTTACTTTAGGAAAATTACATTAATTTGAATCTCTCTCCTCCTTTATCTAAATAATCCCACATTTTAAACGAAATATTTTAATATTTTAATCTCAGTTTGAGCAATGTTTGGAGTAAAAAATGAATATTAAAAGTACTTTTCTTTGCCTCTAAGTATTTCTTTTATTGGGATTTCTTTATGGCATCTAATAACTCTGTTTCTTACCCAAACTTAGCAAACAATCCTATCTTGGCATGTTCTTTCTTTGGGTGCAATTTCGGATCATAATATGTCCATTAGTTATATTCAACATACCTTTTTTTAGAATTTTCCAAACAATTTTGTATTTAATTACTCATTGTCCTTCACTTTTAGAAATTCCTTTATCATTGAATTTTCCACTCTTTCTTTAAACAATAATTATCAATGGATTACTAAAAATAGTAAAACACACAAAATCTCTTTTCAAGGGGAAATTGCATTCTAAATCCACACTTTTAAAATAGGACAGAATATATCAATCTTTTCTAAGATGTCCTTAAAAAATCCATTATTTGAATTCATATAGATGTATAAATATATGAAAAGAAATCTAGGTTATAACATCCTTCCCCTCTTACAAGAATTTTGGCCTCAAAATTTGACTAGTCAAATACAAAGTTTGGTGGAGACTTTCCCATGTCCATCTTTAGCTCCCATTAGGCTTCATCCTTTCCATGGTGCTTCCATATAACCTTTACCATCTTAATCTTTTTATTCATGAGCTCTTTCACCTTGGAGTCCAATATCCTCATAGGTGACTCATGGTATGACAACCTCCCTTGGAGTTCTATAGGTTCAATACTCGACGTATTGTCATGATCATTCACATAGTACTTTAGATTAGAAACATGGAACACATCGTGCATCATACTACACTATGGAGGTAAAGCTAAATGATAAGCATACTCGCCAATCTATTCTGGAACCTCGAATGGACCCACATATTAGGGACTCAATTTTCCTTAGTTTTAGGTTGAAACAGTGAGTGGTCAGATTTTAAGAAAAACATGATCTCCTATAGCAAAGTGAAGATATGTTCGCTTTGCATTAGCAACCAAATTATATCAATCATGGGATTTCTTTAGTCTCTACTTGATAAAAGTGACCAAACATCATCCCAGTGAAGCGGTGAGCGACATGGCCTCCCATAAAGAGCTGCATACAGAGGCATCCCAATACTAGTTTGATAATTGTTGTTGTAGGAAAACACAACTAAGGGTAAATATAATTCCCACGATCCACCCCAATCTAGCACACACACTCTCCTAAGATCATATAGGGTCTAGATCATACTTTATGATTGGTCGTCAGTCTGGTGATGATACATTATGTTGAACTTCAGCCTTGTACTATGTTCCTCTTGGACTTGTTTCTACAACTTGGAGGTTAACATAGAGTCACAATTAGAAATTATCAAACTTGGAACACCATGCAAATGAACTATATCTTGTAAGTAAAGCTCATCTAGTTCTGACACTTTGGTAGTAATCTTCAGGGCAAGGAATTATTCTGACTTGGTTAGGCGGTCCACCATGACCCATATAGCATCACACCATTTTCTAGTCTTCGGAAGACGTACCACAAAATCCATGATGATCTGGTCCCATTTCCACTCAGGAATCTCAATAGTTCGTAATAATCCACTGGGTTGTTGGACCTTATCCTTCACCATCTGACACATAAGACAACTAGCTACATATGAGGCTATGTATAACTTAATTATTGGCCACCAAAAGTTCCACTACTGGGCTAGAAACATCTTAGTGGTGTCGGGTTGTATGGTATATTTTAATCCATGAGCTTCTTCCGTGATGCAAGCCTTCATAGGTGAATCCTTGAGAACCAAAATATGATGCTTATATTGGATTACACCATGTGCATTTGAGGCTTCATCATCAAACCCTTCATTTTCTATAGTTTTGAGTTGACTAACTGGGCTTCAACAAGCTTGATCAATAGTCCAAACTTGATTTGGATATTGTCTAGATAGAATCTATCTACCAAAGGATGTTGAGTCCATCTAGAAAAGTCCTCCAGTCTCTTCCACTGGGTGACCAAACTAGCTAGCTGCACAACTGAGACATTTTCGAATGAGGGCATCGGCTAGCACATTGGCCTTACTGGGATGGTAAGCTATGGTGAAACCAAAATCCTTTAGATATTCCATCCAATGTTGTTCTTGTTAGTTTAGGGCCTTCTGAGTCAATAGGTTCTTTAGGCTCTTATGGTCGGTGAAGATGTCAAAGGTAGCCCCATACAAATAATGTCACCAAATCTTCAAGGCATAGACAATCACCACAAGTTCTTGATTGGGGGTTGAATAATTCAACTCATTGGGCTTGAGAAGTCTGGACACAAAGGTGTCAACATGCTTATCTTTCTCCAACATGGATCCTAATCCCATCTTTAATGCGGTGGTGAAGATGACGAAACCATCTCTACCCTAAGGTATGGTCAAAATGGGGGTTGAGGTAAGCTTTTGCTTCAACTCCTGGAATCATGCTTCACATAGGTCTGACCAAATGAACTTCTCATCCTTCCTAGTGAGCTTGGTGAGGGAAATCCTTGATGAACCATTGATAATACCCGACCAATCCTAGGAAAATGTGAATCTTAGATAGATTTTTTGGTGCTTTCCATTCTTGAATGTCACTACATTGGGAGGGTCCATCGATATGGTTCCTCCATATATAATGTGCCTGAGGAACATAACTCGATCTATCCAAAACTCATATATTGAGAATTTCCCATCTATCTACAAGTCAAATTTTGAGAATTTTCCATAGAACTTCTACTTTATCAAGATATTAAGGACCTTAGATAGGTGTTCACGATCTTGTTCTAGGCCATTAGAGTAGACTAGGGTGTCATTTATAAACACTATGAAAAAGGTGTCAAGGATGGGCTAGAACACACTATTGATGAGGTTCATGAAAACACTTGGAGCATTGGACAACCAAAAAGGCATAACCAAAAACTCATATTGACTATAGTGGGTTCAAAAAGAGGTTTTTGTGATATCTTCATTTTTAACTCACAACTGGTGGTACCCCGATCTTAGCTCAATCTTTGAGAAAAATCGGGTAGTTTTGAGCTGGTCAAGAAAATCATCTATGTGGGGTAGGGGATACTCATTCTTAGTTGTGCCACGATTTATCATTTTGTAGTCTATGAACATGCACAGTGATCCGTCCTTCTTTTTCACAAAGAGGACCAGAGCTCACCACATGGATGTGCTAGGTCAGATGAAGCCCTTATCTAGGAGTTCTTGTAGTTTCTTATTTAACTCAAATAACTCATCGAGAGTCATGCTATAAAGTACCTTGAAAATTGGGTTTGCATTGGGAACTAACTTTATTGAGAAATCACTTCTCTCTCTGGAGGTATGCTTAGTAAGTCGTTCGGGAACACATGAACATAGTCCCTGACCACCTCTACTTCCTATAAGGGTTGCACCTTAGACTCTAGCTCGTCATTACAACTTGGAATGCTAGAGAACCTTAAACTGCCATTTGTTTTCTTTTCACGACTAACACATACAGGTGGGTGGTGGTCTCTTTGCTACCTCTAATGGTAAATGGTGGATGAACATGATTGTCTATCCTTGTTTCCTTTTCCCTATAGTCTATTTCTGCATTTTAGTTATAAAATAAATACATTTCTATAATGACATCAAAATCATTCATATCAAGAAGGATGAAGTCAGTAGGGAATTCATTTTTCATATACTTAACGGGGATAAGTGATGTCTTAAGGAAGGATGAGAAGATACGACCACTAGGGGTAGTGACTTCCAGAATATATCCTAAGTCCTTGAAATCCAAACCAAGCATTGTTGGAAGATCTGGTGAGGCAAACGTTTTGGTAGAACCAGAGTCTAATAAAGCTTTAAAGGTATGTCCTGTGATATCAAGCATCCCTACAAGATATTTATAGCAGTAAAAAATAATATGCATTTTATGGTGAAGGATAGAAAACACAGTTCTAGAGATGGTTACCTTCTATGAGATGATTCACATTGGCCTGAGCTTCCTCTTTATCAATGGAAAAGTCTCGGGCCTATCAACGCTCTCATTAATACATTTCTGACCTCTAATGTCACTTTTCTTAATGTCAGTTCCACATGAAAATTGACACTCAAACACGTAAAATGTCAGTTTTAGAGTACAAACATCACTATATGTCAAGTCCTTCCGATTAAGGAAAAACATTTGTACCATTTTTTCTATAACATCGATTATCTCTTAAAGAAACTGATGTCCTAGATAACCTGCAAAATACTATTTATTATTGAAAAATTTTGCCTCCAAAAAAGTTTTACGTTAACGTTGGTTGTCCCAAAACCGATGACAGACCACTTCGTGCGAAATAAATTTTTCCTCCAAAATACCTCTCTCGTCGGTTTGGAAATACTTCAACCGATGGTGCACTTCTTATCAACCATGAAAACTTTACACATGTGGTGTCATCTTGTAGTCAATAAACCAATGTTAGAGAGTTTTCGCCACGTCCGTGCAAAATAGGTTCCCCACAAATTTCTCTCTGGTGTCAATTTGATCAGAAAAACCGACATCTAAGCCCTTACTGAGATTGATTTTTTTGTTTTGTTTAGATAAGGGCGTTGATGATTGGTTTTTTGGAAAAAACCTATGTCTATATGCTAAATCAATCGTTGGTTTAACTCTCCATAACCAATGTGTTAGTCCTTACTGAGGTGGACTTTTTTTGTTTGAATAAGGGCCTCTGTCATCAATTTTTTTGGATAAAATTGACTGCTATGTCCTAACTCAATATTCGATTTTTCATGAGTAACTGACGATTATGTACTTCATCATTGGTTTCAGCAAACAACTGACGACTATGTCTAACTTAATAGCACTAGAGAAGCAAACTTTTCCTTAATCTCTATTTCATTGTTCCCCCGATAACTAGCTCTAGAGATCCTATCACCATCGTCACTTTGCTGGTCATGCTGCTGCTTAGTCACTGTCGTCATCCCGCTCTCTACCTCTACCATCCATTGCTACCACTTCTCCATCACAGTAGTCTAACTTCTACTTCGCCATCCACCACTGGAGCTCTATGTTGTTCTGCCATCAGAGCTTAGAGCTTGGATGCCGACTGCCACTAGGATGTCATCTCTTGGAGCTTGGACACTACCTCTCTCTACCTTTCTCTTGAATCCCCATTTGTTCTTCATTCCCATAATCCAAGATAAGAGATATGAGTGACTAGGTGTGCTCTTCCATATACACTTAGTGAAATTGTTTTCTTAGTGGTTGATTGTTACATATCCCCTATAATGCACTACCCCATGTACTTTCTTAAACCCTATTTTGTTCTCTTTCTAGTAATTGACTTTTTTTACTTTGCTTTCTTGCCTTGTTTATAATAATTAGTTCTTATTAGAGTAACTAGCTATGTCTTAGTTCCTATAGTTAGGTTTGTCTGGTTAATTGCTTACTTCTTGCTTGTTTCTTTAGTTCCATTACTACTTTATTTTAATTAATTAATCTTTCTTTCTTTCTCTCTAGTTAGTGATTGATTTCTCTTTGATATTTTGTAGTTTATTAGCATTGATTAAGCAAGGTAGTTTTATTTTTATTTACATTATGTGTTTTCTTGTCTTCCTTAGTGTAATCAAACTATCCATCCAAACCCTAAAAACCCTAACTCCTTTCTCTAGAAACCAAAAGAATCAATCTCTAGCTGAGTGTTTCTCCAATTCCCTATGGATTCGGCCCCATGCTTTCCACTTCTTCCTATATTATATCTGAAACAATGCCCCAATGAACTAACCCAAATGAAAGAAAGTATTAAATTAAATGATGTTACATAGAACTGATTATATGAATGATGCAACTAGGAATGTAGGTATAGGAATGACATCATACATGTATTTTGTTGGCCTAGAAACCCATCCAAGATTTACTGATTAGGAGTAAATCTTGGGTAGTCCCTAGTTTGGGACTGTTCTTGAACATCTAATCTCACTTAGGATGTAAGTTTATTGTAACGACCCCACCTCCCAATAACCCCCAATTAAGGGAGACCAAGAGGTCAGAGTCGTTATCCCAATTTCCAGATCAAAGGTTCGACAAGTAATCAATAACAATTATCAAATTCTACCAGACTATACTGAAAAGTTGTGATAAAATAAAAAATTTCATACCTTTTGCAAAACTTGGATTTCTAAACTTCTATCCACATACGGAAACTATTTTAAATAATCCTTCTTGCACTTTAATTCATGTATTCACAATATGTCAAGTTACTATTTGTCCTTTTGGGATTTGTAACTAAAATGCTGACAAATAAAACGTCGATCAGCATAAATGAATATGTCGGTATGTGGGGGAAACGATATTCGTGCAATTAACTAAAACAACATAATGCAGTCAATTATGATTTAACAAACAACTTTATGCTTTAAACATAACTTCTCAATCCATACATACCCTAACCTCTATGTTGTCCCTATAGTGGACCTGGATGCTACCTTCCTTATGGTAGATCCCCATTCAACCCCTCATGATCCTACCTAACATGTGAATCAATTTCTAGGTTTGAGTCGCATGACACTACCCATAGGTAGCCCACTCCTTAACTCATGGTGTGCTAAAGAGTTGCATGTCACTACACGTGGGTAGCCCAATTTCTAACTCATGATAACCTGATTTCCTACTTAACAAGTAGGCCCTGTACCAAGTTTCACTATTCATCATTAGCAAAGCCACAAAGGAGGACTAGGATCTGAGCCAGTCATGTATATATATTTATGGTGATAATCATAGTCACTTTATAGTTGCATGAAATAAAAGTCATCCAAGCAGTTATTTTCAAGCAACCGATAAAACATCCAGGAATCAATGTGGAACTAAAGCGATTAACCATAAGCGTAACCACATACATGTGATTAAAGATTTTGAGACAAAATCAGTTAAGTAGAGAAAACCCAACCAAGCAAGCGAGTATGCATAGAAATCCTAAAATAAACATACAAATTTCCTTTTATAAAGATTTATCCAAACTCATCTTGTTTCTTAGGATTTCTATTCCAATTTTTAGGGTTTCCTTTGAAATTAGGGTTTTGCCGCCACTTTTAATATTATAAACCCCAATTCAACAAAAATACATTAAAAACTTAAAATTCTCATCTTAACACTCCTAATAGGTTTAGGATCATTATATGGTAACATATATCCATAATTCGATTTAAATAAAGTTTTTCTCTTCTTTTACCCAAAATTAGGGTTTCTATATGTATTATCCTTCATACATAGATTAAAATCCTAAATTAGTCAAATTTTCATGTAAAATGGATTGAAAATCTATTTTACTATTCAACAGGTTAATACTTCTCAAATTAACCTCAAAGATTCATCCTTTATACTCAATTAGGGTTTCTAATTAACTTTTAATACCTCTTCTATCAAATTAACATACTTTTGCAAAATGATACAGACCTAGGTTACCAAACCATTTTTATCTTGTTCCTTGTATTTTCCTGATCAACTTTCATATATAAGTTTATTAATTCGAGAATCCTAGCAATTTCTATGAATTTCGCAAGAAAAGCAATTTTCTAGAATATTTGAGCAGAGAGAGCTATTTACCAAAAATCGATGGCCGCCTGATCAATAGTCCGGTGATCTGCCCTTCTAATATAACGCCTCATGTCGTGCACATCTAAGTTAAGTCGGCTCAACCTAGGATCATTGGATTGGCACGTGGGAGTATCATGGATCTCTATCCAATGGTTACCATTCGTCTTCCTCATTCTCTGTCTCGCGTGAGTTTGCGGCGGTGTCGCGACAGAGTTGTCGTTGAAGCGAGACCAATCCAGAGGTAGAGAGGGTGTCGGGGCTCGTGAGGTAGTCAGTTGGGATTGTTGTGAGATGGAGAGTAGAGAGGAGGCCTTTTTATTGGACTAGGGGAGTCCCTTTTAGGGTTTCTCCATTGGCCACTGCCCTCACCTTCGGGTGAATTGGGTGTTTCTTCTAGACGTGATGAAAGTTAGACAACATAGGGTCGAGAAGGTTCGGGTTCCACTCCCAGACTCAATGGGACTATTTCCAGGCTTGCACATGCCTTGGATCGCAAGCAAATCGAAGGGGAAACTTCCCCAAATTCAGCCTATAATCTGAGTTCCTTTGGAACTGGATGATGCGCGGCCCTCGTTGGATCAAGATTCAACGGACCCTATTACTTGTGCTCAAAACAAAAGGAATATAAATTCCTTTATTCAAGATAATTCCATATGTTTTAGGATAATTTGAAAAAGCCATATCTCTTAATTCGTAGCTCCTTTTTATCTCAAATTTTAAGGGAAACTCAATAAAGCCTTAATCTTTCATCATGCCAAATTTGGGATTATTATCTAAAGAAAACATGTCCTTTTATTTAGTTGCAAGTCATCACTTAACTATATATATTTTTCACATATTTTGTTTTTCCCATGTCATTAAATTATCATCTTGGATTCCTTAGACCTCAAGGAACCCTAAAGGAATGAAATCTCACCTTGGGAAATTTTCCTTTTCCTTTTCCTCTTATTATTTTATCCCTTTTCTTATTTATCCCTTTATTCAAATAAATTCCTTTTCCTTTTCTTTTTATTTCAATTGGGCTTAATATCTAGTAGAGCCCATTAAGAAAACAAACAAGGCTATTATGCATGAAAATCATTCAATTCAAACAAATCAATCAACCATTGATTTCATTTATCTTTTGAAAGGAGATTTACAAATCTCATTACATGGTTTAGAAAAATGGGGTTATAAATCCTCCCCTCCTTATAGGAATTTTTCACTCAAAATTCAACAATCAAACAAACAAATCAGGATATGCTTTTTCCATGTCCATTGACACGACTTTACCGTGTGTAAAATGCAAGTATATGCGTCAATGTAATATAGGCCTTGTGAGGCCCGAGTCGAACACATGGACACATAATTTTCGATAGACTACTAATAACTGTTTGTGATCAGCTAGACCAATTATAAAAGTTGATAGTTGTTTTGAAAAAGAAAATAAAAATAAAAGAAAATAAAGCAATCGATTAAATGGTCAGTTTAATCAATTAAAATGGAATCTCTAGGATTGTAGTTTCACCGCGGGTTCTCATTGTACTAATACTTACACAGTTATCCCAATTCGTCTCATATTCTAGGTAGTGGCCTGTAGTCAAAATTGCTCGCTTCCACGATGCAATCTACTACCTTAATCTAGGTCAGTTCCACGCCAGTAGTAACTTATACCCTAAATTAGGTGCATGAAAAACTTGTCTCTAGGTTCCCACCATCAACCGTACATCACTTTTTCCAAAGGATTTATTAGTTAATGTGATTATCGTCTCTTCTCAACCGTTAATTCTTCGCCAAAAGCAATTAAGGGTATTAATTTACCATTATGGTGATCAAGCACAATGATAGAAATTGAGAAAACAATATCATACCATGGATTTGAGAGACAAATTATGGTTAACTATGTAAAAAGAGTCATACAACGATTGCCCGGGCTACTCCCGATCCTAAAGACAAAGGGGATTAGCCCTGCATGTTTATCTCAATGAAAAACACCGCGAAAGAAGAAGGAAACATAGGGGAAATGTGGATGGATATGATGTAACCCCTGAACGAAGGAGATCTGGATGCTTCTCGGTGTGAGACACACGTTCTTCAACCTTCCGGTAGGAGAATCGTCCGTCTACGGCTCTGGAATCATCCGGGGCATAGCTCTGGGCTCTGTTCTTTGCTCTCTTCTCTTCTGAGACTCGTGTGGTGGCTATGGGCATGATAGTATGACTTGGGCCATCTTTCTTAGGTATAGGTATCACTTACGGCTCACAAAATATCACGGTCGTTCGATTAAAAGCAATTTGTAGATTTTCTTGATCCGACGACGTCAATACCATCGACGGGGTGTCGATGGTATTGACCCGCACAAGGTACTGATGCCGCTTCACTTCTTGGTGCTCTCTCTGATGGTAACTCAATACCATCGACCAGACTCGTCGATGGTATCGACTTGTTGATCTTTGGCATGCTAATGTAACCTTGATAGCATCGACCATTACATCAATGGTATCGACCAATTCTGCTTCTTCTTCGGTTGTGTGTTGTGGCCATGTCGATGGCATCGACTGCCTGTTGATGGTATCGACAACTTCAGATATGCAAATTGCCTGGAATAATGAGGAAAGCACTAATCAAATCCAAGAAATATGATCATTTATACAAGTATGATGAAACAAGGTAAAATGGATGCATAATAAGATTATAGGCTAAAGGAAATGAATCATGCAATATTAACCACAAATATGACCAATAAACGCACAAAACAAATGCAAAACTAGCCTATAAAAGTGACTCAAAACCCTTGCATCAAACTCCCCTAATCTTGAACTTTGCTCGTCCTCGAGCAACAAAAATATAGAATATAATTGCGAGGGTCAACTAAAGAACATACTAGCATAAAAGATATCACAGTATGATTCCCACTTGGCATGCACCTACCGGTCCTTACAAACGATAGAACGATAACTACCCTAAAGGTGACAATGATCGTCCATAAGAGATACCCACCCGGAGATCAATGAACACTATCAAATAAGGCAGTTAATATAATAAAATCCTCTGGTTTAGGCTTGGTGCATCTTGTGATCTCCTATCTACATTTCTCATGTACTAACTACCATCTACATGGAAGCAAATCTCTTGATATACAAGAATGAGGAGATAATCATGGGTGGCCTACCATTTTTTGCAACGGGTGGATGGAATGGGCGGCTATGGAAGAAAAAGGAACACAATACAATTTAGCATGCAAAAATAACAAAAATGACCTAAATGATGCATATGCTTATGAATATGACCTAATGCCTACATTTTAGGTGAAATGATGCATGCTCTACTATTCCGTCTCAATGTGAGATTAAATGTCTACAAAACTACATCATGTGCTTGTTCTTCCTATTATACAGGTGAAGCAAGTTCCTTTCTTCCTCTGATTTTTACTTACTTATTTCTTCTTTTATTTTCCTCTTTTTTTTCAAGCCCTTATTTTTCTCAATTGACTAAGGAGAAATTTACAATATTTTTCTTCTTGGGCTTATTCACATAACTACTACAATTGATGCATTGTAATTTACTTTTCAAAGAGTATAAAACAAGTTCCCTACCTTTTCTTATTTTTCAGAAGAAGGCACATAATGTCCTACATGCTCAAGAGTATGCAAAATGCAACTATATGAAAGTAATTATGCAACTAAAATGACATGCACACTAAAATGCGTGCATGCATGACTAAAATACAATATTTTTTTATTATGCAAAAGATGCAAAATCTAATTATAATGCAATCTTATCTAAATGACATGCAATTAAGAGATGAAAAACTATAAAGTGCTCCCAATTCTTATAGTGGAGTGTGAATAAAATGAGGTGGATAGATCACAAGACTAATTGACAGAACCATTGGAAAAGATTATATGTCCCTCCTTACTGACATGTGTACTAATCAATCAAAGGGTTTCTCTCTCTCACTTCAGATTAAAGTCCCATTACCATTTGGTCAGTTTAGGCTCAACATCCATATCCGTCCTCATTTCTTGAACCATAAGGATGTACAGTTATGATCATATGTTTTAAAGTTGACCTACCCAATTACTTTCATAAGCTACGTGCTCAAGTTCAAACAAGCCAAATTACAATTTCTTGAATTTTTTTTTTCAATTAATGCTCAGATTTCACACCTTAGCCCCATATGAAAAACATTAAGAAGACAATACAATTTACATTTAGACATACACTCATTACACTAGATAGAACGTGGATCCTAAAAAACCATAAATAAACAAAATTGCGCAACTAAAATAAAAGAAGATGATAAATAAAAGATGATGAAAATAAAACTAAGATAGATATTGTTCCATCTCCCCCAAGCTTGAATTTGACTATGGCCTCATAGTCAAGAACAACTTAGAAGGTGGAACAGTGATACCCTGCTACTGCTCTGGTGGTGGATATGTCGGGTACTGCTGGGTATGGGGGTTCCACTCTGGATATTGCCCCTGAAAGGTTTGATCATAGGGTGTGATGGCGTCTCAAGGGTTGCTGATGTGGCCCATCGATACCATCGACATGACAGTCGATGGCATCAATTTCTGTATGCATCCTTTACCCTCGCGAGGCCTTGGTGGTGAATTCCCCTGAAGCATGGTCAATACCATCGACATGACGGTCGATGGTATCGATTTCTCTGGTAAGAAATCATCTAAATATCTCTAGAGATCTCGTGAGCATCGACCATGGGGTCGATACTATCGACTTGCTCCAGAATTTGATTCGATTATCCTGTGGGTTGATCGATACTATCGATGAGGTCGTCGATAGTATCGACGAAGCAAATTTTCTGTAGTTGCTGCTCGTTACCCTTGGTGCTACCATTGACACCGTGGTCGATGGTATCAACATCCACACAGACCTGCACACTTAGCACACATATCAGGGTATCATTTTTATACTAAAAAAATTAAATTAACAAAAATTGCTTAAAGCACAAAAAATGAAGTAAATAACATGTATTCTACCAATGGTTGGGTTGCCTCTCAACAAGCACCCTACTTTAATGTCTTAGGCTAGACATAAGGAGACCATTAACTTGGGTTGTCAACGACTGTCACTAATGATTCATTTGGAAATTTGAATTCAACCCTATCATCACCAATCCCAAGTGTCAAGCAACCTTGCCCAATGGCAGTGATTACATCATCAGTAGCTTGGAACAACCTTCCCAATAACATTTCACATCCGTCTAGCTCAGGCATGTCCATGAGCACAAAGTCAACAGGGAAGATGAATTTGTCGACTTTGACCAACATGTCCTCACATATACCTTGTGGTTTCATAATGGATACATCTGCCAATTCGATTGTCATATAAGTATACTTTGGTGTCTTCAATACCAGATTTTGAAAAGTGGCGAGTGGCATAAGATTAATGTCTGCTCCTGAATCACACTGAGCTTTAGGAAAATATCGACTACCTATAGAACATGGAATGTAGAAACATCCTGGATCTTTCCTCTTCCTTGGAAACCTTCCTTGAATTATAGAACTCACTCTTTCATCAACACATATGGCATCTGTATCTTTGATCCTCCATTTCTTGTTGATGATGTCTTTCATAAATTTTCCATATAAGGGAATTTGCTCTATAGCCTCCACCAATGGAATGTTGATGTGGAGTTGCTGGAAAATCTCAAGAAATTTCTTAAAGTTCCTTTGCTCTTTCCTCAGCTTCAGACTATCCAGGAATGGCACTGGTGGCTCCTTAATGTGCTTGTGTGGTGGTGCATAAGTCACTTTAGGGGTCTTCGACCCTAAGCTTGCTTCAATGCCACCTTCTAAGATTGGATCTACTACATCATCTCTGGATGGCATGATTTGTGGTTGCTTCTCTACATTGCTAGTGGTGGCTCCACTCCGAATTACAACTTTCACCTACTCTTCTGGAGTAGGAATCTTTTTAGAACTTAGAGAGGTGGCCACGACTTTGTTAGAATTTTGAAGTGAGCTGAATGGCATCATGCAACCCCCTGGAAATCCATACAAGCTGTGAGGGTATGGAACTTTTGGTTTGTCCTCTGAGTCTATGCACATGGTACTCTGCTCATGTATCTCCTCAACAGGAAGCCCTAGTCATTTGTTAACTGAAATATATTTAACATGTTGATGTGGCTAAGCGGGCTCTGCATTCCCAACTAGTTTTTGTTGAATAATTTGCTTCATTGCAGCCACCTTAGTCGCAATTTGGTTCATTGTTGTCTCTAAAGTCCTTAGTTGTGCACCATGGCTCTATAGTGTCTGACCAAATTGATTTAGAAATCCTCCTTGTGACTGAATTTGCTTGCTGAATGTGCTCATCAGCTCTTGATTTTGCTTTATCACTTGATTGAGCAACTCATTGTTCTTGTCCTCTACACTTGGCCATGGTTTGGCATCCGGATCTTGCAGAAAGTTATTGGGATCCTTCCATGAAAATTTATTGTCCTTCCTCCAAGCATAGTCATTGCTCCTATAGCCCTGTTGATGCATATATTTTACATATTCTTCCTCATCAGACCCATTGCTCTCCTTCTCTAAGAGCTTCTTAGCTAGTAGGTCCAATGTGCTCATCAGCTCTTGATTTTGCTTTATCACTTGATTGAGCAACTCATTGTTCTTGTCCTCTACACTTGGCCATGGTTTGGCATCCGGATCTTGCAGAAAGTTATTGGGATCCTTCAATGAAAATTTATTGTCCTTCCTCCAAGCATAGTCATTGCTCCTATAGCCCTATTGATGCATATATTTTACATATTCTTCCTCATCAGACCCATTGCTCTCCTTCTCTAAGAGCTTCTTAGCTAGTAGGTCCATCTTCTCATTTAACTCTTTAATTGCCATTGATTTCGATGCAACCATGACTTGTTCCGGTGCATCTCTATCACCCCACGACTGCTTTCTAGCCATATTCTTCAAGATCTCCCAACACCTTGTGTGTGTGTTGTTCAAGAAGAAACTGGAGCCTACTGAATCTAAGTTTCTTCTGTCATGCTCATTGAGAGAAAAGTAGAAATTTTTTACTTGTTTTTCCCTATCTTGCCCATGATGTGGGCACCTCCTCAACATGATCTGGAAGTGCTCCCATGTCTTTGAATATGTCTCACCGGCCTTTTGACTAAAATTATGAATCTTTCTTACGAGGTCATTCGTCCTCTCGGGTGGTAAAAATCTCTTGAAGAAAACTTCTATCATTTGATCCCAAGTCTCGACGTACTCGTCATCGAGGTTGTGTAGCCATTCTCGTACATTTCCCGCTAAAGAACTGTGAAAAAGCTTCAAGTACAGTGCCTCTTGTGGAAACCTATCAATCTTTATCATATCACAGTTTTCCACAAATTGGCTAATGTGGGCCACTGGATCTTCATTCTTCATCCCATGAAGTGCATTATATTTGACTAGGTTAATAAGTGCCAGATCGATGTTGTATATAGGAATGTTGATAGCCTGCCTTTTGATCGACCCCTTTGACATAGATGAAGAAGAAGCCTTGATCTTCTCCCATATTGTTTGTTCTTCAGCCATTGCTTCAAGTTCAGAATCCGTGATTATGTCCTCAGGTTGACTGTGGATATGCTCCTCCTCATCACCCAATCCTGAAGGTAGAACCTCAGGTGTCGACTGTGCGTAGTCTGCACTACGCGTCTTCACCATGTACTAGTACCTAAAAAGTGAAAAATTGAGTAAGTACAAAGCTAAATGAATAAAGAATATGAAAGATAGACAATTAATCTCAAAAATAAAAGTTACTAATAAAAAGAAAAAGGTGGCCTAGAGTGGCCGCTTGCAGCCCTCGTAGTGTCGAAAATTGTCGTGTCCCCGACAACGGCGCCAAAAACTTGACACAACTTTACCATGCGTAAAATGCAAGTATACGCGTCAATGTAATATAGGCCTTGTGAGGCCCAAGTCGAACACAGGGACATGTAATTTTCGGTAGACTACTAATAACTGTTCACGATCATCTAGACCAATTATAAAATTTGATAGTTGTTTTGAAAAAGAAAATAAAAACAAAAGAAAATAAAGCAATCGATTAAATGGTTATTTTAATCAATTAAAATGGAATCTCTAGGATTGCGGTTTCACCACAGGTTCTCGTTGTACTAATTCTTACACAGTTATCCCAATTCGGCTCATATTTCGGGTAGTGGCATGTAGTCAAAATTGCTCTCTTCCACGATGCAATCTACTACTTTAATCTAGGTCAGTTCCACGCTAGTAGTAACCTATACCCTAAATCAAGTGCATGAAAGACTTGTCTCTGGGTTCCCACCATTAACCGTAGATCACCTTTTCCAAAGGATTTATTAGTTGATGTGATTATCATCTCTTCTCAATCGTTAACTCTTCGCCAAAAGCAATTAAGGGTATTAATTTACCATTATGGTGATCAAGCACAATGAAAGAAATTGAGAAAACAATATCATACCATGGATTTGAGAGACAAATTCTGGTTAACTGTGTAAAAAGAGTCATACAACAATTGCACGAGCTACTCCTGGTCCTAAAGACAAAGGGGATTAGCCCTGCATGTTCATCTCAATGAAAAACACCTTGAAAGAAGAAGGAAACATAGGGGAAATGTGGATGGAGATGATGTTACCCCTGAACGAAGGAGATCCGGATGCTCCTTGGTGTGAGACGCATGTTCTTCAACCTTTCGGTAGGAGAATCATTTGTCTACGGCTTTGGAATCATTCTGGGCGTAGTTCTGGGGTCTATACTTTGCTCTCTTCTCTTCCGAGACTCGTGCGGCGGCTATGGGCATGATAGTATGACTTGGGCCATCTTTCTTAGGTATAGGTATCACTTAAGACTCAAAAAATATCACAGCCATTCGAGTAAAAATGATTTGTAGATTTTCCTGATCCAAAAACATTGATACCATCGGCGGGGTGTCGATGGTATCGACCCATGCAAGGTATCGGTGCCTCTTCGCTTCTTGGTGCTCTCTCTGATGGTAGCTCGATACCATCAACCAGACTCGTCGATGGTATCGACTTGTTGATCTTTAGCATGCTGATGTAACCTCGATAGCATCGACCATTATGTCGATGGTATCGACCAGTTCTGCTTCTTCTCGAGCTGTGTGTTGTGGCCATGTCGATGGCATCGACCGCCTGTCGATGGTATCGACAGCTTCAGATATGCTTATTTCCTGGAATAACGAGAAAAACATTAATCAAATCCAAGAAATATGATCATTTATACAAAGTACGATGAAACAAGGTAAATTTGATGCATAATAAGATTATAGGCTAAAAGAAATGAATCATGCGATATTAACCACAAATATGACCAATAAATGCACAAAACGATTGCAAAACTAGCCTATAAAAGTGACTCAAAACCCTTGAATAATCTGTCTTCAACTCCCATGTCGCTTCATCCTCTCCATGGTGCTTCCAAATAACCTTTACCATCTCTAAATTTTTATTTCTAAGCTCTTTCACCTTGGTATCTAGAATTCACAAAGGTAACTCAGGATAAGTTAGCTTCCCTTGAAGCTCAATGGGTTCAATGTTCAACACATGGCTCGGATCTTCCACATATCACTTCAGATTGGACATGTGAAACACATCATGCATCATACTATATTGAGGGGGTAATGCCAAATGATAAGCGGCTTCATCAATCCGATCCAACACCTCAAAAGGGCCCACGTATCGGGGAATCAACTTTCGTCTATTCTTGGATATAGCTCGGAGCGGTCAGATTTTTAGAAAAACATGTTCTCCCACAGTGAAATGCACATCAGTCCACCTCGCATCAGCATACAACTTCTGTCGATCCTGGGCTCTCTTTATCCTTTTCCTGATCAAAGCGACTTTATCAGCATACACTTGGAGTTCATCTGACCTCAATAGGGTCCTTTTACCAACATCATCCCTGTGAAGTGGTGACTGACATGGTCTCCCATAAAGAGCTTCATATGGAGGCATCCCAATACTGGCTTGGTAGTTGTTATTGTAGGAAAACTCAGCTAACGGTAAGTATTTCTCCCATGATCCACCCCAATCGAGCACACAAGCTCTCAATAGATCCTTTAAGGTTTGGATTGTCCTTTCTGACTGTCCATCTGTCTGGGGGTGATAAGAGGTACTGAACTTCAACCTTGTACCAAGTTCCTCTTATACTTGCTTCCACAACTTGGAAGTAAACTTTGGGTCTCTATCGGATATGATGGAACTGGGTACGCCATGCAAACGTACTATCTCTGTGATATATAGCTCAACTAAGTTTGACACTTTGGCAGTGGTCTTTATGGCAAGGAAGTGTGCAAACTTGGTAAGGCGATCTACCACTACCCATATCGCATCATGACCTCTCCTGGTCTGGGGTAGACCCACCACAAAATCCATGGTGATCTTCTCCCATTTCCACTTTGGAATCTCTATAGACTGTAAAAGTCCACCGGGACATTGGTGTTCATCCTTCACCATTTGGCACGTAAGACAGCTGGCCACATATACCGCAATGTCTCTCTTCATTCCTGGCCACCAGAAAAACCTTTGCATGTCCTTAAACATCTTGGTAGTTCCCGAGTGCACTGTGTACTTAGAACCATGAGCCTCTTATAGGATACGATCCTTTAATGGTGAATCTTCAGGAACCCATATTAGATTCTCGAATCTGATCCCTCTATCCATTCCCAATGAAAGATGAGTCTGTGGCTTCTTCATCAAGCCCTTCATCTTGTCAAGCTCCCCACTGGCCAGCTGTGCTGTTACGATTTCACCCAAAAAATCTGACTTTATTTGAATGTTGGCCAAACAAACTCGATCCTCTAATGGCTGTGGAGTCCACTCTACTAGCTCTTTTAAACTCATCTACTGACTGGACAAAACAGTTGCACATCTGAGCTGTTTTTGACTTAAACCATCAGCTACGACATTCACCTTTCTTGGATGATAGGCGATGGTGAATTCATAATCCTTCATGTACTCCATCCATCGTCGTTGGCGTAGGTTGAAGTCTTTCTGGGTCAGGAGGTACTTCAAGCTCTTATGATTAGTGAGGATCTCAAAAGTAGCACCATATAGATAATGCCGCTAAATCTTCAAGGCATGGATGATGGCAACCAACTTTAGGTCATGTGTCGGGTAATTCACCTCGTTGGGCTTGAGTTTTCGGGAGGCATATGCAACCACATGCCGATTTTGTTCCAACACACAACCAAGTCCCATCTTGGAAGCATCTGTGAATATCATGAAACCCTCATTACGAAAAGGTAGAGTCAAAATTGGTGCAGTGGTCAGCTTCTCCTTCAGTCCTGGAAACGAGCCTCACACACATCAGTCCACACGAACTTCACATCCTTCCATGTCAACATGGTCAAAGGAAAGGTCGTCTTGGAGAAATCCGTGATGAAGCGTTGATAGTATCCTACCAACCCCAAGAAGCTACAAATTCCCGAGGGATTCTTCGGTGCAAGCCAGTCTCAAACTGCTGACACTTTAGCTAGATCTACGGCGATCGTTCCTCCTGAGACGATGTGTCCGAGGAACATGACTCAGTCTATCCAAAACTCACATTTGGAGAATTTTCCGTAGAGCTTCTGCTTTCTTAAGATATCAAGGACTTTACTTTTGTGGTCTCAGTGATGATCTAAGTCATCAGAAAAGACCAAGATGTCGTCTATGAACACTATGAAAAATGAGTCAAGGAAGAGTTGAAACACACTATTCATAAGGTTCATGAATTCACTGGGTGCATTGGACAAACCAAAAGGCATAACCACAAACTCATAGTGGCCATAACGTGTTCTAAAAGTGGTTTTTGGGATGTCCTCATTCTTGACTCTCAACTGGTGGTAACTTGATCTCAAGTCAATCTTGGAAAAGACTCGAGCAAACTTTAATTGGTCAAACAAGTCATCTATTCGAGGTAAAGGGTATTTGTCCTTAATGGTAGCCTGATTGATCTTCTAGTAGTCTATGCACATTCGGAGCGAACCATCCTTTTTCTTTACAAAAAGAACCAGTGCCCCCCATGGTGATGTGCTAGGGTGGATAAAACCCTTGTCTAGAAATTCCTACAGTTGTTTCTTCAACTTGAGCAACTCAGTAGGGGCCATCCTATAAGGCACTCTTGAAATAGGGCTTGTCTTGGGAGTTAGCTCTATGGAAAAATCTACCTCTCTCTCGAGAGGAATCTTAGGTAGATCGTCTGGGAAAACATATGCATAGCTCCTGACTACCTCTATTTCCTCTAAGGGTTGCACCCTGGGTTTTGGCTTGATAACTACTGCCAGGAAAGCTCGACACCCTTTACTCATCATCCGCTCTACTTTCAAGGATGACACATACAGGATGGTGGGGTCATCTTTCCTACCCCTAATTATAAAAGGTGGGTGACCTGGTTTGTAACATCCCTAACCTGGGTTATGCTTTAACCCTAGATGTTTTGTTCAAGAAAGATAATTATTTTCTTGCTCTTATCTTTCGAGAAGTAATTACGGCTCAAGAGGAACTTATGTTTCAATTTTAGTCCTTTTTGAATAATGTTGAAAACAATGTTTTTGCCCATTTTGGACTAAAGTGCGGATTACCCAAGTTGAGGGGTTAACTTGCAAATGTTACATGATAAAATGTTCCTCAAGTTTTGAAGCATCATAGGTATGGCTTGTGGAAGCCTGAGCACCAAGAAAGAGCTTATTAAGCAATGTTTTGCATTAAAACCAAGTTTTTGTGTAATGTGCAATTTACCCAAAAACTAGGGTTCAATATGCAAAATACCACTTCTAGAGAGTTCCTAATGTTTCTTGGTATCAATTAGAGACAAGAAAATCAGAGGGGTGTCTCATTTGAATCTCTTTGTGGGAGAGAGAATCTTGATATTAAAATAATCAAGATTTAAGCATAATTGAAACCCTAATTCAATTTAATGCAAAAATAAATATATTAATGGAAGTGCCCTTCAACCAAAAATGTGATGGTTGAATTTATTTAAGTATGTACGTCCTTGTTCCTTGCAATGGCACCGAAATATCTAAAGTGAGTGGAGACCCCACTCACATTAGTTAAAGAAAAAGTAATATCCACCAATTTTTGGATATTATTATTATATTGATTAAGGTGCTTAATTGTTTTCTTTTAATTCATGGATAAAGAAGAGGATTTCAAAGGGGAGGATGATGGTTTCATATGCAAGGAAGTGAGGGGGATAAGTGGCACCAATTTAGGGAATTGAAGGATTTTTATAACACTTTCTCTCTCTTGAATTTCCCTTATATACACTCCATTCTTTCACCCACATGAAAGGCTTTTTCGACTCTTCTTTCTTTACTTGCTTTAGCCGAGAACAAGGGAGCTTAGGAGCAATAGGAGGACGTACCCAAACCTGTAGGTGAGCTCCTTAATCATCTTCAACCTTGATTTCATGGTGGAAATCGAAATTCAATGCTTATTTTCTTCTTTTCTCCATTCAATCATCAACTTTAGCCATTCTTTTCACTCAAAGACTTGAGGACGGACCTTGAGAAGTTGAGAAAGCTTCATTCACCATTAAATATGTGAATATTTAAGCTTTTATTCAACTTTGAAGGTGGGTTATATAACTTGAACCCTTAAATATCATTATTGATTTCATTTCTTCATCATATGTTGATTCCTTTTTCTTTCCCGAATTTCATTTTGATTAATTGTTGAAATCACCACAAAGATCACAAAAAATTTCGAAGGTTTCAAGCTTGAAGATGACGATGTCATCTTAGCACACACCTCAAGAAATATCAGGTCCAAACGGTTTCAACTTGAGACCAATCGGTCTCAAGATCGATTGAAACCAAACGGTCTCAAGACTGTTTGGGTGCAAACGGTCTCAAGACCGTTTCGGATCAAATGGTATCAAAACCATTTGGAGATACTTGCTGATGTAGTTGGATGTTGATCCAATGGTTCTAATTGATTGACTCATAATAAATTTAGTGATGGATTATCCACTAATTACAAACTCTAATCGGGATGAAGTGTTGAAACCCTAATTGAATTGAATCAATTTCATGGTTGATGGGCCAAACGCTATCAAGACCATTTGAGTCCAAACAATGTCAAGACCGTTTGGAGGTCAAGGGATGTGATGGATGGTTGGAGATCCAAGGGTTATAATTTGAAGTACTCTCAATTGTCCAATTGATGAATGATTCAATGAAGCAAACCCTAATTGATTGGTTGAAGGAAACCCTAGATGATTCTTTTAGTTTCAAGGTAGTTTGGACCAAACGGTCTTGAGACCGTTTGAGTCCAAATGGTCTTGAAACCGTTTGGAATCTAGCGGTCTCAAACTGTTTGAAGGTCCAATCGGTTTTAAGGTTGATTTATCCAATCGGTCTCAAATGTTGATGGGTCCAATCAGTTTCAATGTACATGTGATCAAACGGTTTCAACGGTTGAGTGCCCAAACGGTTTCAAAACCATTTGGAGGGAAAATGGTCTCAACCCTAGATGCCCCAAATGGTTTCAAAACTGTTTGGAGGTCAAACGGTTTCAAAACCCTCTGGAGGTTGAGGGGTCAAAACCGTTTGGAGGTTCAATGCAACCAAAACCATTTGAAGACCTAATGTGATGAAAGATCAATTAACCCCATGATTATTAATAATGTATATCAAAGATAATTACAAAGATAGTAGTACTACCTTGTTTAATTCAGTCAATTCAATTAGTGATTGTAATACCCAGTTGAGTTTGCTCGCAAGGGGAGGGCGGGATGAATAAGATAGCCTCCCGACTTTTTATTAAAAAAAGATAATTACAATGGTTGTACCTTTAAGGTACTAGGGTGATTAGTACCCTTAGAGGGGTTAACCTTTGATGCTTATGGAAGAAATATCTCAATACACTATGCTAACCCTAAATGTATGTACTTGAATGAAGGGTTGACCTAATCTAATAAAGCTTAAAGTAATCAACATCCTAGAGAGGATGAGAAAGAGAAGAATTCATACATGTATAATAATCATGTAGTGGTTAAGCCTCAACACTTTCAACATGAATAAAATATGTAATTAGGGTATGATCCTTGATAAAGAGGTCATGAAACCCTAATCGAGAAGGTTGATGAGCCCTAACCCTAATTTAGGGCAATGCTTGGTGAAACCCTAATCTAGGGTAATGGTGTAACCCTAAATAGGGTGAAGGTATGTGAAACCTTAATTTTGGGTTATAGTGCATGAAACCCTAATCTTGGGCAATATGATGATAAACCATAACCCTAATTTTGGGTAATGGGATGAGTATCCCTAATTGACATGAATTGGGAAACCCTAACCCTAATAAGGGAATAGTGATGCTACCCTTACATTGCATAATGTTGATATGTAATTGATATAATTGTTATCATGTGTACTAACCATGCATGTATCATGAGATGTTGGGTATAGCCAGGTATAAGCTATGATGTTTTATTATTGAAATTTTTTTATGGGCCTTGTGAGCCATAATATGCTTTGTTGCCTAGTAAGAGGTACCAAGAGATTAAATGGGACTTGAAAGCCATGTGAGATGCTTGTGTAGCAAGTATCATGTTTACCTTGGTCAGATGACCTGAAGGTATTAGTTACCTGATAAGTAGTAACAAGTGTTTCTTGATGAACTAAGGGTTTGAATACCCATATTCCATAATCATGATGATGAGATGTTAAGGGATGAGAATGCCCATGATGTGACAAGGGATTGAGATCCCAATGTTTTATAAAGCTTCGAAAAGTACTTGATAGAAATATTACACATTCTTTGTAGCATTTGTTATAATAATTTATGTTTGAAAACCTGACTGATGCTAAAAGAATATGGTAATGTGCTTAATTAATCAAGTGAAATCTTATCATGTAGAGCCCTAGCCATAGATCCATCATCGTCAGTAGTTGGTGATGGTGAAATAGGTTTTCCCACGAGATTTCTTGGAGGGCATACTGTTGAGTATGTGGGGGTTATGGGCACGAATATCCTTATGCCCTAATGTGGGATTGATGTGAGATAAACATTAAATCCTTCATTATATGTGTCGGGATGGATGTATCACGAATCTCCTGATAATGTTAAGGCCGGATCGATGTGAGATAAACATGAAATCTCTCGATTGCAAAGAGAGTACAGCCGCCACTGTAACTCTATAGCGAAGTTGCCAGTATACCCTGGAAAGCTATTTAGCAGAGACACAAGATGTCTTGCATTTTGTACTCACACTGACTGAGGAGGATGAGGTCATGGAAATTCGGCTCTTCCTTAACCTATGTATGGAACCGATGCTTTACGCCATCATGGTCAGTTGGAGTATGAGAGGTATACCTCATCTCCTCAGGGCTTAAGTATGATTGTAAAATGTAATCAACCGTGTAGAGTATTTGCTTAAGGTTGAAATACGAGAATCATTGGTTGATGTTACCTTGCTTAGAACATCCTATATGTATAAATGTTATACATGTTCTTCAATTCCTTATTGGATAAGTGACATGCTACTTTATCAAGTTATAGTTGAAATGCTTTGAATAAGAATATTGCTCTAATCTATTTAGACATTGATTTATCTGTTGTTGAATATATATGATTCCTCTGTTCAGTTTTATTCTATCAAAACTACAATAATAATGTTTTTGGAATAGAGTTTTATCTCTCGCTGGGACTGGGTCTCACTCCGTTGGTCACCAACACTTTTTATGTAGACGTGGAAGAAGAGGCAGAAACCCTATAGTAGGGGAAGAGCAATAGCAGCAACAACAGGGAAAACAGTGATATTCTAGGTGGAGGCACTGACTGTCATATTTTGTATAGAGAGTCCTATGTGTCGTCTCTATACTCTCAGGTCCTCGGAGTTAGCAGTTAGTACTTTTAATGAATCGATCTAAGATTTTGGCTTGATGCCTTGAGGTTCTTATGCTGCCTGTGTATAGTTTTAATAGAGCAGTTGATGCTTGTAATCCTCGAGAAGGGATGGTACATGATATGTACTTATGAACCAGGATGTAAATAAATTACATTGGTTCTTGATAAAAGAGTTTTTCTGTGTTTGGATCTCTTTGTCAATGGTTTTAATTTTTAGTGATTTTTAGTAATCTGTTGTTAATGATTGCTTCCACTTAGTTAATGATATTTTGTTCGAACGGTGTATCACATGGTTTCTTAATGATCACTTTCTTATCCCTACAGTCAATATTGGCACTATAAGTATAAAGCCAGTCCATACCAATGATCACATCAAAGTCATTCATATCAAGAAGGATAAAGTCTGTAGGAAACTCATGATCTCGATATTTCATAGGTATCACCAGAGTTTTCAAAAGAGATGTAAAGATCCGACTACTTGGGGTTGTAACATCTAAGACATACCCTAAATCCTTGATATCCAAACAAAGCATAGTTGTGAGGTTTCTCGAAATGAAAGTATTAGTAGATCCAGAGTCAAATAAAGCTTTTACATTGTGTCCCATGACTTCAAGCATGCCTACATTGTTTTTCACCATACATTAGACCATTACATGCTTATCTTAAACATAACAGAAAACTCTTAAGGGTTATTACCCTCAATCAACCGATTAGCATCTGCTTGAGCCTCCTCATTATCAATAGCAAACACTCGATCTTCTCTTCTTTCTCCAATAGGTGGCGTGACAACTATAGGTGGGGATGCTACTGGTCCTGGTCCTCTTGAATCTGGTAGAGGGAAAGCAACTTAGATATGTCCCTCTTGTTGGCATCGGTAGCATGTCTTCTTCTTATAGCGGCACTCACCAGTGTGCCCTTTTCCGCAGGTGTAGCATTGAGATCATTTGATCTCTTGATGGGGTTTCCCTTTTCCTCCATCTCTTCCTTTGGCATGGTTATGCCCTTGACCTTTCTTGTGATTGCTCTTCTGGCCTTGAGTTCCTTTAGTGAAACCCAAATATCCCTTGGGTGGATTTTGAGCAGGAATCATTGTCCTCTTCATGTCTAGGGTAGTGTTGTAAGCTTTGGTGAAGGTTTAAAGTTTTCTTGCCATTACATGGGGCTTGATGGCAGGGTGAAGACACTCTATGAAGTGATCCACCCTTCTTTCCTCATCCATCATTTGCCAAAAATGCTCCAGGATTCGAAACTTACACCCAAAGTCTGCCATAGATGAGTTTCCTTATGTCATGTTGGTGAACTGCCTTTCCTTTTTGTTTCTTAGCTGAGACAGGGATGAATTTGGTGGTGAAGATCATCTTGAAATCGAACCACACCATCAGTTCTTTAGCCAAATCTCAATCGATGATGTGTGTTTCCTACCATATCTTGGTTGCTGCTTCTAGGAGGTGAGCAACAAAGAGGACTTTCTTGCTTGGTTGTACCTCAAGCATGCAAAATCCATTCTCAACTGCAAGCAGCCAAGTCTCTGCCTTGTCGACCACTTCAGACTTATCCTCTCCCCAGAACTTCTCAATGTTCAGCTTGACGAAGTCTAAGATGGTGGCTCCCAGATGAGGATGAATAGGAAGTGGCTCGCCATCCTCACCTCTAGCTATGTCTCAGAGGGCCAAAGCTCTAATGGCCTCTGTCAGCCTCTTCTGTTGCTCCATCCACAAGGCATCAGGGGTGTGAACCACCATCTTGGTCCTCTTCCATCTTGGCCTCCTCCTCGTACACATGTTGCTCCTCATACCCCTATCCCTCCTCTTGATCAAGGTTGCTGAAGGGTATCGTGTCAGGGTTAAGGGCCTCATGTGTAGTCTCTTCAGGTCTCTTCCTCTTCTTTGAGGATTCACCACTGTGGTTCCTCTTCCTCTTCTCGAAAAATAATTTTCCCTTGCGTGAAGGTCCACCACCATTGGTGACATCTGGGATAGCCACAGTCTTCACGCGAGCCATCTGCATAAACATACAAATAGACCTTTTAGTCTATACCCTTAAGCTAATTCTACTTATGTCGATGACGTCTTATTACGTACATTTTATTAGTTTGATGGAGGATTCTTTAATCCTTAACATATTGACCCATACCACATGAGGGTGAGGAATAGAGAGAAAAACCCTAACCCTTAAAATCCTTAATAGTTTGTGTGATGAGAAGGGATGAATAAGATGAGAGAGTCTTAAAGGTATCTTATTTCGAGTCAGATCCTAAGACATTGGCCAGGCAATCACATAGATCTGGGAGTCCTTGTATTCTGACTAGTAGTGCAGAGGAAAATATTGCCAGCCCCTAGATGTGATCCTTTTCTAGACACCTATGTCTTTCGGATAATCCTCTAATAACTCCCTCGGTTCTACGAAATTTGTAAAATTTAATAATTATGAAAGATTAAATGAGGAACCTAGGATCTGATACCAAATGTAATGACCTCACCTCCCAGTAACCTACAATTAAGGGAGACCAAGAGGTCAGAGCCATTATCCCAATTTCCAGATCAAAGGTTCGACAAGTAATCAATAATAATTATCAAATTCTACCAGACTATACTGAAAAGCTTTGATAAAATAAAATTTTGCATACCTTGTAAAAAACTTGGATTTCTAAACTTCTATCCACATATGGAAACTATTCTAACTAATCCCCCTTGCACTTTAATTCATGTATTCACTATATGCCAAGTTAATATTTGTCCTTTTGGGATTTCTACCTAAAACGCAGACAAACAAAACGTCAGTCAGCATAAATGAATATGCCGGTATGTGGGGGAAACAATATTTGTGCAATTAACTGTAACAACATATTGCAGTCAATTATGACTTAACAAACAACTTTACTCTTTAAACATAACTTCTCAATCCATATATACCCTAGCCTCTGCGTTGTCCCTGCAGTTGACCTGGATTCTACCTTCCTTATGGTAGATCCCCATTAAACCCCTCATGATCCTACCTAACAGGTGAAATAATTTCTAGGGTTGATTCGCATGGCACTACCGATAGGTAGCCCACTCCTTAACTCATGGTGTGCTAAAGATTCGCATGGCACTACACGTGGGTAGCCCAATTTATAACTCATGATAACCTGATGACCTACTTAACAAGTAGGCCCTATACCAAGTTACCCTTTTCATCATTAGAAAAGCCACAGAGGAGGACTAGGATTTGAGCCAGTCATGTATATATATTTATGGTGATAATCATAGTCACTTTATAGTTTCATGAAAGAAAAGTCATCCAAGTAGTTATTTTCAAGCAACCAATAAAACATCCAGGAATCGCCATGAAACTAAAGTGATTAACCATAAGTGTAACCACATACCTGTGATTGCAGATTTTGAGACCAAATCAGTTAAGTAGAGAAAACCCAACCAAGCAAGCGAGTATGCACACAAATCCTAAAATAAACATACAAATTTCCTTTTATCAAGATTTATCCAAACTCATCTTGTTTCTTAGGATTTCTATTCTAATTTTTAGGGTTTCCTTTGAAATTAGGGTTTTGCCTCCACTTTTAATATTATAAACCCTAATTCAACAAAACTACATAAAAACCTTAAATTTCTCATCTTAACACTCCTAACAGGTTTAGGATCATTATATGGTAACATATTTCCATAAAATGATTTAAATAAAGTTTTTCTCTTCTTTTACCCAGAATTAGGGTTTCTATATGTATTATCTTTCATACATAAATTAAAACCTAAATTTGTCAAATTTTCATGTAAAATGGATTGAAACTCTATTTCACTATTCAATAGGTTAATAATTCTCAAATTAACCTCAAAGATTCATCCTTTATACTCAATTAGGGTTTCTAATTAACTTTTAATACCTTTTCTATCAAATTAACATACTTTTGCAAAATGATATAGAACTAGGTTACCAAAATTGTTTACCTTGTTTCTTGTATTTTCCTGATCAACTTTGATATATAAAGTTTATTAATTCGAGAATCCGAGAAATTTCTATGAATTTCGCAAGAAAAGCACTTTTCTAGAATATTCGAGCAGAGAGAGCTATTTACCAAAAATCGATGGCTGCCCGATCAATAGTTTGGTGACCTCCCCTTCTAATCGGATGCCTCACGTCACGTGCAGCTAAGTTAAGTCAGTGTGGCCTAGGATCGTTAGATTGGCACGTGGGACTACCGTGGATCGCTATCCAATAGTTGCCATTCGTCTTCCTTATTCTCTTCCTCGTGTGAGTCTACGGCGGTGCCGTGGCGGAGTTATCATCAGAGCGAGATCAATCCAAAGGTAGAGAGGGTGTCGGGGCTTGTGAGGCAGCCGATTGGGATAGTTGTGAGATGGAGAGTTGAGAGGCGGCCTTTTTATAGGACTAGGGTGGTCCCTTTTAGGGTTTCTCCAATGGCCGCCACCCTCTCCTTTAGGTGAATTGGGTGTTTCTTCTAGACATGATGAAAGCTCATCAACATAGGGTCGAGAAGGTTCAGGTTCCTCTCCCGGACTCAATGGGACTATTTCCAGGCTTGCACATGCCTTGGATCGCAAGAAAATCGATTGGGAAACTTCCCCATATTCAACCCATAATCTGAGTTCCTTTGGAACTAGATGATGCGCGGCCCTCATTGGATCAAGATCTAACAGCCCCAAATACTTGCGCTCAAATAAAAGGAATATAAATTCCTTTATTCAAGATAATTCCATATGTTTTAGGATAATTTGAAAAAGCCATATCTCTTAATCCGTAACACCTTTTTATCTCAAATTTTAAGGGAAACTCGCTAAATCCTTAATCTTTCATCATGCCAAATTTGGGATTATTATCTAAAGAAAATGGGTCCTTTTATTTAGTTGTAAGTCATCACTTAATTATATAAATTTTTCACATATTTTCTTTTTCCCTTGTCATTAAATTATCATCTTGGATTCCTTCGACCTCAAGGAACTGTAAAGGCACAAAATCTCACCTTGGTAAATATTGCTATGCCTTTTCCTCTTATTCTTTTATCTCTTTTCTTATTTATCCCTTTATTCAAATAAATTCCTTTTCCTTTTCTTTTTATTTCAATTGGGCTTAATAGCCACTAGATCCCATTAAGAAAACAAATAAGGCTATCATGCACGAAAATCATTCAATTCAAAAAAATCAATCAACCATTGATTTCATTTATATTTTAAAAGGAGATTTACAAATCTCATTACATGGTTTAGAAAAATGGGGTTATAACATTTATAATGAGTATTTTGTTTGAAAGAAGTTTCTTCAACACTTTCCCATTTGTTCTCTAAGTACATATGTAGGTGGATTCCTATCTACATCAGTGTACTTGGACAACTGTGAGGAAATTCCATCAATTATTGAAAACCAAATACAAATTATACTCTTACTAATGAATTAGGTGTTCAAGAATGGGATGTGTGGTTCACACATTCATTACTGAACCCTAAACCCTAATTTGTAAATAATCAACCCTATATCCTAGTCTGTAAACCCTAATTAACCCTAATCTGACAAACCCTAATCTCTAAATCCTAATCTCTAAATGATAAAACCTAAATGACAAAACCTTATTTCTAAACCCTAAATGATTAACTCTTGATTAAATACTTGTTTTCACTTTTATCATAGAATGGATAAATCATGGATGCCCATTCCAAATGGCTACTTCCCATAGTTCATTATTGGTGTTGATCAATTTATAAGATTTGCAGAGGAACATATGAAATGACCTGGAGATAGGTTCTATTGTCCATGTAGGAATTTCATTAACAACTTGAAAGTCGATATTCTTGATGAAATCAAAAGTGACATCATGTACACATGATTGTACATGGATATACATAATGGTATTGGCATGGAGATATTGTTACTATGAGATACCTAGATGTCGGTTGATGTACTTATGTTGAAGAAGTTGTCGACGATGATGTAGATGTGAATGACATGATTCCGATAGACATGGTTGATGCAATGCTAGATAGTTATATGGTAGAGCACACTATTCACCTTCCTTATTTAGAAACATTGTACATGATGCTAAGAGGACATAAAGGTTTACTAATTTTATGAAGCTGAGCACTGTGTTGAGATTGTATAATCTGAAGGTTAACAATATGTGGAGAATATTCACGTCATTGTTGTCTTTGTTCAAAGAAATTCTTCCTGAAGGCAACAAGCTTCCAATACCAATGTATGAATTGAAGAAAATGTTGTGGCCAATGGGAATGAAGGATAAGAAGATACAGGCATGCATGAATGACTATATGTGATCTTAAAAGGACTATGTCAGTTTGAAAGATTGTCCAAAATGCGAGGAGTCAAGGTTTAAAATGATGACTTTGGGGAAGTCCAAAACTGGCTCTCCTGCCAAGGTGATATGGTATCTACCTATAATACCACATTTTCAATGCTTGTTTGCCAATACCATGGAGGTAGATAATTTAATGTGGCATGCAGAGTCAAAGAAAAATGATGGGATTCTACAATAAATGTTAGATTCCCCACAATGGAAGAAGATTGGTTTATTGTACCCTGAATATGGTTAAGAAGTTAGGAATCTAAGACTTGGGCTTTATATTGATGGGACGAACCCATATGACACATTGAGAAGCCAACATAGCACTTAGTGTGTTATGATTGTTATATACAATCTTCCTCCCTGGTTGTCTATGAAAAATAAGTATGTCATGTTGTCATTGTTGATATCGGGCCCTAAACAACCAGGTAATGATATCAGTTTTTATCTTGAACCTCTAATTGATGAATTAAAGAAACTCTAGGGATAAGGTGTGATGACCAATGATGCTTCGCAGAGAGACACATTTGGTTTGTATGCTATGTTGTTTTGCACTATTAGTGACTTTCCATCATATGGGAATTTGTCTAGATACAACATAAAAGGATCCTAAGCATGCCCTATATGTGAGGAGAACAATGACTCATTGTGACTAAAACATAGCGGCAAGACCATATATCACAATCATCAGAGATTTCATCCAAAAGTTCATCCTTATCGAAAGGTTACACAAAGAATTCAATGGATTGAATGAGGAAAAAAGTGCCCCTAAACCTATATTAGGGGAGGTCGTTTATGAAAGAGTAAAATACTTTGTCAATGCAATTAGAAAGAGAGCACAATGTACTATTCTCACACAGAGTGATGAATCTTTATACAAGAAGAGGTCAATATTCTAGGATCTTCCTTATTGGAATTCTTTGGCAGTTAGGCATTGTGTCAATGTCATACATGTTGAGAAAGATGTCTATGATAACATCATTGGTACTCTGTTGAGTATACCAGGTAAGACTAAAGATGGTATCAAATCCAGAATAGATCTATGTGAAATGGGAAAAAGGTAAGAATTAATAATAGAATTTATTACATATTACCTCATGCTTGTTATTCATTGTCTAGAAAGCAGAAGAAAACTTTTTATGAGTGCTTGATTAATGTTAGCGTGCCAAAGGGATACTCCAATTTCTGTCGATTGGCATGAATGAAGGATCTGAAGTTGATAAGTTTTAAACATCGGGATTGTCACACTCTAATGCAACAAATATTGCTCGTCTATCTATATTGCTGAAGCAAGTAATTATGCAATCACCATGTTTTGTTTCATCTTCAACACTCTATACAAAGTTATTGATCCTATGAATGTTGATAAGTTGCAAATATAAGTGGTCATTACCCTGTGCCAACTTGAGATGTATTTTCCTCTTTCATTCTTTGATATCATGGTACATCTTTTTGTCCATTTAACTAGGAAAGTAAAAATGTTGGGACCATCTTTCTTGAATTTGGATGTATCCCTTTGAACTGTACGAGAGTGTTTTTAAAGGTGATGCTCAAAGCCATTATTGGCTTGAAGGGAGTATTGTTGAGGGTTATGTGGCCAGGGATATTATATACATTTGGAATGACTTTTAGAGTTGTAATGAAGCTTTTGGAAACGACAAGAATAATTGGAGTGTTCTGACAGAGGGACTTTAGGAGCACAAGTGAAAGCAATCATTTGTTGGATGTGGGAATAAGCACACTTGCATATTTTACACAACATCGATGAAGTGATTATTTATATCATCGAATATACCAATTTCTTGAAGGCAAAATATCCTCGAGCAAATTCAATGTGCCTTGCTAGAGCACATAATAAGACATTTATTAGGTGGTTTGAAGATAATGTCTTACATCAACTATCTCAAGCACCAAATAACATTGCTAAAGTTATCAAATGCCCCTCCTTTAAACAAAAAATGAATGTTATGACTTATGAAGGGATTGATATAAATGGGTTTTCATATTACAAAAAACCTGAAAATGTTAAAAATGATGTCCAAAACAATGGGATCACACTTCAAGCATATTCATTGTATATTCTAGTGTGAAGGATAAGAGTCCATATGAATCTAAAATGTCATATTGTAGTGTCATTGAAGACATATGGGAGTTTGAATACATATATTTTAGAGTTCTGGTCTTTAGGTGTAATTGGGTTGATAACACCAAAGGAGTTGTAGTGGATGAATTGGGTTTCACATTACTGAATTTTGAAAAGATTGGAGAGAGGGGCAAACTATTCATAATGGAATATAGGCAAAGCAAGTATTTTATATCGATGATCCCGCAAATAAAAAATGGTTGGTTGTTCTTCATGGAAAATGAAGTTCATTCCCAATCTTATAGATGAAGAAGAATACTATGACAAGTATGATGACTCCAGTCCATTCTCAGTTGGCTTGCCAACACCAAATGTCAAGACTAACATTGACTGTGTGGATATCTCACAAAAGGAATGTTAATTTATCCAAGAACTACTCAATATTATAGGAAAGTTTTAATCTTTTAAATGTTATATGTTCATTTACATTCTTTATCATTTATATTTTTTTGTTTCACTATTTTTTGATATTACATTTTTTCATATGGTATTTGACCATGAGTATGATGACCGTGATCATGATTACTATGAGGATGTGCACCATGAGGATGACATTGTGTAAGGTGAAAGATCTAGAGGGGTGTGAATAGAATTTTAAAATAATTTTAATCAAATTTAAAGTGAAGTGGAAATAAAAGAGGCAACCACAAGGGAGAGACGAGATTTAAAGTGGTTCTGTGTATGACGTCAGACAACTACCCAGTTGTTGCCAACTAGGATTTCCAACAAACACTTTTATTAATTTATCAGTGAGGATAAATTACAAAATGGTTGCTGCAACTAAATCCTCCTCTTTTCCATCCATTGAAGAGCACCACCAAACCTCTTCTTTTGTGGACTCCCAACGCTCTGCCAGACTAGGAAGATAATAGGATGCACCTCTTCTTTTACAAACTCTGAAGGCACCCCCAAATGAGGAAGAGAACTAGATGTCACTTCTTCTTTAACGGTCAAAGGAAGAGTACCGCCTCTTGTGGAATCCTAGACATCCTTCTCCACCGGAAGTAGCCCAACCACAATTACAAGAAGCAAAAATAAGATGGGAAAAAGGAGCACAACAGGTAAGTCCTGCAATGTCCTTATGAATCAAGATGATGGATCAAACCACTAACGATGTATCAAGGTTGAATGGTGGTAGACTAAGAAAAGGCTAGGACACAGAAGGATTTGGTGGGAATGGTTTGCAAATCGATTGCTATAGGTCTTATTTCTTAAGATGTAATGTATGCAAGTGTGTGCTAGGATGCACCTAGACCACTACTATCTATAGGAATGGAGTATAGGTGGCTAGTGCATCTTTGGGGAGAGTCTAGAGGGTTCTAAAGGGTCAAGTAGACGTTCCCTTGCAATAATCTAGAAACTCATTTTTGCAAATCAAAATTTTTAGCAATCTTATTATTTAGATCTAAGTTCAACATAGCAAGATTTGAAAGTAAAGCATATTTTTCTTTTACTAAAGCATCATAGTATACATGATTGCACAAAATATGTTGAGTTTGATAATCATTAAGTTTAGCAAGAATGCCAACCTTTTCTTGAGATAGAAGACTATTGTTATTTTTAAGAGCAAGCAATTTAGTCTTATGACCCCCAAAAGATTCATTTAAAGAATTATTCGAGTACTTCAGAGTATCATTATCAAAACTAAGATTATCCAAATCAACATAAAATTCATCAATAATTTTTGAAAATTTCTTCTTTTGTTTCTTATAGTCAATATATGTTGCATGAATTTCTTCAAGACTATTTACTCATTTTTCCTTAGATAATTAAAAAATATCTACCTCATTAGTTTCTTCTTCATCTTCCTTTTTCATGAAGCATTCCATCTTCTTCTTCACTGATCCCATTTTCTATGCTTGATTGGTCCCAAGGAGCCTTGTAGGAGTTTTCTCCCCTGTCTTTCTTCTTTGATGAGGAATTCTTCTTCTTAAGTTTTGGGCACTCAATTTTTAGGTGCCCATACTTTCCTCACTCAAAGCACCTGGGAGTACGAATATGTTTATATTTCTTACCATTTACAATTAAAGCATCTTCCTCATTTTGTTGCTTGTGTCAATTCTTTCTTGAGTAGTGATTTTGTTATGATGACTTGGAGGTGTCTTTAAGAGTGATGTCTTTCTTCTTCTCCTTTTGTTTTTCAGCCTCGATCTTTTCTTCTTCTTCTAGAGTAACTTCATGTGTTTCTATATGTCCAATGAGTTTCTCCATCTTGAGTGTTATAAGATCATTGGCTCATTTAATGGTAGTGACCTTGGATTTGTACATCATAGGCAATTATCTAAGTATCTTTGATACTTGATCTTCTTCACTTATATTCTTTCCCAAGGTGCTTAGGATGTTTACAATGTTAGAAAGTCTAGCATACATCTTTGCAATACTTTTTTTAGGTTGCATATGAAATAATTCAAATTTATTCTTTAGGATACCAAGCTTAGTATTTTTTACTTGTATAGTACCATCATGAGTTATGTAGAGCTTGTTCCATATTTCATAATCGGTATAGCAAGTGGATATATAACTAAATTCACTTACAGATAATGAACATTGAAGTATGCTTACAACCTTTGCTTTTAAAGTAGCTTATTTTACCACTTCTACATCCCATTGTTCTAGTTCATTCATAAGCTTGTAGGATCTAGCAATCATCTTCCACAAATCAAAAGTCAATCCTTGAAAATTGAATTGTATCTTCCTCTTCTAGTAGGTATAGTTTGTCCCGTAAAATATGGGTGGCCTACTCACATGTGTGCCTTCCATGTTGAGGTTGCCAAGTATGCCCTTACCCATTCTTCATGGCCTTTGATGGATCCTTGAACACCAATCTCTGATACCAAATGAAAGATCTAGAGGAAATTGAAAAAATCTTATAATAATTTTGTTAAAATTTAAAGTGCAATTGAAATAAAAGAGGCAACCACAAGATAGAGACAAGATTTAGAGTTGTTCTATCTATGACGTTAGTCAACTACCCAGTTGTTGCCAACTGGGATTTGCAACAAACACTTTTATTAATTTATCAGTGAGGACAAATTACAAAATGGTTGCTGCAACTAAACCCTCTTCTTTACCAAGGAAGAGCACTACCAAACCTCTTCTTTTATAGACTCCCAACGCACCATCGGACGAGGAAGAGAATAGATGCACCTCTTCTTTTATGGACTCCTGAGGCACCAACAGATAAGGAAGATAACCAGATGTCATATCTTCTTTAACAACTAAGGGAAGAGCACCACATCTTATAGAATCCTGGACAACCTTATCCACTTGAAGCAACCCAACCACAATTACAAGAAGAAAATATAAGATGGAAAAAAAGGAGTACAACAAGTAAGCTCTGCAATGTCCTTATGAATCAAGATTATGGTCCAAACCATTGAAGATGTACCAAGGTTGAATGGTGGTAGGCTAAGCTAAGGGAAGGACATGAAAGGTTTTGTTGTGAATGGTTTGTAAATGGATCTCTACATCTCTTATTTCATAAGATATAATATATGCAAGTATGCAAGTGTGTGCTAGGATTCCCCTAGACCACTACTATTTTTAGGAATGGAGTATAGGTGAATAGGGCATCTTTGGGGAAAGTCGCGAGGATTCTAAGGGGTCAACTAGACATTTGAAAGAAATTAATTTAGGTGCAATGGCTAGTTTGATTATAATGAAAACTTGTTCTAGAAACTTCTTTGGTTCACAATTTTCTCAAACAGATAGGTTCTCGGTTGACAAGTTTTTCAACCGAGCCAGGGCTAGACACACAATAGCTCCAATGGCTATAAGTTGATCTAACATTTTTAGTCAAAGGTTGCAATGGCTCTATCTCAGGCGATCATATTTTCGACTAAAAATGTGTTGGCCCATAAATTGTTTGACTCAAAATTTATTGTGAAATTTGATCTACTGAGTCCTCGAATGAACACTCTATCAATCAACAATATTTTTGACCGACTGAGTCTCAGTCCACAAAACTTTGACCGACATGCTGTAAAAGTTGGATGAACTTTAGAAATACTAATCTAATGATTTATCTAGTGTGACCTACCTATCCAAGACACTTGAGTATTGACATATGAAATGTTTTCTGATAGGTGGTGTTGTCTGAAGCTTGATTTTACATGATTTATAAAAACTTGTACATTTGAAATATAAATAGGCACATATTAACAATTATTCAAATACTCGATGTTCCAATCTTTGAGTTTACCAAAAAGGTTCTTGAAACACTAAAGTAGCATTTTAATTCCATAAGTAAGAAATGTTTGACATCATCAAAAGAGAAGATGAGCTAATGTCCTATTTAGTCAACATAAGTTGTATTTTTCTATTATATAGATGTTCATTTTACAATGTCTATCTTGTTGTTTTGTTATATTCTTTTGTCACATTTATAAGTTACATTTTTACATATTAACATTTAGCACGATGATGCTCGCCTTGAGGATGTGCCCCTTGTTGGCTAAATGGACATCATCAAAATCCCTTTGTTTTGAAAATGACAAACATTTCATTCTTGTGGATCTAACGTGCTACTTGAGTGTTGCAGGAACAAGGTGGATGACAAACCTTTGGAAGATCTATATGCTCAAAATGGTTTAATTTCATGATTGTAATCAAATGTAAAAACTTGTACAAGTATATAATGTACAAGTACTTAGATATCATGTAAATCAAGCATTTAGATTTTCCCTAGCCATTCACAACACTTAAATAGGTCATCCCCTATAATAGTGTCACATGGGCACACTCATACACACACTTAGTATTCATCCAGAACCACCAAATCAGAGATACTCTCGGTGGAACTCTTTGTCGACCGAGACAAGCTCTGTCGAACAACTTCTCGACCGAGAGTCTCCCGGGCTATTTCTTCTAATAGGTTCTATAGCCGTTAGACATAGTAGACAAGGTAGTTGGGAGTTGGAATCGAACGTTATATACACTTGCTCTAGACCATCCCTTGGTTGACAAAAACTTCGACCGACGGACTCTCGGTCGACAAACTTCTCGACTGAGAAGAGTTTTGTCTGCACTTTTCAGAACTAATCAACTAGCCATTACAGATGCAATTAGTGGACAACTAACAGTTAGTTGAGAACTAAAACCCCCTAGAAAGTGTATAGAATGACCTTAAGCACTCATAGGTCATTCCTATATATAGGACATTCCTTAGGACACCTAAACACACTTGTGCAACACTTGAGCATACATATTTGCAATTCAAAATCCATTCTAGTGAGCAATTGAGCAACTCCAACATTTTCTATTCATTTCCATTGATCCAGTTTCGTGTCCTATAGGCTAGCATCTCCTACCCACTACACTTACACTTTCATACACATTGGTTAGGAGATCAAAATGCTTGATATAGGATTCAAGCCTTGTGCTAAAGTGGTAATTGTATTTTCCTTTTTCCTTTCTTATTCCTTCTTATCTACTTTGTACTCTCCTTGCTACTCCTAGGTTGGAGGTTGCGGATTGGAGAGGGTTTATCTTCTCAGGTGGAGAAGGGTCTTCTCAGGAGGAGAAGGTGGACTTTGGACTAATTCTAGAAGGTCTCAACGGTAAGCTATTTCAAGGAGGAAGGCTACTTCAAGGGAGAGCTTGAAGTTACTTCAAGCGAAGGCTGCTTCAAAGTTGGTGAGATGACTTCGGGGTGAAGGCTATCCAAAGAGTTTGGGAAGGTAGTTGTATTTTATGTAACATCCTTGCAAGGTAATAAAATATAGGTGCTTTTAAAATCCTGGTTGGGAGTAACCGGGTAGTTGACTGACTCCCTTAATATTTTCTAAGGGTGGAACCACTCTAAACCCTATGTCCCCTTGTCTAATCTTTTGTGGTTGATTGTTTGAATTATTATTTTTAATCTTCATAAAAACTCTATTCACCCCTCCTCTACTGGTTTTTCAATTGGTATCAGAGCAGGCTTTAAGGAGCTCTAATCGAGTCTTGAAGATGGAGGGTGGTGATCTCTACAACCTCTACAAAGAAAGGAGAAATGTGAGTCAACCTTTAAAAAGCAATAGGTGGTACTTTGAATGTGAAGAAATGGGGCACACAACACTTAGCTGTCCAAAGATGATAAAGAAAGAAAAGCTCCATAAATCTAGAACTCACCACAAATAGGTATGTTGTCTTATTGCTACAATAAATGAAGAAGAATATGAGGTAAGTCTTTTTTATTTATCAAAAGAAGATTTAGTTGCTAGCCTTCAATAAACACATGATAAGTATATCGAGTGCAAGAAGAAATTAAAGAAATCTAATAAAGCAAATGATGAGTTACATGCTAAACTTCTTGCTCTCACATATGAAAATGAAGATCTTAAGGAAACATTAAACTTAACTATTAAAGACCATGATATTAAGCTGAAATCAATAGAGGAAAATTGCAATCTTCTCTCTCTAGAAAAGATAAACTTGCAAGCCCAAATTAATGATCTTCAAAAACAACCAATTTTATGCACTAATCTAGATTATGATGCTCTTATTAAGGAAAGAGATGTTTATCATCTGATCTAGATCAAGCAAAGTTAGATATCAAAAAGAAAATGGATGTGATTGCTGAGTTACAAAAAGAAGTTAGTAGCATGAGAAATAATGGTATTCTTGATAGGATCCTAAAGAATTCTTCTGGTCATATTGGAAGAAGAGGTTTAGGATATGTTCCAAAAGAAAACCCTTATCATCCTAAACCTAGAAGAACTCAAGCACCCAAGACAAAAACCATATTTGTACCCAAGAACACAAATCAAAACCCTAGGAAGAGAAATGAAATTGATTCTATATGTTGTCATTACTGTTTACATCTTGGACACTATTCATTTTCTTACCCATACAAGAAAAAGGATGTTGATCTAGTTTGGGTTCCTAAAACTTAGAGACTTTAATTTGATTAGCTGAGATTTGACCTAAAACATTATTTTGATATTCAAATGTCTTATCTCAACTAAATTGAGCATTAACTTGTATAATTTTGTAAAACTGATCTATGTTTTTACTTGAAAACAACTACTGAAAATAGTACAGAAACAATCTCGGTCGAGAAAGTTGTTGACCGAGACAATATCGGTCGAGGCATTAGTCAACCGATAGGATTTTTGCCTTAAATCTATTTTTTTCTGGAAAAACAATAACATTCTCGGTCGAGAAAGTTGTCAACCGAGATAATGTCGGTTGAAAATTTGTCGACTGAGTGAAACTCTAACAGAACTGTTTAATAAAAACAAGACACTTCAATTGCAATCAACTTAAGTATGTAATGAACTTTACATATTCTTATGCTTAGCTTATGGAAAATGATATTCTTGTTATAAATGATAAATTCTCTATAAGCTATGTTTCAAATATTCAATTAAGTAGATCATTGAAAATGCTTAAATTGGAAATCTACAGAAATTGCCTCTTGGTTGAAATCAAGTTTGACCAAGGGGCACCCAGGTCAAAGTCAAGGTCGACCTAAAATAAGCTTGACAAAATGCTTAATTGTAAATCATTTCCTTGCACTCAATCTTAGTATATTGAAAACACGATTTTAGTGCATAGCTCTCATAAAAGGTTAACTTATTATGATATAATGCTTATTGTGACCTTAGAATCCTTAAATTATCTTGATTATAAGATTAACGGGGAGCTCAGAAAAACTATCTTGACTATAACATTAAGAAGGTGCTCACAAAACTTTGTAAACATCATAAAGAAAATTTGGAACTAGTTATGACCTTAGTATCTTTAAAGTAAACTTGGAGCCTACAATATTTATGAACATAATGGAATTATCTAAACAAATTAGGGCTTAACATCCCATGCATTTGGTTAGAGATACATTCATTGATTCTACTATAAGCTTTAAAGAATCTCATATCATTTTAGGGCTTAACATCCCTTGTAAATGGTTGAGAAACCATTAAATATACTCATGAGCTTAAAGGATTCTCATGTCATTTTCAGGGCTTAACCTCCCTTGTAAAATAGATGATAAATCAAAACACATATGCCATGAATCTAAAAGGATCTCATGTCATTTCAAGGCTTAACATCCTTTACAAATGATTGAGAAATAAATTGTGGCTAAATTTGACATAAGTGGTTTGCTTTGAGTATCAAATTATCAAATTAAGGGGGAGTAATAAAAGTCATACTTAATGATTATCTTGGTTATCTTTTTGAAATGACAAAGGGGGAGAAATAATATAAAATAAAAAATATAAACTAAAATGAGTTTCATAATCTCTCAGTCAGCACACACTTGCAAACAAGAGAATGGCTACAAAAGGTAAACTTCAGGTATGAAACTCATATGATTTATATTTCATTATTTTATATTTTATAAATGTTTTTCATCTTCAAAAAGGGGGAGATTGTTGGCTAAATGGACATCATCAAAATCCCTTTGTTTTGAAAATGACAAACATTTCATTCTTGTGGATCTAACGTGCTACTTGAGTGTTGCAGGAACAAGGTGGATGACAAACCTTTGGAAGATCTATATTCTCAAAATGCTTTAATTTCATGATTGTAATCAAATGTAAGAACTTGTACAAGTATATAATGTACAAGTACTTATATATCATGTAAATCAAGTGTTTAGATCTTCCCTAGCCATTCACAACACTTAGATAGGTCATCCCCTATAATAGTGTCACATCGGCACACTCATACACACACTTAGTATTCATCCAGAACCACCAAATTAGACATACTCTCAGTCGAACTCTTTGTCGACTGAGACAAGCTCGGTCGAACAACTTTTTGATCGAGAGTCTCTCGGGCTATTTCTTCTAATAGGTTCTATAGCTGTTAGACATAGTAGAGAAGGTAGTTGGGAGTTGGAATCAAACGTTATATACACTTGCTCCAGACCGTCCCTCGGTCGACAAAAACTTTGACCGACAGACTCTCGATCGACAAACTTCTCGACCGAGAAGAGTTCTGTCTGCACTTTTCAGAACTAATCAACTAGCCATTACAAATGCAATTAGTGGACAATTAACGGCTAGTTGAGCACTAAGAACCCCCTAGAAAGTGTCTAGAATGTCCTTAAGCACTCATAGGCCATTCCTATAAATAGGACATGCCTTAGGACACCTAAACACACTTATGCAACACTTGAGAATACACACTTGCAATTGAAAATCCATTTTTGTGAGCAATTGAGCAACTCAAACATTTGCTATTGATTTCCATTGCTCCAATTTCGTATCCTATAGGCTAGAATATCCTACCCATTGCACTTACACTTTCATACACATTGGTTAGGAGATCAAAACACTTGATATAGGATCCAAGCCTTGTGCCAAAGTGGTAATTGTATTTTCCATTTTCCTTTCTTATTCCTTCTTATATGCTTTGTACTCTCCTTGCTACTCCTAGGTTGGAGGTTGCAGATTGGAGAGGGTTTATCTTCTCAGGTAGAGAAGGGTCTTCTCAGGAGGAGAAGGTGGACTTTGGACTACTTCTAGAAGGTATCAATGGGAAGCTACTTCAAGGAGGAAGGCTACTTCAAGGGGGAGCTTGAAGTTACTTCAAGTGGAATCAAATAAAATGGGTTCCATGAACTAATTTTGTACCAACTTCCAAAAGTGTATAAATATTCTTACTTTAATGTAATTTAACACATAAAAACCCTAATTTTATAAGATTGATGAAATTGATGAGTATATCTTGATTAATCAGTAAAGTTTAATCCTTTAAGATAAAAAGAACACCTTAGATTTAATTTAGGTTAAATAGTTCATATGTTGCCAAAATTAGGATTTCCTAGGATGTAAAGTTTTTACATGTGATAATCAAGGTTTGGAAAGCCTAACTCTAATGAAACCCTAACTTGACCCCAAAACCCTACTTAGAGCCCAAGTCTTTCATAATAGATTTTTTTAAAAAAATGGTGATTCATTCATCCTGTTTCCTGGGTTCAAACCTATGACCTATGGATTATACATCGATACTTTTACCAACTGGGTGCCACATCGTAATAGATATTTGTGAACACAACAGTAATACTTGGGTGTTATGCATTAATTATAGGGTGATTGCTTGAGTGATTTCATATGTATTGGTTTCTATTATGCCTTACGTAAAGGAAGGTATGTGGTTATGCCTATGAATACTCATCTTATCAACTTCTATAATTTTCCAAAGTTTCCGAATGGATTTCCATTAAACTGTTTGATTGTTTATTTACTTCCTACAATCTATATATGAGTATCATCTTATATAAATATAACTTGATCAAACCCTAAATAGTTATCTCTCCTGATTTAAATGAGCACGGAGTGAAAGAAGTCATTATTGGAATGACTAGTGATCCAACCTAGATAGGAAGATCACCATAGGCCAAGCCCAAAAAGGAATCCAATATAAATCCAAGCTTGGAAAGGAAGGTTTTGAGAGTCCACTGTAGGGACCAAAACCTAAAGAGAGGGTTCCCCATAAAGGCTTCCCTAAAGAGAGGGAATACCACATAGAGTGAAAGGATAAGGGTTGAGAAGTTATTACAGAAAATGCAAGTTTGATTTTGTAACATTAATTGCTATTATGGAGGATTATATCGTTACACCAACATGCTCATTTTTGTTACCCCCACATACTCAGTATATGTCAATATACTGACTGTGTTTTTGTTTCATGCCATTTTAGGGTAAACTACAATTAATCGGAAGGATGGACATCTAGAGAAGAAGGAACCAAAAGAAAAGATGCTTAATGCTATCCTGGAGTATTATAGATAGTCAGATTTACTTTATGTTCCAAACATTAGTTTTCCCTTTCCATGTAACTCCTTGGAGGAGAATCTATCTTCATATTGTTACCAAACTCTTTTCCATTCAATGAAATTTATAATTATTTTTTGTTACTTGCTAAACCTTGATCCTAGAATTATGATAATGGTCCTTGCCCTCTCATTCCACCTTAATTAGGGATAACAAGGGGAGGGAGTCCTTACACCACCTCAATACCAAGTAAGTATTTGACAAGGACACGATCTTTGATCTAAAATGTGCCTCAAAGAAACTATTTCAGATGTGCAATTACTTGGGGTGATCATCACCTATAATAAGATTGTCATTAACATAGATAATTAGAGAGATGTGACCAAGGGATCCATGCTGGTATAGGATGAAGTGATCTAGACTAGATCATTATATGCCAAATGCTCGAACAATTTCATAGAAATTTCTGAACCACAGTCATTGTGATTGTTTAGACCATACAAATATTTATGAAGTCGATAGACAAGATGAAACCCCACCTGAGAAAATAACCTAGGTGGTTTCTCCACATGTGCTTCTTCATAGAGTTTTCCATGAAGGAAGGCATTCCTGATGTCTAGTTTATATAATGACCATGAGAAATTAGTAATGAATGAGATGAAAATATGAAAGATGTCATCTTGGTCATGGAAGAAAAAGTCTCCAGGTAATCTTCCTTGACTTTTGTGTATCCTTTCACGACAAGTATTACTTTACGTTGGTAAATAGTCCCATATGGACCCACTTTGACTGATAAAACACATATGCAACCAACTACTACTTTATCTAGTGGAATGGTCACTAGACTATGTGTGTCACATCTCATCCTCCATAGCTTGTTTCCAACATGGGTGATTTAGTGAAACAGAGGTTGTATAAGGTATTAGGATAATAGATAGATTGAAAATAAAGGTATGATATAGAGAACACAAGCAATCATAAGACAAAAAATAAGATATAGGACAAGTGGTGCATGAACGCTTTCCTTTTCTTTGGTTAGTAGGTTGACCATCTGGATCTTGTTGACATATAGAATGTCCAGCGGTAGTAGTGATTGGAGAAATATTAAACGATGCTCCGTCAATTTGTACCTATACCTACTTATCCAAAGAACTTGCATGATTAACACCTATACTTATATGTGGGTCACTAAAATTAGGTGATGAACTCCGTGTAGGGTCCACAATAAATAAAAATATGGGATGTCTTCAGTTTGTGAATAAGTTTGAGAGGTTTCTAATATTTCAAAGGAGTTTCTTCATCCTACACAAGAAAGTGATGTGTTTTTGGATTATAGAAACGATACCCCTTTTGAGTTTTGGAATATCCAAGAAAAACAAACTTTGTTGCTCACTGATTGAGCTTATCATGGTCATTAAATAACTCATGAAAAAATTAACACACTCAAAGATTTTAAGATGAACATTATATAGTTGGTGGTTATGATATAAAATATAAATGAAATCTAATTGTTCAATATTGATGAAGGTGTGAAATTAATAAGACAAGTAGGAGTTAGGATAACATCTCACCAAAAATCTTAAGGGACATTCATATGTTGAAGAAGAGTTCTTCATAGTTTTGATAATGTGCCTATTTCTCTGCTATCCCTTTTGTTGAGAGGAATGAGGATAGGAATATTGATAAATAATGTCTTTATTCAAAAGAAATGAGTTGAGTGCATAAGTGAAGTACTCTTTTTCATTATGAGTCAAAAAAAATGTTTACTTCGTGCAAATTGTGTTTCAATTTTAAGAATTTTTTTTCATTATAGATAAAGATTTAGATCGATCGTTCATGAGATACAACCTATCCATTCTAGAAAACTCACAATAAAGTAAAAGATATCAAACCCAAGTATGAAGGAGATTGTACTATGTCACCAAACATATGAGTCAACTATATGAAAATAGAGCATGCAAACATAACATCTACAGATGGAAAACTAGATATATGATGCTTCCCTAGTTGACAATCATCACAATCAAGTTTATATATATAGGAAAATTGAGGATACAAAATGTGAATATACTCGAGAGATAAGTGACCAAGGCGAGTATGGATGTATTGCAGACACAACAATGCAAGCCTTTGGAACCCTATCTAGATATTAGAGACCAGATTTTGCATACCCACCACCAATCCCCACCTTAATTTGAAGGTCATGTATCATTAATCTAGATCAAAAGTGATATAGTCACAAATAGTATTTGTTAATTTACTAATATATAGTAAATTAAAGGGAAAGGAATGAATAAAAAGGGTGAGGTATAAGTTGATATGAGGTAGGGGTGAGATGGTCATAGTACCCTAAATGACAACCAAAGATCAGTTCATAATAGTGACCTTAAAGGTTCTATTTTGTGGTGGAAATATTGAAAATAAATCTCGATATACTTCTAATATGGTATGTTGCAAAAAAATTGGGTATCTAGGATGATGAACATGTGTTTGTGGATTGAGTTTTGTAGGCTATAGAAGGATTTGATGTTCATGTCATCTAAACATATGAAGAAACAAATAAGGATTCTTGTTGAGATGCCTAGATCTAATGGAGTTGACTGTACTTTTTATCACTCATAATGATTTGATGAGGAGTTAGCTCAGTAAAAATTTTAGTTGTGGTGAGGTTGGTAGTGATAGTATGATGTGGGAAGCCATGGAAAGTGTAGCACATCTCCTTCTACTGCCCCTTTTTGCCATAGTGAGTGCAGTTAGGTCATTCTATACTCCCATGAGTACATCATCCCTCTCTCCCACAAGGGACATGTTCTCTAGTAGAAAGATTGGCGGTATTTTGGGAGACAAAGATAGATGAATCTATGACAGGATTGGCTAGAGATATTTTCTCAAGGACGGCTCTAGAAACATGTTATTATGCTTCTAACAAGGAGGGAAGCTTTTTCTCTAACAGAATCTTGCTTGTAACTCTATCATATTCCTTGCAAACGTCATCAAGAAACTTGATCATGCCCATCTGGGTTCATGACTTTTGGAGGTTGACAAGGCCTCTGTGGAAGGGAAGGATTCTATCTACATCATCCATGATGTGAGTGCCCTCTTTGAAGTAATGTTGGAGACTCTTATTCTCCTAATGAAGATTATACATCTCCACCATCATGTCATAAATTTGATAGATGTTGTTGGAGTACATCGGTTGAAGATGATTGCAAACCAACTTGTCAGTTTAGTAGTCCGTGTTGTCAATAACATTGGGCTCCACTGAGTTGGAGTATAGAGGAGACTAGAATCATGTTGTTCCCACTATGGAAGAGAATCATCAGTGGTATGTCCTTTCGTGAGATGTTTTCCTTTCCCTTGATCTTTGAACCATATGGTGATCTTGTGACTCCACTAAATGAAGTTGCATCAATATAGTTTGTTCAAGGTGGTGACAAAGTTTTTGACAAGAATATGTGTGGATGGCAGAGGCTTAAGCTATAAAACAATCTGTTACTTGGTAGACATGGCATGTAAGCCAGAAGTGGGGGTAAAACCTAGTGATGACATCGAGTGTTGGATAATAATATAGTGTGTCACTGACTTCCATAAGGTGTGGTGACAGTTTGACATGATGTATTGTGATATTTCTACTTCCATCAAGTGTGTTACCCTAATGGAGACAATCTGTGTTGGGAAATGGCATGACATGTCACTATGTGTCTATAGTTTCCAAAGATGATTCTATATCTAGAGCTCTTATAGGGATCTTCATGCACATATGTTGCATGAGGGATAAGGGAGAAGAAGGGACTAGCATGGAGATGACTTCCATGGATATGGATCTAGGTGGGGATGATTCCACCATAGAAATGTTTCTATAGAAATGACTTCCACGAAAACTAAGATTTGCCAGAGATGACTTACATAGTGGAGAAGAAGTAGTTGGCAAGGATGATAGGAAATATATTGTCACCTCTTAGAGAACACGTCTTCTTATTTCTAAGAGAGAATAGTGATGCTATGATGCCATTTTTATTAGAAAGAAATAAGAGAATATCTGGTTTGTATTATAGATAGAAGTGATAGCCTTTATATAGGACTATGGGTGTCTTCCAATACCCACTTATACAATGTTGAACTAATCCCAATATCCAATGCATATATAGCATTATAAACTTAACAAAGATAAAGACAATTCAATTAGGATAAATCATTTAAAATATAGAAATTATTTGAAACATTATAACTTGTTATATTAAATAGATCATACACATCACTATCAAATAAATAAAAATTATTTTAGGATTGTTAAATAGTATGAGATGGGAATGATACACAATGTTTTTTCCCATTTGACAAGCATCACACAAAATAGAATCTTGAGTTTTTCTAGAGAATGATGGACAAAGTGTAGATATACTTGTAGAGGAGAATCCACAATAAGTTGAGAAGGGGTAGAGAAGTAGTATATATGACCATAATGCACTCCCTACCCAACAACAAATTCATCCAGTATAAGAAAAAATCAGAAGGTCCAAGGGTTACAAAACATTGAAGAGAGTCAACTAATTTTCTACTGACATGAGATTATTAAGAAAATTATGTAAAAGTGAAAAATATAAAATTTTAATGAGAGAGACAATGCCACATTTGGTGACCTGTTTTACCATCCCATCTTTTGAGTTGAGGTCGATGTAGAATAAATGTGCTTATAGAGGTGAGGCGTTGTGGCATACAAGTCATGATTTGAGTAGAACCTAAATCCAAAATCCATCTAGAATTTGTTGCAAACATTGAAGACCCTGGGTCACCTTGATAAGTAGTTAGGTGAGAAGAAAGTCCTGCATTAAGTGGGTCTCCAACGTGCTAGCTGTAAGGGGAGGATTTTGGTGTTGTAATACTGTTGTGAAGAGGAGACTCACCATATTGTTGTGTAGTTTGAGAAAGATGTTCATACTCCTTTGTCAATGGGACATGAATGGGGATGACTAGTCATAGTAGAAGTCTCATGGACTGCATGATGGCCTTGTTTAGTGGTTGGAGTGGAAGCCTTATCAGCATCTGTAGATCTCCTGCCATATCCTCTGCCAGAAAAAGTAGGGTAACGATGCTTGGAATGACAAAAATCCTTAGTGTGACCCAATTTTCCATAGTAGGTGCATCGTCGGTCATTATGTAAGCCATGAGCTCATCCTCGTCCCCTTGTAGGTGCAACCAATATTGCTTGGGATTTAAAATCTTTTGTGAGGGAGACATGAGTAGATACCATCTCATATTGTGCATTCGTGCTTATTCCTAGTCTGTTGACGGAAGAGGGATTCCATCAAGAAGAATTTGATGCACTACAACATAATTGGGATTAAGATAGTTGAAGAAACTCCTGGTAATGAGAGAAACTCTTTCCTTAATAAATTTCGTAGAGGTGGTAGGCAAGAAAAAGGTTTAGCTGATTGGAGAAGGGCTTTCATAGAACCAAAATATTATACAATGGACAATCACCTTGTTGTTTGGCGAACATCTTGTCCATGGAATTATATATATACATGAAATTACCTTCTTGTGTGTAGAATTGTTTCATGTCTTACCACATGGTTTTGTATTCTTGTGCCACATATATATGACTGCCACATAGAGCTTCATACACCCCTAGAGCCAGGAATGAACTTGGCTATTCCCAGTGACCCAGGCATCATTAGTTACTATAGGTTCGTCATCTTTTATGGATTTTAATTTATCATGTGATTCTAGAATAGTTTGGACACCTTTAATCCATAACACGAAGTTTTCTTCATTAAGATTTGTAAGAGTAACATGGGGCATGTTAGTGTAGATGGTTGTGGACACACATTTATTTTCAGACATAGAGAAAGAAAAAAAAGTACCAGATTGAAAGCACAATATTCAAATAAAACACTACTAAAATGAATCATGGTAAGAAAAATAAAAGAGGCACCGATAGAGTTTAGGCACAATATAAAGAAATAAGAAAATAAACCCTATCAAAATTCTAGTTCGGTGGGAGAAAAGAAAATTCATATGATGGTAGGAACTTACACATGCAACATGGAAATCCCTAATTGAAACAAAATCACTTATCCATATGGGTTAGTAGAACCATATCAAGATGAAGAAAAAACATAGTATGATGGCCCTTCTCTTTTTTTGGCTCTTTACTTACTAGCATGGGTCTTTTATTATCTCTTTTTTGTTCTTGTAGACAAAGAGGGATAAAGACTAAGGTCACATGCATTTGACGTTGTCAGTGGTAGTATCCTTTTTCTATTGTCCAGTTACCGACGACTTATACAGGAGTACTATTGGTTTCCACACAATAGATAGGAACCACACTACTACTGGCAGCATGTTGCGGCAGGAAGATGTGTTGTTGTTGGTGGCACCCAACATCACGCAACCATTTCTTCTGTTGGTGGTGGTGGCGGTGATGGTGGCAGTGTTCAGTCACTACTGGTGGTGGTGATGGAGGCGGCGTGCATATACCGATGATGGTTGTGGTGTGAGGCTTCTGGTGATGGTGACATCGACAGTAGGGAAGGGAGAAGGTAAAAGAAAGGGAGGGGAGGGCAAGGGGTTGGGTGGATTAGGATTAGGCTATTATTTCTGATACCATGTAGAGAGAATATAATTAGTCTTGATCATTTATAATGAGTTGATGTGTTTTCTATATATAGGAGTCCAGGGATAAATGAGTATAATTAATTTGATAAATTAATCCTTAGTTAAGTGTAATTCTATAATATTAGGGACTATAAATACAATAGGCATAATCCCAATGATCAATAAACTACATATACTAACAACTATTGACCCCTTAGGTAAAGAATATATGTAAATGATGACTAAGTTGACTAGGATATGCATGTGTGTAGTTGATGTTCGTTGAGAGATAGAGCTGAAGTAGTTGGATTACCCACTATATCTAGGACTAGTGATTTTGTATCTTCTTCATACATTCATCCATATTGGTGTCAACCTTGTAATTTTATAAAATTGTAACATTATAAAATATATTTTTGTTGTATTTAGTATTTTGAACGTATTGGTTGAATATGTTGGATTATATCCCCACGTGTAAAAGATATGGTGGTGTTTTCCGTTAATTATTATTTCTATTCAATCGAGTAATGACTAGACCCATAATTAGGTCTCACTTTTTACAAATGAGGTGATTATGATGATGGAACTGAGACAACACCTTCAGTACCCTCAAATATATTATTGAAATGAAAATAAAAAATGAGGACCAAATGGATATGATATTGTAAATGGATAGCTAAGCTCATGATTATAACTTGTTACATAATTTGAAATTAAAAGCTCTTATAAAAAGTTATTATTGAAATATTTGTTTTATGATAAATTTTAAATATATATGGGAAGGACTCCCAAAAATGCATATCCTCTCAATAAGGATATGAAGGCATAAGAAGGAATAGTCATTCAATTGTCATTCAAATAAGTGTAATCACACTCTAATTTTGAAATAAAGACTTCGATGAAAATGAGTGTGTGTGTGCGCATTAACTAAAATTCCATTGGAAGTGAAAGGATAATGTCATATAGAAACCTAATTGTAAGTAAGAGAGAGGATTAAGTAGATTGAGTTGAAAATGAATGAGTATCGGTGTAGATATGATAAATCATGTTAATAGATAAAATAAAGGAGGTAAAACCCACTCTTAACTCTAATCCCAAAATACTAGTTAAGTAATATTGTGAGTAACCTTATTGAATAAGGGATTTGACAATGTAGCTAATTAAATAAAGTGAAATTAAATTAAAAGATGAAGTTAGAGGATGTGATTGATCTATAAGGATATGTTCATGGATAGTTGGTGTGTTTCCAAGCAGATAAGGATATGTGCATGGATAGTTGGTGTGTTTCCAAGCACTTGGGATCTTTCGATATTTATAAGGGCCCTAAACTAACATAATCACACAAACCAAAATATATCACCCTCAAGCACATGGGATCGTATTGTAGTATAGGTGACAGTCAAGTAGAGGGGTCGATCCATAGGGAGAGAGGGGGCAATAGAGCTAAGTTAGGGTGACTATGTTCCTAATGTGAAGAGTAAGGTTTTTAGGGTTTGTTGATGGTTTGTTTAATTAAACCAAGGAGGCAAGTAATTAATGGTAAGAATGAAACTATATCATCAAAAACTCTAAGTCACCCTAAACAAGTTAAGTGTAATGAACAAGGCAAGTCAACTAACTAAGAAAGAGTAAGGAACTACAACTAAGCTACACTAGAAAAGCAATTCAACATTTAAAAAGATAAGTTAAGCATTAAAGATATTAAGGACCTAGATTACCACTAACTAGAAAGACTAGCACTAACAAGCTCAAAAGAGCACTAACTACTCAAATAAGACCTAACTAGCAAGAACTAGGCAATTGACAAGGAAATGACTAAAAGAAAGAAATTAATTAGCATGAACAAGATAAAAAGGCAAGATGGGTTTTAAGTAATGATAAAGATAGGTGGGCCATTTGGGAATGACACTAAGATTCCAATTGGGGGAGAGATAGAACAAGAAATCTTAATCATGCATTCTAGATTGCTAAACCAAACAACTAGTCAAATGCTAGGGTCACTCTACACTATTAGTTAGCCTAAGGTATAGATGAGATTTCAATAGAATTTGATTATTCTAGGTATCTAGGATAGGGTTTCTTAGTGTAATTGTGAGCCAAAGGTAGAATTGTAGAGTAGAGGTGAGGGTATTTTACCCCCACATTACTCCCCACCTAGCTTTTCGCAAACTCCTAGGAAAATGCACCAATCAACCTTATACTAGCTACTTAGATCACACACCTAGAAGTAGGAAAAGGACTATATTTTGGGTAAGATGGGGTGCTAGATGGGGATCCACTAGTTGGACCTTGGAGTAGCTCCCCAAATAGCTCCACATATGCTATCTTTTCCTAGACTTAGGTGGCTTCAAGCATACAATCACAAGAAATTCATATTTTTGGATACAAACCACAAGTGGAGGCATGAGAAATGAGATATAATTATAAAGTAACCACCATTGAATGATACTATAAAGTTAACAAATTATCTTCCCCCAACATTGTATCAAACTATCATTTTTTACCCCAAACAACCCACTATAAGAGGCTTAGCTACTCATATCTAAAAAAAAGAGAAAAAAGGAGAAATGAAAGAGGTACAAGGCAAAGGATATTGTATAATCTTATTCTCCTTCACCTCCTAGCTACTATAGAACGAATCACCTCCCTCCAAAGATGGAAATGGCATGAGAATATAGGGGATTGTGGTGGAAAACCCTAGAAACTTGGGTTTTTGGGTGGAAATAGAAGGTGGGAGGTAGGTGAAGGTCTTGAATGCAAGGAGGGGAGGAATGAATGCTAGGGAATAGCTAAGGAGTGGGTAACCTCATGTTGTGGCCACCATATATGTATATATAGGTGGTGGGGAAGCACTAGGTTAATTGGGAGTAGAAATAGAAATATAGTAAAAACGTTGGGTAGTGTTAGGTGGTCACCACAGTCCTGGTGAAACACCACGTCCATGGCGGGGATGAGGTGGTATGGCCATGGGGAATGATAAAGGCATGGTGGATATGAGTTGTAGAATGGATGGAAATATATTGAGTGTCCATGGCCATGTGAGGCACCACAGTCGTGTTAGGTAGAAGGTACTACAGTCATGCTGGGTAGCATGATCGTGTTGAAGGAAGGTGCCACAGTCATTTTGATCCCTATGCTCATTCTGTATTCGGCTTGCCACAGTCATGGCAGTGACGAAAGGTGAGGCAGTCTTCATGTGTCATGGTCATGCTAATGGCCATGACCGTGGTCATTCATGTGTATTTTGTACCGAGTCACTATTGAATTTTGGGCCTTTCACCTCGGTCGTGGCGTGGAGACACGGGGTTGATGGAGAGCTCCAACCACAGTCATGTTGAAGGCCACATATGTGTTATCTTCAGTGACCATGATCATTTTGGCTGACCACACTCGCGGGCATTCATGTACAAATATTGTGACTATGACTTTCTGGACCATTTCACCATGACCGTCGTGATGTAGCACAACTGAGGTAGGGGTCCAAGCTTCTTCAACTTGCTTCAATCTTCATTAAATGGTTGATAATTTCTTTGAATCAATTCTTGTACATCAAAGGAGTGCTCGGGAAAATTTAAACCCATCTCTCTCCTTTGCATCCAATGCATGCACAATGCCCTGAAAAACTTGCAAAAAGCAACAATAAGTGCATTTGATATAATATCTCATATTGGAAGAAATGACTTGCAATCTATGACGTTTAGATGTGATTATAATGCAAAAATACACAAGATGAAGCCCTAAAATAGGGATGCATCACCACCCCAAACTTAAAACATACTTGTCCTTAAGTATTCTCCAACTTAATCTCTCTCTTCACTTTCCTTCAATCAACGAAGAGTGATTAATGCATTGTAATAGATGATTACTAACTAAATGGTCTTAAAGGTGACTAACTACATGTGTTCCACCTCTCTCCGCTCAACTTTCACAATCCAATCATGAAAAGAGCATTGAGCATACAAACTTCAAATATAAAGCATAGAACACACAAACATTCCATGTGTCCTTCATGTAATTCTGGGTAAACCCTTTCTTGATGGTGTTAACCAATGATGACTAGGAGTGATGTTTCACTTTCATGCATTCAATCTTATACTCCAAACCAGACAAGTGACCCATGTGGCCGTGGAAAAAGGGTGAAATGAGCTCATTTTCATTTTTCCTAGCTCAATGGGTATGAAAATGGAATAAAGCATTGTCGTCAGAGATTGGAGTGTTTTTACACACTCATCTTTTCTTTATTTAGATGCTCTTAAATAGGAGCATCTTTTATTTTCTTTTTCCTTTTTCTTTTCTTTTTTTCTTTTTTTTTTCTTTTCTCGTTGGTGTAAATATGTCATATGGTGGAGAGAGAAAAGCGGATAGATGTAGATATGGCCACCCCAAACTTTTAGAGGTATCTAAGGCTAAATATGTGCACTTACGCATCCTTTCATGAGGTGGAAGGGTATGAATATGGTGAAAGAAGAGTCGGGTTAAAAAGTGGTCGCTAGTGTGGTTCTCAACACAAAATCTCATGCATGTAAACTAATCCAACACTTCATCAAATAATATCACACCACATGATTGAACAACATATTTTTATCATGTGATTCCATAGGCCCCAAGGGTTCATAGCTTGCTCAATTCACAATTCAACCTAAACAATCACAAACATAAGAGAGGTGGTGTGCATGTAAAAAGTCAATGATTAAGACCATTTAGCAATAAACTCAAAGAGTATGGCATGAATTTTCAATGATCAAAATCTTTTAGTTCAAAAATTGGAGATTCAAGTTGAAACATGCTTTTGGACAAGGAGTTCCAAATTTGGGCAATATTGGCCAAAATGGTGCCAATTTTCACTTTAAACACATCTAATCCTACTTTAGGGAAACTAAAGAATAAAGCAGCAAATTCTAGCTAAAAACACACAAAATTAACAAAACTACATGAAAATGCAATGCATGGCATGGAAAATCAAAAATAGTAAAATTTTGAAAAAAAATACTCACAAATGCATGAAAAAGAACTACATGTATGTATGAATGCAAGCAAAAGGAACTCTATGCTAGATATGGTATGCATGAAAACGAACTAAATGTATGTATGAATGCAAGCAAACACACAAGGTCAGGATAGACAAGTATGAAAGTTAGTCAGACTATTTGATCATCTTGCAAAAATGTACAATGAGGACTATTAGAGGAAACATGAGGAAAAACAAGAGCTTACCTCCCTACCACCCCAAACTTTTAAATCATGTTGTCCTCAACGTGAAATAGAAGTTTAGAATAGTAGGATAAATGGTATGGATTCATGGAAGACCACCGCCAAGTGTGGGGAGAGATCAACAAATCATTAGGTGAGCAGGGCAGGCCACCACGACCGTTCTGAGCAACATTGTCATGTTGTTGAGAATGGGAATTTCCAACTTCTTCCTGTGGCTTCTGTCTTGCAATCTTCTCTTTAATTTTGATCCTCCCTTTGGCTAGCTCTTTCATGCGTCATCGTTTCTCCACCGTACTTTATCTAGCATGATTCAAAAATAGAAAAACTATCAACTATGGTGTGTGTGTGTGTAATTTTTGGAAAAACTAAAGTATAGTAGAAAAAAGAGGGGTTTGAGAATATCAAACCTCATGGGTTCCCTCCCACTAGCGCTACATTTCAGAGTCTTCATCCGGGCTTGTTGCTCTTTCTTCATCAACTATCTACACCCCATGTGTCTCCTTCCTCTTCCAAAGTGATCCTTTCTAGAGTTCTGATGATGTAGCCTTCATCCCATGGAGTGTACATTGATTAGAAATAAGGGCTTGCCAACCACTATTCTTGGAAATCATGGTATTCCATGTTGGTACATATATCCTCATCACTCTTTCTTCTTCTGTGAATATAAAGAAATCCATCTTCCTCCTTCTATGCATGACTTTCAAGTGCCTGCATGCACATTGATCTCCGCACCCACGGTGGACAAGAAAGGCCTTCCCAATATGATGTATTCCTTTCCATCAATAGGATAGAAGTCCATGAACAAAATGTCAGTTAGTTATGTGATTTTTATCCTTTTATCCAATGGTATTATCTCATTTAGTAGTATGCCCAGATGTTTCCTCCTAGATCCATCACCCAGTGTAATGACACAGTCCAGCGGTTCCATTTTTTCTAGGCTGAGTCGTAAATATAGGTATACCTGCATAATGCTTGTGCATGTGCCTAAATCTAGGAGGGCATGCTTGATATACTGGAGATTGATGTAGCAAGTGATAATAGGGTCCCTAGATCTCCCCTTTCCTCTAGTAAGCCGATATCCAAGATGAAGTTCACATATCTTTTAGCAATGATTTCTTTGGATGGCATTAGTACCACTTTCCTCCTCCCCGTGAAAACATCCTTAACTAAGGAAAAGAATGTTTCAATACATGTTTTCATTTGTTTCAAGGTCCCAAAAAATTTCATGATATAACTGTGTTTCTCTTGGGGAAAGGGGTCTTCTAGAACATCATGGAAATGTTGACACTTGCATCAACCTCTTCATCGCAAGAATTGGTCACCTCATCCTCCCTTCCCATGAATTCCCCAACAACCATCTTCCCCCATATAACCGACACCATATTCACTTGCTCAAGGGAAGAAGGGGGAGCTCGTGAAGATGATGGTTGTGGCCGGGGTGGTCTTTGGCGAGGGGTGTTTGGGTTTTGCAAAATGAAATTGGGTTGTTTTAAAGGTGGTTGTTGTGGTTGATATTGAGGTGTATCTTGTTGGTAGGCTTTTGGGGGAGGTGGAGTGTAATCATAGTTTAATGGAGATTGTGGAAGTGGAAGAGCATAAGGATTGTGGGGTCCTTGATATTGTTCCAATGTAGGCATGTATCCTTGTGGTGTCCCATAAGCGCCTTGAGGAGCACCCATGGTCCCACTAGCATTATTGGGATTGGCCATGGGTTGGGAGGGAAGTCTTCCCTTCTCACAGTGGGCAAGTGAAAGCGAGATTTGATCAAGTCTTTGCTCAAGGTGGCTAATTTTTTGTCCTTGAGTGGACACATCTTTCTTCACATCATCAAGGCTCCTCAATCTTCCCAAGACTTCATCTACAAACCTTGAACTCTATCTTGGCCCTTGATGTTGTCTTCGTTGCCCTTATCAATCTTCACCTTGTTGCTTCCAAGAGAAGTTAGGATGGTTCCTTCATTCTGGAGTGTAGGAGTTGGACATAGGAACTTGATTGTTCTAGTTCCAAAAAGCATGCAAAGCATTTACCTCTTCATTAACGGTATCAACTACCATGGTAGACTGGCTAGTAGAACCCCCAGCTTGGCTCTTCATCATGTTCATCATGTCAGTCATCATTTGGGGATTGGCTTCTTCTCTGACTGGATTTGTAGGAGGAGGATGAGGAATGCAATTTCTGTCACAATGCTCTCCTTTTCTTGAAGCTCAATGGTGGGAGTTCTCAGCAAGATGCTCAAAGACAGGCCAAGATTCCTCTGGGGGCTTGGCCATGAATGTCCCACTACAAGAAGAATCAATAGTGGTTTGACTTAGATCAACAAGCCTAGTGTAGAATGATTGAACTAGTTGTCACAGAGGAACTCCATGATGAGGGTAGTCATGAAAGAGCTTCTGAAATCTTTCCCAAGCTTCATGGAAGGGTTCATTCTCCCTCTGGATGAAGGAGGTGATACACCACCTCATCTGAGTCAACTTTGATATCGGATAGAACTTCTTGAGGAATTCACTCTTCAAAGCCACCCACGTCACCAACTCAGGCTTGGACTTATACCATTCTTTTGCTTTTTCTTTTAGGGATAAAGAAAAAAGGGTCCTCCTTATAGAATCATTTTTTGCAGCTGGGGTACAGAGGGTGAAGAAACATTCTAGGAAAGTGTCAATAAGGTGGTAGGGATTTTCATTCTCCATCCCATAGTAAGTGGGAAGGAGTTTGAGAAAGGCTGGCGAGAATTGTTGACCTGATGGTCAACAAGGGTGGCAATTGGGGAGGAGTAGTTCCTCGAGGAGAATTAGTCGTGGAGAGGGAAGTTTGGTGGTGGAATTTTGGCTTCATCATGAGGACATGGGCCTTCCATTTCAGTGGCTTTGTGTTTCTTGCATCGGTGTTGATGTCTTCTTCTATCTATCTTGGGCTCTATGGGAACCAAGGCAGTAGAAGTTGACCATCTACCAAGCATGCACACCTGTTACCTACATAATAGACAAACAAACAACAAGAGCCAAGTTAGAAGGAAAGTATGCAAAAGTAAACAAAGAATAAAGAATAGTAATGGTGATGGCAGTAGGAAAGGCTAAGATACTCTAACTAACTAGGTCGAGTGCCTCTACTCCCCGGAAATGGCACCAGAAAGCTTGGTGCGTTTACCCATACTTGGGATATTTTGATATCTATAAAGGGCCCTAAACTAACCAATCACACAGACCAAAATATAAACCCCCCAAGCACACGTGATCGTATTGTAGTATAGGTGAGAGGCGAGTCGAGGGGTCAATTTGTAGGGAGAGAGGGAACGCTAGAGCTCAGTTGGGGTAACTATGTTTCTAATGCAGAGAGTTAGGTTTTAAGGGTTTGTTGATGGCTTGTTTGATTAAACTAAGGAGGCAAGCAATTAAAGGAAAGAAGGAAACTAGATTATCAAAAACCCTAAGTAACCCTAAACAAGTTAAGTCTAATGAACAAGGCAAGACAATTAACTAAGCAAGAGCAAGGAACTAGAACTAAGCTACACTAGCAAATCAATTCAACACTTAAAAAGATAAGTTAAGCATTAAGGAATTAAGGACCTAGATTACCACTCACTAGCAAGACTAGCACTAGCAAGCTAAAAATAGCACTAACTACTCAAACAATACCTAACTAGAAAGAACTGGGCAATTGATTAGGAAAAAATTAAAAGCAAGCAACTAATTAGCATGAATAAGCTAAAAAGGCAAGATGGGTTTTAAGCAATGATAAAGATAGGTGGGCCGTTTGGTAATGACACTAAGATATCAATTGGGGGAGAGATTGAACAAGCAAGATTAATCATTCATTCTAGATTGCTAAACCAAACAACAAGTCAAATTCTAGGAAGTCACCCGACACTATTGGTTAGCCTAAGGTATAGGTGATATTTCAATAGGATTTGACTAATCTAGGTTTAGACGTTAGGGTATTTCACCCCACATTACTCAGCACCTAGCTTTTAGAAAACTCCTAGGCAATTTCACCAATCAGCCCTATACTAATTTCACCAATCAACCCTATACTAGATACTTAGATCACGCACCTAGGAGTAGGAAAAGGACTATATGTAGGGGAAGATGGGGTGCTATCTATGGATGCACTAGTTGGACCTAAGAGCAACTCCCAAAATAGTGCCACGTATGCTATCTTTCCCTAGACTTAGGTGGATTCAAGCATACAATTACAAGCAATTCATATTTTTGGATATAAACCACTAGTAGAGCAATGGTAAAAGAGATATAAATATAAAGCAACCATGATATAACAAAATTTTAAAGTTTACAAATAATCTTCCCCCAACATGGTAGCAAAGTATCATTTTTCCCCAAACAACCTACCACAAGGGGCTTCTTCTCCTTCACCTCCTAGTTTCTATAGAATGAAGCACCTCCTTCCAAATATGGAAATGGCATGAGAATATAGGGGATTATGGTGGAAACCCCTAGAAACTAGGGTTTTTTGGGGGGGAATGGAATGGAAATGGAAGGTGGGAGATAGGTGAAGGTCTTGAATGCAAGGAGGGGAGTAATGTATGATAGGGAGTAGATAAGAAGTGGGTAGCCTTGTGTTGTGGTCGCCACCTATGTATATATATGTGGTGGGGAAGCACTAGGTTAAGCGAGGGTAGAAATGGAAATGTAGTAGAAAAGTTGGGTGGGGTTAGGTGGTCACCACGACTGTGGTGAAGCGACATGACCGTGGCGGGATTGAGGTGGTACGACCATGTGGAATGATATGGGAATGGTGGATATGAATTGTAGAATGGAGGTAAATATACTGAGTGGCCACGGTTGTGACGGGTGCCACAGACGTGTTAGGTAGAGGGTACCACGGTCATGTTGGGTAGAATGGCCATGTTGAAAGAAGGCGCCACAGTCATTTTGATCCTTATGCTCATTTTGTCTTCAGCTTCCCATGGACATGGCAGTGGCCACGAGTGAGGCACTCTTCGTGTGCCACAGTCCTGCTAATGGCCACGATTGTGGCCATTCATGTGTATTTTGTGTTGATTCAATGTTGAATTTTAGGCCACTTCACCTATGTCATGGTGTGGATCCATGGGGTTGGCTAAGGATGTGTTGTCTTCAGTGTCCATGATCGTTTTGGCTGACCATGGACATGGACATTCATGTACAAATCTTGTGACTTTTTGGACCATTTCACCACGACTGTGGTTATGTGGCACGGCTGAGGTAGGGGTCCAAGCTACTTCAACTTGTTTCAATATTCATTAAATGGCTTCTAATTGCTTCGGATCAATTCTTGTACATCCAAGGAGTGCTTGGGGAAGATTTATACCATCTCTCTCCTTTTCATCCAATGCATGCACAAGTGCCCCAAAAACATGCAAAAGGCAGCTATAAGTCTTTGATATAATAGTTCATATTGGGGAAATGACTTGCAATATACGATGTTTAGATGTGATTATAACGCAATAAGATACAAGTTGAAGCCCTAAAATAGGGCTGCATCAATAGTAGTTGTGTTCAAAAATATAATATTTTGAGATTTTTTATGGACTTCAAATGAGATAAGATGTGTGTTGAATAGTAGCTCCAGCTTAAGCATCACAAATAGTATAGAGTGAGTAATAAGTGTATTAGGGATATTTTCGTTGACATTTTCTATATATATATTGAAATCCAGTTGTAAAAATTTATGTGTTTCATAGCAAACCCAAACTAAGCATGATGTGTAGTGAAAGATGTTTATCTACTGATAGTATTGTGGGTACTAACATCTTTGTAAGTATTTATCGAAAACTATGATATAGAATGAAATTACAAGAATCGTATTGGGATGGAAATAGTAGGTACTCATTCATATATGATAAACACTGATTAAGGTAAAATACTAAGAATGAAATTATATCTCAGGTTGGTAGCCAACTAATGATAATTAGTATAATATGATGTGATATTGGAAAAGAAACATGTATATTTTAATTTTCTACTTGTTATAATGATTAAGAATGCCTTCCTTGTTAACTCTAATATGATTCATGTCATTCTAAATACACTTGAACACACAAATGGTAAATGATAAATTGAATTCCCTTTAGATTAGTAAGAAGATTTGGTCATAAGTGAAATGATGAGTTCATTTAGTTAGACACCCTAAACACTATGAGTTTCATTGGAGGTCCACACTTGAGAAATGAATAGATTTCCTTATAGTATATAGAGGATGCTGAAAAGGATTTTTCAATTGTAGATTTATATCTTGAAAGCTAGATCACTAGGATTTGTGAATGTATCACACTATGTGGCTAGCTAGACCCCACATAAATATGATGAGTGATTGAAATGAAAATCAAGTAGACAAATTCTACTTAGAAGGTACAAGACAAGTAGCTTTAGGGAATTAGATAAAAGATGACAAGAAGTCTAGAAAATGAGAGGAATTTTTGTAATATTATTTTTACTACTAACTGATAAACATGTTGTTAACTTGTTATTGAATATGCTTCTTATATATGGAGATGAATTGTAATTTTATTACGATAAATTGTTGTCTTATTCATATCTACCTAGTACGAAATATGATCAATAAATGATGAGTTATAAACAAACCTTGACATCTAGTTTGTGGTGGATTTGAAATCAACTATTGTTTATGATTGTACTTTATGTTATATCTTAATGGTTATGTTTGGTAGACATGTCTTCTATAGACTTCATCTTTAGCACTCCATGATGTGTTCTTAGTCTGATTGGTGTGGTATCACAATAATGGTCTTAATACTATTCTTGAAATATAAGTTAATAAATCTAGATTTTTACTTAACTCTTATATCACTCTTGTAATAGGGTTGTAGTTTCTGAAATATTTTGCATCTTCTGAGCCTAATTCACATGATCTCAAAGATGATTATCTTGTTGGAATCAAATTTAAATGATAGACTTTAAGATTCTTTAGTTATTACCATGTGTTATTATAACCTATAAGACTTGTGGGTAAAAAAATCCAAATTTTTTTGTATTAAATTGGTATTATCTATTGTGGTTACTAGCTTCTTAACATGAGTGGGAGGTTCCACTCTCTAAGATTCTATATGAGTTTCATGTGGCTGCTTCACATGTTTTAATTATAACGACATCCAGCAAAGAGGTTGTGATAAAGAATATTTAGATAGAATAATTTAGTCATGAATGCCCATGTAGTCTCACTTTCAGGGATGGGTTGTGTATTGAATTTGTGTCTTTCATGTATAAGTAATGTATGTTAAATAAACTACAAAAGAGTAACTAGAATCTAATTCTAGTTTCAATGGAGTTGAATGGGACTCATCATAATTGAACATGTGGATCCTTTGATTTTGAATTTATTTCTAAGGTTTTATGAAAATGATAAAAGATAGTTATGCTTCATGTATATTATTTTTGTCATGTTTGTCGAAAATGATAAAAGATAGTTAGGTTTCATGTATATTGTTTCTATCACATCTGTCAAGAATCTTTTTTTCTTTAAATCTAGATTGATCTTTAGGGTTTCTAGCTAATAGTTAGCATTTTATACTAGTCAGAAGGGATGTCCATACAATAACCATTCACACAAATTCAGTTGTTATGTGAATATTGTACAACTAGATACAAAAACCAATAGGTCAAATAGTACTAAAAAGAACTAATATTTGTCCTACTTGGAATCTAGCATGATTCTACGAGAATGAACAATAATATATGTGATTCTTAATGCAATACAAAATCCACAAATTGTTGTCAAATATCCTCCTCGACATTTTTGGGAACATACACCCAGACTACTTGTGTTAATAATATATGTCAACCCCCAACCAAGTGCATATAGATTTGATAATAAAGGTTAATAATACTATAATAATAAATAAATCAACAAGCATATCATCCCCATAAACAACACATATAATATCATAGATAAGGTTTCTAGTTCCAAAATGAAGCCTCACATGCACAACAACATTAGTGTAGAACACACTTCCTTCTAGAAAGTTAGATGCAATACAAAATCAACCAATTACTATGTATAATAAAATACAACAATGTATTGAATTTGGTCGTTGTGGTCCCTCAATATGTTGGCTTTGTCATCTTTATTTGGATGATATTGAGGGTATGTTTCAAGATTGAGGTATATTAATAGGAATCTTGTTACACCCCGATCTCACAAGTACCACTAATCATGAGATTAGGGCATAAATTGAGGATTTAACGTAATACAAAGATCACCCTTAAATTTTTCTTTTTTATCAAACTCTTTGTTTTCTCACATTGAACCACATAAACTAACTTTACAAGGGAATCTAAACATTGATTTCTCTAATCTGGTTTCAACAGTAAAAATGCATGTATGAACATTCATTATGTTTCTCATACTTTTAAGCACATAAGACTTGTTGATTTGCATATATTGCTAAAAAGGAATAATGTTATACATCAGCATTTACAACTCTTTCTCAACTCTATACAAGGATCTAGAGTGACAGGGACCGACTGAACTTAACTAATCTTATACTTAACTCATGTGGAAGATCTACTCTGATGCAATGACATCTTCAGTCCACGCGTTATCCCAAAAAATTTTGAGTAGAGGGGCGAGCTTACTCACTCAGTGAATGAGTACTTCAAAGAAACAGTCTAAAGCACTAATAAAATTTCAAATATACTTTTGAGCAATTGATATCAATTATGACAGCAGTAAGCTTAAAAGAGACTAATCATTCCCAAACATAAATATTTCAAGATACTCTAGATATCTACAAGAGTGTATCAATATATGAACATGCTTGATTGATCATAAAGAGAACTAATAATGCAAAAACATACAAAAAATAATTGAATAAATGCACACACTTGTTTAATCTCTCATTCATGTTATTATCATATTTTAACTTGTGCTCTGATCATATGCAGTGTACTCTACATATGAAGACTTGTAGTGAACTACGATCTTACCGTACAAGACTTAGCTGACACACCCGGGAATGCTAAGTCTGACAACGTCACTGGTCTGCAACAGGAAAATGGCTTTCTAGCCTCGACACACCTATTATGTCATAATAACTGGACTCCTCCTCTAACCTAAGAACATAGGCGGAGAGTCAAGACACCTATTGGATTTTTTGTACTCTAGTGCCACCAGGATCTCTGGTTGATGTTGGACACTACATACTGTATTTTTAAGGAGACTTCCACTAGGGCTTCGTCCCCTGTACCGCCTGTTAGTACAATCCGACACCCGAATAATGGGAACTGCCAGGGTTAGGTTGTTTCATCCCTATGGCGCAGAACTCTAATAGGGAATCTACGGTGTTTAGGGTATCTAAATGTCTAATTTACTCTTTACATTCACAATTCAATCATCACATCAACATATCTTATTTTAGCTTCGTAAACCATTCTTTTTATAAACCATTTGATAACATTTATCACAACTGAACTATTAAGCATCACCACATCTCATACTAAGAATATTGATATCACAATACTTGATTCATTGAACACCATATCCTTAGGGTTTCATTTACCTCATTCACTTATAACATGGCTCTCATAAGGATTTAATATGTCATAAACATTCGCTAAATACAAATTGCTTTAAACAAATCATATACAATCAACATATGTATGAAATCCTTGAATTGAGCTAAATAGGGTTTTCCATGCCATTCATTGAGATATTATGAATCAAGAATAACATTGCATAAATAGACTCTATGATGCCAAGAAAAACACTTCAAATGGATTTCACCATATTTATTCACAAATTTCCAACTTTCCACTCATATAGGGCTTCACCCTCTTTATGAAGATATCAAGCAAACACTATTCACAACACATGAAATCCAAGATAGTAGCTGAAATATATGTACTACACATTCAGATAAACAATCATTCATAACCAAGGGGATCCAGATAAACAAATTTCTCTATTTAATTATATAGCAATTTCTGTCATAGACAAATTCCCTATATTTTAGTTTACTCTTATAACCTTTGCGAATACTTAGGGAATTCTCATTTGGATGTATTATATACATTTCTAATATGATTTTATCATCTGAAATTCATCCAAATAGTGGAATTTTCCATTTCATATCATTTTGCAACAACTTAGATCAAACAGACAATTCAGGGTTTGTAGTCGCATACTAAGAAATTAAAGATTATGGATGATTTAACTAATTTTTGTGCAATATACTGTTTAAATGAAGTTCCCACTCACCCTAAGGTGTGAAAATACCTTTAAAATGTATCCCATATCTAAAAATCTCAAATCCATATCAAAACCCTAGCAATCGCCACTTCCTTCTTCCTTTCAACTCATAAACCCTAGAATTGAAGATTAGGAGAGAAAGAGTGAGAAAAGGACTTGATTTGATATAATTTCGAATCCAATCAGGGGAGGGACGGAATCTTGACATATAAGAGAAGATTCACCATGAAACTATATCCAAAGAAGCTAAACTTACATGATTTCATCATTCCTCAGACCGCAAAACCCTAGGTCAGCATCTCCATCACTTTCTCCTCTCAAACCCTAACTCTACCCTTCTCTCTCTAGGATTTCATTTCTCTAGATTGAATCATGAATTATGAGAGCTCCTTGTGTGTTAGGTTGACCATATATAGAAATTGAGCTGCTTGGGTCAATTGCACATTGACCCCTCACTATACTTTCTCTTATTTCAACTAAATTTTCTGTCATAGAAATATTACTATAATTTGTCTACGGATAAGGTCTACATGCATCCAAAAATTACGAAAGTTTTACATGTTGTTTACGATTCAGTTTTAGATCTCCAGTTAAAATTTAAGATCATTTGGAGTTACTAATAAATAAGTAAAAATAAAACATTACACTACTAAAAAGCACTCTATCAGCATTTTGGTTGAAGTATTGTTCGACCGACAACCACATTCAAAGAACACTCAAATATTCTGAAATTTTTCTCCAATATGCATGATTAAGTTATACATATCATAACCAAAATTCAATTAAATAAAATTTTTTTAGAAAATATGAAAAATCATTTACCACACTACTATCCTAATCAAATTCCATTTTCATGTACTATCAAAACCCTAATTTTTGTCGATTAGGGTTTACATTTCTCAAACCCTAATTCTTCAAACTAAAATAATAGTTAGAATTTCTTCTTAGGTTTGAAACATCACAATTGATCTACTATCATTAATCAAGTCTAAACGGTGTTCAATCTAATCAAGCATGTAATCATTCAGGTAAACCCTAGTTTACCAATTAAGCACAAATGTGGTCATTACAGTTCTCACCCCCTTAAAATGTTTCATCCCCGAAACATAAATATGCAAACAATGTATATTCAAAGTTTATTTTAAGCTTCTGAAATCTTACATGTCAATACATTCTTGTATTTTATACTTGAATGTAGTTTTCAACGTTAAGTCCTTTATTTCTTTTCTAATCACAACATGTTAAAATAGTTCTCAATGATAACAAACAAATTCTCTATGCCACAATCAATCATAGGATAGAGAGTGAAACAACCATTTCAATATTTTCATACTCTTGAGGTGTTACCTCAACATTGATAATATGATCCAATTATCTCAATTCATATGACTCAATATGAACTATTGTTATATATTACCTCTAAGTCACAAAATAGAGTTCACCATGTTGTTTTGAATTTTACTATTGTGCTACTCAAATAGCAAAACAGTCTTGAGTTGGAAGACTAGTTTCAACAACAATTGTACAATACTACTCACGACATCCCCATTGCATCATGGATGCATAAAGTGAAGCATTACCAGCACATTCCATATTATTCTCAAGTATGAACCCACACATAATTCAAGGTGTAACCATCGGGTTATAACATACTAGGGTTTCAACAATAATAACAAAGTACTCCATGATTGTATTAGTCATTCAATGACTATTCATACCCAATTACCATCACTTAATTATATTAAAGCTAGGTATAACGAGCTATACCTCATTAGGGTTACATATCAATACAATATGGTTATCATCCCTTCTATTCATATGAGTGAATAGGTAAGACTACCTTATTCAGGGTAACCCTTCATTTGTTCCATCATTATTCAACCCATATCACCATACGACAATTGTACAATACTAAGATGGATTACTGGTATGAATGACTACAACTATCAGACACCTTTAATTAACATATTGCTTGCACATGTACACTGAAGTCATATGCAGAACCAATTTACATCCCTTAATATACCTTCAACAAATTATACTTCTAAAAACAAATTCACATATTACTAATTTCCATTGTTTTCTCTTATCTCTCTCCTCATTCACTACTACTTACATTTTTTAAAAAAAAATAGCTCAATATCATTAAAAGTAAGCCATACAGCATCTACAAGATAGACATCTCTCATCAAGTAACCAAGTCGCAACTCCTTTTACGGAAAGACATAGCACAAGGCTCATATTGGGATGTGATAGGTACGCTTCTGCAGCGTCCACCTCTTGTAGTGGATATCTAAAACAGCTATCTGGGATGCAATTCATCATTCTATAAGAACCTATGAGTACATCTGGAGAGGAGTTTGCAAAGCCGCTGACAGAGATTACCATCATGAAGACAACAAAAGATTATCAGACAAAGAGCTCGACCCCAAAGCTACGACACATACCTAACAACACAGACACAACGCCCCACAAAACAGGACGATAAACACAACTACCAGCAACGAGCACTAAGGTTGCACCAACCAGGAGACCCGGGAAGGATGCCAAACCCCAGCGATGCAGATATAGAGGAAGGATGGCTCATGCAAATAGAAGGGCAGGGAGTAGAGGGTGTCGAGAATTCCACCACCACTCCCGACCACCACTGTGAACAGGGGGAGGAAGACCCACACAAAGCACAAACCCAGCTTACTCCTCCTCTGCCTGAAGCACCAATGGGGCGCCCGAGCTCATTGTTCGCCCAATAAGGAACCTGAGGCACGACCACGACCAACAAACGACCACCATAGATAAAAAAACTAACTGAGATAAAAAGGAGCACTAGCAAAATAGGGGCTCCTTGCTCCCACGAAGGAGAGACTAACTAGAAGAACAACAAGGATGAAGACCGTTGACTAAAAAACAAGACAAAGCTGACACAAACACCAAACCAACACCAGACACGAGAAAAAAGGGAACAAGAAAGAACCAACAGAGTAGAAACAGAAAGGGGGAAGAAACCTTGGCTCCTCAAAACCAATCTATCGCCCAGCCCGACACGGTAGATACCTACAAAGGGCAGTGACACCAAGCATAGGGCGCAGAGGGAGAAAAACCACCCTAGAACACGCCCATCCCAGCACCACCGCCACCCCGGAAACCCATCGTACGAGGACGGCAAGAAGCAAGCCCAGCCGAAGGCATTGAAATGATTTCACGGTTGAGGCAGGTTGAGACAGGAAGAGGCCCATGGGGGCGTAGGGGAAGAAACCACCAGCCATGGCCACGACCACCCCCACCCCCCAAGCCAAAGGGCACCCCGCGCTAACCCTAGATCGCAAGGGCGATCGCCAGAGCAACCAAGCGGTGCCCAGTGTGAATAACCTACATCATCACACTACTACTTACTTTTTGCTACTTATTCTTCTCATTTTAATCATGTAGATTAAATATTCCTAAAATTGAAACACACAAGGTAAGAATAGATTATTCGTCGTTCTTGATATCACTGCAAGAATTTGTTTTATATTACACTTTGCTCAATTTGCACTTCTCCTTTTATTCAAAACACACTTGTTACATTTCAAATTTACATCTTACTCTTTGCTCCAAATCATTTCCATATTGTTTATCTACCTTGTAGATTAGCTACCTTTAAGCCCTAGATTACTATCAGTGCTAGTTTACTTCTCATAGTGCAAATCTCATAATCTTATTTTATAGAGATGCTAGTATTCCCAGCCAAATCACTAGTGACATCACTTGAACTACTACAACTCTAATCATTCTAGGGTTTGGTCCTTATCAGTAGCATGATGTTATTGTGATGTGACTTTTCTTCCTTAATTTGAAATTCAAACTTTCGATCTCACAAGTTTTACTAAAGTCTTCTTTATCTTATCAATTGAATTTCCTTTCTCTTACTTGGCCATTCAGATAGATTACATTCTCAATTACCCCACTATAGTTTCATCATCCTATTTTGTGTCATTATTACATTCACTAGATGTATCTACCATAGTGTTTATGCATCATATATGATTCATTGTCTTATCACTTCATTCCCACATTGCTTTCATTAAAGAAGATATGAAAGAGAAGATAATTCTAAGACTTATAATTCTTAACTTCAAACATTCCCTTAATACATTTCTCATGTGTAGGTTTAGTTAGTTATCAACAAGGATACTTGACTAACTAGTACTTTTTTGAATCTCCTAACCTCTTTCTTTTATAATCTATATTACTCCATCATGTTTCAAACCCTTCCTTACTTTCCATAATCCCCTTACCATATACTACTATTCCACATGTCATCTTTAACTTCTATTTTTCTCTTATGATCATGTTGCTTCTTTTATGTGTATGATCATGTATACCATGTTGCATATATTTCCTTTTATCCTTCTACTAATGTGAAGTTGAAATTCTAAACCAATAATCTCTCTACTAGTATCACTTCATGTTTAATACATTACATATCCTTCACTTTAAATCAAATGTCTCATGCATGGGTGAAACATAGTTTATCTTTCAATCGAGTTTTTCCTTCCTGAATATAGTCTACCTTTGTATGACTTATTCATTTATTTAGCTACACTTTTGTTCTTCTTTTAAAAACTAGCATGTTGTTCTATAGAGACTTAGAATCCAAAGGTAGTAAGGATGAATGTATTAAACTTATTAATAAAGGTATACATTCCATGCTCTCAATTATATCATATCCCTCATTCCTTAATCAAGCTAATTATTTCCAACATTTCTCTTTGTTTCAACTAAGTTTCTTATCCTAGTTTTATGATTTACATGCTCATCTAGTTCTCTTCACTTTAACTCTTCTGAAGACTCTTCACTTCATTATACTTATTGTATACTTAGCTCTTTTCTTCTATTTTCCCTTTGCTTTGGAGTACATAAAAACATTGTAGTCAGTTATATAATCCATTCCTCATGATTGATTCTTACTATCTTGGGCCCTTACATACTTTTCTCATATCTTTTCCATATTTCATATTTAGAGTTCATATAATACTAATAATTAAACTTAATATCAACCTTATGTCGTGTTCCTTTATTCCCAATTAAGGGTTTCTCATATGAGGCCCCAAATTTGGATCTCAGATATATGTTCCAACTGATTCATAGTTATCCCAATCTTTCCCTTATACTTCAAAATGTTAGAATATATACATTCATACTAGAATTTGGATCTAATCTATCCAAAATTTACTCTTGTTATTTTACTAATAAGAGTCATTAGATCCCAGTAATGCATCATTCCGGCCAGACCAGGATGAACCTACAGTCCTGAAGCTAAGAGCTACACAGGATTACTCAACTCCTATTCATCTCAAATATGTGGAAGAAAATTTATCCACTTAGGAAAGATCATTCAAATATCATTTCTAGTCTACTTGATACAAGGAATGTAATCAATAAATGCTACAACTGCATAGTGTACAACAAATCTTAAAGATCCATATATATTTCAAAATACTGAATATATGAATTCAAACATATAAGAGCTTTTCTATTCATCTCCAATAAAACAACAATATGAAATGAAAGTTCTATCTCATTTTATATTTATTCTCTAAATTCATGTTACATATCTTGTTTCTAACCCTAATATTTCTAGGGCTCCTCTCTAGCCCATCCTTCCACTGTATACCTGGCCAGGGTATACATGAAAGAATAGACAGAGTAGCTTGATATTGTTTGATCCAAGTACTCAGATACCGAGCCAGGATATCCAAATACTCAAATCCCCAGAGCTAACATCATAACATATCCTATCTTCCACACTTATGACTCTAACTTACTAACTTAATGGTCCCTAAAAACTCTGCCTAAGCTCTGATACCAAGTTGTTACACCCCGATCTCACAATTACCACTAATCACAAGATTAGGACATAAATTGAGGATTTAACGTAATACAAAGATCACCCTTAACTTTTTGTTCTTTTGCAAACTCTTTTTTTTCTCACATTGAACTACAAGAACTAACTTTACAAGGGAATCTAAACATTGATTTCTCTAATCTGATTTCAATAGTAAAAATGCATGTATGAACATTCATTATGTTTCTCATACTTTTAAGCACATAAGACTTGTTGATTTGCATATATTGCTAAAAGAGGAATAATGTTATACATCATCATTTACAACTCTCTCTCAACTCTATACAAGGATCTAGAGTGATAGGGACCGACTGAACTTAACTAATCTTATACTTAACTCCTGTGGAAGAGCTACTCTGATTCAATGACATCTTCAGTCCACGAGTTATCCCTAAAAATTTTAAGTAGAGAGGTGAGCCTACTCACTCAGTGAATGAGTATTTCAATGAAACAGTCTAAAGCACTAATAAAATTTCAAATATACTTTTGATCAATTGATATCAATTATAACAGTAGTAATCTTAAAAGAGACTAATCATTCTCAAACATAAATATTTGAAAATACTCTAGATATCTACAAGAGTGTATCAATATATGAACATGCTTGATTGATCATAAAGACAACTAATAATGCAGAAACATACAAAGAATAATTGAATAAATGCACACACTTATTTAATCTCTCATTCATCTTATTATCATATTTTAACTTGTGCCCTGATCATATACAGTGTACTCTACATATCAAGACTCATAGAGAACTACGATCTCACTGTACAAGACTTATCCGAGAATGCTAAGTCTAACAACGTCACTGGTCTGCAACGGGAAAATGGCTTTCTAGCCTCGGCACACCTATTATGCTGTAAACATTGAACTCCTCCTCTAACCTGAGCACAGAGGCGGAGAGTCAAGCCACCTATTGGATTTTATGTACTCTAGTGCCACCAGGATCTCTGGTTGATGTTGGATACTACATACTATATTTTAAGGAGACTTCCACTAGGGCTTCATCCCCCATACCACCTGTTAGTACGATCCGACCCCCGTATACTGGACACTACCAGGGTTAGGTCGTTTCATCCCTACGGTGCATACCTCTCATTGGGAATCTACGATGCTCAGGGCATCTAAATGTCTAATTTACTATTTACATTCACAATTCAATCATCACATCAACATATCTTAGTTTAGCTTTGTAAACCATTCTTCTTATAGACCATCTGATAACATTTATCACAATTGAACTGTTAAGCATCACCACATCTCATACTAAGAATATTGATATCACAATACTTGATTCATTGAACACCCTATCCTTAGGGTTTCATTCACCTCATTCACTTATCACATGGCTCTCAGGAGGATTTAATATGTCATAAACATCCACTAAATACAAATTGCTTTAAACAAGTCATATACAATCAACATATGTATGAAATCCTCGAATTGAGATAAATTTGGGTTTTCCATGCCATTCATTGAGATATTATGAATTGAGAATAACATTGCATAAATAGAGTGTATGATGCCAAGAAAAACACTTCAAATGGATTTCACCATATTTATTAACAAGTTTCCAACTTTCCACTCATATAGGTTTTCACCCCCTTTACGAAGATATTAAGCAAACACTATTCACATCACATGAAATCCAAGATAGTATCTAACATATATGTACTACTCATTCAAATAAGCAATCATTCATAACTAAGGGGATCCAGATAAACAAATTTCTCTATTTAATTATACAACAATTTCAGTCATAGACAAATAACCTATATTTCAGTTTACTCTTATAACCTTTGTGAATACTTAGGGAATTCTCATTTGGATGTATTGTATAAATTTCTAATATGATTTTATCATCTGAAATTCAACCAAATAGTGGAAGTTTCCATTTCATGTCATTTTGCAACAACTTAGATCAAACAAACAATTTAGGGTTTGTAGTCACATACTAAGCAATTAAGCATTATGGATGATTTCACCAATTTTTGTGTAATATACTGATTAAAGGAAGTTCCAACTCACCTTAAGGTGTGAAAATACCTTAAAAATGTATCCCATATATAAAAATGTTGAATCCATATTAAAACCCTAGAAATCGCCACTTTCTTCTTCCTTTCAACTCGGAAACCCTAGAATTGGATATTAGGAGAGAACGAGTGAGAAAAGGATTTGATTTGATATGATTTCGAACCCAATCAGGGGAGGGACGGAATATTGACATTTGAGAGAAGATTCACCAGGAAACTATATCCAAAGAAGCTAAACTTACATGATTTCATCATTCCTCAGACCGCAAAACCCTAGGTCAACATCTCCATCACTTTCTCCTCTCAAACCCTAACTCTCCCTCTCTCTCTAGTATTTCATTTCTTTGGATTGAATCACGAATTATTAGAGCTCCTTGTGTGTTAGGTTGACCATATAGAGTAATTGAGCTGCTTGGGTCAATTGCACATTGACCCCTCACTATACTTTCTCTTATTTCATCTGAATTTTCTGTCATAAAAATATTATTGTAATTCATCTACGGATAAGGTCTAAACACATCTAAAAATTATGGAAATTTTACATGTTGTTTATGATTAAGTTTTAGATCTCTAGTTAAAATTTCATATCAGTTGGAGTTACCAATAAAAATTAAAAATAAAACACTACACTGTTGAAAAGCACTCTGTCAGCATTTTGGTCGAAGTATAGTTCAAAAGAGAACCACATTCAAAGAATACTCAAATATTCTAAAATTTTTCTCCAATATTCATGATTGAGTTATCCATATCATATACAAAATTCAATTAAATAAAAAATTTGTAGAAAATATGAAAAATCATTTACAACACTACTATCTTGATCAAATTCCATATTCATGTACTATCAAAACCCTAATTTTTCCTGATTAGGGTTCACATTTCTCAAACCCTAATTCTTCAAAAAAAAATCATAGTTAGAGTTTTTTATTATGTTTGAAACATCACAATTGATCTACTGTCATTAATCTAGTCTAAACGATGTTCAATCTAATCAAGCATGTAATCATTTAGGTAAACCCTAGTTTACCAATTAAGTACAAATGTGGTCATTACAAATCTATTAATGTTTATATAATGACACTCCCATGCCATTATTCAACATAATAAAAACTTTATATCTTGATTAATACATAATCATACACTTATAATTACCTTAGGAAGCATTGTATCACCCTTAGTTGCTTGTAATATCTAGATTGTTTTGTTGGAAAGGATCCAAATACTGTTTTAATACAAATTTTATTAACAACAATAATATTTTCAATATTTATGTTACTTTTTATTCATAGTCATTTTTTTAATTTAGGCCTCCTCTACGTTGTAGTTCAAGAATGCCCAATTTCTTCACCATCTCCCAAGATGTTGAAGGTTTGACACCATTGGGGTTGATCAACTATGTTGGCGAGTCAATGAGTGAGCACATGATGGCTCCTAAAGCTTGATGTAACTCAATCATTTTTTGGTGTTTCACTCATGTTGTATAAGTTCTCCCTAATTGGTGTGCTTTAAAGTTGTGGGTTGTGACATTATGGATCCCACCCCCTCTTTTTGGAAAAATCTCAACATGTTATACTTAATGTTGTGGGTTGTCTTTTATAGGGATTCCCATCCCCTTGTAATGACAGTGGCATCACATAATCTTCTTATTTTTGTCTACTTCATATATACCACCTTAGATGAACTTTTTAGTTTAGATTTATTGGTATCTTTATTTCTTCAATTTTTGCATTCACTTTCTTTGTTGATACTAACAAGATTATGGAGGGAAAAGGAATCAACCCGTCAAACATAATTTGTCATACGCCAAAATGAAGGGAGAGTTAAAATATGCTTGAACATTTTTTACTAATTACATATTGAAAAACCGAGAAGTGTTTTGAATGACCAACATGCTCCCAGAAGATGCATATTGTGGAAATTTTGAATTCCTTTCAAATGATTTTTAAGCCCACAATTGTTAATGATTTGTTTTTCCAATAACAAGTTGAAGATCGTTAAAAAAAATTTGCAATTATTTAGCAAACATGCTTGTAAATTTGTATTATAGTGACTACGTACCACTATTTGTATGGGTTAAAAGACAATCTAAGGTCATATTTCCTTTTGACTACATAAGCTTTTAGAAAACTCTATGTGTTCACAAAATAGTTTACAGGTTGAATTTTGAGCATATATTAGTAAACATGACAAACAAATTTCAAGAAAAAACTAGAAGATATATTAAGCTATCATACCAAATTTCTTACACTTATGTATTTTGACTCATAATTTAAGAGAAAATTCAATAGGGAATAATTTCAATAATATAATTCTAGTTATGAAATGTTTGTTACGATTTTTATTCATATTATCCCAATGAACTTTAGTCCCCAATTCATGATTATTAAACCTAACATAAATGAGACAAGAAATTATAGAAAAATGCATGTGATTCTTACACTAAATGTTATTAGTGTATGTTCTTTATCTCTATTATGTTAGGTTATTTGTTTTATTGAGGACTTTAAACTTGTCTTGTCTTTAGCCTTTTTCTTTTATCCCATATTGCTTAACTTTATTGATTGCCTCACTCTCTTATCTTATAAAAGAGAATACATTGTATTTTGTTTTACATATCAAGCAAACATTTTACCATTCTATATGGTATTAGAGCACTATGATCCCTTTACCCTAGCCACCATCTTCTCCTTCCCTAACCCTAGTCACCATCTTCTTCCTTAAACCTCACTGCCGCCATATCCTATTTCTCCTTCCACTAGTACACAAACTACCTATAGTATCAGTTAAAAATGAACCTATAACGTCGGTTTCAAATAGACACCTAAGTGTGTGACACAAGAGTCATAGGTCTAAGATGTCAGTTCTAAGGGGACGTGCAAACTGACGAAGGAGATCCAACCTTAGTTGTTATGATAAAAGGAACTGACTTAGGTAAGAGTCTTAGTTGTCGGTTGTAGAGAAAGAACCAATGTCGTGTGTGAATACTTGGTCACATTTGTAAATGGAAAGTCTACAGACCAGTTGTCCAGCTGGTTAGAAGGATGAAGATCCTACAGTTATGAACTTTAGGTTAACCACATCATGTGAGTTCAGCTTAACAACAGGCCAACAAACCTACAAAACTTGTAATAACAAACACAATCCAACCACATATAAGATTAATTCTCCAATTCCATTCTCATCACATGTGAAAACATAATTCTATTCATTCATCTTCACATTCATTCACATATGCACCAATTTCATTCTCATGACATGTAGAAACACAATTTTCATTGTATTCATTCATCTTCACACATTCACAAACATGTATACCGATCATCATTTACATATGCACCAATAATTTACTAGCATAAAATTCAAAGTTGCAAGAAGTCATAATCACCACATGTATATAGAAATAATGACATCAAAGTTTACACAACTCATTCTTTATCCCAATCAAATTCAAATTTCACTTCCTTAAATGGAGGCTTGTGCCAATTGTTCTTGTATCTCATCTAGTTGTGTTGTCATATATGGCTTTTTTCATTGCAAACACCTGTAAAGAGAATGAAATATATAATTAAAATTTCTAATATTTTCATAGTATCAAATGAGACTATATTTATTTATGATGAAGACGGCTATATATATATATATATATATATATATATATATATATATATATATATATATATATATATATATATATATATATTACATTATATATATATTATGATCTATAGATATATATATATATATATATATTACATATGCAGTTGATGTCTAGTGCCCCATATCTGACAATCATGTCCATATATCACATCACGCAGTATCCTCATGCTCAACCATTGCCTTGTACATGACACTATCAATTTTGACATACAAAACGTTAATAAATAAAAGTACGCATAGTTAGCATAAATAAGCATTGGACTCGGCACACTACATCAACATTCTCATAATGTATTGCTTTCTTTTTCTTGACCATCTTTTCTCCAGCCTTTTTGAAATCTTTTATAGCCCTTTACGTTAATGTAACACATTAAATTGCATTAGTAAATAGTCATATAATAATATATGTTAACTGATATAAATATAAAAATTTACTCACATGAATAATGTCTTTTTCAATTCGTGTCCCCCACTGTCTATTTTGTCACCTTTAGGATCTAGATAACACATAGTTAGCGTCACGGGTACAATAACCAACAACATCCAATGGTTATTCCTAAGTGAAAAGAAGGTAAAACAAATAAAACTCAAAATCTACAATAAAATGTAATTCTTAAGTCAATATTATATGATGAGTAAATAAACTTACTCAACATTGTATGGAGCTAGCATCACACTCTTTTTCATTTTATACTAAATGTGGTAAAACCATATTCGGTAACAAATGTAGGGTCTTTAACTACACGGCTAATCAATGATGGAACTAGAAATGCCACATGGGGAAGTGTGAACTTTGTACATACCATGTGTAAGTAACTACAAAACATATAACATGTATATATAAGACAATAGAACAACATATATAATAAGGTTTTTGTTATATAAATTCTCAATATATCTGAAGTTATATCGCAGTTGTATTCAACCAAGCATAAGTAAGAATATCCAAAACATCTTGCAAAAATATACTAGTATCATGAGGTTGACCTACAGAGTCCTCCTTAATATGGACCACCATAGGCGACCCTTCTTCAAAGTTGCCTATCCATAATGTCATACCCTTGCAATGAGGACCATACAAGTCGAATAGGCCTTTGTAAGCCAACCAGGTAATTGAGGAGGAGGTGGAGGTGGAGGACGAGCTGTAGGGGTTTCTTAGGTGTTGTGTCATGCATATATATAATATCATATCAATTATCATATATATACAAATACAAACGTAATGTAAATTTAGCATTTATTTGTATAGACAACTCCTGCTTTGGGACACGTAACCACGCCGCCTTCTGCTTCACCTATTGACTCATGTCAGGGGTGGTCATATGGCAGTGTAGTCTACTTCCAAGAGGCATAGGAAAGCTTCGGTGTTAGGTGAACCGCATTGGTGGGTATTGGAGCACCATGAATCGTGTCACCTATAAAGGGTGGGTAAGCCGCACTCACAACAGTGACATATCCATGTAATAAAAGACAGCATGGCCTCAACCCCTAAAAATTTGCATAGAGTGTTATATATATGCCTAAACTCAAACATATTATATAAAACATTCTGAAAGACTATGATGTCATAAAAAGTACTTACAACAGGCGTGCTAGGTTGTGGGTCAATGGGATTACTCCCAACCACCTCTGTCATAGAGGGGTCCACCTTGTATGAAGAGTGGGGAACCATAGGTACTTTCTGAGGAGCTGATTGAGAAGAATGATACTTTCTCATTGCTTCATCTATACCCTTTGCAATCAACTCTTGTACCTTTCCTTTAAGAATCCCCCTTTCAGAACAGATTTGCATGTATGCTCTGATGGCCCAAAGAAGGCTCTTATAATGATACCAGTGCCAACAGCACTAACACACCCATGATGCTTTGGGTTACCTAGAGCAACTTTCAATTCATCCCTTGTGACCTCAGGGATGAACTTGCCTTATTTCCTTTGCTCGTGGAGCTCCCACTAATCATCATCAATAGTAATTGGTAAGTAAAACATAACAATCACCGATACTAATTTCTCTGAGAGTTGAATTTTACCATTTTTGTAGCCCCCTCAGTAGTTGCGGGGTTGGGTATTTCTCCAGATATGGTTTGCCTCCCAACTACCCATAGATCATGGTGAGGTAGAGGTGTAGGAGTAGGTGTGGGAGTAGAAGAGGACTCACATTCCTTGCATGCCTTTCTCTTTGAGCATTGCTTATAGCTTGGTTAGTCCAAACCATATGTTAAATATGAAATATAATGAATTACAAATGAGGAGTGAGGCTCAATACCTTGAATAGTCGGGTTTTTCTCTTGGAAACAAACACGTCCCAACCTTCAGGTCATTACATATTTTAGATATACACTTTTCCTTTCCCCCTAAGCATCATAAAAATTTCTCCTACTAATTCTCAATCGTAGGCTATCTTCTCTGATCGAGTATTCATGTTTCTCATTAGACAACATGGTTCTAATAAATTCAGGTTATCAATAACCCAAACATTAATCATGCAACATTGTATATAAATAACAATAAATAAGGTACACATTATTAGATATAACATAAGATAACTGACCACTCAATTTCATTCTAGTTATGCAACTTAATAGAGAGTTGTGTTGCTAGTGTTTACTAAGATTATATAAGCATGATGATGGAGTACATTAGCGGGATTCATCATCCCATGTGTATCACAAAGTCATAGTAAAAAGAAGATTCACGTAGAAACCCTAGATTCTAGTTCGTCATTCAGGATTCTTACCTACTTAGATAACAAACACATACATTATTTAACAACTGAGAAGGAAATTTTAATTTAATTAGTGTATGTAGCATAGGAATAATAAATAAAGGCATCAATTTACCTTATTCGTCATCCACAAATACATTTAATATAGAAATATGTTACTAGCATTCATGTGACATTATCAACCCTTACTTATTTATTAGCCTTTAGGATGCAAGAAATGGAAACAATTGTCATTTAAATAAAACATACCTTGGTCTTCTAGCAACAATGGCCAGTAGAAGAGAACGGAAGCATGAGCAGAAGTGATAAGAGAAGCACGAGCAGGAGGTGACGTTGATGGTGGTTAGAGGAGAAGTTGCAGGCAAAAGCGGTGGTAGCTGGAGCAAGAGAAGGTGGCCGCATTGTTGGCAGTTTGAGGAGAAGTTGTAGGCGGTGGAGGTTGGAGCCAGAGCAGCCAGTAGAGGACAAGTTTAGAGTAGAAGAAGGTGGAGGAGGCGGCATAAGAAAGTAGCGGTGGCAACAAGTAGAGTAGGAGCAGAGGTTGGAATCACATCTATGGAAAAATTGAGCAACCGTGAACAATGAAGCAGGGATGGGAGGAAAGTCTATTTTGTGGTTCTACTAATTTTAACATAGTCATCATTTTCTAGATAAACCGACAACTAAGAACAGTGTCATCAGTTATACATCAAAAACTGACACCTAAGCCAGTAACTTAGACGTCGGTTTGTTGTAAAAAACTAATGCTAGAAGCAATTATACAAACGAGAAAAAATTGACCCGAGTCGTCGGTTGTGTTAAGAAAACTGACACCTATCTTAGTAACTTAGACGTCAGTTCTCTTAAAAAAATTGATTCAGAAGGTCATTATCCTGACAAAAAAAATTAGCCTGAGCAATGCCAGAGTCATTGATTTTTCTCCTCCAGAACTAACACTAGAATGTAATTTGGGGGGGAACATGTTTTTTGTGGGGACGTGAAGAGAACCATCTGACATCAAATTCTGGGTAAGGGAACTGACACTGATTGTGACGACAGTCAAACAAATCCGATACTGATTAAGCGGAATTAAACATAAACAGCGGATTAACAAAAATCACTAAAAATTAAAACCATTTTGCAAAGAGATCCATTTCTAGGAAAACTCTTTAAGGCAGAACCAAAACTTTATATACATCATTGTTCACATTGTACATACATTGTACCATCTCTTCTCGAGGATAACATATAATAATTGCTCTATCAAAACACATACTGGAGCAACATAAACCTCGAGGCATTCAAGCCAAAATCTCAAATTATTCATGAAACCAGTACGAAACAACTCCAAGGACCTGAGAGTACAGAGACAACACATAGGACTTCTATCTACAAGTCACAATAGACAGTACACTCAACCTGAGTTGTCACTGCTTCCCCAGTTGTTGCTCATCCTCTGTAGAAAGATTCTTCACCACCTCGTGCATGTCTACCTAAAAAAATGTGGATCCCACGGGGTGAGACAATTGTCCCAGCGAGAGATATAACTCTCCGCCGACCATATTATTATCACAAATTAACCATTTATAAATTGAGCAGAAGTTCTTTTTACATTAACAGGAAGGATAATTTACTGTATGAACAAAATGAAGTAATCTCCTTTCTTAAGGAGAATATTGCATCTACCCATGGTAGAGTTATAAATAAGCTATCTACTTTGCAAGGAATGTAAAGAGCATAAATAACATCTATCAACTAAGATGTATAACTGTAGTACGCATCAATTAAAGTTTTCCATATTCGATCCTTAAACAGATATGCTACTCGGCTGATTACATTTTACAGTCACACTTACGCCCTGAGGAGATGAGGTATACCGCTCATATTCCAACCTTCGGTTGTGAAAACCAAAGTGGATGCCATACATAGGTCATCTAACAGAGCCGGCTTCTATGACCTCCCACGTCTCGATCAGTGCGAGACCACAAGAAGGACTATGTCAACTTCTTATCGTAGCTTACCAGGGTATACTGGCAACTTCTATAGAGTTACAACGTCAGCTGCCTCTCTTCATAATCAAGAGATTTTATGTTTATCTCCACATCATTCGTCATTCATCATCATCATCGGGATATTCGTGATACATCCATACCGGCCTTTATAATGAAGGATTGAGAGATATCATGTTTATCTCACGTCAATCCCACATTAGGGCGTAAGGTATTCGTGCCCATCACACCCACATTCAACAATATGCGTTCATCAGGAGATCCAGTAGGAAAACCTATTTCACCATCACTAGCTACTGACGATGATGGATCTATGGCCAGGGCACTACATGATAAAATTCCACATGATTAATTAAGTGCATTACCATATTCTTTTAGCATCAGTCAAGTTTTCAAACATTAACTAAGTGAATTATTATTACCATAATACATCTATCACATACTTTTCAAATCTTTAAAACACATGATACTTGGGATCTCAGTCCCCTATCACATTACTGGGAATTCTCATTCCTTCACATAATCATTATCATGATTGCTGGATCTGGGTATTCAAACCCTTAGATCATCACATAACATTGTTACCTCTATAACAGGTAACCACTACCTCTAGGTCCTCAGACCAAGGTATTCATTTCACTTGTTGTGCAAGTATTCACATGACTCACAAGGCCATCACACATCTTGTCACCTCTCACTAGGCAACAACTTATTCACATGGCTCACAAGGCCATTGCACATCTTGTCACCTCTCACTAGGCATGCAACAACTTATTCACATGGCTCACAAGGCCATTGCACATCTTGTCACCTCTCACTACGCAAAAACTTATTCACATGGCTCACAAGGCCATTGCACATCTTGTCACCTCTCACTAGGCAACAACTTATTCACATGGCTCACAAGGCCATTAATCATTATACTTGTTACACAAGTATTTAACATGCCTTACAAAGCTTATGCAATAAAAGAAATACAACCTTCCCATCATTAGGGTTAGGGTTTTCCTTTCTTATCGATTAGGGTTTATCTTACATATCATTACCCTTCATTAGGGTTTTCCATTATTAACCATTTAGGTTTTCAAGGTCATATTATCACTAATCAAACCCTAATTCATTGCTCCACACATCTAGGAGCAAACATTGATATCATAAGTATTCAATCATACTTATTTATTCTCATCATTTATCATTAAATGAATCATCAACACAAGGTATGAGTTCGTCTCTCATCCTTACCAGGGTATGATTACATCATACTTTATTAACTTGGCTTAACCCTTTCTCAAGGTATGTTAGCCCACACTTATCAAGGTGCATTAAACTTATTACATCTCAATGTAACAATTGACATAACACACTTCATGTGTTACTCATCCAAGTATATTGGATTTAAGGTGCATCAAGGTACATCAACCTTGAAATGTTGGATGTAATATCTATCATGTCTTGATGTATCACTTCCCTCATTACTTTTAACTTACTTAAGTTCATCAACTTATCTTGTATTAGGGTATTTACCATCATAATACTTTATACACTAGCCCTTCACATTCATTCTGTAGTGTATTGATCATAAGTCATACATTTCAATTGTCCAACCATCATCAATTGATATGGACTCATCTCAGGTTGAGATATTGTTGATATAGGATTAACCATTATCAACCACTTTAGGTGTTTCACCTATCAAGGTATTAGCCACACCATTACTTGGTGTTGCACTCATTACTCCTAAGAGTGTCTTACTCTCACCTTTACAAGGTGTCTCGGTTTGGAGGTGTATGAGCACCATCCATATCGGGCTAGAGGTGCATTCAATCACCATATCGGGTGGCTCACCATCTAGGGTTGGCTGTGACGGATTAGGGTTTGCCATATCAGAATCAACCCAATATACAAGTCAATTGGAGTGTAGGGAACCAAACCATATTGGGCTACACTATCAACCATTAGTTTGCAACACCCATGTCAGGTTAGGGTTGATTGTGATGGGCACATGGTACATATATGTGTCGCCCATGATGCTTAAGAGTTATCAACTCATCACCATATCAGCTACCATATTGTCTAGGGTTGTGTATCATGCAACCCTATCGTGCAAGATCATGTGTCGTGCAACCATGTCATGCAAGGTCATGTAGGCCTCATGATACTAAGTACCAATGATGTATCATATGATCATATTGTGTAATAGCACTTGTTACTCTTCACTTATATCGGGTTACCCAAGTCAGGGTTTCTTGTCAACTTACAAGTATACAATTGACCTTGTATCATGCATGGAGTCTATAATAGACTTCCTATCATGCAAGAGGTGTATACTACACCCCCATATCGTGCAACAAGGTATACAATCATATCCATATCATTTTAGTGAGTAGGTACATCATCATATTGGGTTAGAGGTGTTTGCTTGTATGCTTGCACCCGATATCACTTTTATAAGGTGGTACCATCATCTTCAAGCTCTATACCTTTGTTCTAACTGTTATAATTCATGGAAACAGGTCTAATAAACTACTACAACTCATAATTTCATCAACTATTTCAGGAAATTTCGGAATTAAAAGCAATTCATTGAGTATAGTGATTTAGGTGATGAATAATAACATGGTTGAGTTCAAGTTACATAACCCGCCTTAAGAACAACTTCAAAGCTCCAAGATCCAAATCTCCACGTTCCTAAGGTTGAAGATGAACTTCAAAACTAATCTATATACAAAGAATCACCATGTATAAGCAATTGGTGAAGAAGAAAAGAAAGGTAGATCATAACCCTAGTTCCATGCTTCAATTCAATGTTGAAGATGATCTTATCCTTACCTTAGGGTTAAGTATGAGCTCCTTCTTGCTCCTTAACACCTTTTCACGATACACTAGTGTCCTTGCACGATATGGAAACCCTCTTGAACGATATGGCACTCACTTGCACGATATGCCACTCAACTCTTCACCCTATTGGCCGATATCACCTTATATGGCCAATTTCACCTACTTGGCCGATATGCTCTTGCCATGGGCGACATCCCAAGGCCCATGCACGATACCATAGCATCCCTTCATGATACGGGAGCTCTATGAACGATACCTTAGGGTAGGAGGGTGGTAAGTATCGCAAAATTGCACCAAGGGGTGAAACTAGGGGTATATATACTTGTTGTTCATGAAGGAAGGCAAAAATGAGGTGTCAACATTTTGAGCTAGTAGGTGCCACGTGTCATGCATGGGTGACACGTGTACATGCATGCATCAACATTTATATTGACATTAAAAAAGGTTGAGTATCATCTAGAGATGCAAATTCGTCCATTTCTTATCCATTTGGATAAGTCATCTAGGTTTAATCACTATTTTAAGTCAAGCTGATACACTTTTTCTAAGGAAACTTGTTGGCCGTCACACCTCACCTCCTTGAGGTTCTTTGCACGATATGGAATTTGCCAAGAGTTTAAAAATATGATATGGGACACCTCCTTGGGATCCATGGCCGATAGGCACTCATATATAAGCTTTTCAACTTGATACAACTCAAGTTGGTGATGAAGGGGCGATGAGAAGAAGAATTGGATCAGGGGTTGAATTCGTGGGAGGAAGGCGCAGCTTCCCGACCTCCTAGCTCGCCCACCGGTGGATGGGATCTCCTAGTCAACCTTTGGGTTGACCGTCTACTCACAGGAAGCGAAGGACGGACGTTGAAGACGGATCTTGGCATTTTACCAAGATACCCCGATGCCGCTTCAGTATAGGTAAGGGCAACGATGTCTTTTGCCCCCTTCAATCGCGAGTTAGGCGGGTTTCCCTAGGCCATTGGATTTCACATGGTCCTCTGGACCACGAATCGGATGGTCAGTTTTTTTTCTAAAAATAACTGATAATCTAGAAAAATGAATTAGTTTGCAAAAATCATAACTTCTTCTAGGAAGCTCGGATGAACAAAGTTAAAATATGAAAGTTTCTTAGAAAAATACGAGGAACACATTAAAATTAGTTTGAGAACCTGGATCTGTTCATTTTTGCAGAAGTGTCTTAATCTAATGAAAAGTGCTTATGTGTTAGATTAAGAAACCTTGCTTGAACATATTGGTTACGTTCATATTGTTTAGTTGATGAAATTGAGTAATTACAACATGTCAAATAGATAATGACGAACTTGAATTGGATCTAGATGTTTCTTGCATGTTTTAGGGTTTTATTCTAAATAAGAATGATTAAACACTTAGGAACCCTAATTATGTTTAGAAATTTGGTTTAATGTCGTAATTATGTTATTTTGGGGATATGATAACCTGTGGAGAATAATAAGATGATATCATGCCTGTTTTAGGGTTTTGAACGCATGAAGATGCATAATAGCTTAGAAACCATGACTTAAGGTTAATGGTTGTTCATGAGATATAATTTGAAGTCCTTTGTATAAAACTGATGTTAGGTTAACCTCAGTTTAGTAAATGTTAAAAAGGCTTTAATGTGAATATGTGAGTAATTAGGGTTGTGTAATTAGAACTACTGTTCTACGGTATAAAATGAGGAAAGTTGTAAAAAGATAAAAAAGGACCCTAATAAAACCCTAATGTGATCTAGAAAGCCTAAGGTGGAATCCAAGTCTAGCTTTAGAATGTTTTGGATAAACTATAATACTTGGATCGCATGCATTAATTTCAGGATATTGTTGATTGCTTGTTGATTTATTCTTTATCCTTATTGCTTGGACAATCTAATTGCTCTGGATCAGGTATGTGGTTATGCTTATGACTACCCGAATTAGTTTTCTAGGATTTTGTCGCAGTTTCCATCGTGACTTGAATTAAACTGTTGGATGTTTCAATTCATGCAAATTCTAGTGTGAATATGACTATCACCTAAGAATTATGCCTACTAGCTCAGATCCCAGTCCCCTCTGTAGCTTAATGGGTTGACCTAGTAAAAGGATACCAATGGGGTAGGCCCATCAGGTCACTAAATGACTTAGTAAATGGCTACCAATGGGGTAGGTCCATCAAGTCACATTGAGTTAGAGATTGGACTAACTATGAGTAGTGCCATGCGACTCAACCCTAGATATTGATCTACCTATTCGGTAGGATCATGTGGGGTTTAATGAAGATCTACCATGTGAGAGAGGTAGTATCCATGTCCACTGCAGGGACAGCACAGAGGAAGGGGATAGGAAGGGATTGAGTAGTACCGCTTAAAATGTAATTTGAATGTTAAATGATAATTGGTTGTTTACATTGTTAATATAGTTGCACAAATTTTTGTAATCCCCCACATACCAGCTTTATGTTGATCGCGTATTTGTTTGTCGGCGTTTTAGGTACAGAACAAACAGTAAATTATCACCTTGCAAAATAAGAAGTAAAGTGCAAGGAGGATTAGATAGAGCAATTCCAGTAAGGGATAGATATTTTCCTAAAGTTTCAAAAGGTAAATAAAGTTTCAATTTTTTTTTGCCAATATTCAGTTTAGTAGTAGAATTTCATAATTATCATTTATTATTTGTTGAACCTTTGATCATGTTAATTGATTAATGGCTCTGACCTTCGGGTCTCCCTTAATTGGGGGTTACCAGGAGGTGAGGTCGTTACAATTGGTATCAGAGCGTAGGTTCTTCATCTAATCAGTAATAATTATTAAATTTTACAAATTCTGTAGAAACCAAGGGAGTTATTAGAGGATTGTCCGAAAGACTGAGGTGTCTAGAAAAGGATCACGTTCGGGGGATGGCAATATTTTCCTCCGCACTGCTAGTCAGAATACGAGGACTCCCAAATTGTGTGACTGCGTGTCCGATGTCTTAGGGTATGACTTGAAATAAGATACCTTTAGGACTCTCTCATCTTGTTCATCCCTTCTCAACTCAAATTCTATTAAGGACCTTAAGGATTAGGGTTTTCTCTCTTCTCATCCTCATGAGGTATGGGTAAAGTTAATAAGGTCTAAGGAATCCTCCACCAAATTAATGAAAAGCATGTAAATAAGATGTCATGGACATAAGCTTAATAGATTAAGCACAAACTAAAGAATAGATACATGCTTAGGTCATATGATACAAGTTGTAATCGCCCTCAAGAGAGGCCTGAGGATAGATCTCTTGTTAGGAGGATGGGTAGAGAGGGTTAGTCTGGGAGGTAGAGACCTCCATTAAAGGTAGAGACCTAGCACATCCTTTGAGGATGATGGTAACCCTAACCCTAAGTGGAGGTTAGAGAGAGCGATGACATGATGAGTTAGATGTCATGGTTGACCGAGTGTTTGGTTGGACATGCCATTGGGATGCCATAAAAGGGTAGATGACCTAGTACCTTTGGCGACCAACCTTGGAGAGGGTCGTGCATGCTAGAGAGAAGGATAGCTCCTTCATGGATGATGTTAGAAGAGAACCTATAGTTACCCTATGAGCCTAGGCAAGTAGGGTATAGCTTGATGAAACCCTGGTTAAGGGATCATGGAATTAGCATAAAGGGCTATGAATGATTTTGAGCAAACCTAAGTTCTAGCATATGCTTCACCCATGTGAAGGTATGCTAGTAAAGCTCGATCCTTCATGGAGAAAGGACATCTGGTAGTAAGGTTGGATATAGAGTTAGTTCTAGAAAGGAAAGAAGGACTCAAGCAAGAAGGTTGGAAGCTTAAGTTCTGAGACTTAGGATCAGTGGATAGTAGAGGATAATGTGACCTAAGTGGATGATAGTGGTTTCCCTATGAATACTGATGATATCTTGGTTTCCTTTAGAGGAACCAAACCTTATAGGGAGGATGATGCTTCTGATACCTAGGGTATAAGTGATTACCTACTGGATGAGATGAAGAGTGCTTTAGACCCTGGGGGGGGGGGTTAAGTAACCGGTTGTGAGGCTTTATACCTAGATGGTTGTCCTTGAAGAGGACTCGAGTCTGAGGTATTGCTCATATAAAAGGATCATGGGAGTACATGACATACCTTGGACATGTTTGATTCATGGTTAAGAGTTTGAGCATGCAGTTGGATATCCAGAGGAGAACCTAGGGTCCCTAGGCCTAAGAGGGGAAGCAGTGAATCCCCTTAAGTTTCGGGCATGGTACTCCTCATGTGTAGAGGTAAAGGAAACCCCTTAAGTTAAGGGTAAGTTTGATGGACCCTTGACACCTAAGTTGATCTAATGTTGAGGAAAGAGAACAAGTATGACCTAGCATGGTTTAATAGGTGGTCTACTTGTACCCTGGTAGCTGCCGGGTTAAGCATGCTCATGTGAATATAAACCCTAAGGATGTTTGTGACCTTGTTGTCAAGAGTTGTAGTTTCCTCCCATCCTGGGAGACGGAGGGACCCTTTGGTAGGGTGTATACCAGTTTTGTCGATTTTGAAGTAACCTAAAGAAGTCCATTAGGATCTTGAGAAGCTAAGTGTAAAGTACATGGAATGAGAATGAACATGTAGGCCCATAGATAACCATCTCTAAGGGCATGTGGATGTGTTACCATGGAGGTAACCGGTATGGGGCCTGACCAAGGTAGGCAGGTTGCCTTGACCCCTATGAAGGGATGAAAGTCAGTCGAGAATGCGGAGTGAGATGATGAATGCTTGGGTAAGGTTCTAAGTTGAACATGTACTATAAGAGAATCCTAAGTCTGTCCTAGGGTCAGGAAGGGATAAGACTGATGGAAGAAGGAGTTGCCTAATTCCCTAGATGCACATGACCATAGGGTCGGGAGGTAACAACTATCATTGTCTGAGGGCCATGGGTTAGGAGATTGATCACCTTCATGAACTCATGGGACCCAAAGGGCAAATGAGTAGGGCACTCTCTGGATGCATAAGGGAAAAGGGATGACCCCAAAAAGTGTCGGCACCCTACAGACCTAGAGGAGATGACCAAGGATTGTATGGTGACCTAAGTAGGTTCGAGACCAGTTTTCCATGAAACTAACTTTGATGTCAGGATGACTGAGAAGTAGAGACATAAGTTGCACGTTTCAACTTAGTTTTAAAGGTGTACTGGCAAGGTGGGATGTACCATCTCTACTCCTGGAATGGGAAGAACTCTGTATTTGATGGCCGCCAAATGCTTATTTCTTCTTGTTATGGGAGTGAGAGATAGGATAGTACGCATGCCATACACCAAGGATAAATATGATGTAAGTTGGAACATTGCTACAAGGTATGAGGATAGAGATGATAACATACCTTTGTGGAAGGAATAATACATGGATGGTTTACAAACACTAAGAGAGATAAGGTAGTCATCTTATAAGGATGTTTTTAGCATGAGCTATGTGGACTTTGCAAGTGATACAAGGTTGAGTTGATCACCATTAGTATGAGCTCAGAGTTTCTTGATGAAGACAAACTTAGAGTTTGAGATGAGATGATAAGTATAATGCTTGGAGGTGTATGTCTTCGACATTACCTAACACCTAAGGATAAGAAGTGGTAATGAATGCTCTGGTTGAGATATAGCTGCCTAGTTTAGCTGGAAGCTAGAAGAAGTTGAGGTTGTTCGACTAACCCTATGTTTGGAAAGAGGATGTGTTTTGCCTAACACACAAATGAAACAAGATATGTTGAATGAGTTAATGGTTGTTTGGTTAGCCATTTTAGTCCTTGATATAGTAAAAGCATGGTGATAGAACCTCAGATACACTTATTTGGATAGGAAGGTAATAAAACCCTTTTGAGAGTGGTTTAGGGTTTTTGAGGTATCAAGCTTGAGGAATCATAACAATACAGGAGGACATGATATACCTTGGTACTGCAAAGATAGTAAGTGATGGTAGCATTCTGGATGCTTAACACAAAGTTGCATGTAGCATGTGGCCATGCAAGCCAGGAGGTGAAGGACGAACACCATTAACCCAGTGCATGGATATAAAGTATAAAGAGTACCCGAGAGGGAATAGGAGTTCATCATTATGGATGTTGTGAGTTTCTCCTAGACCAAGAAGGTCAAGATACAATATGGGTTATGGTAGATCGCCTTACCTAGATGACATGAGAAAGGAAGAGTTCTGTCAAGGGACAGGTCTGGTTGAACTACATATGAAAAGAGATGGTTCAACTACACCATGATGCAAATTCTAAATTTCTTGATGTGACCTAAAGGTTCACTTCCAAGAGGTGGAAGTAGATATATGAAGAGCTCAGTATTTTTACAGTTTATCACCCCATACTAATGGACAGTATGATCCGGACTGGAGGGTCTGATGAAAGCATGTGTGCTCATTTAGTGTGATACACAGAGACAATTCTTAAGATGTGATGTTACCCAACATAGCCTTTATCGGGATGCAAGAAGTTCTATAGGGAGGTTGTGTCGGTCGCCACTTCATTATGATGATGTTGGTGAAGGAGGCCTTGTGAAGGTCAGAAAAGAACCACAAGTGTGTGCAGATGAAGTCACTTTGATCGTACAATGGCTGAGAAAGAGAGCCCAGTGGTGACATGAGTCACGAGCTAATGCAAAGCCGACTGATATGCAGTTCACTGTGGGAGAATATGTGATGTGAAAATCCGACCCCTCTAAGTTACAGCTGAGAAAGCTGAGTCCCCGATATATGGGTCCATTAGAGATGGATTGGTGGAGATGGTTGTGTTTAACCTTACCCCTCAGGATAAAATGATGTGTTGCATGAGTCTGATCTAGAGCACTATGTGAGGTACCCAAGCCATGTGTTGAGCCCTAAACCTATTTAGCTTTTGAGGCTAGAATGTCCTGAGTCACCAAGGTAAGAAAGAACTCAGATGGAAGAAAATGAGATGATGAAAGTTCTTGGGAAGCACCATGGAAAGGGTGGAGCCACATAAGAGCCATGATGGACACATGAAAGGCTTATCCTATTTGTTTGTTTGCTTGATAGAATTTTGAGGGCAAAATTCTCATAAGAGGGGAAGGATGTTACAACCCCAAATTTTGGGTTCATTTGGCGAGAAATATAATTTCTCACATTAAAGATATTTGAACAAATAATGATATAGTTTGTTTTGAATAAATGGATTTTGTTTACAATAGCCTTGATGATTGTGTTGTGGGCTTTATTGGCTATTGGGCCCGATAACAAGAAATTCAATTAATAGATGAATAATTGAATTTGTGAGAAAAGAAAGATGTGGAAACCTCTAGAAGGAAAAAGAGTATAATCCAAAGTTGGATTCCGTACCTCTTGGGTTCCTTGGGTCCCAAGGAGTCCAAAATTGCAAAGATAAAGCAATAAGAAAAGAAAAGATCTATTAGATATTTTGTTATTAGGAAAGGAATTGAAAACAATGGTAAATTGTGGAAAATGAATGGAAGGAGGTATAATTGAGTTATATTTGATGGATGTTCGTATCCATAAAGTTTCTAGTGTTAAAAGAAATTCCAATAAGGAAAGTAATAAAAGAGATAAAGAGAAATCCCTGAAAAGAGATATTTTGATAAGAAATGAATGAGAAGAAAGAGAAAATAGATAAAAATAAGTGAGAGGCTAAGGAATATTCCCAACATGGAGTTCTGAGCCATTAGGGTTCCTTGAGGTTCAAGGAATTCAAAATAATAATTTAATGGCAAAAGAAAGAGGAAATATCAATTAAATAAGTCTTATTCAAGAATAACTTGCTTTTGAAGAAAAAGCCTTTTTCCTTTGGAATTTGGGACTCATTTTTGACATGCGCATAAATAAAGGCAAGAGGAAGTTTCCCTTAAAATTTGGTTGCAAAATGATGCACGGATTCCAAGTTTTGTAGTTTAGAAATTATCCTAAAGTATGGACATTAATTGCATAGTAAATATGTGTCACGTTTTATTTTAGGGATAAAATCCCGATTTTTGATTTCGCACACGCATTCACAATCGTAGGATTTGTGATCCACGGCCTGAGATGAATCCCAGTCTCACGAGGACATGGAGTAGCAGACTCCAGGCTGCGGATTTTTGGATTCGAGATTTTTTTGCAAGATAGAAGCCATCTTTGATTAGGTGAAGGAGTCCATCCCCTTGAGGAACTTGTTCTGAACCCAACCACCCCAAGTTTGGTGGGGTTTCGTCGTGAAACGGGAAAGTCCCCAATTCAACAGGGACACGATGGCCACCCTATATATAGGGTAGTGCGCACCATCATGCGAGCAAAACTATCATTTACTCTCTCATAATCGTGGTGCGGAGACGATCGACATTGTGCCATCAATTCAAGGAATCAACCTGATGAAGGGCCCTGTCGAGGAGCAGATAACGCCGGAGGAGAACGGCGCTTGGTTGGTGATGAAGGGGCGACAAGAACAAGAATTGGATCAGGGGTCGAATTCGTGGGAGGAAGGCGCAGCTTCCCGACCTCCTAGCTCGTCCTCCGGTGGATAGGATCTCCGAGTCAACCTTTGGGTTGACTGTCTGCTCGCAGGAAGCGAAGGACTGAGGTTGAAGACGGATCTTGGCGTTTTACCAAGATACCCCGACGCCGCTTTAGTATAGGTAAGGGTAGCAATGTCTTTTGCCCCCTTCAATCACGAGTTAGGTGGGTTTCCCTGAGCCATTGGATTTCGCATGGTCCTCTGGACCATGAATCGGATGGTCAGTTTTTTTTTTCTAAAATAACTGATAATCTAGAAAAATGAATTAGTTTGCAAAAATCATAACTTCTGCTAGGAAGCTCAGATGAACAAAGTTAAAATATGAAAGTTTCTTATAAAAATACGAGGAACACATTAAAATTAGTTTGAGAACCTGGATCTGTTCATTTTTGCAAAAGTTCTTAATCTAATGAAAAGTGCTTATGTGTTAGATTAAGAAACCCTACTTGAACATATTGGTTACGTTCATATTGTTTAGTTGATGAAATTGAGTAATTACAACATGTCAAATAGATAATGACGAACTTGAATTGGATCTAGATGTTTCTTGCATGTTTTAGGGTTTTATTCTAAATAAGAATGATTAAACACTTAGAAACCCTAATTATGTTTAGAAATTGGGTTTAATGTCGTAATTATGTTATTTTGGGGATATGATAACCTGTGGAGAATAATAAGATGATATCATGCCTGTTTTAGGGTTTTGAACGCATGAAGATGCATAATAGCTTAGAAACCATGACTTAAGGTTAATGGTTTTTCAAGAGATATAATTTGAAGTCCTTTGTATAAAACTAATGTTAGGTTAACCTCATTTTAGTAAATGTTAAAAAGGCTTTAATGTGAATATGTGAGTAATTAGGGTTTTGTGATTCGAATTGTTGTTCTAGGGTATAAAATGAGGAAAGTTGTAAAAAGATCAAAAAGGACCCTAATAAAACCCTAATGTGATCTAGAAAGCCTAAGGTGGAATCCAAGTCTAGCTTTAGAATGTTTTGGATAAACTATAACACTTGGATCGCATGCATTAATTTCAGGATATTGTTGATTGCTTGTTGATTTATTCTTTATCCTTATTGCTTGGACAGTCAAATTGCTCGGGATCAGGTATGTGGTTACGCTTATGACTACCCGAATTAGTTTTCTGGGATTTTTTCGCAGTTTCCATCGTGACTTGAATTAAAATATTGGATGTTTCAATTCATGCAAATTCTAGTGTGAATATGACTATCACCTAAGAATTATGCCTACTAGCTCAGATCCGAGTCCCCTCTGTAGCTTAATGGGTTGACCTAGTAAAAGGCTACCAATGGGGTAGGCCCATCAGGTCACTAAATGACTTAGTAAATGGATACCAATGGGGTAGGTCCATCAATTCACATTGAGTTAGAGATTGGACTACCTATGAGTAGTGCCATGCGACTCAACCCTAGATATTGATCTACTTGTTCGGTAGGATCATGCGGGGTTTAATGAAGATCTACCATGTGAGAGAGGTAGTATCCATGTCCACTGCAGGGACATCACAGAGGAAGGGGATAGGAAGGGATTGAATAGTACCGCTTAAAATGTAATTTGAATGTTAAATGATAATTGGTTGTTTACATTGTTAATATAGTTGCACAAATTTTTGTAATCCCCCACATACCAGCTTTATGTTGATCGCGTATTTGTTTGTCGGCATTTTAGGTACAGAACAAATAGTAAATTGTCACCTTCCAAAATAAGAAGTAAAGTGCAAGGAGGATTAGATAGAGCAGTTCCAGTAAGGGATAGATAGTTTCCCAAAGTTTCAAATGGTAAATAAAGTTTTAATTTTTTTTTGCCAATATTCAGTTTAGTAGTAGAATTTCATAATTATCATTGATTATTTGCTGAACCTTTGATCATGTTAATTGATTAACGGCTATGACCTTCGGGTCTCCCTTAATTGGGGGTTAGCGGGAGGCGGGGTCGTTACATTATCCCTTTCTCAAGGTATGTTAGCCCACACTGATCAAGGTGCATTAAACTTATTACATCTCAATGTAACAATTGACATAACACACTTCATGTGTTACTCATCCAAGTATATTGGATTTAAGGTGCATCAAGGTACATCAACCTTGAAATGTTGGATTTGATATCTATCATATCTTGATGTATCACATCCCTCATCACTTTTAACTTACTTAAGTTCATCAACTTATCTTGTATTAGGGTATTTTCCATCCTAATACTTTATGCACTAGCCCATCACATTCATTTTATAGTGTATTGATCATAAGTCATACATTTGAATTGTCCAACCATCATCAATTGATATGGACTCATCTTAGGTTGAGACATTGTTGATATAGGATTAACCATTATCAACCACTTTAGGTGTTTCACCTATGAAGGTATTAGCCACACCATTACTTGGTGTTACACTCATTACTCCTAAGAGTGTCTTACACTACAAAAAAAAGATGATTTAGCTACGATTGTTTAAGTTACATTTAATTTATGTGTAGCAAGAGCTATTTTTACTTATAAAATTTAATTGTGTAACTTAAATAATTGTAGCCATCTCAATAAATAAGATGTAGCTACAAATTTTTACTTGTTTTAATTGTATAAAAAAATGTAACGAAAGGCCAGAGGTAAAAAATCCTGCACTCTTTCATATCTCCCCCGTAAATGCCCGTGAAACGGTTTGAGCATATCCAGTCCGGCCGTGCGACCCTGGCACACGAAGCAAGGATTCCCGTTAGAGCTTCCCGATCGCCGACTCCCTCCCCAGACGCCGCTGCTCCGAGCCCAGCAACCAAGCAGCCCAGCCGCCAAGTAGCCAAGTGCGCAGCCGAGCGCGCAACCCAGCAGCCGAGCGCCTCCATCGTCGACTCCCTGGCACACGAAGCAAGGAGTCCCGTTCGCGCTTCCCGATCGCCGACTCCCTCCCCAGACGCCGCTGATCCGAGCCCAACCACCTATCAGAGCCCAGCAGCCAAGCAGCCCAGCCGCCAAGCCGCCAAGCAGCCAAGCGCGCAGCCGAGCAGCCGAGCGCCTCCATCGACCCCCCCCCCCCACACCCAGCAGACGGACTTCACTTTTCGACGGGCGGCCACCTCCCAGCCTCTGACCCGACCACGCGAAGCAAGGTTCGTCTTCGACACAGTGGCTCCCCCAATTTCCCGCCTACATTCAGTATAGTTTTCTGCAGTAGGATCGCTCGACAAATGAGTATTAGGGCCCGTTTGGTTTCAAGCAGTTGCAGCAGCGTGAGTAGCAACTGCACATGTTTTACAACTCCACGATCAGGTGTCCTACTTTAGTTCTATGTGGCTGTGTGCGTGGTGGTAACCACACTGTGATGTCCTGATTCAAAATCTAGCCCCATCCAGGCCATTACTGAACGAAAGGACTGAAAACCAGTTGCTTAGTACCAAACAAGTGACGTAGTGTTCAATTTCCTGTTTTCGTTTGCATGTCTTACAATTCACGGTGCTAGTTGCAACTACTTAAAACCAAATAAGCCCTTAGCTATTAAAACTTCCTTCTAACTGCCTAATTCATTTTCATCCGAAAAGGTGGGTGAGGCACAAGCCCCACATGGCCTTTATGTGGCTCTGCCATTGGTAAGAACAACATATCCTTTTACTGCAAACCACCACCACCACCATGCTATATGAAATGAACACCTGATTTGTAAGGGCACTAGTACTTTCTACAAAAGGGAAGCCATAGAGGCGGTTGTCTTCTAAGAAGATTGAAGTTTTAATCAACTGACCATAGAGGCAGTTTCAGTAATTCAAATTCATATGCTGCAATAAATATACATCTATGGAAATTTTATAAGACGTATCTTCAAAATCAAGTGCTTATTAGGAAACTTCAAACAATTTAGAAGGGTGATTTGGGGCTTCTTGATTTTATATCTCACTATGGACACTTAATATTAGCAAGTCTTAATAGTAGGAATCTCAAATCCGTTCATTTACAGCATCTATACTAATTAGGGAGCTACTACTTCCCCTGAGCTGAGCCTCTCCACTGCAAGGTATCTAAAATATTCAACTTCTTACTATTTTAAAAAGACCCAACTAATCTGAGTAGCATAGCCTATCCACTACGCTTGTTTGGTTTCGATTAGGGGTTGTTTAGTAGGAGGTAGCTGCCTGCAATTCATTACAATTAAATGTCCAATTTTCAAATCAAAATTTTATTTGGTTGGGTGTTGTCGGCTGCAGTTAGGCCCTGTTTGGTACGATGTGCTCCGGTGTAGTTTGAAGAATTTAAGAACGGATCAAACATAATCCTATGTTTCAAACTGCTATGTTTCTATTTGGTAGGATGCATAATAAAGTCCACGTTTATGCTCCCATTCATTTGGTACGTGAATTAATTCACACACTAACTGGTGGTCTCAGTAAAATCTACCACAACAGGTATCTTCGACTAGTGTCGTGTGGTCTGTGGTTGTCATTACAAGAAATAAAAGGTAGCATAGAAGGAAAGCACCGTCAAAATGACAGGAAGGTCACTCTGCACCCGACCGCACCTGAAAGGGGCGCATCACCAACTCACTAATTTTGGGGTGAAAAGTGAAGACGGATGTAACTACAAATCAATGAATTAGACACCAACACAACTACTCAAATAAAAAATACAACTGAAAAATAGCCAATTGAATGTTAAGAACTACAATTACACCCTACCAAACTGGCCCTTAATTGAATTTGTTATGCATCCGAACTAGTCATTTTTCTTCACGTTATCGGCAATAGGGCATGGGGGTTCCAGAATGGGGAGTGAGTCCTATGTTTGCATTTTGTATGTGATTTGGCGGGTATGAGAAATCATAAAAACATGAATTTGGGGAGGGGTCTTCCTGAGCTAGTTGCGCCCACCGCGTCTTTCTCCTCTCTGCATTTGATTTTTCTTTGGTTAATCCTTACATTGCCCCTTCTTCGGCAGTCTATGAAGTAAGGTGTTGGCAGTCCATGAAGTCTGGAGCTAGAATAAGGGATATGGGTTGGTATTCGAGAGCAGAAGAGTGAAGCAATTTTCAAACAATGTCGTAAACACCTAGAATATATTGGTGAGTTACGATGATGTCAAAACTGGAACAGAAAACTGAATATGACAATCAACATTTTGCTAGTTCAAAGGGCCCATGAACCAGGGAGAGTTGTGGCAAAACTACTGGGAATGGAAAAATAGTCAGGACCAAGATACATATACTTCACATAATTTTGTATGACGACTAGATTATAGAGCATTAAAATTATGTATGTTATGTAGAGCATATTTGGTATTTACTATATTCTGATGATTCTGTTTCTGTGTTGTATTGTTTCTAAACAAAAGGAGCCACACATGTCATAGATGTGTTTGAGTTGTATACTAAGATTATATGGGACTTTTGGTTGGGTTACAATTGACCAGTGTTATCAAGGCGGCGCCTAGGCGCACCTAGGCGTCTTAGGCGCTCCAGAGGTCCCTCAAATCTAGGCGCCTAGGGGTCATAGGTGAGTTGGGAAAACTAGGCGGGTTGGGCGGGCTAGGCGGGCGCCTAGGCGGTCAAGGCGGACAGCCTAGGCGGTCAAGGCGGACAGCCTAGGCGGTCAAGGCGGACAGCCTAGGCGGACAACCTAGGCAATTTTGCTGCAATTGTTGTAAAAAAATCAGTCCTTTTATACTACTGTTTCTTTGATTTTTTTCTATTTCCTCTTGTGTCTCCTATTCTAGCTTCTTTTCTTTTCTTTTTTTGCAATTTCTCCTTCATTTCCTGTTCCTGCTATTGCATCTAAATTTTTGTTACTTCTATGTCCCCTCTTATTGCTATTTCCTTGTTACTCATATCAGAAATTCAAATTCTTACTTGCATCTCCTGCTCGCACGTCTACTAGACTACTAGTACCACTTCTATTTGCAAGTTTTCTTCTACTTTTTCTTACTTATTCTTGTTCATACATGACTACATCTCAAACAGGTGTTGTTGTTTACATGTATATGTTAAATCTTCCTGATCTCTTCTTCGTCCCCCTAGGTGTCCTCCAACAACTCCTTTACAACTATTTTTTGTTTATCTAACTTCTTTCTCTTTCACGTCTCCTCTGTTGTTGTTGCACGTTTCTTTATCTGACTTCTTCCAGCAACTTACTTGCATTTTTCTTTTATATTTTCCTATTTTCTTTCTTGTTCAGTTTCTACTTATCTTCAACATTCAGTTCCTCTTAATTCTCCTTCCTATGGTCCTCCCAACAGTTATCAATAGAAGTTCAGCATATCACAACATCAATGAACACATAATTACAAAATTGCATGTAGTATCATGTGTATAAATAAATAAATATGTAAGTGAAAATTAAGTATAAATAAAAATGCCCAGAAAAGCCTAGGCACCCACCTAGGCGGGCTAGGCGCCCATAGGATGAAAATTACCGCCTAGTCGCCTTGACAACCTTGCAATTGACTATTACCATGACAAAAGTATTGAGAATTTCGTTTAAATTGTAGAATTGTTGTACTTCAAATGATCAATGACCAGAAACTACATGACTGATGGGAATCTACAATAGCGCAGAGTTACAAAACATCTTAATGAACAGTTTATATAGAAGGCTTTAGTTATGAAACTAAGTTATGTAACGATTTTTAATACTTTGTATTCTTATCCTTTTTTTCTTAATTGTTATAGGTAGTCATGATAGATAAAAGTTGGATCCATGAGGAACACAGAACAAGCACAACATATTTACTTGGGGTGGTTAAATTTATAGAGCATGCATTTTCAAAATCCAGCAGGGATGGGACTATCTTATGTCCTTGTAAGAAGTGCTTAAATGTGCATAGGCAGAACCAGCAAGTCGCAACTGAACACTTGTTATGGAATGGATTCTTGACCACCTACACAAATTGGATTTTTCACGGTGAGGGTTCATTTGATAGCTCTGAGGATTCACAAATACAAAATGACACGTCCAAAGATGACATGAGACACATGTTGCATGATGTGTATGGTGTATCACAGGAAGGAGAGAATATGGAAGATGACGACCATCGATTTGTATTTGTTGATGATGCAGAAGCTGAGCAATTTTACAAACTGTTAGAGATTGTTGCACATGAATTGTACCCTAGAAGTAAGAAGTACTCTAAATTGTACACCGTTGTGAGGTTGTTTCACATAAAATGTGTCAATAATTGGAGTAATAAGTCATTTTCTGAGCTGCTTGAGCTTTTGAAGGAATTGCTTCCAGAGGGTGAGACGTTTCCCGGCTCTTATTATGAATTCAGGAAAATAATCAAGGACCTTGGACTTGACTATGATAAAATCGATGCTTGCAAAAATAACTGCATTTTGTATCGAAAGGATTTTGCAGATAAGACTTCATGTCCGAAATGTAGTGCTTCTAGATATAAAGAAATCGAAATTGATGAAGCTGGTGTAGAAAACATTCATACAAACAAGAAAAGAGTTCCTTGTAAAGTCCTGCGCTACTTTCCCTTGACTCCTAGGTTGAAGAGATTGTTCATGTGTTCGAAACTTTCACCCCTAATGTGGTGGCACGATGAAAGTCGTACCAAGGATGAGATTCTACGACATCCAGCAGATTCTCCAGCATGGATGACATTTGATAATATGCATGCTGAGTTTGCTTCTGATTCTCGCAATGTTCGCCTTGGATTAACTTCCGATGGATTTAATCCCTTTGGCTTCATGAGTCTATCATATAGCATTTGGCCCATCGTATTGATTCCGTACAACTTGCCACCATGGCTGTGCATGAAGTCTCCCAATTTTATCCTGTCGATGATTATTCCTAGTCCATCTCAACCGGGAATGGACATAGATGTCTACCTGCAACCGTTGATTGAGGAGTTAAAAGAACTGTGGGAAGCTGGCACGGATACTTATGATGCTGATCGTAAAGAAGTTTTCAAGTTGCATGCTACCTTACTGTGGACGATAAGCGACTTTCCTGCATATGGTTATCTATCTGGTTGGCAAACTAGTGGGTATCTTGCATATCCTTTCTACAACAAAGACGCGTGCTCATGGAGACTACCATATAGTAAGAAAGCATGTTTCATGGGTCACAAGAGGTTCCTCCCAATGGATCATAAATTTCGTAAAGATGCTTCATCATTTGACGAAAAAGAAGAATTTAGAAGTGCTCCTAAGATGTTGTCTGGAAGTCAAGTTCTAGATCAAACTGGAGATGTAGATAATTTACCGTACAACTGGAGAAAGCGAAGTATATTTTTTGAGCTGCCATACTGGAAGTATAACCTTATACGTCATAATCTTGACGTGATAAGCAAGTATGCAACGTTTGGTAAATGATGTCAGTAACAATCAAGAGGTTGAAATTGATAAATTAGATAATGATCAACATTCTGTTGCTGAGTCTCCTACTTTTGATCCCGGGCAGAGTGAAGGTAAGAAAATTTAGATACGAAGATGCATTATATTTTTCACAAATGATTACTTAATTATATGTGTATAATATGTATATCCTTGTAAATGCTTGCATCATATTCATGATTTTGTAGGGGGAGCTACTAATAAAAAAACAAGGGGCTATTCTAAGTGTATCCGATTATGGGGTAAGACAGGGGATAAAAAGCTGCCAATTACTTTGGATGAGAATGGAGATCCAATAGGGCCACATCATAATGACCTGTCTTCCTTTTTGGGAACTGTTGCTAGAAATTCTGATCTTGCACCATTAAACTATCTTGATTGGCGACAAGTACCTGTGGAAAACAAAACCGCTATATGGAATTATGTGGAGGTAATTCTAGTCTTAGAGATATAATACAATGTTGTGAATTTTTTATTTAAAAATTATTATTTTGTTACAGACCAAGTTTGTTATCGACATAAAGGGGAAGAATTCAGTTTTGCGAACAGTGAGGGATTGTTGGAGAAACTTTAAAGCGGATATTAAAAAAAACCACTACATGCGGCATAAAGAAAAATCTGACCGACTTAATGATTGCCCCTCCCGTGTTGATCCAGATCCATGGAAATTTCTTGTGAATTTTTGGGATTCTGACGATGGAAAGGTAAAACAATTTATTCCTTAATTTTGTAGAATTTAATAGTGTATATTGCATATAATTATATTATAATGCATTGTATGTAGTTAAGGAGTGCTAAAAATGTTATGAGCAGAAAGTTCGTAATGACAAGACATACATCGGGATCAATGCCGTATGCTTGTGTGAAGGCTAATGTGAGTTATCTTCTGGTTGAAATATGCATTACACTTTCTTACTACTATGCTCAGATATGATGTTACTGTTACAAACAGTTACAAGAGAAGAAAAACGGTGGCAATTTTAGCAGATTAGACTTGTTTAAGGCCACCCATTTGAAGAAGGATGGTACTGCTGTGGATGCAAAATCTGCAGAATTGATTGTAAGCAATCGTTTAACAAATTTATTTTTTATTTAATGAAAATATTCTCATTAATATTGTATGTAGGACAAGATGAATGCGGCACTTACAAGTAATGATGAAAATCTCGATGAAGATGAGATATTTGATCATATTTTGGGCCCAAAGAAGATTTCTGTGAAACATGTGATTCATGTGTCTCATAATGTATATGAAAATAAAATCACAGACTTAGAACTGGTTGTTGATGCTCATACCCAGATATACGAGGCTCAACAAAAGGAGTTGCTAGAAATGAAGAAAAAATTTGAAAATCTTGAAGCTATGATGCTGAGAAATTCTAACCCGAGTGCTTCGTTTCAGCCGAACGAGGTAAATCTTCAAATTCTTATAATGTGATCATAATAAAATTGATTTTCTTATAGTAAACTATTTATTTTGTAGAATATCACAATGACCACCAATGAAAGACTACCCAGACCAAATCAATCGAGTAGTGAAACACCCATTACCGAAGGACAGGTTATTATATCCAAACATTTATTGATTAATTTTTTCAATCTGAATTTTAGGTATAACCAATGTTTGATACAATCTTTATAAATTTAAAGGTTGTTTCCTTGTTAAGTTTTGAGGATGGGAATTCAATTGTAGCGCGAGGACACGTTACTTCTACAAGTCCAACTTATGTCGTAGGAGGAGCACTGTTGGGGTCCTCATTTGCTGCCGTTTCCATTACTATACCAATCCAACCTCAAGAGCAGTTGATTAGGCCTTTTGGTCAACACCAAGTCATTGAGGATGTAATTGGGACAGTGACAGCTTGGCCAAAGAAATTACTCATTGTCAGGTAACATTTTATAAATTAATCTCAATACTAAAAGTGCACTTCTTGACTATTTATGCATCATTGTAGGTGAACCATTTGGAGACGTGGAAACCAAGAGTAGCAGTCATTTGATCAACATAGAGATTCACATATCATATGAATCCATAGGATTTAGTAAAAATAGAAGTCAACCATTCTTTATTATATTTAGTTGGTTTTCAATAAATGTGGATGTCACACATATTGTAGTACCATTCATTATTTCATTGTCTTGATTTTAAATTCAAAGGAAAATTTCTTATAGATCATTCGCTATCCAAAAATTCTGGTTGAAGATCGCATATGTTAGTCATTCTAATGTTTGATACGCATATGGATGTATAGTTTCTTATAATCCAATGGCCAGTACAGATCCCTTTCCTTTATATTGTGTATGTGGCATGACATTTATAAATTGTGCTAGTATTATTCTTCTTAACAAAGATTCCTTTTGGATTCTTGATTGAGTTTCTCAGCTATTCAAGCTGTTGGAGCTTCTGTTTTTTACAATGTTGTTTCATTAGTGGTTCTCTCTCCTCTGGTCAATATGCATATCTGATCCTAATTTTCCCTATTGGGTTGACTTGCTGTTGTAGCATTTTTTTGCAGCAACCATTGATATGTTTTCTCTTCTGCTAAAAAGAAAGTATGAGTATACTGTATACATATTTTCTTGTCTTAGATTGGTAGTACGTTGTTAGGATTGGTTCTTGTGTTTGTTACTGTTGGAAATGTGCACATTGAATTAGTATCAGGAAATTCTCATAAAGTTAGTTGGTTGTTGTTTATAGATGGCTATTGTGAACAATATGAAAGAAGAGTAATTGGATCAAATAGACAAAGTGACTATAAAAGCAGATAGCTAGAGGCAAACTAGAGCAATGAGAGATCACGATAACATGATGATGTACACAACCATGATGATTCAGATCATTATGATGTTGGACATTCTCATGGGAATCAAACTCATGTTAAATGTAGCCATGGACGAGTTATAATTGTTAATCATGACCTTCAATCAGGGAATTCTGTGCACAAAGATGATCTTGAAAAGCCATTACTGAAGCATTCTAATAATGCTAGACACTAAATCTCTAGTTCAAAGAATTCAAAGAAACATTAATGTGGATGGATAGTATGGTTGATGTTCATGAGCTACACATAGGACTCCTCATTGTAACTTTGTTGATTGATTTCTTCCCCTAATCCCTAATGTTTATATGATATCTAGAATTGCTGGAAATTGTAGTGATCTAAGATATTATTCAAGGCTGTATTCGAATGTCATGTTGACCTTGCTTTAGAAATTTTTTAAGTTAGTGTGAATGCAGAAAAGTTGAAGGGCATAGACAACTACTGTTCTTATGGTTTATATATTTGCATTGTACTTGCAAAAAATGGTGACTCTGGTCCCTCTTCACCAAAGAGACCATGCTCAAATGACCTAAGGACAAATCTTTGCTAAGGATAATAGAGGAGGTAGAAAAATTTGGAGATAGTACTGGGATGATAGTTGGTGTTTTGAAAACAGTGATTCTGGCTGGTAGTACATTGGCATAAATTCCATAGAGGGAACACGAAACAATATGAAGTGTCAAGAAAAATTTAATTAAGTCGGCATTCTTTGCCTTATCTAAATGGTTAATTCTAGTTGAATGAACATGTGTTTAGCTTGCAGCTCGAGATGGTCTATGTGTTGCTCTATTTTGATTTAGATATGAAATGCAAACAGCACCTATTTACAACTTATGATTCAGTCTAATGCTTCTTTTTTGTGCATACCTGGCTGGCTTATGCTACTGGTCCGCAGCTGCTTCTTAGCTATGATATCATTGACTCACTATAGGAGTTGTTTGACAGGTGGTCTACTACTTTGAAGCATTTGTTGAGCGTTTGTCTAGTCTACTATAGGAGTTGATTGACAGGTGGTCTACTACATAATGATCTACATTGTCATTGTTATGCTCTCTGTTACATAGTTTCGTTTCCCTACTCAGATTTTGTTTCTTATTGTGAATTCCTTTTGTTCTGCACCAAGGCTAATGATTCATTCTATATTTTGTTACAGATACTTGGCCTTATCTTGGTTTGGATGTTCTTCTAGTACCATATAAGACAACATCATATTGCATCATTTGCTGTCTTGGTCTTGGTTTGTTAGTAAACAACTCTAGAAGGAGTCGTTTGGCTCTATTTGGGTTTTTTTGGGGGGTGGTACTGCATTGGGCTGCTGATTTGATATTTCCCATCTCGAAGTAGGAATTTGATGTGTTTGTATTTATAGAAAACTATATTATTTTTGTTTGTAGTCCAATATACCAATGTGACATAGATTTAATATTCCAGAAACCATTAGGATTTACTGGATATGATCCAATTTGCTAGGTTTGAGACTTCATGAGCTGATTTTAGATGAACGTGTTGTTGTTTCTTAGTTTTCAAACCAGTTCTTGTTTAAAGGAAGATGCCATGCTGATACTGATGTAGATTTCATGTGAAACACAGCATTAGGATATCTAGAATGATCCTAATCGATATGTTCCAAGAGTCAAGACTTCAGGAGCTGTTTTAATGACAAATCCACCATTTTTTTGAGTCTTCAAGTTAATTTGTGCAGAGAGGAAGATCCCATGTCAATACTTTTCTTTGAAGTCTTGCATCAAAGTGTCAATGTTCTTTTCATTTCCTCCTGGGTTCCAATAACCCTCTTGATCACAAGACATCAAGATTTTTGAGTATTAGGGTATTGATTTAGTGTAATATACTCAATTACCCTCATTCATATCCATGACAAATAACACATTTGTAGTTTGCATAGAAATGATACTTGATGTCACAACAGTTTTGAAAGTCTAGAATTAAATGAATAGAGTCTCCAAAATGTTCTCATCTAATGTATTTGTCAATAATGACTTTGTTCTGGAACTGCTAGGGAACTGGCAAGGTACATGGATTCAAGATGTGGATGTTAAAACCTCACTTGTGCTTTGTATTTTAAATTATTCACATGTTTTAATGCAAAGTTTTTAGATTGAGCTGAGTCATTGATTTGACAGTTGACATACTTGTCACAAAGGTTTTGTATTTAGGTAAGGAGACTGTAAGATACACTTGAAAGGCTCTATCCTCATGATGTTATAGAGGGCTTGTATAAAATGCCTGCACCTTTTGAAAGGTTTTGCCTTATCAAGCTTCAATATCATCTAGTTTATGTCAAGTTAGGTTCTGTGGCCATGGTGATTGCACTGATCCCAACCTCCTCTCGAAGACAGCCTAAACATGGTGATGAGATAAAGAACTGGGTTTTTGTTTGATGTTCTGGCAATTTGTAGTGCACATTAGATGATAAAAAGCTCAAAGTTATTTTTTTGACGTCATGGATTCTGAAAAGAACAATGGAGTTGACTATAATTCGCTATCCTCCTGTCTCTGATTTATACGGGTTATAAGTGTAACATGCTTGCAAAAGTACTGAAAAGAATAAGGGTCACCACTAAAGAAAAGTTATACATCTTTCGATCTATGAAGGATAGATCAAAAGAGTACCTGTAGCTGTCCTGCACACTCTTGAACACACAATATGTAACTTATTACAGTATTCATAATGAATCAAAGTGAACATGTGCATGTGCTTTTTTATAGTTCTTAGTAGCTTCTGGGTGGTCATAAAATGATCTGTAGTCTCTTATTAAAGGAGTTAATATACAACCGTATATATTTCTGATGACGTTAGGTCACTCCTTGCCGTCCCTGGTAAGAATCTCTACTCCATATCAGATGTTGCAAGCATTCCTCGTGATATGAGTGAGCAACCCTTTTGCCCCCCTTCCATAATTTTCATAACAGAGCCTCTCATAAGCATTTGATTGAATGATCTAAGCCAATCCTAACATGAAACCTATAGAGGTTTGAGTTTGCCTGTCAAGGGACTTTCTAAAGGTGTCAGAAATGCAATGACCTAAAAAAATAATTCCCTCCCCCCACACATAATGAGAACTGTGAAAAGTAATGTTATACTCTGTGCTAAGCATGTCAGCTTACCCTAGAGGACCACCACTTGAAAAGATCAACTTGGTGGCAGTAATGATTTTGTATACATTATGCTGCTAACCTCTATATCTTCCTTGTCAAATGGTCCCTATCAGTCTATCCGCCTAAAAGCTTTGTGCCTGCACCATCTTGATCATGCTCTCAGCTATTAGTTCTAGTTTCTAAGCTAAGAGATGGTTTGTCAGTATTTCTATTAAAAAAAAATAAAACTCACCTATGTACACATCCTGATTTGAAGTGCAATGCAAATGAAATAAATAAGGGTTAACATGTATGTCCACTGCAAGTGATGTCCCCGTCTTATCTTGGTGTAGGCCTAAATGATCTTTAAGATTGTACATAATAAAGTAACTTCAATAATGGGCTTCCCTAAAAAAGTGATATTATGGGGAAAAACTAGGGTGATGCATGTTTTCCATTTTATCTGAAAAAAATGACTCCTACCTTCTGTTATGAAATATTGCAATCTTGATCTTGCTAATGTTTCCAGCTTTAACTAATTGTTTCAGTATTATTCAAGATGAATAAAAGAAAAACGGATGAAAATCTTCAACTCCTCCATGCAATCCTCTTTGGCAAGAAAGGGAAGGTATCCTTCTTTTCATTTTCCAACTCGGAACATTGTCATTTCAATCTCTGCTTGTTAGATATATGGTGTGCATTCCTCTTTCAAAGAAGGTTTCTGATTAATGAATTTCTCTTGTCAGACTCGCATTGTAAACTCTACCTGTTTTCCAGTTCACCTTGTGCGATAATGAAAATGCTTCTAGGTGGTTGGATGCTTTTTACATTTCAATAGCTGATTAATGTTGGTCAAATAGCTTCTCTCTGTTCACTTTTTTGTCTATCTGTTGGCTTACTACATTATATCTGCATGCAATCATAGGATAAACAACGTGCAAAAATCAGAGAAAGGCTTGATAAGTGCGCTAAAGACAAGCTCTTAGATTTCTGTGATCTGCTTGACTTGTCTTCTACAAAATCTACTATGAGAAAGGTTGGCTTTAAACATCTTAATAATGTTTTTGGAAATGGGTTTATTGTTGCTTATTTACTAATCTGTTTCATTTATTATAGGAGGAACTCTCTGTTAAATTGTTTGAGTTTTTGGAATCTCCTTGTGTAACTAGGGATGTTCTTCTTTCGGAAAAGAAGGTTCTGCACTGCATCATAGGTGCCACTTTGTATGTCTCTTGTAGTGGTCCATTTTTTGTATTTAATATATATGTATTTTTTTTCTTATAGAGTAAGAAATGAAGGAGGAGTCGGGCCTCAAGCAAGTCATCAGAAAAGGTACAAAATATATCACTGTTAATGTTCCAAGCTTTGCTGGTTTTAGTTTGTTGCTTGATGCTTCATAAGTTGTTTGCTGGTATAAATAATCTGAATGTAGATTTAACATATTTAGTTATGTTTTCTTGTGTATAAAATCTTTTTGTTGTAATCATATGACGATGTTGATAACATAAAATTGATTGTCTAAGTTTGTGCTGTCAATTGTGAATTCTGATTGAACTACGCTTGAATCTTTTCCAGTGTTGTTGCATCAACTGTATTGGTTCTAGTTTTCTTTACAAGGCATTGTTCAGGCATGGATCATTGTTGATTGATTAGTTGCCATTCAATGTTTTACTCTCATCATTCAATCATATAGTGGTGCCCTCCATTTAAATAATGATTCTGACTAAAACCAAGTGAAGTGCATAAGTGGCTGTGTTTCACATGGTTGCAGTAGTGATATTTGGAATTTGTATAACCAGATTTTACTAGAGTTATATATCTAATTACTATAATTGTTCACTAAGTATTTTGACAGTAAGAAAATTTACCAAGGCTATGGCTATCTGCATTATTACCCAGTGAGGATATACCAACTGTACATTACATATCTAATGTTTGTAGAGTACATTTTTTAATGCTTCCTGATACTCTATCTAGGCTTTTGCTTGCACACGTGCATATGCACTAGATATATTCTATCTAGTGCATAAATTCTAGTAGATATATTGTCTATCCCCCAAACACTGCCCATGACATCTTGCAATACACACGCGTGGCTACCCTGAAATATATTTTGTTATTTTGTAGGTCATGGCTAGCAAGACCAAAGTGTATATTGTAATGGAATACGTGACCGGTGGTGAACTCTTTGACAAAATTGTAAGGCTTCTATTCCCTCCATAGTTTTCCTTTTGTAATAGTAGTCTCTTATACAATACAATATATATAACATGATCATCTCTTTTATAATCAATCAGTCCTCACGTGTAAAGCTCAAGGAAGAAGAAGCTAGGAAGTACTTCCAACAACTTATTAACGCAGTCGATTACTGCCACAGTAGGGGTGTCTGTCACAGAGACCTCAAGGTAAAGACAGCATCTTTTTCTTTTCCCTTCTTCTGATCCCCCTTGTCAAGCGCATTCAAAACGATGGTACTTTCTGTTAAATGCAGCCTGAAAATTTGTTGTTGGATTCCAATGGCCTTTTAAAAGTCATTGACTTTGGATTAAGTGCTCTGCCTCAACAGATTCGTGTAAGACCATTATGAGTTTGACTTTTACAGTCTTTAATGCTTTGACTTTTGGTTTTACTTTACTGTCAGTAGTGCTTTGTTTCCTGGCTATATGTTGGTGTCTTTAGTCTCAACTAAAAAAAAAAGGAAAGGTGGTTTGACTTTTGGATGGATCAAGTGTTATCTTCTTCCTGTAGAAATAAGCATCAACCTTTTTTTGTTTAGAAGGATGTAGTTGAGGACGAGTTGGTTGAACTTCAACTTATAGAATGACTTAAAGGTTGAATCAGATATTGTTGGAGAATATGTTCAGAATTATGTTACAAACGGCAAATATGAACGCGGATTGGAATTTTGTTTAGTCCATTTTGTAAGATATAGTTACCTAGACTTGAGCCAAACATTATTCTATAATAGCGATAATTTACTAAATGCAGATTTACTTCTTTATACTGGGTATATTGCTAATGCCTACGGCAAGTCCAGATTCTAAATGATGATGCATATGCCTGGTGTTGGTAAGACTACAATTGCTGAAGGGCTTGCTCAGCGTATAGCAACTGGAGATGTTCCTGAAACAATAGAAGGGAAAAAGGTCTTGCCACCAGATATTAACTGTTTATTTTTTTTTTTGAATTGCTGACATACTTTTGGAGTCAAGACATATATAAGCTCTTAATTCCGTAATGACATGTTTATTTGTTACTTCTTTGATGCAAGGTGATCACACTTGATATGGGTCTTTTAGTTGCTGGTACAAAGTATCGTGGAGAATTTGAAGAAAGATTGAAGAAATTAATGGAAAAATCAAACAGAGTGATGAGATTATACTCTTTATTGATGAGGTTCATACTCACTGATGTAGAGACTAAGCCATGCGTTCATACAGGTGGAAAGTTAGATCCTTTGCCTTTACTTCGTGGCTACTGCCCTTGTACAATAGGCATTTATTGCACTGGTGGCACCAAAAGCTTTGGATTTTTAGAACATCTTAGGAAAATGTCTCTAGAATTGTAGATACCTTGCCTTAAATCTCAACTTATTGCCCCTTCTTGGGCATGCCATCACAGATATACTATATGTCTAAACTTATGAAAAAGTCTACTTTCTCGCCATATTCTAATCCTTCCCGCATTTTCCACTGTTCCAACATTAGTTTGTCATTCATGAACCCTTTCAGAACCCCAAGTTTCTACATTGAGGACTGGTAACATAGGTTGTAATGCTAGTATCCAGTCTACTATATGCATCACTGTTGTCCTAACCTGCCCATTAAGAGCATAAACATAGGATTTTCTATCATGATCGGGTCATGATGGGAATTCTCAGGCACTTGTTCTTCTCTTGCCCGATCCCTCGCACCCTCTCTTATCACAACAACATTACTTTCAACAATGTGTTCCTCGTGTTCCCCAGTCATTTTTAAAATTCACCCTTTCTTCTACATAAACAGAAGTCACTATAGGGTATACTAGAGGACACTAACACAGACTCAACACCTTAGTCCTATGTCTCTGTAGACTCAACAAACCTTAAGCTTTGATACCAAAACAATGATGACAGTCGAACAAATCTGATATTGATTAAGCGGAATTAAACATAAACAACGGATTAACAAAAATCACTAAAAATTAAAAACATTTTGCAAAGAGATCCATTTCTAGGAAAACTCTTTAAGGCAGAACCAAAACTTTATATACATTATTGTTCACATTGTACATACACTGTACCAACTCTTCTCAAGTATAACATATAACAATTTCTCTATCAAAACACATACTGGAGCAACATAAACCTCGAGGCATTCAAGCCAAAATCTCAAATTATTCATGAAACCAGTACGAACCAACTCCAAGGACCTGAGAGTACAGAGACAACACATAGGACTTCTATCTACAAGTCAGGATAGACAGTACACTCAACCTGAGTTGTCACTACTGCCCCAGTTGTTGCTCATCCTCTACAGAACGATTCTTCACCACCCCGTGCATGTCTACCTAAAAAAATGTGGATCCCACGGGGTGAGACAATTGTCCCAGCGAGAGATATAACTCTCCTCCGAACATATTATTATCACAGATTAACCTTTTATAAACTGAGCAGAGGTTCTTTTTACATTAACAGGAAGGATAATTTACTGTATGAACAAAATGAAGTAATCTCCTTTCTTAAGGAGAATATTGCATCTACCCATGGTAGAGTTATAAATCATCTATCTACTTTGCAAGGAATGTAAAGAGCATAAATAACATCTATCAACTAAGATGTATAACTATAGTACGTATCAATCAATGTTTTCCATATTCGATCCTTAAGCAGATATGCTACTCAGCTGATTACATTTTACAATCACACTTATGCCCTGAGGAGATGAGGTATAACGCTCATACTCCAACCTTCGGTTGTGAAACCCAAAGTCGGTGCCATGCATAGGTCATCTAACAGAGCCGGATGCTATGACCTCCCACGTCTCGGTCAGTGCGAGACCACAAGCAGGACTATGTCAACTGCTTATCGTAGCTTACCAGGGTATACTAGCAACTGCTACAGAGTTACAGCATCAGTTGCCTCTCTTCGGAATCAATATATTTTATGTTTATCTCCACATCATCCGACATTCATCATCATCATCGGAAGATTTGTGATACATCCATCCTAGCGTTTATAATGAAGGATTGAGATTTCTCATGTTTATCTCACGTCAATCCCACATTAGGGAGTAAGGTATTCGCACCCATCACCCCCACATATTCAACAATATGCGTTCATCAGGAGATCCCGTAGGAAAACCTATTTCACCATCACCAGCTACTGACGATGATGGATCTATGGCCAGGGTACTACATGATAAAATTCCACTTGATTAATTAAGTGCATTACCATATTCTTTTAGCATCAGTCAAGTTTTAAAACATGAATTATTATGACAAATGCTACAAAGTAAGGTATAATACATCTATCATGTACTTTTCAAATCTTTAAAACACATGATACTTGGGATCTCAGTCCCTTATCACATTACTGGGAATTCTCATTCCTTCACATAATCATTATCATGATTGCTGGATCTGGGTATTCAAACCCTTAGATCATCACATAACATTGTTACCTCTATAACAGGTAACCACTACCTCTAGGTCCTCAGACCAAGGTATTCATTTCACTTGTTGTGCAAGTATTCACATGACTCACAAGGCCATCACACATCTTGTCACCTCTCACTAGGCAACAACTTATTCACATGGCTCACAAGGCCATTGCACATCTTGTCACCTCTCACTAGGCATGCAACAACTTATTCACATGGCTCACAAGGCCATTGCACATCTTGTCACCTCTCACTACGCAAAAACTTATTCACATGGCTCACAAGGCCATTGCACATCTTGTCACCTCTCACTAGGCAACAACTTATTCACATGGCTCACAAGGCCATTAATCATTATACTTGTTACACAAGTATTTAACATGCCTTACAAAGCTTATGCAATAAAAGAAATACAACCTTCCCATCATTAGGGTTAGGGTTTTCCTTTCTTATCGATTAGGGTTTATCTTACATATCATTACCCTTCATTAGGGTTTTCCATTATTAACCATTTAGGTTTTCAAGGTCATATTATCACTAATCAAACCCTAATTCATTGCTCCACACATCTAGGAGAAAACATTGATATCATAAGTATTCAATCATACTTATTTATTCTCATCATTTATCATTAAATGAATCATCAACACAAGGTATGAGTTCGTCTCTCATCCTTACCAGGGTATGATTACATCATACTTTATTAACTTGGCTTAACCCTTTCTCAAGGTATGTTAGCCCACACTTATCAAGGTGCATTAAACTTATTACATCTCAATGTAACAATTGACATAACACACTTCATGTGTTACTCATCCAAGTATATTGGATTTAAGGTGCATCAAGGTACATCAACCTTGAAATGTTGGATGTAATATCTATCATGTCTTGATGTATCACTTCCCTCATTACTTTTAACTTACTTAAGTTCATCAACTTATCTTGTATTAGGGTATTTACCATCATAATACTTTATACACTAGCCCTTCACATTCATTCTGTAGTGTATTGATCATAAGTCATACATTTCAATTGTCCAACCATCATCAATTGATATGGACTCATCTCAGGTTGAGATATTGTTGATATAGGATTAACCATTATCAACCACTTTAGGTGTTTCACCTATCAAGGTATTAGCCACACCATTACTTGGTGTTGCACTCATTACTCCTAAGAGTGTCTTACTCTCACCTTTACAAGGTGTCTCGGTTTGGAGGTGTATGAGCACCATCCATATCGGGCTAGAGGTGCATTCAATCACCATATCGGGTGGCTCACCATCTAGGGTTGGCTGTGACGGATTAGGGTTTGCCATATCAGAATCAACCCAATATACAAGTCAATTGGAGTGTAGGGAACCAAACCATATTGGGCTACACTATCAACCATTAGTTTGCAACACCCATGTCAGGTTAGGGTTGATTGTGATGGGCACATGGTACATATATGTGTCGCCCATGATGCTTAAGAGTTATCAACTCATCACCATATCAGCTACCATATTGTCTAGGGTTGTGTATCATGCAACCCTATCGTGCAAGATCATGTGTCGTGCAACCATGTCATGCAAGGTCATGTAGGCCTCATGATACTAAGTACCAATGATGTATCATATGATCATATTGTGTAATAGCACTTGTTACTCTTCACTTATATCGGGTTACCCAAGTCAGGGTTTCTTGTCAACTTACAAGTATACAATTGACCTTGTATCATGCATGGAGTCTATAATAGACTTCCTATCATGCAAGAGGTGTATACTACACCCCCATATCGTGCAACAAGGTATACAATCATATCCATATCATTTTAGTGAGTAGGTACATCATCATATTGGGTTAGAGGTGTTTGCTTGTATGCTTGCACCCGATATCACTTTTATAAGGTGGTACCATCATCTTCAAGCTCTATACCTTTGTTCTAACTGTTATAATTCATGGAAACAGGTCTAATAAACTACTACAACTCATAATTTCATCAACTATTTCAGGAAATTTCGGAATTAAAAGCAATTCATTGAGTATAGTGATTTAGGTGATGAATAATAACATGGTTGAGTTCAAGTTACATAACCCGCCTTAAGAACAACTTCAAAGCTCCAAGATCCAAATCTCCACGTTCCTAAGGTTGAAGATGAACTTCAAAACTAATCTATATACAAAGAATCACCATGTATAAGCAATTGGTGAAGAAGAAAAGAAAGGTAGATCATAACCCTAGTTCCATGCTTCAATTCAATGTTGAAGATGATCTTATCCTTACCTTAGGGTTAAGTATGAGCTCCTTCTTGCTCCTTAACACCTTTTCACGATACACTAGTGTCCTTGCACGATATGGAAACCCTCTTGAACGATATGGCACTCACTTGCACGATATGCCACTCAACTCTTCACCCTATTGGCCGATATCACCTTATATGGCCAATTTCACCTACTTGGCCGATATGCTCTTGCCATGGGCGACATCCCAAGGCCCATGCACGATACCATAGCATCCCTTCATGATACGGGAGCTCTATGAACGATACCTTAGGGTAGGAGGGTGGTAAGTATCGCAAAATTGCACCAAGGGGTGAAACTAGGGGTATATATACTTGTTGTTCATGAAGGAAGGCAAAAATGAGGTGTCAACATTTTGAGCTAGTAGGTGCCACGTGTCATGCATGGGTGACACGTGTACATGCATGCATCAACATTTATATTGACATTAAAAAAGGTTGAGTATCATCTAGAGATGCAAATTCGTCCATTTCTTATCCATTTGGATAAGTCATCTAGGTTTAATCACTATTTTAAGTCAAGCTGATACACTTTTTCTAAGGAAACTTGTTGGCCGTCACACCTCACCTCCTTGAGGTTCTTTGCACGATATGGAATTTGCCAAGAGTTTAAAAATATGATATGGGACACCTCCTTGGGATCCATGGCCGATAGGCACTCATATATAAGCTTTTCAACTTGATACAACTCAAGTTAAGCTTCCAAATTCAACCCTTTTTCTTGGTCATTTCATCACCAAGAGTATCATCATTCATAATTGGTCCAAACATGGTGTCTCATTCATTCTCTCTCCTATAAATTATACATAGAGTAAGTAGGGACATTCTAGAGGTAGTAATTTGCATATCAACCCCACATTTTGGGTAAATTACAATTTGTACCGAAATTGGTGCACAAGGTACTAGCATTGTTAAAACTAGTTCAATCTTGGAATTTAGGCTTTCCACAAGCCACCACCTTGCATAATTCTCTCTCTTATGATGATAAAACATATAAGGCACGTTCAACATGTGAAATATTGCAATATATCCCCTCAATTTGGGTAAATTGCACTTTGGTCCAAAATAAAGGAAAATTGCTCAAACAGCATTCAATCGGGACCAAACTTGAAACATGAGTGTGTCACATGATAACAAAGCACCTTATAGGATTATATTAAAGTTATAATAAACTTTATTAGCCAAAACAAATAGGGTTACCTCATAACCCAGGTCAGGGTCATTACACTGATCATGAAATTTTTTGTGGTTTTTCTTTTGAATCAATGTTGTTCTACATAGAAACAACTAATAGCAGAAGTATTTTGGAGACAAATTTTGTTTCACGTGAAGGTTTCTATCGTATGTTCCCAGGAAACCGACGCTTATGTTTAAATTTTTGGAGGTAAATATTTTTTCCTGAAAAAGTGTATTTTTTGGGTTGTTTTAGATGTCGATTATGTTAAAATTTAAACGATGTTGAAGAAAGAATGGTAATCGTGTCTTTTGTAGATTTGTAGGACTTGATCAATGGTGACGTTTATGCTAGAGAACTAACGTTGTTTTATCTATGGTGTCATTTTCTCATATGAATACATGTTAGTAAAAGTGACATTAGAGGTCAAAAATGTACTAGTGTTCTACCCCCCGGGCACTGCCGCCCCTCCTTTTCCTTCCACTACGACCTATTGCCCCTTCTACTCCTTTATGTTCTTCCACCGCATGTTTCTGCCCCTCCTACTCCTCCCTACCACCGTCACCCATCTTTCTACTGTCTTCACCCACCATCACCAGATGTTGCTAACCCCCACTTCCACCATCTTGTACTGCCCAACCCCCTGCCATATCCCCTATTGTCTCCACCACCCATCTGCAGCCCATCACCACCCACCCACCACAGCCTCTCCTACTTCTTTTTCTTCTCACATCCATCCTTCTCGCCCACTACCACTGTCACTTCCCCCATTTCACCTACACACCAACGTCTCCACCATATAGTCTCCTACATCCTATCATTTCCTCCTTTCTACCCTATTAGTGTCTCTGGGCTATTTCTAAATATACACATTGATGATCTAAACCTTATCTATTTTCTATATACTTGTGCCTCATGGTAGAGAGACTTTCTCTCCATTGTAGAATAGGTTTGTCTTAGATATCTACTACCCAAATCTGTGGGTCTATTTGGTCTGATGCTTCAGATCTGCTATTGTTGCCTTCTGCCCATTGTGGGTTTCTTTGGAAATATTAATCACGACCTTCTACTGACCATGAGTTGGGTTACTTCTTCGACTACTACCTACTGACTAGTGCTACTGCCTACTACCTAATGTTTCTCTTGAGTTAGGTCCCCTTTGTTAACTTCTGCTTCTTGTTGTCTTCTGAATTTCCTTTTGAGGGCTTCCATCACATCACTTCAGATGCCATGTGTAACTACAGTGAAGTTGGATATGTCCAACTTTCACACTTGGTCTGTGACCTTTGACCACTATGTTAAATGTCAAGGTTGTTATCCACATCTTATATTGTTGGTTCAAAAGTACATGTTGAGAATGTAGATGATAAAACCAAACAAGCTTATGATCTATGGTCTAAGGAGGATTCCAACATCATGACCTAGATAGTCTATAGTTTGGAGCCAAAAATCTATCAGTCACTTATTTGCCTACAGACTTCCAAAGCCATATGGGCCATCTCTCAAATGTTTACTCTCATCAACAAAACTCGAAGAAAGTGTTTGAAATTTTCAAACAACTGGCTAGTAAGGAGTATTCTACTACTGACCCTATGGAGGATTATTATAATCAATGTTGTGCTCTTTTGGATGAGTTTAAGGTCTATTGTCCTCTCTTTGTTGATATCACTAAAATACAATGCTAACACAGTGAACTACAACTGGTGCAATTTTTTAGTAGAATAGATATTGTCCAGTGGCCTATTACCTACCCTGTGTGACATCCTCAAATAGGTTCAGTGACTCCTTTCGGTCTCCCTATTGTCACCCAACCACTCTCATGCTTCTCTAGATTTTCTCTGAGGAGACTCCTTCCGTGGTTGAGGTCGTGGTCGAGGTCATGGTGGTGGTCACTCTAATGTTGGACCTGGTCGTGGCCTTCTTTGTCTAGTCCTGATTCTTTTGAGCAATACTATTATAACTTTTGTAAACACACTAACCATACTGGAGACCGTTGTTGGATCAAGAATGGTAAGTCTACATGGGAAAATCAGGTCACTACTGACCAACTTGATTTTGCATCATCCTCTTCATCTCGGCCCTCTACAAAGTGGATTTGTTGTGAGTTTGAAAAGTTACTTCAGGCTCATTTTTTTCCCTCCACTTTTGATGCGACTAGTGATGGAGGTTCTTCTCTTCTTGCATCCTCTACACCTTATGGTAAAAATAAATGGGTGATTGATTCTGGAGCCACCTCTCATGTATCTGGCAATTCTACTTTGTTTCTGAATTTTATAAACTTTCTTTTGTTTCACCTATTACACTTGTTGATGGTTCACAAACACCTGTTTCTAGCATCGGGAATATTTATACTCCTGGAAAATTATTATTGCGTTTAGCCCTTTATGCTCCAAAATTTTCTTTGAATCTGTTATCTATTAGTAGAATGTGAAGAGCTTGCAGTGATCTATTACTTTTGACACAGATAATGTTGTTTTTAGGATCTGCGCATGAGGATGAGGATTAGTTTGGGCCATGAAGAACCAGATGGGTTATACTACTTGGATCCTCCTAAGGCAACTGCTCTATTGATTGTGTCTATCACCAGCCTCCAATGGCATTATATACTGAACCATCCATCTGCTACTAAATTAAAGCATTTAATTCTTGCTATTTTAGATTCAGTTTTTCATTGTGAAATGTGTCATTTTGGCAAACAAAGTTGTGCTACTTTTTCTAAGAAAAATTGTATTTGGTCCAAGCAACCTTTTGATATTGTGCATGCTGATGTTTGGGTCCTTGTTCCTTTTCAGGTATTTATCACTTTCAATAATGTATGAGCTTTATTGATGACTTTTCAAGAACTGCTTGTTTGTTTTTATTAAAAGATCGCTCCTACATGCTAGACACTATCACCTCTTTATTTGCTGAGATATGTACCTAATTTGACAAACCTATCAAAGTTTTCCACACTGATAATGCACTAGAATTTGTGCAATCGTCTGTTAGCTAGTTTTGCCACAAGTTGGGTACTATTCATCAAACATCATGTTCATACAGTCTGCAACAAAATTGGGTTGCGGAGTGCAAAAATTGGCATCTCCTATAAGTTTCCCGCACCCTTCTTTTTCATTATCTTGTACCCCCAAGTTTTTGGTCTAAAGCTATCTCGACTACATGTTACCTGATTAATTGCCTGATCTCTTTTGTCCTTGGCAATCAGGTACCTAGTAAAATACTTTACCCCAATGCTCCACTTTTTAGTGTGCCTCCTCAGGTTTTAGGTAGCACTTGCTTTGTCAAAAGCCTTCATCCTAGTTTGACTAAGCTTGACCCATAGTCTACCAAATGTGTGTTCTTCGGATACTTTCAAACTCAGAAAGGTTACAAGTGTTATGATACCTCTGCAAAGAAATAGTTTGTTAGTACTAATGTGGTCTTGTTTGAGCATATGTCATACTACTCTACAACATACTGTACACTAACATATGATTTGTTAATTGATACACCTCTATCAGTGATGGTTGACACTAACCTACCTCCTCTGGATGTGGCCCCATCCCCCCTGTGAAACTGTATCAATGATGCTCGAGAACTATGACCCCCCATGGAATCTCCATCTCCAATTCCTCAATCCTCGTCAGCAATTCCATATCCACCTCAGGTTTCTGATTTGGATGTTCCTATTAATCTAAGAAAAGGGACCAGGTCTTGCACCCAGCATCCTATTGGAAATTTTTGTTCAACTGGTAACTTGGGCATTGCATTTTGCCAATTTTACATTTTTTATCTTCTATATTTATTCCTAAGAATGTTTCTCAGGCTTTACAACATCATGTGTGGAGCCAAGCTATGCAAATTGAAATGTAGGCCCTTATTGATCAGAATATGCGGGACTTGGTTGATGCCCATGTGCATGTCGGGTGTCACTGGGTCTTCACAGTAAAGTATCAACCTGATGGCACAATTGAACATTTGAAAGCTCGCCTTGTTGCCAAAGGCTACTCTCAAAATTATGGAGTAGATTACTTCTAGACTTTCTCTGTTGTTGCACGTCTAAATTATGTTCGTGTTCTTATATTTGTGGTTGTAAACTGTAATTGGCCTCGGTTTCAATTATACATTAAAATGACTTTTTATATGGTGATCTACATGAAGAGGTATACATGGAGCAACCACCTAAATTTGTTTCTCATGGGATGCTCCAAAGTGCATGTGCAGATTGCACAAAGTGGTCTATGGACTAAAATAGAGTCTTCGTTCCTAGTTTGACAAACTTAGTAGTATTCTTCAAAATTTCAATTTCCGCCTCTCTCATTCAAATCACTCAGTGATCATTAAGAAAACTTCATCTGGACTTGTCATTTTGATTTTTTATGTTGATGTTATAATTTTATCTGGGAGTGATCAAGCAGGCATCCAGGCTACTAAAGAGTATCTAGAATAACACTGTACTACTAAAGATATGGGAAAAGTAAGATATTTTCTGGGTATCAAAGTCTTTCGCTCTTCCTCGGTTTTCTTATCTCAGAGGAAATATGTTCTAGATCTTTTCTCAAAAATTGGAATGCTTGGAGAAAAACCCACTACTACTCCCTTGGATCCTAATACAAATTGGGATGATGATACTTCTCCTCCATACCCAGACAAAAAAAGATATCGCTAATTGGTTGGTAAACTTATATATCTAACAATGACAATGGCTGATATTACTTCTATAGTAGGCTTAGTCAATAGATATTTGGATACACTCAGACAGTACCATTGGGATGTTGTGTGTCATATTTTGAAATATTTAAAAAATTCCCTAAGAAAAATCATAATCTACAGAAATCATGGGCATTGTAAAATCACAGTGTAGGCATAATCTATAGAAATCATGGTCATTGTAAAATCACAATGTACTATAATTTAGATCATGTTGGTTGCAGGATAGACCAGAGATCTAATTCTGGTTATTCTACCTTTGTTGGAGGTAATCTTGTTACATGGCGCAGTAAGGAATTAACTATAGTTGCTCGCTCTAGTGTTGAAACTTAGTATAGAACTATGACTCATACTACTTGTGAAATGTTATGGGTCTGTAGTCTTCTAGAAGAATTTGATATTTCTAACCTAAATCCTATTTCTATGCATTGTAACAATAAGGTTGCAATATTCATTGCCAGCGATCCAACCTTTCATGAGGGAACTAAACATACTGAGGTGGATTTCCATTTCATTAGAATGGCTGTCTTGTTTGGCAATATCTCTATTCCATATACTTACACTTCTGATCAAGTTGCAGACATCTTCACAAAACTTCTTCTCAAGGATAGAGTCACTACCATGATTGACAAGTTGGGCAAGATTGATATTAATGCTCCAATTTGAGGGGAAGTATTAGTATATGTGTTTTATTGTGTTATGTTATGTTATTTCTTTTGTTATGAGATTTAGACTTGTCTTGTCTTTCACCTTTTTTTAACCCATATTTCCTAACTCTGTCTATTGGCTCACTCTCTTGTCCTATAAAAGAGAGTTCATTGTATTTTGTTTTACATATCAAATAAATATTTTACCGCTCTATAAATATTCAACTTTGTAATTCATAAAAATTAAGCAAAACAAAACCATTCAATAATAGTTTATGCGAATAGAGTCAGGAGACATATAACCACCTGCACACTTTGCCCAAGATGTGAAGAAGCGGACGAGACGATACTGCACGCGATGAGAGACTGCACCTATGCCAGAAAAGTTTGGGAGAAGTTGCTACCTGTTAGCGAAATGCAATCCCTCGTCCACGAAGCTGATGAAAAGGAGTGGCTAAATGCTTTGTTCAGTAGAAAGGAGGACGCTATTACTTTATATCTCACAACGTGTTGGCACATATGGTCTTGCAAGAACAGACATGCCTTTGACAATGAAGTCACTCACCCAAAATAGCAGGTGGGGTACATTAGAAAGGAGGTCCGAGACCAGATGGAGTGCTAGGAAAAGGATACTGCAGGTAATCTGAACTCGGTCAGCAACAACGGGAGAAGACCGGAACCAGGAGAAATAAAATTCAATTGCGATGTAGCTTTCAAAAACAAAAACACGAGCATTGCAGTGGTAGCTAGAGATGAAGAGGGTAAGTGGTGGGGAGGCGTAGCACTTAAGGCCAGCGCAGCCCATGTCACTGAAGCAGAATTGCATGCCATCATGACCGCTATGGAGATCGCAGTCACAAATGATATAGAGATGGCCTTGTTTGAAACTGACTCCAAGAACGTTGCAGAGATGATACACGCACCTCTGAAGGATAACCCACATTATGCGAAGAGTGTGTATAAAATTCAAAGGATGCAAAGGAGCAAATGGAGAGTTAAATTCAGTAATAGAAGTTGCAATACAGTAGCAGATCATCTGGCGAAAAGCCACCAAAAAAACAATGAGAGGCATTGTGTGTACCAAGCGCCCCCCCTCTGAGATCCATGATCTCTTAGTTAGGGATGCATGTAATGGTAGTAGTACTACCAAGTTTAACTTTAATAGCTTAATTAGTGGTTGTTCTTTGAAATTTGAAGTGCTCGTAAGGGGAGGGCGGGGTGAATAAGATTGTCTCCCAACTTACCCAAAAATAATAATAATAATAATAATAGTTTATTTATCTGACTAGAGAAATTTTGTTTTTTATTATTTTAATAAATGGGTAACATGTTATGAACTTTCAAAGGTAAATTATTTATCTGAATATAAAATTAAATTACATGACAGGTGACTAAAATACACCCGTGTGATGCACTAATGCATTGTAGAATTAAATGGCGTACTAGTCATGTATATGAGTCAAGACCCATGTGGTTTTAACAAATGAACCAATTAAAGGACAAATTGCAATTGTCCACACATATTACACACGTAATTGAACCATTATACGCACAAAAATTAGAAGATTACTCAACACACGTAACCAAACCATTGTCCACACGTATTACACACGTAACCAAACTAAAAATTACACATCAAAAAACACTGAGGAGTTGGAGAATCTCAAACAAAGTATAGGCTTTCTCATGCTGAAACATTCACACCATCAATTATGCCTTGACGCATGGACTTACCAAGTCGTAGTAGAGCTTGTGATATACATCACACCGTCACGTATACCTTGACATATGGACTCGAAAAGTCCCACTAGAGATTGTGAGGTAGTTAGAGTTGTTGTAATGCAAATGGGATTCATCTATACTCTCAAACAAAATCCGGAGATCAAACAACCATTAGTATGGATTTGGATCAACACCAAGTATTTTTTCACGTCAAGAAAAAGATGTATAACGCCAAAACACTAAGAAAATTGATCATAAGTACCTAACTCATATTGGATTTATAGTATAAAATGAAATAAGATTTTGGAGAATTGCCTATGCTTGGGTGGATTTGAGTGGTTCAAAGAATTGGGAGGAATAAAGAAGATTCTAGGTAACTTTTTGGGTACAAAAGGTCAATTAGATGAACCCTAAACTACAAGTTTCTTGAGATGTGAAGTCTATGGTATCAATAGTCTTGTGTGAATTGCCCATCTGACTATCTTGCTAAGCATAGTGAGTGAGACCTCACAAATGTTTTGGTTGGAGGAATCAGTCCAAGATGACATGAGTAACTAAATCAAACTCTATTTTGACCCAATGGGAGAAGATTCTAGTGAATGTGTAAATGACCAAAAGAAATCAATTGAAGCATAAAAAATAATTGGAAAGGGGAGGTGACGGTGTCAAGACACCGACACACACACACAATATATATATATATATATATATATATATATATATGGAGAGAGAGAGAGTCATGCTAGAATACACTCGAGTGTACATATCACACATTACACTCAAGTGGTGTTTGCATATCAAGATTATATTTTTACAAAATATAAATCATTGATGTTCATTTGCATATTGCATACTATAATTAGGCTACATACAAATTTTGAACCGATTTGGATGAGTGTAAGTCGTTGATCCGAGGGAAACAAAATCAACGCACGAAACTAATATGAAATGTATTATTTTGTGGTCTTTATAAATGACCAATCAATGTCCAAATGGGCTCAAATTTTATATATGAGTTGTTCACAAAATGTTTAAGAAGATCAACGGATTAGATTTTTAAAAAAGATATTGCATCATGAAAAATTACTTGAGTGTATTCTGTTTCGGATACACTCGAGTGTATATATATACACACACACACATATATATGATGGTAGAGCCTAGAAAAGTTGGGTTGTGAAGATATTTGAGAAGAAATTGGATATTTCTAAAACAAGTGGAGTTAGGGGATGTGTAAGGACTACGTGATGGAAAACATATAAGGAGATAATGGTCATGATAGAACTGGAAGGATCACAAATAAGATTCATGTAAAATATTGAAAAATTAGGTGTAGACTATGAGCCTAAGTAGGAGATAGATCATATATATTATTTTCCATGTATTTTTTTATCTTCTAAAATGGGTCATCCCTAATCTACAAGCTTCAACTAAATAATTCCATATCTTAGCTAATTAAGATATGTTTGATACAAATTCCAAATTAGTTTTGGGTTTTGAGAAAAGTTAATGTATTATTTACCATGTTAGGTATTTTGAATTATTTCTCTCATATTCTTTCCTTTCACAATTAGCATTACAAATTTAGAATAAAACTTTTTTGGTATTATTTACTCAACATATTTTATGAAATTCTGATTAACCAATTGGTATATTTTACCCAATTTGGAAATACGCAATTATAACACCAATTTTAGAGTAACGTTGATATATTTTTTTCAAACGGCCTTAATGACTACTTATGTCTGAAGGTTGTGATTTAGTCAAGTTTCATCCATGTAAACAAGTATATTTATTCTCATAAACAAATTGTGTTTAGCTGATGAATTATTTTTAAGTAAAAGAAATGTAAGTAAATTAATTACTAGACATCCATACGCTAAAAACCTGCTTTTTAGCAAAAAAACATGTATATCTCAATATCTAATTCAACAACCATTCACATGAATCGTGTTCTATTCAAGGTATCCAGTGGAGTAGAAATTATGCAGTAAATTCAACAATTCAACATGGCAGTGTGCATCATGTATGGCACTCAAAATCTAATTGTAGATCTAGGGTTCTTATATCATCATGGTGAATTTTAGGAATATATTTTCAGTAATATCTAAGGAACGATTCATCTTAAGAAAATTAAGAAGAAATATTAGCAAATATCAGCTCCACAGAATCAGGTCAAAATTCAACTTCAATTTGTTGCACGAGTTCGACCGCGATAGGGATCGGGGTGAAGGGAGGCTCACATTTCTTTTATTAGAAATGGTAAACCATGCCAAAATGGTACACTGAAGAGAAGACCACATGCAAGGAGTATGACGAATCAGGTGTTGGCCATGATGATAAATATTTCTCACAATAAAATAATGCCATCCATTGCGATCCCGTAAAACTAGAAAATTTGATGACACGATTAGCTGTGAAGGCATCTCAGCGTCTTCCTCGGTTATCAGTGGGCACGCTGGGATCTTTAAGACGATCCATTTACAGGTAGCCTTTCTACAGTTGCTAACTAAGTTATTGACATATTAGCCCCTGTTTGGTTCCGGCCTGGACCGGGATTGGGCGCTGTCGTTTTGCTCCACGGCGGCCCAATCCGGTCCGGCTTGGGCAAGAAATGTGTTTGGCTAGCGGACCAGTCTGAGCCCCGTTTTGGCCTAACGGAATCCCAATATCAGGTTTAAGTCAATCCCCATCGAGGCAGGATTGGGATTTCCAATCCGGTTTGGCCCGACAACCCTCCCTGGTCCCTCGCAACCCCGCAACCCTCCCCTCGCAACCCCGCAACCCTCCCTCTCCCCCTCGCCAGACGAGCTCTCACCCATCTTCTCTCAGCGCATCTTCACTACTATTTGTCCGTGAGAAGTAAAAGCGAAAGCTGCTCGAGGTCGCAGCTGGTCGAGGTCGCAGATGGAGTGCTGCTCGAGGTCGCAGATGAAGTGCATCGGTCGACCCGTGGAGAAGCGTGGACCATCATCAATGCTGCCGCCTGCCAACGCCGGTCTACCTGGGCGGCTAGCTCCCTCGAAAGCAAGGTACCCATGCCCTACCCTGGTATTTTGTACTACCTGCTTTGACATTGAATTGTCTTGTCGACGCACAGAAGGAACCGTAGCTCGTCCAAGGCAAGAAGAAACCCTAGTCCGTGTGCCTTCTTATTCCTCTCCTTCTGCTGCGAGGTTGTTCACTTCCACATACGCCTTTTGGAGGAGCTGTTCACAGAAGCTGGTGGTCGTCTGTTGCTGAGTTGTGCTCCTCAATCGTGCTCCGACGGCTCCGGCGGCCCTGCCCAGACCTCCGCTTCCACACTCTATCTTCATTCTCGCCCCCTTCTGATCAGGTTGGTCACAAATTAGGGTAGACGGTGCTTTAGTTGTAATAAATCTCTTCATTTCTGCAATAGTTGTTGTATGCTTGGCAAAAGCCATCGGCTACCTTACTCTAAAAACCATAATATATGTCAAGTACCGTTTGGACAAGAGATTTCTGGTTTTTGTACTAAATGGGTTTCTGTACTATGCTCTTTTCGTCGATGGACAAGAGATTTCTGGTTTTTGGGCGAGCTTCTTCTGTACTAAATGGGTTTTTGTACAAGAGATCGGCTACCTTACTCTAATAACCATAATAGATGGGTTTCTGTACTATGCTCTTTTTGTCGATGAATGGTCTGGATTTTGCTGGTTCTATCCTCTGTAAAGTCAGATTTCTTTCCATACTTTGTTTTCTAATGTAAAATGGTTGCTCGACAATTTGCTATGAAAGTTCAGGTTCTGGTTACTGATGGTGGTGGTGAGTTTGTTAATCATGCAATGCAGGAGTTTGTGTTAGCAGAAGGTATTGTCCATCAACTAGCTTGTCCTCACACACATGCTTAAGTTGGTTTGTTTGAAAGAAAGCACTGTCATATTGTTGAAATTGGCTTGACCATGCTGTTTGATAGTGGTGTACCTAAATCCTTTTGGGTTGAAGCTTTTTCCTCTGTTGTTCATATTATAAACTGTCTGCCCTCTAAAAATAGAGAATACAAGTCTCCACCGGCTACCCTATATAACAAAACACATAATTATGTGTCTCTAAGAAGCTTTGGTTGTCTTTGCTTTCCCTGCTTGCGTGATTTATCTACTTTTTGTGATTTATCTACTTTTTGTGAATTTCTTTTTGCTACTGATGATAATCCATCATCATCATCCACTTATAATATTGTGCACACTATTCCTGAAGAGGACAACAACATTTATAACTCATCTTTCAGTTCTTCTAATGGCAATGTCTTTGCTGCTGCTCTGCCAAATGAGTCAGTCATAGGTTAATAGGGTTTAAAACAACAGCAGATTTAAAAGTTGTTTAACTAAATCAGTGTGAGGTCTAGGTTAGGTTAATAGGGGAAATAACAGCAGATTTAAAACTTTTTTAACTAAATCAGTGTGAGGTCTAGGTTAGGTTAATAGGGGAAATAACGGCAGATTTAAAACTTGTTTATCTAAATCAGTGTGAAACTAAATCAGTGTGAGGTCTAGGTTAGGTTAATAGGGGAAATAACAGTAGATTTAAAACTTGTTTATCTAAATCAGTGTGAGGTGTAGGTTAGGTTAATAGGGGAAATAACAGTAGATTTAAAACTTGTTTATCTAAATCAGTGTGAGGTCTAGGTTAGGTTAATATTTAAAACAATAGCAGATTTAAAACTTGTTTAACTAAATCAGTGTGAGGTCTAGGTTAGGTTAATAGGGGAAAGAACGGCAGATTTAAAACTTGTTTAACTAATATTTGTTCTGTTTTAATGTTCTGTATTTTGATGTTATGTTTTTTGTGATACTATTATGATATCATAATAGTAGCAGCTATGGCTTTCATAAATCTGGAAATTGGATATAGAAATTGGTATTCTGGGAAATATCATTCATTGATTTCAGCTATGGATTTCAGCTTTCATTGGTTTTACTTTCCTCTCTATGTTGTATTTAGAGTAACCATTATTAATCCTCCAATATATACCATGGTTGAACCTAATTTTTGCCTACATTAGCTCACCATTAGCAGGTACTATGTTTGATTTGGAATGCGGGAGCAGTCATGGTTAGGTTAATAGGGTTTAAAACAACAGCAGATTTTAAAGTTGTTTAACTAAATCAGTGTGAGGTCTAGGTTAGGTTAATGGGGGAAATAACAGCAGATTCAAAACTTGTTTATCTAAATCAGTGTGAAACTAAATCAGTGTCAGGTCTAGGTTAGGTTAATAGGGGAAAGAACGGCATATTTAAAACTTGTTTATCTAAATCAGTGTGAAACTAAATCAGTGTGAGGTCTAGGTTAGGTTAATAGGGGAAATAACAGTAGATTTAAAACTTGTTTATCTAAATCAGTGTGAGGTGTAGGTTAGGTTAATAGGGGAAATAACAGTAGATTTAAAACTTGTTTATCTAAATCAGTGTGAGGTCTAGGTTAGGTTAATATTTAAAACAATAGCAGATTTAAAACTTATTTAACTAAATCAGTGTGAGGTCTAGGTTAGGTTAATAGGGGAAATAACGGCAGATTTAAAACTTGTTTAACTAAAACTTGGGGCCAATAATAATTTGTAACTTGCCTATATGCTCGTTGGTGTTTCATTATTTGTTTTTCGGTGTTAATCAATGCAGTTTGTGTATTGATTAAACATAAATGGTTTCTGTTGTGACTGAATTTAATTAAACGTTTACACTGATTATGTCATCAAATATTGCAGCAACTACACGAGTATGCCTCCCGTCGACCCTAACAACCGTATGGTATGGACAAGCGAGTATGATGTCGCTGTGGTGACAGCATTGCGTAGACAATATGACCTAGGCAGGTGTATTGATGGTAATTTTACTAGGGACTCTTGGAGGGAAATAACTTCTGATGTCAATAATAGGGTTGCCGTCGTGTTTAAGTTAGACCAAATAAGATGTCGCTGGAAGAACCTTAAAAGGGACTACGTCCATTTGAAGGGTTTGACCAACAAGAGTGGCGTTGGATGGGATGAAGTCCGGCACAAGCCCATTGTACCGGACACCCCTGAGTGGAAAGAGGCCATTGCGGTACGCACACTATACATAACTTTTATCCTAACAAATGTAAACATATAAACATGATTATCGCCAACCACATTTTTTTTTAAGCGTAGGCAGACAGGGACCTGACAAGGTTGCTTAGGCGCCCGTTTCCCCACTACTACGACATAGAGCTAATGGCGGGGAGGAACATTGCTAGAGGACACCATGCAATGTCTTCGACGGACACTCAGATTCATGCAGATGTTGCGTCTGAGGATGATGTAAGTGTCGACCTAGGCGCGCCTGATACACCCATGTACACACACTCGGCAACAGACGAGCGTAGCGTACCCGCAACTACCGGGCAAAGTGAGGGTGAAAGCGCGCGGTCTGTGCGAACGGATAACCCGTCAGTTGGGGGCAGGAGTCCTTCTACCCATACGCGCAGGAAACGCCAATCAACGTCGCAAGAGCGATGTAGTCTTTCCAATGAAGTTCTGGCTGAGTTCACACAGGTTTACACAAAGGTTCACGAGTTAGGGACATCCATGATGACCAAATCCTATGAAAAGGAAGAGTTGTCAAACATTTTACAACATTTTAATGCCAATTTCCCCGATGCCCCCACCTCCATTTTTACTACACTTGTGAACGCCATCAAGGACTCTACCAACCGCAACATCTACCTTGGCCTCCAAAACACCCCTTCAAAGATAACCTTGTGGTTAAACGACCTTTGTCAAAGGTCACAATTCGGTTTTGCCACATCTGTACCTCCAATGCCTTCATATTATTTCCCGTCTCCGCCACCATTTATGTCGTCTTCCTCTTCACCCAACTTCCCAGGCACATCGTCTCAGCCACCATTTATGTCGTCTTCCTCTTCACCCAACTTCCCAGGCACATCGTCTCAGCCACCATTTATCCCGCCACCCAACTTCCCAGGCGTGCCACCGATGTGGTTTCCTTCATCCAGTGATGCTGGCCCATCGGGAACATAATTGCAGGGGTTATTTTGTATGCATTTGAAGTTAATTATTTTCCGTCCAAACATTTATATTTCATTGACTGTTGTAATAATTTACTTTCCGCACACACATTACATATCCGTACAATTTCATTTGATTGAGTGTTGTAATAATTTATTTTTCGCATGTTAATTGGATTGTCTTATGTTGTAGCAATTATTATGTAGTTGTTTGCATTATACATGTAGGCATCATGTCTAGCAATGACCAACCGCAATCAGAAGACATGCTCAACAACCTTTTATTAGATTCCTTGTTGTGGCCAGTGATTCACGTTGGTGATTTAATTGCCGACTCTATTGCATACTCAATCATGGACGCAGTAGACGTTGATGCCTCCACACCACCTCATATCCCTAGGTCAGTTAGCATCAGGAGTGGCCACATAAAGGTTTTAGAAATATTGACCGGTCACGAACAAAGGGCTTATGACCTATACCGGATGCGTCCACAAACTATAATGACCTTTGTCGACAAGCTTGAGAGTCGTGGCTTGTTGCGAGGTACTAGAGGCGTCAGCTCAGTTGAGGCCGTATGCTATTTCCTGCAGATGGTTGGCCATGGACACACAAATCGTGCTTTGGCGGAGGACTACATTCACTCCGGTGAGACCATTAGCAGAAAGTTCAACGAAGTGTTGGACGCTGTTTGTGCGTTGACCCGTGAATACATTGTCATGCAAACCGCAACTACATGCACATCAACACATACTCGCATTTTACATAACGCAAGGTTCTACCCATACTTCAAGGTAATAGTTAACCCCCTAATAAATGTAATTTTTTTTCAAACATTGTGTATGTTTACAACATTATTTTGGTGTATAGAATGCCATAGGGGCTATTGACGGAACACACATCCCTGTCTTGGTCAGCAGAGACAAACAAAATCGATACCGTGACAGAAAAGGGAATGTCTCTCTCAATGTCATGGCTGTAGTAGACTTCTCCATGAATTTTACATATGTCCTCACTGGGTGGGAGGGGTCGGCTGCCGACCAAAGGGTCCTGCAATCGGCAAGGAACCATAGCGGGTTTACAGTTCCGCCGGGGAAGTTTTACCTGGTAGATGCAGGGTATGCCAACACTCGTGAATTTGTTGCACCCTATCGCAACACAGCATACCATATTGCTGAGTACCGAGGAAACAGACATGCCTACACCAGCAAGAAAGAGATGTTCAACCACAGACATGCTCAACTACGTAATATTGTAGAAAGAGCATTTGGGGTGCTGAAGAGACGGTTTGCATACCTTAAGAAGGGGACGACATATCCTATTCATTCGCAATGTCGCATCGTACTTGCTTGTTGTATCCTACACAATTTCATCCGACGGCAAAATGACGGCGACAACATAATGGATGAACTCCCAGATGAGAATTCATCGTCTGCCATTCCCCCAGGCGCAGTTCCCCCCAGTTCAGGTCAAGGTTCAACTCAGGCCGATTCAAGGGAGGGCGAAGTGTTACGTGAATCCATTGCTAATCTCATTTGGGAAACTCGTTAGTAAAGTATCTGTAATAGATTGATTCCCGAATTGTTTATTTCGAACCTGATCAGAATCAACACATTGTGTCAATATAGGTTGTCTTCAAATGGAGAACGGAATGCCTCGTTGTCAATGCGGCCTTCAATCCACTGTACGCGTTTACATGGATGCCAAGGATGCACAAAACGGACGTTTTGAAGACAAGAACCCACACATGCCATATTTTACGTGCGGTAGTCTTCAAAATCAAAATAGATGTCATATGAGGTTGCCCGCGCAACGGGTTGTACCCACAATTGCCACACTAACCGCCGTTAGGGCTGCAATGCTTTCACAACTTGCATATGTACGCAGTGAACGTCAACTATGGTCTTCCCAGTGTGCCTTTGTCTGTTCCAGCAGAGCAGACGCTGATAGGCTACAAGTAGAAATTACCAAACTACGATCGCGGTCCCAATATCTTCGCCAACGTCTTCACATAACTAGCGACGACAACACTTCCAATGAGGACGGTTACAATACATCATAGATGTATAACATCAATGATGTCTGTCCAACATTCATAACATAAGTTTATCTGTAATAGATTTAACAATTATTATGAGGTCTGGCTTGTATGTTATTGTTTTGATTTTCAATCTAACTCCATTGCCATAAATCGTTTGACTGATTCGAATGCATGGTGTAGATGTCTATTAATACAACTGAAGTTGTGCGGTGTGACTGTGGGTTAGAGGCAGGCTTGCGACTTAACACTGACGATGCAGGGTTGTATGACTTTGGAATTCTCAGTGAAAGACCAGGTGAAATGTATTACATATGTCCTTCTCGCGAGGTGCGCTTGTACACATATTATGTAGCCACTGTGTACGTTACACATTCATTGTCATTAACGTAAACTTCATAATATTTTTTAGGGAAAAGATCGATGCAGTTACTTTCGCTGGGCAATCGATCTCAGTCCTACAATTGATTCTCTGAAAGCAGAGATTGCGTTACTCACGCTAGAGTGCAAGTCATTGTGGGGTCAGACAATGAACTTTAAAGATTTTGTTGAAATTCATCACAACCACTATGATGTTTACACCAACAAAAAGTATGAGCATGAGTATCTAGAACGCTACGTAGAAGAACTGGAGGACCAATATAGGCTTCTGTTGGACACTCCTTCACCCCCGACGACGCCGTAACGTGGAATGCCGGCCATAACTTTCATTCGCGTCATCGGTTTTCCATTTTAGTGTTGTTGTTTGGAAGTTGTTGTGTTAAGTGTTGTTGATTGTTTTTAAAAAAAGGATATTCAATGCTCTGTTGTTTGGAACTTACATATTAACTAATATGCTTAGTCATTCGACGCCTCCTCATTTTGTGTGTTGTTCGGAGCATGATATGATGGAGTGTATACGAAGGTGTGTTGATGGAGTGTATACGACAGAGGGTTCGATGGAGGCAAAATCATAAAATGATAATAAACCTAATACATGATAGTAGTGAACTTAGGTGAACATAAGAGTTATTATTGTTCTTGTTTTTGTTTTTGTTCTTCTTATCTTATTTTAAATTTTGTTCTTCTTATCTTGTTATTTTTCTTCTTCTGTTCTTCTTCTTATGTTCTTGTTGTTGTTGTTCTTCTTGTTTATTACAGGCAGCATGGGATCTCGTTTCCCTGTGAAGGAGTACGATCTCTCAAACAGGGAGTTCATGAGACGCGTCCCCCTTCCCCTTACCTGGAGGTGCGAGCCATACATGATAAGTCCTGGCTATGTAATGGTGGAGGTAGGGAGAATCAGTTTTGACGTACAGATCAGGTGGTCTGCACCTGAAGAAAGTAAATGGAACAAGAAAAGTAAATATTTAATCATAGATGAAGGTTGGACGGAAATGTTAGACAGCCTCAGAGCCACACCAGCCTGGACCGTGACCCTACAACCCAAACCCAAGGACGACAGTCGTCCTACATGTTTTTTGTTATGGATTTATTTTGAAGGTGACAACTCTGATTTGCTAAGGCTTATTTTCCCGAGACCAGATGGTTACATATCATCTACTTCGGACTCGGCGGATGCCTTGTTTGTCAGAGATTGCCACCAAGCACCAGTCTTGATCTCGTCTAGTGATGATGAAACTGATGTTCAATCAGTTGGATCAAACAATATTTAGTTTTTTGTTTTATTTATTATCTTTATGATGTTTATATACATTACAGGCTTGTTATGGGTGCCTGCCCACTAAGACAATTTATATTTAGTCTTCAGTAGATGAATATGCTTTACTTTAAAAATGATGTTCATGTTTGGCTATTTTTGGAACATTTTGTTGGTCTGTTTGGCTATTTTTAGAACGTGTTTGTTGGTCTGACGGGGTTACCTCATATCTTGGGGTATTAAACATAGCATGTTAGGCATATTCAACCTCAAGGAAACAACCAAAACACCCACACAAACACCCCACAAAAGGGTAACACACCTGACTCACATCTCAACAACAAAATGAGAGTTCTTAAAACAAAGTGATATTGATAAAAATTAAGTTATTATTCGGTTACTTTTTTCAGTTTAAAAACTTCTGTTTAAACGGCGTCACAAAGTCACATTTCTAGCAACAGTTCTGCGAGAATATGACAGATTCAGCTAATCCTGCCTACAGTTGCCAAACAGAATCAGACTAAACCCAGCCTGCTCAGCCAAACAGAATCAGCTTGAAACGAGTCTGAAACGAGTCCAGCCCCCCAGAATGAGATTGGTTTGCCAAACAGAATCAGACTGGTTTGCCAAACAGAGAATCAGACTCCAACAGGCCTAACCCCGTCCAAGCCAGGCAGGCTTGCATAAAGCCAGTCCTGAACCAAACAGAGGCTTAGAGACCCTTCTTAAGGTGAGTGATATAGTGGGTTTTATCTCGATCACCCTCGTTCTCTGCCGGCTTTTGAGAGGTCGTTCATGCCTGGACGTCCTTGGAGTTCTTCCTTGCAGTAGCCAGTATGGTCTTGTCAGCAGCAACGAAGAAGGCAGATCCGGCGACTATGCATCAAAAGTTAACCGTCAGTGTGAGGAACAGGAGTCAAGGAAGCATGGAAATGTGGGCCAAGGTGGGTTAATTTTCTGATATCAAAACAGATATGACAGCTCACCTGTCGAGATAATGAGGGCTTGAGCAGTGGGCCGGGTTCAGATTGGCCCTCGCCCAAGGAAGCATTCTCACGCTTGCCCAGATGGGTGGTAATACAGATGTTACAGTAAACAAGAAGAAAGAACCAAAGAAAGATGAAATAATCTAGGGTACGCTGCTTCAGCTGCGGTTGAAGAAGCTAGCTAGCATGCATTCACCGTGGGCACAGCAGATGCAACTGTCGCCACCGCGGCTGCCTTCACACCAGCCATTACTCCCTCTGCAAAAGGAGAAACAGAAAGTCGTAAGCATTTTAATGTAACAACACCTACAATAGAAAAAGGCATAACCATCTTTAATCTCGAAAAAGGAACCGAATACGAGAAAAAACGCATGACCCACTGTAGTTAGCATTCTTCTTCGGTGTTCTTTGACCATGCACGTTAGTAAATTGACTGTTGAGGGGCTTATATTCCATATATCTATAAAGAAGAACTGCAGAAATTCGTTTCATTTACCGTGAGAGCACCTCTTGGCGAGGGCCAGCTTCTGGTCTATAGCAGAGCGAGAGACGGAGGCCATGTCTTTATAGTGTCTAGCTTTTTTCTGGTGGATCTAGTAAGAAGTATCTGACTGGCTCGGTGGGAGTACTGCTATGGGAAAACTCTTGTATCCTTTTCTTCTTGATTTCTACTGCTTCTTCTTTGACAATCAAGCTATATATAAGGATCTAGTTCTGATGAAGTGGGGTTTTCAGATGAGGATACTGAACAGGGAGAAGGTTGGTATTTATAGATGGAAAGGTAAAGATGGTGGTCACAGAGAGATGGTTTCCCCCAGTCCGGCTCCAAACCCCTTGTTTCAGCAAAAGAGCAAAGAAGCGCAGAATATTATAATTTGCACGCTAGTTAAGCCAACTGGTTTCATAGCTTCATCTAACGGATATGGTTTGCATATCCGATTAATGATAACCCACGTTTCTTAATTACCATGCCAAATCGATCGGTGATCACTGATCGTATAGCTGCCGAGAAAACATTATGGGCCTGTTTGGAAACGGACTGGGATGAGATTTGGGCTTGTCTTATTAGGCCACGTCTGCGCCACATCAACAAGTCCGGTTTTGCACTTGCGCGTTTGGCTAGAATCCCCGTTTCGAGATTCTGTAATCCCAAAAACTGGACTATCTCAGTCCTGCCAGCAGCAGGATTAGGAATCTCAGTCCAGATTAGGCTCTGTCTTTTGTGTATTTTGTTTTATACAGCAGACTGAAAAACACAAGTTATGAGGCCAGCCGGATTGGTTTACCAAACAGGATCAAGTGGGGAACCCCAATCCCAATCCGGATGATGACTGGACTAATCACAGACCGGATTTCATAATCTCAATAATCCCAATCCATTCCCAAACAGGCCATTCCCAAACAGGGCCTATGATTACAGCTCCCACTACGTACAGTGTATTGAAGAGAGAGAAGGGTGGGGAGAAAAGGCAAACTGCGTGTCATGGTTGTCATATCTTCGGCCATCAACTCCTAATTTTCTTTGGTCGTATAAGGTAGGGCCGGCCCATTGGGGTGGCCAATTTGGGCGACAGCCAGGGGCCCAACAAAGATGGGGGCCCACAATTTTATTTTTGTAAACATCTCTTGTTGTAGGGTAGTGTTATTTGGCATTATATATTATGTATTGTTAATACAGTAATTAAGAAATTGCAATCTAAATCTGTTTGCATTGATGCTACTATTTTTTTATATGACAGTTTGACAATTATAACTAAACTTGTATTTATTTAAATTTGTTAAATAAGAGTATACAGAAGGCCTATTTTTTATCTTCGTCCCGGGGCTCTAAAATTTATGCAACGGCCCTGGTACAAGGTAATTAGATTACCCCTAATTCGGTGGGAGGGAGGGTAGCAAATGGTTTGCAGAAAGGGAAAGGAGTTTGAAGTAGCAGTAGAATCAGAAGCAACAGGCGCTAGCTCTAGAAATGGGTCTGCGCTCACTGTTGTTCTCCCAATTGTGTTCTGGCCTCCAAGACGTGTTGGGTGGGGAAATGAGGTGCATCTGGACCAGTGCGGTAACTGAAAAAATAAAAATTTCATATATACATATATATATATATATATATTATTAGTCTATTGAATAATATATATTAACTAGGACGACTACAAAGCAAAAATTAGAAATGGTGCAGTGGTCTGATTCGTGTTGCAAGACCCGCTTGGCCCGGGTTTGAATCTTGCTACACCCAAGTTTTTATTTTATCGCATTGTATATACATAAGTAGTTGATTTATATTGAAGACGAGCATTAAACTCATGTAATGAAATTGTTGCATTGGTAGAGTGTCTATAGTAGTACTTAAAGGTCTCAAGTTCTACTCTCTAATTTCATGTGTGTTCTTGGCTTTTTACCTTACAAAGTTTTTTGTTAAAATTTTGCCCCCCCCAATTTTGTATTCCTGGCTCCGCCACTGATCCCCATCATCATCCTAACAAAGGCAAAAGTAAAAGGCGAACTTAGTTTTCTCCTCCGCCTTCTATAGTGTTGATGGTAGGATGATCCTTCTGGACTTTGGGTGCGCTTACTGCTCCTTGTGTGTTTTGTCTCCGATGATATATGTAATGAGAAAACTCATAATAAAAGGCATCCACTTGTTGAAATAAGTGTGGAATCGATAGTTTGAGGTTATCAAAAAGAATTTTTATTGTGGGTGTTCCATATGGTCCAAAAGATAGCGGCAATCAATATGTTATGTTGCGTGTGTCTCTCTTACCGACTTCTTGCGTTACGAAGCCTATGGAAGGTATTGAGAAGTGGGTATGCAAGAATGGTGGTTGTCGTGATGTAGTCAGTCTAGAGCTGTCGGGATAGGTGACAGTCGAAGAAGAGATGTTGGGTGTTTTCTTCATTGTTATTGCATAGTGAGCATCTGGATGGACCCTGGAACCCTCTAGTTCTCATCAACATGTCATTTGGTATTTTGTCATGGCAAATTAACCATAGCAGAATGTGAATTTTGGGAAGGTATTGTGTCTGCCATATGGTCTTATAGTCTCTGATATTTCCTCTAAATGAGAAGAAATTATATGCATATTTGGTAGTATAGAGCTTGCCACAAGCCCATGCGATGTGTCTAGATGTGTTGCATTCAAGTTGGTGTAAGATGTCCTGATATGAGGTCGGTTCGTCCATCCCATAAGACAAGTTTTGAAGAGATTATTTCTATGTGATCCTAGTTTAACCAAGGCCTGACAGTTGTTGTAGTTGGTGATGGAATGAGGTATGGTCGAGGTTGGTAGATGGAGGTTGGTGAGATTTTGTCCATGCCACCAAGGGTCGTACCAAAAGTTGGTATTGGTCCAATGGTGTGGCGGTATCCAAATGGTGCTAGACATGATGTGGAGGGTACTTGATAGGTGCTTCCATAGGGGAGATGTTGTTCTAGAGGCTGTGCAGGACCATGATGGTTGATGTTTGAGATATTTGTCCTTAATGATGTTCGTCCAGAATGTGTCCTCTCTGTTTCATATGGAGGTTGTGATTTTGTGGATGAGGCATAGGCTATCAAGTTTTATGTTAATGATACCCTATCCACCGTCCTCTTTGGGGCTACGAATGGTGTCCCAGTTAACTAAGTGAAGTTTCTTGCCATGGTGTTTCAAAAGAAATTTGTGTCAGATTTTGTCAATAGTGTAGAGTACTATGGATGGACGAGGAATGCAAGTAAGAGGGTATATGATGATGGGTGTGAGGGCAGCATTTAGTAGAGATAGTATGTCCGTAATGGAAATGAAATTGTTTTGTCAAGAGTTGACACAGTGCTCAAATCTATGAATAATCGAGTTCCATGCAGCGCAAGGGAGACAAGATGGGGTGAGAGGGAGCCCAAGATAAGAAAAAGGGAAGGATTCATGTTGGCATCCGAGCAAGGTGATGAATCTATTCAGATCTGATGCATCCACCAGGGATCCAATGATAGTAGATTTGTTGAAGTTTATTTTGAGGCTAGCAAGTTTTGGAGAAGATTTCTAGGATCCTAAATAGGTTGATAACTTCTGTTTCATTTGGTTTGATCAAAATGATTGTATCATCCTCATATTGAATGATGTTATGTGAACAACCCCTCAGCATGTTGAGGATGTGGTTGGAAGTGGCATTGCATATGAGATAGTTGAGGACAGAGGTGACAATGATGAATAGGTAGGAGGATAATGGATCCCCTTATCTCAGCCAGTTATTTGTTTATTACTTTGATGTCTCGAGCTTTCTTGAAATTATTATAGTGAATCGTATAATCTTTTATTTAAAATGATCGGCCATATTGTTATTGGGTTCCATGTTAGGGCCGCTTGTTTAAGATTCCCAAATTGCATAGATCAAGGCTTTATTGATTTTTTAAGTACATTATATTTGACTAATAAAGGGAGATACATAAACAAAAGTGGATTGCCCAAGGAACAGAGATAATCATCCTAGGGGCAATATATGAAAACATGCATACCACTATTCATGATCATAAAAACCCTTTGTTCTTTAAACAACTCATTTATTGTAAGCAAAGATCATCTAGTTAGACCATTTGAACTTGTAGCCCTAAATTAGGTGACTAAATTCTAACCCCTCTAATAAGTTCTAACTTATATATCATGCCTAAAATCATAAGTGAAATGATACAAATGAGCAATTATACAAACACTTCAGTCACTGTGAGAAAACATTGTTTCAAATGACTTCTTTGAAATAAATCTTCATAGTAAACTAGCACCATTAATTTCCTTTCACCGATAAAAATTTGAAAAGGTAGTTTAAATTATATCATATATACTAATGAAAGATTAATGAATGACTTTTGGTTAGCAGATATGCAATTCCCCATGATTTCCCCAATGGTTGCCCACAACCCTACGATTAAAATTCAATACACATAGAATTGTATCGCTATCACTAGTCTAATGATGCGATGATTTTGAGTCGCATTTATAGACCTTTTTCATATGTGTTTTGTGCTCTAATTACTCATTTTTATGGATAATATTGCATAATTCACTCATTTCGGTCTTTGCCATCATTCTATGTCAAATCCCCTTTGTTTTACCATTTTGAGCATTATTTATCATATTATCATAATTTGTGTGGATTTACTTGGTCTTGTTGTGGAATTTCAGGAAAAACAAGTATATGCTTCCGTCGATACCATCGACGGAAGTCGATACCATCGACGGAAGTCGATACCATCGACCAAGCCACAGATTGCCAGCCGAGAGGAGCAGCACAGAGTCGATACCATCGACACTCGAGTCGATGGCATCGAGATCCCTTCAGATTGCTGGCGAGGAATCCGCCGATACCATCGACCCAAGTCGATGCCATCGACACATTGAGGCTACAGCGTCGCTAAACGACAACAACCGATGCTAAAGAGAGTCGATACCATCGACCCAAGTCGATGGTATCGAGATGACACAGGCACTCAGACGAAAAGAAAAAGAAAGCGGCCGCTAATACACTGGGTCGATACCATCGACCCGCATCGATGGTATCGACGCCGACGGATATGCGTTGGATTCATTTTGATCTCAATCGGATGGCTGGAGTTATTTGACGACCTAATTAGGGACTTATACCTAATGACGGCCGCCGACAGGAAAAAGGATCTGATTTTTGCACTGCACGAGTGCCGAGGAAGGAGAGAAAGGAGAACGGAGGCCAGAAGCTCATCCCGGGTGATTCGGACGCTACCGAAGACGAATTCCACCACCGACAGGCGGGGAAGCTCGTATTCTACGCCAAGGATCTACCGGTTCTTCTCCGTTCAGGGGTTTTCCCACTTGTTTCACATTTTTCTTATGAATTCCCCTATTTCTACCATGTATTCGTGTGAGATGAACATGAGAGGCTAAAACCCTCCATCTTTAGGACCGGGAGTAGCCCGGGAATGCATTGTATGACAATTTTATATTGATAATTCATATTTTCTCTCTCAATTCCGTGGTATAGATTCGTTTTCTCCATATATATTGTTATGCTTGATCACCATAATAATAACTTAATGCCCTTAATCACTTCGACAGAAGGATTAATGGTTGAAAAGAGACGAAATCTACATTAATCAATAAAACCCTTGACAAAGGAGTTGTAAAATTAATGGTGGGAACTGAGAGATCGTTTATAATGCGCTTAGTTTAGGGGAATGATTACTACGACGGTGGAATCAACCTAAACCTAAGTAGTGAGTTACACCACGACAGTGGGTAATTCTGTTTTCAGGCCACTACCCGGATAGAGAGAGAAGAGTGAGGGATTATATAAAACCTAATACAATGTTGACCCGCGGCGAAACCGCAATCCTAAAGATATCCTTTTGAATTGATTAAATTAACCTTTAATCAATTGTTTTCTTTATTTCATTTTACTTTCTTTTAATTTCGACAACAAACCTTACTTTGTTATTCGGCCTAGCTGATTGCGATTAGTTAGTAGAAGTCTTCAATAATTCATGTATCCCTGAGTTCGACTTGGGCCTCACAAAGGCCTATATTACTCGACGTGTATACTTGCGTTTAAGCGCGTAGTAAAATACACGTCAAGTTTTTGGCGCCGTTGCCGGAGACACGGCGAATTATTGGCACTTTGAGTGCTAAGAGCGGCCACTCTAGGCCACATTTTTTTTATTATTTTGAAACAATTTTAAATATTTTTAAATTTCTCTATAATTGTGTTTACTCGTTCAAAGCATAGTACTGAACCCCGATTTTCTTATTTCAGGTACTTTGCATGGTGCATACACGTAGCGCAGACTATGCGAATCGCACACCTGAGGTTCCACCTCCGGGACCAGAGGACGAGGATTATTACGAGCAAGATCACCAAAGCGACATAGATTCTGAATCTGAGCAAGAGCAAACAGAAGAAATGGTCGAACCACAGACGATATGGGAGAAGATCAAAGCGTCTTCTTCATCAGCTTCAAAGGGGCCTATCAAGAAACAGGGGATCAACATTCCAACCTACAAGATTGACCCAGCGTTGATTAACTTGGTTAAATCAAATGCATTTCACGGGTTGAAGAATGAGGACCCAATGGCACACATCAGTCAGTTCGTTGAAAACTACGATATGGTGAAGATAGATAGGTTCCCACAGGATGTTCTGTACCTCAAGTTGTTCCCAAGCTCCCTGGCAGGAGTTGCGAGAGAGTGGTTACATAACCTCGACGATGAGTTTGTTGAATCATGGGATCATATGGTGGAGGCTTTCTTCGAGAGGTTTTTCCCTCATGAGAAGACCAATGACATGATTAGGAAGATTCACAACTTCACCCAACAGGCGGGTGAAACATATTCTGAGACTTGGGAGCGATTCCAGGTCATGTTGAGGAGATGTCCACATCATGGACTGGACAAGGAGACACAGGTGAAGATCTTCTATTTTGCTCTCTCCGAGCATGATAGAAGCAACTTGGACTCGGCCGGTTCAGGATTTTTCTTGAACAACACTGATACGAGATGTTGGGAAATACTAAAGAACATGGCAAGAAAGCAATCTTGGGGAGAAAGAGAGAGAGGTCCAGTTGAGCAAGCAAGAGTTGCCAGTGAGTCCAAGGCAATGAGAGAGTTAAATGAGAAGATGGATCTTCTCGCAAAGAAGCTACTGCAGAAGGAAGACAATGAGTCTGAGGAGGAGGATCAAGTCAAGTACATGAGGCAAGAGCAAGGGTACAGGAACAATGACTATTCATGGCGAAAGGACAAAAAGTTCTCATGGAAGGATCCGAACAATTTTCTGCAGGATCCGGACGCCAAGCCTGCACCAGCCACAGAGGACAAGAGCACGGAGTTGCTCAATCAGGTCATCAAACAAAACCAGGAGTTAATGAACACATTTGGGCAACAAATCAAGCAACAGGGTGAATTTATGAACCAATTTGGGCAGACTTTGCAGAGCCATGGGGCTCAAATGAGAACTATAGAGACTTCCATGGTGCAGGTGGCGGCTGAAATTGCAAGTTTGAAGAAGCCAGCACATCCGGGTTTTCCGGGGAACACCAATGTTCCCGGGGGAAACCAGCAGGCCAAGGCCATCCTACTGAGGAGCGGTAAGAAAGTGTTGAATCCAAGGGCGGATGACACAAACATACCGCAGGACAAAGTTGAAGATGCAACCACGAAGGAGCAGCCCACGTCTGTCACAGGGCAAGCTGAAGATATAGCTGTGGATGGTAATGAAGAACAAGCTACTGAGGAGGAACCGCAGAAATTGACACCCTATGTGCCACCTCATCAAAGGGCACATACTGTTCCGGTCCCCTATCCCAATAGTGCAAAGTCAAGGAAGGTGGATGCACAATTCAAGAAATTTCTGGACAGCTTTAGAAAGTTATCGGTAAATATTCCTTTGTTGGAGGTGATTGAGAAAATCCTGTCTTACGGGAAGTTTCTAAAAGATGTCATCACCAAAAAGAGGAAAATAACCGACACTGAGGTCGTGGTGCTGAAGGAGCAAGTGAGTGCTTTCATTATGGGCACTTTGCCGCCGAAGAGACAGGACCCCGGTTGCTTCAATATTTCTTATTTTATCGGGAAGCTCAAATTTGGAGAGGCACTCTGTGATTCTGGGGAAAGCATCAATTTGATGCCCCTTTCTACATTTAAAAAGTTGGGATTAAAGGAGTCAAGGCCAAGCAACATGACTATCCAATTGGCCGATAATTCTGTGGTGAAACCTTATGGAATCTGCGAAGATGTCTTGGTAAAGGTGGATCGATTTGTTTTTCCGGTTGATTTCGTGGTTATGGAAATGTAGGACGAGCATGGCAATGAGTTGCTACTTGGACGCCCATTCCAAGCAACAGCCGATATGATCTTGGAGATGGGGAGAGGTCGCTTGACCTTGGGCATTGCGGATGATCGCTTTGAGATGGTCATGCCCACTAGCAGTGCGTCTACTAAAGCAAAAGCACATTGTAACATGGTGAAACATGTGGAGCACAATATCTCAATTTGCCTTGGGAAGCCATTCTTGGACATGGCTCATGTGATGAGCAAGATGGATAATGGAACCTTAGTTTTAGACATTATGGAGCAAACTAAAGTTGTCTCTTTATGCAAAGTTGTTGGGTTTCCGAATGATGAGAATGAGGACATTCCACCTTCTTGGGAGGATGATGCGATTATTACTTCAGTTTGTGATGCATATCCGGAATTGCCGTTGGAGGCGTGTTTGTTGAATGTCACTTATGATTGGATGCGGAGTACTTCACTCAAGGAGTGCACCAAAATGCTTCAGATGCTTCCATGTTTCTACACGAGGCACTATGAAGACTTAGGTACACTTCCCCCACCGCTACAATCATCTCTTACTTGCCCGCCGGAGTTGGAATTGAAGCCACTGCCCCCGCATCTTAAGTACGTCTTTCTAGCTGAGAAGGACAAGCTACCGGTGATTGTATCTGCTTACTTGAGTGCGGAAGAGGAGGAGCAACTACTGATAGTGCTCAAGAACCACCGTGGAGCTTTTGGGTGGTCTGTTGCAGACATCAAGGGGATCTCCCCTACACTTTGTCAGCATAAGATACGGCTCGAGGAGGGAGCCAAGCCAGTCATTCAACCTCAAAGACGGCTAAATCCGAGCATGATGGAGGTTGTGAAGAAGAAAGTCATAAAACTTCTTGCTGCAGGGATCATATATGCCATATCAGATTCGACGTGGGTGAGTCCCACACAGGTAGTCCCTAAAAAGGGGGGAATTACTGTTACTAAAAATCTTTTGAATGAACCTGTCACCACCCGATTGGTAACCGGGTGGCGTGTTTGCATCGACTACCGCCGACTGAATGCCTCCACTCTTAAAGATCATTTTCCTTTGCCATTTATCGATCAAATTTTGGAACGTCTTGCAGGTCGGTCGCATTTTTGTTTTCTGGATGGGTATTCGGGGTATAACCATATTTCTATTGATCCTTTGGATCAAGAGAAGTCTACGTTCACTTGTCCCTACGGGACTTTTGCTTACCGACGGATGCCGTTTGGATTATGTAATGCGCCGGCAACGTTTCAACGCTGCAAGCTCGCCATATTCTCTGACATGGTGGAGCGTTGTCTTGAGGTTTTCATGGACGACTTCTCAGTTTATGGGGCATCTTTTGATGAGTGTCTATATAACTTGGACAAGGTGCTGCAGCGGTGCGAGGACACACACTTGGTCCTCAATTGGGAGAAATGTCACATGATGGTGACGGAAGGAATAGTGCTAGGACACAAGGTTTCTAGAAAGGGTCTTGAGGTAGACCCCGTAAAAATTGAGGTGATTTCTAAGCTACCCCCACCTAATTCCGTAAAAGGGGTGAGAAGCTTTTTGGGACACGCCGGGTTTTATCGGCGATTCATCAAGGATTTTTCTAAAATCGCAAAACCTTTATCCGAATTGTTGGAAAAAGATGCAATTTTTGATTTCAATGATAAGTGTCTTCACGCATTCGAAGTTTTGAAAGAAAAGTTGATTTCGGCTCCGGTTGTTCAAACGCCGGATTGGACAAAACCATTCGAATTGATGTGTGACGCTTCTGATTATGCAATGGGAGCCGTTTTGGGGCAAAGGGTAGATAATAAGCCCGTTGTGATTTTCTACGCCTCCAAAACACTTAATGATGCTCAATTGAACTATACAACTACAGAAAAAGAGTTACTTGCTGTCGTGTTTGCTTTTGAAAAATTTCGGCAGTACTTAGTGGGTTCTAAAGTAGTTGTGTGGACCGATCACGCTGCGATAAAATATTTGATGGAGAAGAAGGATGCAAAGCCTAGACTAATTAGGTGGATTTTGCTTTTACAAGAATTTGATATTGAAATCAAGGATAAGTCGGGAATTGAAAATGTGGTGGCTGACCACTTGTCTAGGTTAGAAAGGGTAGATGAACAAGGTTTACACATACCCATAACCGAGACATTCCCCGATGAATAACTTTTGAAAATTGATTCTAAGGAACCATGGTTTGCTGAAATTGTTAACTATTTGGCTTGCGGGATCATCCCGGAAGATTGGTCTTATCAAGAGAAAAAGAAATTCTTTCATTCTTTGAGATACTATTTTTGGGATGACCCAATTCTTTTGAAGCAGTGCAGGGATGGTATTCTTCGCAGGTGTGTGCCAGAGGTGGAGTATGAGAGTGTTCTCCACCATTGCCATGCGTCGCCTACGGGAGGACACCATGCTAGTTCACGGACAGCAGCCAAAGTGTTGGAAAGTGGCCTTTATTGGCCAACTTTGTTCCGGGATGCTTACGAATTTGTAAGGCAATGTGACCCGTGCCAGCGCGCAGGTAACATTTCAAGGAGACAAGAGATGCCCCTGAATGTATTTCAGGAAGTTGAGGTATTTGACTTATGGGGCATAGACTTCATGGGACCCTTTGTGTCCTCAAATTCAAATTTATATATCTTTCTTGCTGTTGATTATGTGTTGAAGTGGGTGGAAGCAATCCCCACAAGGACTAATGATTCTAATGTAGTGTGCAGGTTTGTGAAAGAAAATATATTCTGCAGGTTCGGGATACCCCGAATGATCATAAGTGATGGAGGCACACACTTCCAGAATCAGAAATTTTCGACACTTTTGAAGAAATATGGGGTCAAGCACAACATCGGCACCCCATATCATCCACAGACGCAAGGACAAGTGGAGGTCTCAAATCGGGAAATCAAGAAGATTCTAGAACGGACAGTGGCATCCACAAGGAAAAATTGGAGTGCCCTACTACCGGACGCACTTTGGGCGTATAGAACGGCGTACAAAACACCTATAGGCACCACGCCTTTTAGGTTGGCGTATGGCCGGGCTTGCCACCTTCCGGTGGAGTTGGAGCACAAGGCCCATTGGGCGCTAAGAAGGCTGAACTTGAGTTATGATGAAGCCGGGAAAAAGAGGATGTTCGAATTGAACGAATTAGATGAGTTACGCATGACGGCATATGAGAATTCCCGCATCTACAAGGAGCGCACAAAGCTGATCCACGATCGACATATCGAGATGCGCACGTTCAAGAAGGGAGATAGTGTTCTATTGTTTAACTCCCATCTCAAATTGCATCCCGGGAAGCTGAAGTCCCGGTGGAGTGGACCCTTTGTAGTGGAAGAGGTGAGACCGCACGGTGCGATTCTTGTGCGTGATGGAGATGCCACGTTCTTGGTGAACGGGCAACGCTTAAAGTTGTATTTTGGTGAAAACTACAAGAGAAAAGTGAATGAGGTCAAACTCATTACACTTGTGGATGAATGAGATGATGGGAAGACGTCTAGCCTAAGACGTTAAATAAGGGCGCTTATTGGGAATCAACCCAACCATTGGTACATTAGGATAGTTTAATTATAGTCGTAGATTGCTTTTATTTCGTTTAAATTTTAGTGTAAAGAAGATACCTTGATCCGTTTGTTCAATATGCAGGCACAGGCAGGGTCGATACCATCGACACACTAGTCGATGGTATCGACATGGGTTCAGGTTGACAGCTGAAAAAATCGCACTGAGTCGATACCATCGACGGCCTCGTCGATGGTATCGACATACCTACAGGCAGGTCGCAATAAAAGTGTCGATAGTATCGACACACCAGTCGATACCATCGAGAATTCTGGAGAAGTTCAGAACAATTTTGCTCAGCCAACTCGATACCATCGACGGCCTCGTCGATGGTATCGACATGATCACAGGTAGAAGTGAAAAAGTGGTGGTGTCGCAATGAAAGCAAGTCGATACCATCGACCCTCGTCGATGGTATCGACATCCATGTCACCGATCCGCGCCAAGGCATCGACGACGATTGCGAGTCCACGTCAGCGATCCGGGTGCTGCGTCGATACTATCGACTTCCATCGATGGTATCGACAGGTCAGCAATCCGGGTTTCCCGATCCAGCAAACGTCAGCCGTCGATACTCGCAAGGGAGGCGGATAGCATCGAGACGTGTCGATACCATCGACCCGCGTCGATGGTATCGACGGGTCAACAGTGGCGCCGGCCAAGTCTATTTAAGGAGAATTGCAACGTCATTTGATGTCACACCTTCAGAGCAAACGTCCTCCTTTGCGCCGAGCACTCTCCCGAGCCCTCCAAGACTGAAGAGCAGCGACAGCGAGCAGGGATCTTCACCGAGCGGAGAATCACTTCTCCATCTTCCCCGAGCTCTCTTCTTCTAATCCCATCTTTCTTGCAACAATGGTGTACGCCGCCGGATCATCGTCCTCGAGCACGAATCCCATGGGGATTGTGGAGTTTGTTCCACCCCCTACTGCTTCCGTATCACGTCCGCGCTTGATTCACCCATCCGCGGAGGTGAGGAAGGTCTATGAGGAAATCATGAAGCGGAAGATCGAGCTGACCCGGTATGTGGACCGGGGAATGATCCAGGAGCTTGGATTTGAGGCCAACTTGGCCTATGTGCTGAAGGGTCAAGCACGCCACACCAGCATAAGGCCAGGCGAGCTGGAGTGCCATGCGGATGGGCAGCCGTTCTTCGGAGAATGGCCCACCTACAAGGAATTGGTGGCGGAGTTTATGGCATCCCTCGACGTTTGCGTCGTACCCAACGACGTGGTGGCATCGGACCGTGAGTGGATCAGGGGAGGGTGTCCTTCCGGCTGTTCAACATCAACTATAACATCACTCTTCAGCAGTTCAACAACATCTTTAACTGGAACCACTCCCAACATGATCACCGACGCCCAGATTCCCGCACCGACTACGACAAGATCTTCGCCGAGCTAGTCACAGTGCCGGCGGGAAAGACAGTGAGCTATCATAATGCTGCGGTAGTGGACTTCGAGCATCCCTTCGTCCGGGTTTTACACCGGATGTTGAGCCTTACGTTCTTTGCTCGGAGCGATTTAGCATTGAGCAAGTTTCAGGAGAGCGATCTTTTCTTCCTCTACATGCTCCTGAAGCGACAAGAATGCAACTGGGGTGCGTTCTTTCTGCAGCGCGTCCTGGCGGTGAAGAGGAGCACAAGGAAGGCTCCGATCCATTTTGGTGGGCTCATCACCAAATTGGCGATGTACCTGGGGCTGAATTTACAGTCCATGACTCCGATTTCCACGAGGAGTAAGGTGAACGTGCAGCATCTGCACCGTTCAAACCTTATCCTTCTCCGGGATGGGTTGGCGTACGCACACTGCCACGTCAACCACGCTTACCAGGAATGCGCACTGCCGGACACCATCTTCCACATCGAGGGAGCCCAGCACTTCCGGTGGCCGATCATAGCCGTCGAGTCCGATGAGGAAGAAGGCGGGAATGACGACCAAGAAGGCGAGGCTGAGGAGGAAGAGGAGGCTTTCACACCTCTTCGCGCACGAGTAGCACCACGGAAGCGTCCTAGGATGCATCCGGGTGCGTCTTCATCATCACAGCCCCCGCCGCCATCACCACAGCCCTCACAGCCAGCCGAGGATGTCTACTCAATGCAGGGAATGTACACAATGCTGCAGGATATACATCAGACACAACAGCAGCATCTAGAAATGTATACTGGTATTCAGGATACTACGAACCGGTTACTTGACAACCAAAGGGCGATGTTCAAGAATGAACGTCTTCTCCTCGACAACCAACAGCAGATACACAATCGGTTGCAAAGGATGGAGATGCAACAGGAGCCCTTCTTCGACCATTACTGGAGTCAAGACTACTTTGGAGGCTATCCACAGCCTCCGCCGAGGACCCATTACGATCCGAGCTTCCAGGGGGAGTATCCTTCTTGGGATCCTACGGCTCCACAGTACCCGCCTCCGCCTCCACAAGAATGATCAGGGTATCTCTGTTCCACTCTTAAGTTTGTTTTTGACTATGAGGCCATAGTCGAATTCAAGCTTAGGGGGGTAGCTGGAATAGCTCTATCTTTTCTTTTGTTGTTTTAGTTGTTACTTGCTATTTGTTTCTTGCATTTTTAGTTGTTGTTTAGGATCCACATCTATCTAGTGTAACTGTGGATGTCGTAAAGAGTTGTCATCTCGCTGTGTTTTCATGGGAAATTTAAGGGAATTTTAAAAAAAAATTGTGTCTTTTGGATAGCTTGACTTGGTTGTCCTTGGGGAACTTATCCTATGAAAATGATTGATTATGTCAACTTTAAAACAATATGTCACACATATACTCCCATTGACTCATAAAAAGTAGATAGTAACGGTTGTTTGAGCCTAACCTAACCAAATGGTAATGAGACCTTAATTGGATATAAGAGAGAGAACCCTTTGAATTACTACACATGTCAGTAAGGAGGGACACATAATACTCTTCTAAGGTTCAGTAATCTAATCTTGTGATCATTCCACTTCATTTTTCCATAATCCACCTAAGAATTGGAAGTAAAGTACAGTTTTAATTCCTTCTTGTGTGCATAGCATTTAGATAGGAATTGCATTGATATTTTCCATACTTTTGCATAAAAAGAGAAAAATATAGGGATTCATGCACATTACCTTTAGGTGCATGCCATGTAGTTGCTCTCATGACTTTCATGATTATCATGCATAAAGTACATCATGTATCTCAATTTGTCCTCAAAAGTGATCTAAACTGTTCCATACCTTCGAAATATTGCAAAGATTTCCAATCATGAAGAAAACAGCCCAATACATGTATCTCTAAGCAATTATGGATATGTGGGCTAAAAGAAAAAAAAAGAGAAAAAAATTTCTGAAAATCTGAAAAAGTTGAGAAAAGAAAAAAAAGAAAGAGAATTTAGAAGGAAATGGGATAAGAGGGAGAAAGGAACATGATATCACTCACATTACATGAAAATTGAGTACATGATGTGGCTTAATTAGATTTCCATCTCATTTTGAGGTGGAAGGTTAGTGCATGCATCATTTCACCCAATTTAGGCATTAGGGCATTTTTAATGTGCATTTGCATCACGTAGGACATTTTGTTTTATGCATTTTGAAACTGTGCGATACTTCCAAGTTCTTCCATGAACCACCCATTCCATCCACCCGTTGCTCGGATTGGTAGGCCACCGTGAATTTCTCCTCACTAATGATTATCAGGAGAACTGCTTCCATGTAGATGGTAGTTAGGGCGAGCAATGTAGTGTAGGCGATCACAAGATGCACCAATGCTGAATTGGCGAATTTTATTATGTTAACTTCCTTATGTGATAGTGTTCATCGGTTTGAAGGATAATTTCTCTTATTGATGATTATTGTCGCCTTTAGGGTAATTACTGTTATGTGGTTAGAGAAGGCCGGTTTGAGAACGTTCAGTGGGAGTCACATGGGAGGTGGGTTGGTGTGTTGATTTTTAGTTGACATCTGCAATTCTATTCTAAGGATCAGTTGCTCGAGGGCGAGCAATGTTCAAGCTTAGGGGAGTTTGATGCGATGATTTTGAGTCGCATTTATAGACCTTTTTCATATGTGTTTTGTGCTCTAATTACTCATTTTTATGGATAATATTGCATAATTCACTCATTTCGGTCTTTGCCATCATTCTATGTCAAATCCCCTTTGTTTTACCATTTTGAGCATTATTTATCATATTATCATAATTTGTGTGGATTTACTTGGTCTTGTTGTGGAATTTCAGGAAAAACAAGTATCTGCTTCCGTCGATACCATCGACGGAAGTCGATACCATCGACCAAGCCACAGATTGCCAGCCGAGAGGAGCAGCACAGAGTCGATACCATCGACACTCGAGTCGATGGCATCGAGATCCCTTCAGATTGCTGGCGAGGAATCCGTCGATACCATCGACCCAAGTCGATGCCATCGACACATTGAGGCTATAGCGTTGCTAAACGACAACAACCGACGCTAAAGAGAGTCGATACCATCGACCCAAGTCGATGGTATCGAGATGACATAGGCACTCAGACGAAAAGAAAAAGAAAGCGGCCGCTAATACGCTGGGTCGATACCATCGACCCGCGTCGATGGTATCGACGCCGGCGGATATGCGTTGGATTCGTTTTGATCTCAATCGGACGGCTAGAGTTATTTGACAACCTAATTAGGGACTTATACCTAATGACGGCCGCCGATAGGAAAAAGGATCTGATTTTTGCATTGCACGAGTGCCGAGGAAGGAGAGAAAGGAGAACGGAGGCCAGAAGCTCATCCCGGGTGATTCGGACGCTGCCGAAGACGAATTCCACCACCGACAGGCGGGGAAGCTCGTATTCTACGCCAAGGATCTACCGGTTCTTCTCCGTTCAGGGGTTTTCCCACTTGTTTCACGTTTTTCTTATGAATTCCCCTATTTCTACCATGTATTCGTGTGAGATGAACATGAGAAGCTAAAACCCTCCATTTTTAGGACCGGGAGTAACCCGGGAATGCATTGTATGACAATTTTATATTGATAATTCATATTTTCTCTCTCAATTCCGTGGTATAGATTCATTTTCTCCATATATATTGTTATGCTTGATCACCATAATAATAACTTAATGCCCTTAATCACTTCAACAGAAGGATTAATGGTTGAAAAGAGATGAAATCTACATTAATCAATAAAACCCTTGACAAAGGAGTTGTAAAATTAATGGTGGGAACTGAGAGATCGTTTATAATGCGCTTAGTTTAGGGGAATGATTACTACGACGGTGGAATCAACCTAAACCTAAGTAGTGAGTTACACCACGACAGTGGGTAATTCTATTTTCAGGCCACTACCCGGATAGAGAGAGAAGAGTGAGGGATTATATAAAACCTAATACAATGTTGACCCGCGGCGAAACCGCAATCCTAAAGATATCCTTTTGAATTGATTAAATTAACCTTTAATCAATTGTTTTCTTTATTTCATTTTACTTTCTTTTAATTTCGACAACAAACCTTACTTTGTTATTCAACCTAGCTGATTGCGATTAGTTAGTAGAAGTCTTCAATAATTCACGTATCCCTGAGTTCGACTCGGGCCTCACAAAGGCCTATATTACTCGACGTGTATACTTGCGTTTAAGCGCGTAGTAAAATACACGTCATCTAACCTTGTTTAAATCTCAAAAGTAGTATAAAACCACTCAGACTTAAATTTGAAGAAGGTAGAATGGAGATCGGCATCAAATCCATCTCCACACACTATCAAATCAAGAATTCACCTCCAAACCCACCACCATGGGTCCATTCTTAATCATACATGTAAGAAAAGGGTAGAAAAGGGTTGTAACCTAGTTTAGAAGAGGAAATGAAAGTAGTATTCTAGTAGAAAGTATTATACTAAAATCAAAACAAAATTGATGACTATGACATCACTTACAAAAGATAAAATCTAGGATCAACAAAAAACCTTAGTTCTTATTAAATTATGGAAAAATTGAATTCCAATGCCCTTACTTTCTTCTACTCTCTCAAATTAGTCAGAGGGTATGTTAGTTTGGATGCATAGTATTGAGTTTGATCTTTTAAATTAATTGAGGTTCTTAGGTAAATTTCATTTTGATCATTTTTATTTTAACTAATAATTTTTTACTTTAGCAAGTGGGTCTACCTTCTTAAGGTTGGTCGACCTTTCCCGACTGTGGGAAATCACATCATTTGTCAACTTTAAAAAGTTCATTTGATCAATGTCATGTGACTTTTGCAAAGGTCAGTTAATCTTTAGTCATAGTTAGGACAAAGTACATCACACAATCCGTGTTTGATCTTTTAAATTAATTGAGGTTTAGGTAAATTTCATTTTGATCATTTTTATTTTAACTAATAATTTTTTACTTTAGTAAGTAGGTCTACCTTCTTAAGATTGGTCGACCTTTCCCGAATGTGGGAAATCACATCATTTGTCAACTATAAAAAGTTCATTTGATCAATATGATGTGACTTTTGCAAAGGTTGTTTAATGTTTTGTCACAGTTAGGCCAAAGTACATCACACAATCTATCTCAAACCTCTTATATGTTTCTATGTTTCTAAACTTTACTCCACAAATTCAAACTAACCTAGTTTATACTAATATCAAGATCATATATCTACTATTTTAACATTGTTGACATAATCCACATTTAAAACACTTAACTTGTCCTAAAAACCTTGATTAAATTGAAATTAGTGTTTTGCCTTCTGTCCCTTAACTAAGAATTATGAATACATATGGATGTGGAGCCCATCCTGGGATGCAAGGTTTACTACCAAATCAGCATATGAAATCCTAAGGAAACTAAAGGAGGTCATAACACAAGGTAACTAGAATTACATATGGGAGGGAAGGACCACAAGCAAACTCTAATTATTTGCCTGGCTTGTGGAGCATGGAGCATTGTTGACATATGCCTAACGGAAAGCTTGATATCTAACTAAGGATGATAAATGTGGATGATGCCAGCTAGAGGCGGAAACTTTGATTCATGCCATGAGAGACTACAGTTGGGTGAGACTAGTTTGGCTGAAGGTGCTATGTGGTATGAATTTTGACCATTTGTGGGAGTATAAGAAGGCAAATTTGTGGAAGAAATACTTTATGACACAACGTCAAGATATTATGCAGATGTTTTAATCACATGTAACTATTTTTGGAAATTTTGTCATCTACATATCTTTGAGAATCTGATTAGGTCTGTCGACATCATGTAAACTTCATTCTTGAAAATCTTCAAATACATGACCAAGTGAGCAAGGAAGTTGACCGAGTTGAGAAGCATATTACAACATGCAAGTGGTCAATGCCAATAGAAGGAAATTTAAAGATAAATAAGGGCGTAGTTGTTTGCAAAGATGAAGGATCCTCTACTTTTATGGTGTAGAATTCTAATGGAGATTGGATTCATGGAGTGGGATGTAAAAATCCATTCTTGTCTGTAGTAGAGGAAAAATTATGGGGTATATACATGGCCCTTGAGTATGCATGGGAGAGGTAGATTTACAAGGCAATTGTTGAGACTAACAGCATGGAGGTTGTATGCATTTTCTGAGAGGATCCAAAGGTTAACCTAGATGTGCTTACTAAGTGATGAAGATCCAGAAGATACTCAAGAACGAGTTGCGAGTCAAATATGTCTATTGGGAGAAAAATAAAATGCCTGACAGGCTTGCTAAGTTTCACTTAAAACCTCATCACAGGGTGTTTCATTATGTTATTCCTCCTCCCGAGCATGAGGGTTTAGTACATTTAGACAAAGGTAATGGTAGTAGTACTACCACATTTAATTCTGTGAATAACATTAGTGATTGTATTAATTTTGTAGAATCACTTGCAAGAGGAAGGCAAGATGAATAAGGAGATCTTCTTGACTTACCCAAAAAAGGAATAATGAATACATATAATCAATGCAAATCAATTGTAAACATACTCTATTCATATCGTAACTCAGGCTTCAACCTAAGATCTCTCTATAACAAATTGATAATATAACTATCTGGGTGTTGAGTACATAATTCAAAATTAATGTCACATAAACAAAAAATTAATTATGTAATAAATATTCTAAATAAGCTCCATTTAAGGTATTAAAAACCTTCCTCATTTTTGGATTTCACCCTACAATCAAAGAAAATGGACACAGGGGATATGTCCATATAATAATTCATATCTCATGTCATATTATTTGTGTTACTTTCAAATATTATCATTCTTTATAATACATCTATATATATTATTTCTCAAGTACTTCATAACTCAGTTTTTGTTTTGCCAAATTCAGAAGGATGTTTCATTTCCAAAAATTTTATATTAATTATATCACCATGAATGTTATTTGTTATGTTTCTAATCAGATGAATCACAACTCCTCATTCACATGGGTTTTTTCGAGGAAGTTTATGAGGCAATTCAACCAACTTCCCCTCCTTTCTCAAAACAATCAAATGAAGTGGCAGAATAGTTTTGTAACGAACTAGATCTCAATATAATTGAAATTCCACCCCATTCTTAAAATATATCCTATTTTTCTTATCATTTTGTCCTTAATGTTGATTTTGTGGAAATTGAGTGGCTTAGAGTAAATATGCAGGAAAGCATAAGGGATTAGTGCACAATTACCTCAATTAATATGTTCTAATAGTTATGTTGCAAAATGTCCACAAAAACGAAATAATTATTAAATAAAGTTAGAAATAAAACATAATGTAAATAAAAGTAGTTAATGAATATCATAATCACCTCACATTACCTCTCTCCTCATAAAAGAAAAATAAAGCATAAAAAAGAAAATATTAAGTCAATTTATGACCTTTTAGTTAATAAGGGAGGACTACCTCCAATCTTCTTTCAAGACTTTAATGGAAAATCTTTTTCCTCTTAACTCAGTTTTCTTATACACTAATTAACACATTAATAGCCAATATGGTGATTAATAGCCAAAACGTGAATAAAAATGAGGTTTAAATGCATAGGAATATCTTAGGCATTAATATGGACATATGGTTCAAATTTGGAATTAATTATCCAAGGTTTGACCCCTCAAATTGATTTTAAACGAATTGATTAAGGTTTTATTAAGATTTTAATATGTTTTCATTTATATCATGCATTTATCCCAAAGTCGCAGCATTAAATTGTTTACATGTGACATTCAATTAACTCAGTCGATACACGCAAGACATGGACCATAGATCCATGATCTGACAACTCCGGCCTTATCATCTAGCTCCAACCATTTTGTGGATGGGAGCAGACTCTCGATGCCCTAAAAATCCAATCCTCTCTCTCACCACAGTTAACCATCTCATTCCATATCGTCACCATCAAATTCGTCGCTCCCTCCTTATCAAAATGAGCCATTACTCGTCGTTAGTTTAAACAAACATGGAAACACCCAATCTCGCAGACTGAGAGGTTCTCACCGCCGATTCATTTTCTCCTCAACCCACCAACACACCTATAAATACCAGTGTCAATGGCATCACCAAAGCATAAGCAATCGAATCCTCCCACCAATTTATCTAGAACTCCTCCACACATCCACCACCATCTCCATCTTCACCCTGACCTAGAGGCGGCTCTTGTGGTCTCTCGACGGTGGTAGCGTACAAATTAGCAGCCCAAGAGAGTTTGTCACCTTCCCTTCTTCATTTTCTGAGCTTCAGTCCGTCATTCGATCGAGTATTGTAGAAACGCATGAATCAAGCTCCATCTGCTCATGTCCATGGCAGGTGTGAGGGAAGGGGGAGAATCCCTAAGATGAATTCTCCAATCCACCCCCCGCTCGCCTTCTTTCTTTAGTTTTTTGCCCAAGGACATTTAAGTCATTTTGACGCAGTTGGTTTCTCGCTTGACCAAGGCCCATGACCGTTGACCCACTGCTTGGCCACCCGTTATTAGGCCAGGTCATATGGGCTCGGGCCCTTTATTTTCTTTTCTTTTCTTTTTACAAGTTCATTTTCCTATGTGGCATTTTCGAATGTTCTGATTTGTCAATTTTAGAAAATTCATAACTAATTACTCATTTATCAAAAAATACAAATAAATATGCTATGGAATTAGAAAAATAAACCCATTCAACAAAAATGTTTGTCGAACTTGATTTCCAAGTTTTCAAGGAACTGGAGTGTTTAATTAAAAAGCCCTAAAATATATAATTAATTCATTTTAACTCCAAATTAACTCATCAAATTTGCTTTCCTAATTAGAAAAGTATACAAAATTGATGGCTTATCTAGAAGACCCAAAAATTAGGGTTTTTATGCTAAACTTATTACAAGACCCTAATCTATGTGATGAAACCTTATATCTAGGATAAAAGTGACATTAGACACATATATTTGGTGAAAAGTCATCTCTAGGAATATCAAGTGAGGTATGTGCATTCTAAAGCCTAAGTTGGGCATTTTTATCCAAACCTAATTTCCCAATGAGGCGTGTGTAACGTTCGGGCCCACTGCCCTAGGCTCTAGTAGAGTTTCAAGAATGACGACTGGCCCCACAAACCACCACTAGCCTTAACTGCGCACTTTGTCCACACTGACGCGCAAGCCAGGATCAACTTCCCGACTGGTCACCCATCCTAGTACTACTCCAAGCTGAGCACACTTAACTATGGAGTTCTTTAGTGATGGGCTCCTGGAAAAGGAGGTGCACCTTGGTGATATGGGTAGTCCAATCATTCCTTATAAGATCTTTTTATCCGAGGCCTCAAATCCTGGGATGTTACAATCTCCCCCACTTAGACTCTTGACGTCCTCGTCAAGGCTCGACTATAAGGCCTCATAATCTCTTCCCCATTTCAATGCAGACCCACAATGGCCCATGGACACCCAGCTCCCGATCACAGAATACCAGTGCAAGGGTGGCTACGTCAACCATGGACATCCCTTTCCTACATGCCTGGACCGCACCAGCCGATGTGGGCCCCACCTACTGGAGGGGAATTGGCTCTGATACCATTTGTAACGCTCGGGCCCACTGCCCTAGGCTCTAGTAGAGTTTTAGGAATGACAACTGGCCCCACAAACCACCACTAGCCTTAACTGTGCACTTTGTCCACACTGACGCGCAAGCCAGGATCAACTTCCCGACTGGTCACCCATCCTAGTACTAATCCAAGATGAGCACACTTAACTATGGAGTTCTTTAGTGATGGGCTTCTGGAAAAGGAGGTGCACCTTGGTGATATGGGTAGTCCAATCATTCCTTATAAGATCTTTTTATCCGAGGCCTCAAATCCTGGGATGTTACAGCGTGAGCCTATACACTAGTTTCACCATTTGTTGTTTGGTATGTTTACTTCAATAATTCTAGGGTCTTGGACCCCACTTGCAAAGTTTTCAATTAATTAAATCTTCCATATAAATTCTTCTAGCATGATGATGAAAATGACTAATTAACTAATGTAGTGTACATGAGTACAACCACCCATAGTTTGGGCATGAGCCCTGGGGAATGTGACCACTATCCCCACTTTTATATATATTTGTAGGTGTTTGGGAATGTGACCAGTCTCCCTCAACTATTTGTTTTGGTTGAGGCTAGGTAGGTTCCTCAGTCCTATATTAGTTTAATGTAGTCATATTAAATCATGCATGCAACTTTATTACTATTTGACATGGCAAAATTTTTAATTATTTACTTGCCTCAAATTCTTGAAATCTCTTACCTTAGTAAATCTTTACTTTGCCATATTTTAAACTTTTAATTGTAATTATTCATTTAATTGACACATACCTTATTCTCCTCTTGTTGGGAGATCCCAACCACCCAGAGCCAGGATAAGGGATAGAACTAGAGCAAGAAGTACCCGATCAGGAGTAGTGCTACCACGATGGCTAGGTTACTATTGCTAGATCATGTAGCTTACTTTCTAGTTTATTTTTTGAGCATTTAAAATAAAGCTATGTAATAGCATAGGTTTTCCTTCCACTGCTACTATTGACATTTTGTATTTGATCCATCCTTATTTAAATGGAATTATTATGCCTTCATCCTTCATCTTCAAAATTTAATGAAAAGATGGATGTTGTGTATTTTTTGTTAGATTTTAGTAAGGAGGTGACCTCACCTCTTTACAACACAGTATCAGAGCCTATAGGGTAGATACTAGGGCATGAAGTTGAAAGTGATGGTATCTAGAAAGGGTCAAAATCTGGGGTTGGCAATATTTTCCTCCGCACCACTTGTGAGACCCCTAACCTTGCTTAAAGTGTTGAACAAGGTTAATTATCATAATTTAATTCTTATAAACCTAATCTAACCTTGTGATATGCTTTTAAATCATAATACAAGCTTATGTTTCAAAGTTGGTCCAATTTGGACATTGTTTGAGTAAGTTATGCAATTTTATGCACATTTTGGACTTTTCTACAAGTTACCCAATTGAGGGGTTTTCTTTGCAATTTATCACTTGCATTATCTTTCTTTTATATTATCTAATCATTCTTTAGCTTTTTGAGCCATGGGGTACCTATTTAATCCTTGTTTTGAAGGTATTTTCCACAAGAGTATTTTAGGGTTTACCCTTCATGGATGAGCTACCTTTAGTAACTATCAACTAATGAATTATTTGTTTTTCTTGGAAATTCAAGAAATGAGGGATAATAATGTCTCTATGGACGGTGGGGGATATTCTTGTGTGTTTTCTTGTATATTCTTAATAGTTTAAGGCCATGGACACTTGGAAAGATACTAGAACGTCAACTTTTTCTTTTTCTTTATCTTAAAGTTGCATATGCTTATCCCTAAGCAGCAAAATGAGCCATTTTCTCTCTACCACTTCCCTCCTTCTATGAACCTCATTATCCCTCTGTTCTATTGTGAATTTCCTATCCAAGGAAGAAGAAAGATGGGATTTTCTTGGAAAAAGAATCTAGGGTTGCAATTGACTTCCTTTTAGGGTTTGAAAAGCTTCCTTCCAGTGATCTTGACCTAAAAGAGTAAGCATCCCCTTCTTCCCTTCATTTATTTCTTTGTTATCCTTCCTTCTGACTTTGTATAGGTCAAAACCTTGATGTTCCATGGTAGAAATTGCTCTAAATCTCTAAAACCCTACCTCTCTTGCTCCTTATGCTTAGGGTTTGCTCATTTGATGAAGAAAGTTGCTAGATGGACGAGTTCACAGCTTATGCTTGGATTTTCTACCCTACCTGCTCAAGTTTTCTTCTGTTTAGGAGTTTATCTTCTAATTAGACTCAAGTTTTATAAATTGCTCCACGTTTATTGCTTACCATAAGGTTGCTAGCTCATGTTCTTGCTTTTAAATGATGGTCCATGCACTAAAAAGCTATGCTTGACTTGGATTTCAATTTTTATAATATTCCCTATTCTAATTTCAGTTCTAGATGAACCTATGATCATGTGTACATTATTATTAAGGTATAATACGACTTGGATCATGTTGGTTTGACAACCTATGGTACTAAGCACCTATCAACCAATGGTCAATTTTAGGATTTTAAGTTGATTTCTTCTATAAACCCATGACCCGATGATGGTACCATTGCAACAACCCTATGGTGTTGTCTTCATGACAACTGATGGTCGGGATCAAAGGTGTTATATTATGGTGACAACATATGGTCACCCCCTTAGGTCAGGTTTTGGATCAATTAGAAGTTTAATGATCAACCATTAAGTACCCTACTGATGTTATCAATCAATGATGACATTAGCTTAATATTTGATGTTGATTAATGAATATAGTGTTGGTATAACAATCTATGGTGAATTAATGGTCACTAATGATGGTGGATCAGGTCTCCACAACCTATGGTGAGTTAATCATATAGTTACAACATCAATTAGGCCTTAGACCAATCGTTTCTTGGGACACTGCTGGATGCAATGGTCGGACCTATACTGTAATTAATGGTTTTAACATATGAACTTGACCCAATGGTCAAGATATAATGATTAGTCCTCCAAAAAAGTGGAATGATTTCTAATGTAATATATTTTTCCTAATAATGTGATTTATATGGTTTCCTTTATATGATCAACTTAAGGAGCTTACTTGTTGACAATGGATGGCTTGTTTTAAATGAACAGTCAATTGTGGGTTTTACCCTACTCTCAATGGAACTTTTTGTGTTGTTAATCAAGGGATGTCTAGGGTTAGATGGTGACTATTTCTAGATCATAAATAAAGGACTTCATAGGTGGTTTATCCAAGGTGTTTACTAATGCAAACAACCAATGGTCTTACCTTTTAAACATCTAATGGTTCTGGGTGACATTGTGGTATAGTTATATGGGTTGAATGATGATGGAACAAAAGGAGGGTTACCCTTAATAAGGTAGTCTTACCTATTCACTCATATGGATAGAAGGGATGATAACCATATTGTGTTGATATGTAACCCTAATGAGGTATATCTTGTTATACCTAGCTTTAATATAACCAAATGATGGTAATTGGGTATGAATAGTCCTTGAATGATTAATACAATCATGGAGTACTTTGTTACTATTTTTGAAAACCTAGTATGCTATAACCTAATGGTTACACCTTGATTCATGCATGGGTTCATACTTGAGAATAGTACGGAATGTGATGGTGATGCTTCACCTTATGCATCCATGATCCAATGGGGATGTCGTGAGTTAGGATTTGGGTATAAGTGTTGATTAGTAACATTAATATAATTTATCTTGTTGAAACTAACTCTAATGCAAATAGATAAAGATGATTACATGAAATATGGCGGACAAGGGGTTAGCGGTGGCGGGGGGCGATCTAGGGGAAGGAGGAGGAGAGGCGGCGGCGGATGGCCACATGGACTGCGGTGATGCACGCACCATAGGAGGAGGTGATTGGGCGTATGATCGCAGCAAGGATGAGCGTCGAAGTCGTGATGGGGCGGAGAAGGAGAATCAACCAATAAACCCAAAGATCCATGCAGGTCTGGACACGGCAAACCAGAAGGAAGCATACGCGGAAAAGCTGACTATTCCTCAGGTTGGGATCGAGTTTCGCTTCGGCGGACTAAGGGGGCCCTCTAGCACAGCCTGCAATACGGTGGATTCACAGGAAAAAGGAAGACTGGACCAAGGAGAAGGTGAGACGATGATGGATGCGAGCGACGCGCCTGCAGTATCATTCCCACTGTTGCATGGGCACGGCCAAGACAAGAGCATGTATGAAAGCCAAACCGGGGGAAATGCCTGGGCGGCCAACGCTGCAAGATCAGGAAACACAGAAGCAAAACAAGGAAGTTCTGATCTTTTTCTGCAAAAGCTGTTTGAGGAGAATTTAAATCCGGAGGCGGTTAGCGTGACGATTATAGATGATAAGCCAGACATCATAGTCGACCCGATGGAGGAAGAATTTCTAATCAGGCCATGGAGGTATGCAGTTATAGTGAAGGCCATGGGAACTCAGATCGGATATATGACCTTGCGTGATCGACTGAGAGCCATGTGGAGCTTGATAGGCAAATACAATATATATGAACTTGATCTAAATCACTTCGTCATTCAGCTATCTTGTCGAAGAGATTATGAGATGGTGACGACGGGAGGGCCGTGGAAAGTGTTTGGCTGCAACCTGTTGGTCTGGGATTGGAACCCGACGTTCATTCCCTCAAACGAGCTCCCGAGGAAGATTGTCTGCTGGACGAAGATTCTCAACTTGCCCCTCCATCTATATGTCCAAACTATGTTTGAGTGCATAGGCAAAGCCCTAGGTCGTTTGATGAAAGTAGATGAACATACTATCAAAAGAACAAGGAGCAAGTTTGTGAGATTGGCCATAGAACTCGATACCACAAAGCAATTGGTTCCTTATATACAAATTAACAGAATCGACTATGAAATAGAGTATGAAGGTCTACCTTATGCTTGCGCCAAGTGCGGGGAGGAGGGGCACACTTCACAATTCTGTGAATCTGTGAGTAGACATACTAAAGAAGGACCGAAAAAGGCTGAGCAATCGAAGAGCAGCACCGACAATATTGAAGTTTCTCAAGAACCGCAGTGGCAAACTCAACATAGCCACCGCCGACGGCAGGGCAAAGAGCAGGTGGGCAGACCCCTTGATATACCAAGTACGTCTAAAAACATATTTGATGTCCTACCAGTAGATGAAGAAGAAGAAGCGGTAGAACCAAGCAGCCATCAAACTGAAACGGGCAGAAAGCATACAGGCGGACATCAAACAGCAAAAACCTGGAAAAAGAAGATTAATACGAAATCTTTAGAAACTCGAGAACAAAAGGTGGAAGCTCTCAAAGATATAACCAATGAAACTCAGCGTAATAGCAAGGCCCAGGAGTGCAGCAGTAAGAACAGCAGACCAGGAGATCACACTATGGCCAATCCGGACATTGATGAAGTTGTGGAAATCTTCTCAGTCTCTGAAGAACTATCAGTAGATGAAGCACCTGCTCAAGAAAACGAAGAGAGAAACACCATCCCCGTCACACAAAGAATAGCAAAGCAGAATAAAAATCATAAGGAAGATAAGATTGGGAAGGTCTACAAAGGAAGTGGTACGAGAATGAAGAGAACCGGATTGGCGAAATTCAATCTAGAAGGGACAAGGAAAAGTCCTCGACAGAAAATGATTGCAGACTCTGAAGTCAACTTAGAAGTTTCGAATACTGAAGTAAATAAAGAGAACGAGGGGCCGACGCAGCAAGTGGACGTTCGTCCTTGAAAGCTAATGCTTCTCTTCTGAGATGAATAATATTCTATACTGGAATACAAGAGGGATAGCCAAAGATGATACTTGTAGAGTTTTAAAAGAATACATCGTTATTCATAAACCTATGGTTACTGTTATTGCAGAGCTGAGAATCAGTGCTGAAAAGGCTGTTAACACCATTAAGAAATTGGGATTCTCTAATTCTCATAGATCGTAAGCTCGTGGTTTTTCTGGGGGCATTTGGGTGTGCTGGAACGTAGCTTCTTGCACCGTGGACATCATCAATACCCACCGGCAGTTTGTAACTTGCAGAATCAACAACTCATTCTATGCCACCTTCGTATATGCCAATCCTCACATCCAGGTTTGAAGTCTGATATGGAAACATTTAGAAGATTTGGGAGAGAGCTACAAAGACCCGTGGTTGGTTGTAGGTGATTTCAACACGACTATAGCTCCAGCTGAAAGAATTGGGTATCTGACTTTCAATCATCGAGAAGCACAAACCTTTACTGCCACGATGTTACAGGCTGGGTTATCAGACCTTGGTTTCTCTGGACAACGCTTCACCTTCCGCCATGCCCTGAAACAAAGCAGACTAGATCGAGGCCTAGCCAACTGTGCCTTTAGTGAGAAGTTTCCTAATGTGTCCGTGATACACCTTGCTAGAGTTGAATCGGACCATTGCCCCCTTCTAATCAAGATTGATAGACGAGCGAGCCATAAAGGACGCTTCATGACCAAAGCTTCATGGCAGAAGGAAGAGTCCTTTAAACTCCGCCTAGTTGATACTTGGAGGAGGGATCTCAATTTCCAGAATGCTCTTGTCATTGCCAGTCCACAGCTGAAAATTTGGGACAGTGATCTTCAAAAAACTAAACGAGCAGAGAAAGACCGTCTTTTACATAATATTGAAACGCTGCAGAAGAACCTGGCTATCAGGTATGACGATATCACTGATAATCTATGCTTAACTATGCAGGCTCAGTTAAATACGCTGCTTAAAAAGGAGGATGATGACTGGAAACAGAAAAGTCACATTAACTGGCTCAAAGATGGAGACTCCAATTCACGTTTCTATCATGCCTATGTCAACCAAAGAGCAAGAATGAATAAATGTGAAGCTATTAAAAGACCTGATGGAGAATGGGAAACTGATTCTAAGGAGGTTTTCAATTTCGTCACAAATTTCTTCATTAATCTCTTCACCACTCCAAGCTGCGTCAGTCAACAGGCTATGAGTAGCATCCCGGGACTTTTTGAAGCTATTCCGGAATCTCAAAGACAGCCTCTCGCGAGGGAGGTTCAGATGGAGGAAGTAGAGAGGGTTTTGTTCTCCATGAATCCGTTCAAAGCGGCTGGACCAGATGGGACTACTGCTCATTTCCTGCAATCTAACTGGTCCATTGTAAAAGAATCTGTTACAAAAACCATTAAAGAGGCTCTCAGTTCTTCCATACTTGATGACAAGATTTGCGATGCTACCATTGTTCTCATACCAAAAGATAAGAAACCGGAAAGTCGAAGCCAGTTCAGGCCTATCTCTCTCAACAATACCGTTCTTAAGCTTTGCTCTAAGGTGGTTGTTGAAAGGCTGAAACAATGGCTGCCTAAGTGGATCAGCCCGGCGCAGAGTGCCTTTGTACCTGGAAGGAAAATCTCCGATAATATATTGGTGGTACAAGAACTCATCCACATGATGAAACGCAGGAATAGCAGCAAATCTATGGCTATCAAAATCGATCTCACCAAAGCCTATGATAAAATGGCGTGGAGTTTTATACAGGACACCCTCGAGAAGACGGACATACCCAGCAATATACAGAAATACATGATGAACTCCATCAGGTCGGGTAATTCGCAAATTTTCTGGAATGGCGAAAAGACATCTTGTTTCAAACCTACTAGAGGCCTACGACAGGGGGATCCGCTCAGCCCGTATATTTTTGTTATGTGCATCGAAAGATTAAGCCAACTCATTAACCAACTTGTTACAGAAAGGAAGTGGACTCCTATGCGGTTAGGGAAAGGAGGACCAAAAATATCTCATCTTTGCTTCGCTGACGACATCATCCTCTTTGCTAAAGCAAGCACTTTCAATATAAGAACCATCATGAAGTGCTTCAAGGACTTCGAACAAGCTTCTGGACAAGCTATTTCTATAGAGAAAACTAGAGTTTTCTTCTCGAAGAGTGTCACGGGGCGGGAAGCTGAGGACATATGCAAGTTATGTGGCCTGCAAAGAACACAGGACCTTGGCAAATATCTGGGAGTACCCATCCTTCATAACCGGGTCAGTAAGAATACCTATAATGAAGTGCTGGAGAAGATGCAGCCAAGAGTCTTTCTATGGCGAGTAGAGTGAGCCTGGCTAAGAGTTCTTTAACCTCTATCCCTACCTATGTTATGCAGACGGCCAAGCTGCCTCTACAGTTATGTGATAGAATTGATGGGGAGATTAGACGATTTATATGGAATGGGGGGAGTGGAAAGAGGGGGCTCCTCTTATATCTTGGAACCGAGTCACAAGCAGAAAGATACATGGTGGCCTTGGGATTAAATCTATGAAAGAGTGGAACCAAGCCTTACTAATGAAGAATAGCTGGGACATTTATAGCAGGAGGAAAACCATCTGGAGCGAGGCCATGTCCAAGAAAATTTTAAAGAATACACAGAGTTCTACTCAGCATCTTTCTCGGCTGTCCAGGAATATTGCTCTCACTAAACCATTTATGGATAGAAATACCTATATGTGTCCTGTGAGCGGTACATCCATCAATGTGTGGCATGACAAGTGGATACCGAATAAAGGTCCTTTGAGAAATTTTGTTCTACATTCTATTCCAGATGATCTTGACGACTTGACTGTTAGCAGTCTGGTCAACTTGGAGGGTCAATGGGACCGCAGTTTTCTTGAGCACTGGTTTCCAGCTGATATCACAAAATCTATCTGCGATCTTACCCCCCTACAGATCCTAACGGGGAGGATATGAGGGTGTGGATGCTTAACACAGGGGGTAGCTATACAGCTAAAACAGCCTACTATGCTCTGTGAACTGAAATCGAAGTTATAAGACAAGGGAATTGGTACCACATATGGAACACACAGGTAGCGATGCGTGTTAAGATGTTCATGTGGCTAGCTGCAAATGGAGCTTTGCTCACGAACTGTAATAGGAAACGCAGGCATATGACATCTAATCCGATCTTCCCCAGGTGCAACGAGAAGGACGAGACCATCCTACACGCTATTCGGGATTGTCCTAAGGCTAAGAATGTGTGGAATAAGTTGTTGAAGCTTCATGCCTCTCATCAGTTCTGGACTACAGAGAATTTTGATCAATGGATGAGTCAGAACATTAAGACTCCGAACAGCCACCATACTCTCTTTCTTATCGCCTGCTGGAGCTTATGGAAACAACGCAACCTTTGGATTTTTGATGGAAAGGATAACTGTGTTCAACACCAAGTACATATGATTCAACAGGAAATAACTATAAACTCCAAAGCCTGGAAGGAAGCGGAAACCAGCAAAGAGCAGATTCGGAGATCAAGGACATCTAGTCCATCTGCTCTGGACACCATTCAACTCAATACTGACGCACCTTGGAAGAAGGGGGAGGGTGCCATTGCGGTTGTTATAAGAGACGGGAATGATTAATGGTCGTGCGGAGTAGGCTAGTCGATGAAGGTGGACAGCCCTCTGGAAGCTGAAATCATGGCCATTGCGTTGGCAGTCAAGATTGTTAAGATGTGCGATATTCAGAGAGCGGATATTATCACTGACTGTCAGCAGGCTGCCAACATGATTAATGATGACTACTGGAATCACCCTCGGTTTTCTAATATCATACGAGGTATTCAGTTGATCAAGAAGAAGACCACTGAGATCTACCATACTGACAGGAGGAACAATACCCAAGCTGATGCCCTTGCTAAATTTCATTTGAACCAAAGTAGTGGTTATACTCTCTATAAAACCCCCCTACTAATGTGTTTGATCTGGGTCAAACACCATATTGTAATGGTAGTAGTACTATCATGTTTCTTTCTTTGCATTTATCCTCCATATGTAACGCTTCTTTAACTTCGCTTGCACGAGGTGGGCAAGATGAATAAGATGACCACCTGACTTCTCTAAAAAAAATATAGATGAAGATGAGTATTCATGTTTAACCTTCTTATATGATGGCATGATGGTGAAATAACCTCATTAATATAATCATAACCTTAATGTGTTAATTGATGGTTATCATAGCCACATGGTTGATACTTTCTTATGCTAAACATGTGCATTGTGAATATGATGAGGGTTAATCATATTTAGATTCCTTGCATGTTGATGTGATAAAGGAATTTTCTTAATGTTAATATAACCCTACTATGCTTGTTTATGAATATCTCTTAGCTCACTAATGCAATATTGTGTTGATCTGGTGTATTATATATAAGTGATGTTGTTGAGCCTTGTTATAAGGCATGCAAAGATAATGATGATCTTGTATGGAATAGTATGATGGTCTTAATGACCTTTGGGCATGGTTGAGCCTTGAATGAGGTGTAATCCTCTTATGTTGATAAGGGTTGATACCATGTGATACTGTGAAAAGCATTTATATCTTGTGATAGTATGATGACTAGTGTAGCCTCATGAATGGCAAGTGAATAGTACCATGTGATGGTGAGATGAGAAATTATGTTTCACACATTTGATATCTTTTGAAGTTGTGGTATTTATATGCTTGTTAGAAGTGAATTAGGGTTTGTATGTCCACTTGTTTGATGCAGCCTTAATTCATCCAATTGGCATAACTAATCAAGTGAAACTCTAATCATGTAGTGCCATGTGCCATAGATCGATCTGAGTGTCAGAACTTGCCAGATGGTGAAACGAGTATTCCTAAGGGAAACTTAGAGTGCATATTGTTGAGTATGTGGGGGTGGTAAGTTGAGGATATATCCTTGTCATCCACAATGCAGGTTGTGGAGGATGGCTATGGTCATGCCTCATACATCTGATCTAATTATATATGAGACGAGATTGGAGGAGAACTGCGGTTGTACCTTAGATGGTAGGTTATGTGTACCCACCTCCTTTCACCAGTTTTGTGACATGTACCAAGGATGAACTAGGCTGTAAGTAGCTTGACATTATGTGTCACTTTGGCGGACCCGTACTGACCAGGGGTGGAGAATATCTTAGGAGTCTGGCTCTTCCTAGATCTTGTGTGGCACTGATTTCAACTTAGCATTGGTCAGTTGGATTTTGAGTGGTATCTTCAATTTCCTCAGGGCATAATAAAAGATGTAAGATAGCCATGTAGCATATCTGTTTAGGGTTATACACAATGCTTCATTTTGGATGATAACCCTTGTTTGCTTTCTTTTCATTGAGATCATGTTTAGTACAATAAGAGATAATAGATATGCTTATGTTGTAGTTATGCTCATGTTGTAAACATGATTATGTTGTCAAATATACTAACACTGATGGTTAAGATGATGATGCTAGCTATGTTTAATATTGCTAGCCATGCCTATGTAATTATAGATGCTTAAACTGCTAATCATGCCTATGCAGTTAATTGTGTTATGATGTTAGTTCTACTTATGATATAGATTTGTTCCCTTTATTTGAGATGCCAAAATTGATAGCCATGTTATGTTACTAGACATATTCATGATGTCAAGGATCCTTATGCTACTAGATTGCTTGTGCTGATAGCAAGGAATATGATGATAGTCAGATTAATGATAATGATTGTTATTAGATGCAATTTGATGATATTTGAGTAGATATCTATCCATAGAAATGGATTTATTTGTTATCTATATATGCATTGATGATCATACATCTTGCTAAGAAGATTTTCTTAATCTGTTTAGTATACTTGAACTATTCAATTGATTATTAAATACCCCAACTTCTTAGCTATCTACTATTTAAAATGTTGTAATCAATAAACGTTGTTGGAGGTTATATCTCTTGTTGGGACATGGGTCTCACCCTTGTGGTTCGCCACATCTTTTTAGGTAATCAGAAGTGACGAAAACAAACATGTGGTAGCAAAGAGGAACTATAGTAATGAATCTTTGAGAAAGTTGATTATATGTCTAGTGTGTCCTGGAGACATCCATGTACTTTCAGGTCCAGGCAAGAAAACTTTATATATGGTGTTTCAAACGAATCGGAATTTTGTTAGCATATTAATGCTTGTTTGTGTGGCATATACGAATATTGTTCTCCTATGTATATATGTTGTAGATAAGGCGATAGAACAATTTATATCAAATTCTTGGCATAGTATGGATAAAAGAAAGATATTGGCCTCTTATGCAAATATTTCTGAGCAGGTGTTGATGTTGAAATCGGTTTTAATTTACCCATATTTTTGGGTATGTGATTAATTCGTGATCGATTGTGCTTTATGTTTTGAGTAATCTCATTTAGTGTAATGGGTTTTGACAAGATGGTATCAGAGCTTTAGGTTCACTAAGTTTATAGGGACACTAGGACTTAGGACTAGGATGATGTCAAAATTAGGAATATGACATAAAAATATGGTGCATACTGCCTAATCTCAGTATTTGGGTGCCCTGGCCAGGTATTCAATTATTGAAGAAAGGTAAGTATGGAACTCTTAGATTGTTATCTTTCTAATTACTCTGATCAAGTAGTCATTTTAAGACAATCTAAAGAGCATAACAAATAAGAAATCATGGTGTGAATATCTCAATTCTACCTTAAAGAAGATGAGAATTGCATCATTATCTATCAACACTTGAATGTTTGGTAACTATAAGAGAAAGATACAACACCATGAAATCTAAATCTGAATACAAATAAGGAAAAGAGGAGTTCTTGAAGATGTGATTCAAGAAGATAATAAAGTAAAAGACAGATAAGTCTATGCTTATAAAGTGATTCAAGGTATGAAATCCACATAAGATGGAAAGAACTCCAATGATAAGTATAAAATGAGAAGATAAATGAAAACAATGACAAAGGAATAAGGTGGAACATGAGTTAATCTCAGACCAACCTATGTGTGTAATAAAGTGTTAATGTAAAATCTATATGGCATGTGAAAGAAATTAAGGGAGATGATCCATGTTTAATGAAGAAAATGAAGAATATGATGATTTACCTGTTGATAAGTGGTTGAAAAACATAATAAAATAAGAGAACATACACTAGTGGGATAAATAGTCATCAAGGAAGGAGTAATGAGATATGTTAATCATGATGATTTCTATGCTAATGTCAAGGAACCCAAAATGAAAAAGGTAAAATGATTCATAAGAAGTTCGAACCTGCATAATGAAAATAGAATTGGTTACCTTTTTGCTAGTGACCCTTGAACAATGTTGCTATGATGTGGGAAGCGTGTTTCCCTTTGTGTCTTTCCTTTCTAGGGCACAGCTTTTAAGTGGATCATTTCCACTTGGTATGTGTGGATTCGTTGTAAACATGAAGGTGGATAGCTTATTATAGCATAAGGTTGTTTGGACTATGGTTCCAAGATCATAAAGTTTGTGATGATTTTGCTTTTGAGCCTTCCAATAATTAGAAAGACCCCTCTTATATATCTTGAAATTTATTATGTTGGTAAAAGTAGATGAGATAAGTACGTGAGTTCCTTATAGCACATGAGGTGGATACCAAGGTAATGAATCTTAGTATCCAAGATGTATCAATAGTATGGGAATTATGTGAAGGTTGGATATGTTTATTAAATAAAAATTTCAAGTATTCCTCTCCCATAGAGAGAGAGAGAGAGAGAGAGAGAGAGAGTTGATGATGATCCTATAAATATTGTTTGGAAGGAAAAACAAAAGTGACTCTATAATGTTGTGTATGGTCTAGTGATAGTTGGGCAAGACCATTATCAAGGATAGATGGTTTGTTGATACAATAGATATAATTTTAGGATGATATCTATAATTTAAAGTTAAAAGTTACTATTAGATTTGTACAGGTGGCACAACAAGTTTCTATGTTCCATATTTGTAAATGTCTTCTTATGTGGGGGTTTTTGTGCTAACCCAAGATAAGATATGTATGAATTGAAAGAGAAGAACATGACCTCTATAAGAGTGATGTGACATTACCATAATATGTAAGTTACCATGTGTAATATTGAGGATGATGTGCATGAGAAGTGTCCATCTATGTGTACCTTGGATTTCGGGGGCAAAATACCTATTAGGGGTTTATGGTTGTGAGATCCCTAACCTTGCTTAAAGTGTTCAAAAAGATTAATTATCATAATTTAATTCTTATAAATCGAATCGAACCTTTTTATATGCTTTTAAATAATAATACAAGCTTAAGTTTCAAATTTGATTCAATTTGGACATTGTTTGAGCAAGTTATGCAATTTTATGCACATTTTGGACTTTTCAACAATTTACCCAATTGAGGGGTTTTATTTGAAATTTATCACTTGAATTATGTTCCTTGTATATTATTTAATAATTCTTTAGCTTTTTGAGCCATGTGGCACCTATTTAATACTTGGTTTGAAGGTGTTTTCCACAAGGGTATTTTAGGGTTTACCCCTTCATGGACGAGCTACCTTTAGTAGCTATCAACAAATGAATTATTTGTTTTTCTTGGAAATTCAAGAAATGAGGGATAAGCATGTCTCTATGGATGGTGGTGGATCTTCTTGTGTGTGTTCTTGTATATTCTTGATAGTTTAAGGCCATCGACACTTGGAAAGATACTAGAACTTCAACTTTTTCTTTTTCTTTATCTTCAAGTTTCATATACTTATCCCTAAGCACCAAAACAAGACATTTGCTATCCACCAATTCCCTCCTTCTATGAATCTCATTCTCCCTATATTCTTCTATGAATTTCCTATCCAATGAAGAATAAAGAGTGGATCTTCTTGGAAAAAGAATCTAGGGTTGCAATTGACTTCCCTTTAGGGTTTGAAAAGCTTCCTTCTAGTGATCTTGATCTAAAAGAGTAAGAATCCCCTTATTCCCTCCATTTATTTCTTTATTATACTTCATCCTACCTTTCTCCAGGTCGGAACCTTGCTGTTCCATGGTTGAAATTGCTCTAAATCTCTAAAACCCTACCTCTCTTGCTCCTTATGCTTAGGGTTTGCTCATTTGATGAAGAAAGGTGCTAGATGGATGAGTTCACAGCCTATGCTTGGATTTTATACCCTACCTTCTTGAGTTTTATTCTGTTTGGGAGTATATATTCTAATTAGAGGCAAGTTTTATAACTTTTTGCACGTTTATTACTCACCATAAGCTTGCTAGCTCATGTTCTTGCTTTCAAATGATGATCCATGCACTAAAAAGCTATGCTTGACTTGGATTTCAATTTTTATAATATCCCCTATTTTGATTTCAGTTCTATATGAACCTGTGATAATTTGTACGTTATTATTAAGGTATAATATGACTTGGATCAGGTTGTTTTGACAACCAATGGTGCTAAGCACCTATCAACCAATGGTCAATTTTAGGGTTTTAAGTTGATTTCTTCTATAAACCTGTGTCCCGATGATGGTACCATTGCAACAACCCTATAGTGTTGTCTTCATGACAATTGATGGTCGGGATCAAAGGTGTCAAATGATGGTGACAACCTATGGTCACCCCCTTAGGTCAGGTTTTGGATCAATTAGAAGTTTAATGATCAACCATTAAGTACCCTACTGATGTTATCAATCAATGATGACATTAGCTTAATATTTGATGTTGATTAATGAATATAGTGCTGATCTAACAACCTATGGTGAATTAATGGTCACTAATTATGGTGGATCAGGTCTCCACAACCTATGGTGAGTTAATCATATAGCTACAACATCAATTAAGCCTTAAACCAATGGTTTCTTGGGTCATTGGATGCAATGGTCGGACCTATACTATAATTGATGGTTTTAACATACGAACTTGACCCAATGGTCAATATATAATGTTTATTCCTCCAATCAAGTGGAATTATGGATAATGTAATAATTTTGTCCTAATAATGTGATTTAGATGGTTTCCTTTATATGATCAACTTAAGGAGCTTACTTGTTGACAATGGATGGCTTGTTTTAAATGAATAGTCGATTGTGGGTTCAATGGATGGCTTGTTTTAAATGAATAGTCGGTTGTGGGTTTTACCCTACTCTCAATGGAACTTTTTTTGTTGTTAATCAAGGGATGTCTAGGGTTATATGGTGACTCTTTCTAGAGCACAAATCAAGGACTTCGTATGTAGTTTATCCAAGGTGTTTACTTATGTTAACCACCAATGGTCTTACCTTTTAAACATCCAATGGTTCTGGGTGACATTGTGGTATAGTGATATGGGTTTAATGATGATAGAACAAATGGAGGGTTACCTTAATAAGTTAGTCTTACATATTCACTCATGTGGATAGAAGGGATGATAACCATATTGTGTTGATATGTAACCCTAATGAGGTATAGCTTGTTATACCTAGTTTTAATATAACTAAATGATGGTAATTGGGTATGAATAGTCCTTGAATGACTAATACAATCATGGAGTACTTTGTTACTATTTTTGAAAACCTAGTATGTTATAACCCTATGGTTACACCTTGATTCATGTGTGGGTTCATACTTGAGAATAGTATGAAATGTGATGGTGATGCTTCACCTTATGCAACCATGATCAAATGGGGATGTCATGAGTTAGGATTTGGGTATAAGTGTTGATAAGTAACATTAATATAATTTATCTTTGTGAACCTAACTCTAATGCAAATTGATAAAGATGAGTATTCATGTTTAACCTTCTTATATGATGGCATGATGGTGATATGACCTCCTTAATACAGTCATAACCTTAATGTGTTAATTGGTGGTTATCATAGCTACATGGTTGATACTTTCTTATGCTAAACATGTGTATTATGAATATGATGAGGGTTAATCATATCTAGATTCCTTGCATGTTGATGTGATAAAGGAACTTTCTTAATGTTAATATAACCCCGCTATAATTGTTTATGAATATCTCTTAGCTCATTAATGCAATATTGTGCTGATCCAGTGTATTATGTATAAGTGATGTTGTTGAGCCTTGTTATAAGGCATGCAAAGATAATGATGATCTTGTAGGGAATAGTATGATGGTCTTAATGACCTTTGGGCATGGTTGATCCTTGAATGAGGTGTAATCCTCTTGTGTTGATAAGGGTTGATACCCTATGATATTGTGAAAATGATTTATATCTTGTGATAGTATGAAGACTAGTGTAGCCTCATGAATGGAAAGTGAATAGTACCATGTGATGATGAGATGAGAAATTACGTTTCACACATTTATATCTTTTGAATTTGTGATATTTATATTCTTGTTAGAAGTGAATTAGGGTTTGTATGTCCACTTGTTTGATGCAGCCTTAATTCACCCAATTGGCATACTTATCAAGTGAAACTCTAATCATGTAGTGCCTGGTGCCATAGATCCATCTAAGTATCAGAACTTTCCAGATGGTGAAATTAGTATTCCTAAGGGAAACTCAGAGCGCATACTATTGAGTATGTGGGGGTGGCAAGTTGAGGATATATCCTTGTCATCTACAATGCAGGTTGTGGAGGATGGCTATGGTCATGCCTCATACATCTGATGTGATTATATATGTGACGAGATTGGAGGACAACTGCGGTTGTACCTCAGATGGTAGGGTATGTGTACTCACCTCCTTTCACTAGTGTCGTGACATGTACCAAGGGCAGACTAGGATGTTAGTAGCTTGACCTTATGTGTCATTGTGGCGGACCCGTACTGAATGGGGGTAGAGAAGATCTTAGGAGTTCGACTCTTCCTAGATCTTGTATGGCACTGATTTCGACTTAGTAGTGGTCAATTGGATTTTGAGTGGTATCCTCAAATTCCTCAGGGCATAATAAAAGATGTTAGACAGTTGTGTAGCATATCTATTTAGGGTTATATACAACGCTTTATATTGGATGATAACCCTTGTTTGCTTTCTTTTCATTGAGATTATGTTTAGTACAATAAGAGATAATAGATATGCTTATGTTGTAGTTATGCTCATGTTGTAAACATGCTTATCTTGTCAAATATACTAACACTGATGGTTAAGATGATGCTTCTAGCTATGTTTAATATTGCTAGCCATGCATATGTAATTATAGATTCTTAAACTACTAATCATGCCTATGCAATTAGTTGTGCTATGATGTTAGTTCTACTTATGATATAGATCGGTTCCCTTTATTTGAGATGCCAATATTGATAGCCATGTTATGTTACTAGACATATTCATGATGTCAGGGATGCTTATTCTACTAGATTGCTTGTGTTGTTAGCAAGGAATATGTTGATAGTCATATTAATGATAATGATTGTTATTAGATGCAATTTGATGATATTTGAGTAGATATTTGTCCAGAGAAATTGATTTATTTGTTATCCATGTATGCATTGATGATCATACTTGTTGCTAAGTTGATTTTCTTAATCTATTTAGTATACTTGAACTATTCAATATGTTCCGTCGATTATTAAATACTCCAACTGCTTAGTTATCTACTATTTAAAATGTTGTAATCAATACACATTATTGAAGGTTATATCTCTTATTGGGGCATGGATCTCACCCTTGTGGTTCACCACATATTTTTAGGTAATCAGAAGTGATGAAAACAAACATGTGGTGGCAAAGAGGAGTTATAGTAATGAATCTTTGAGAAAGTTGATTAGATGTCTAGTGTGTCCTAGAGTCATCGTCGTACTCTCCGGGCAGGAAAAGTTTGTATATTGTCAGGACCCACTCTTTTAGTCAACATAAATACCAACAATTAGAGATAATCCCAAAACCTAAACCTAGATTATGAAATAAAACAATGAATTCTCGACAAAAAGAAATAAACAATATACAAAAAACACAAATAAATTTTTCCTTTTTCTTTCTTCACAAATTCATAAATCAATGCCACATTAAGAACATCACATTTAGATACCACAAATATTATTCAACTCCCTTAAAACCATAATCAAATGTTGTTCTCATATGTGGTTCAGTTTACATCAGGTACATGTACATTGATGAACAAACTTAGTCTACAACCCATCCCGGGAAAGAGAGAGTATATGGACATTCTAATCTATCTAGATTATGCTATTTATATCTTGTTTATCACGACCTCTCCACAGGATATCATTATACCTAAAAACATTTGAAACAACCTCATGAGACTCATATTGAGCCCCGGTGAGTGGATACCTCCCACTCAAGCTAGGTACATGCATCATCATCAGATTACGTATAATAAACTTAATAGAAACATGTAGATATTAAAAAGTCTAGCAGATAGTTATATCATAAGTCAAATCTATCTTGCAATGGTAATATAATCCAACAGATAAGGTAATCACTTGAACCAATTATAACTTTGAAACATATTTTAGATCATGTCTATGAACAAATCAGCATATACTTCTTAGTTCAAATTAAGAACCCTACTACATGTGAAATAAGACAAGTTCTAAGCATTTTGAATCAATACATAACAATAACATTACCCTTGTGACACTCCACCAGCTGGACCAGGAACACATCTTGCGGTCCTGAAGCTGAAGTACACATAATACATATCTACCAAACAATACTATCAAATAGAAAGAAATCTAACTCATATTTAGAATGGATATAAATCCCATCATTTATAACTTGTCAACATGACATATCATCATATGCAATAGAAAATGTCCATAGCAACATGATTACTTTCCACAACAAGAAGCATAATCAACAATGAAAAATAATCAAGTAGCAGTACAAGGAATGCAACAACCATTAAAATCATGTTCTACATGGCTTATCATATTTTATTCATTTGCCCGAAAACTACTTGGCTTGTACCTCACCAAGTAGAAGTCGCCATGCCTGATTCTCATGTCAACGACTCATCGTCACTATCTTAGGGTTTAGCCAGCCACCCTAAGATATCAACAACAGACCCTGGCCACCTCAGGGTTGCTTAAAGAGGCTCACGCCCTCATCTCGAATACACGAGATAGGAACCAGCAAAATAGTATATCACATATCACGGTATTCCACATATTTTTCATTTCACATATTTCATTTCATTATAGTCTATTCCATCTGGACATAGACTTTTATAGCAAGTATTTAGGGCCAGAGCCACTCCAGATGACTCACTCCTAAATCCTAGTGGTCTAACCTTTAAGGTCTCAATCCACACTCCGGAAATCCTTCTCATAATTCATCGATTACTACAAGGAGATCTGTTTTGTTTCCCTAGTGTGGTCCTCGGGGAAAACTCACGGTGTTCAAGGCACCTAACTAGATGTTCCATCATTTCACTTATTATTAATCTCTTTTACTCATCTTAAAACAATTCAAAACATCATATATCATATCTGTGTATTCTCGCATAACTAGGATAACATGAAATAGATTAAGTTTATCAATATGGACAATGATCAAAGAAAGAAGCACAATAAATCTATATATTGCAATGCATATGAGTATTTCTATCTTCTACATCATCTCATACCAATCATCAACAGTGGGCCTTCAGCCCGAGACATAATCTTATTGTCCATCATTTACCCCATCAGGATTTTATCATCATTAGTGGGCTTTCAGCTCTAGACATAATCTCATTATGCAACATTTATCCTTATCAGGGTTTCTCAAATGTAAGGAGTGCATATTAAATTCAATTTCAACTTAAATATTATCAGTTCATTGTATATCACAGTTCTAAATAAATATTAGCAGAGGCATTAGAACTAGAAACAATAAAATCATATAGATATCATGTATCATTCCTCATACTCAGAATAGATTTATCTTACAACATATGTTTGTTCCATCCAATCTGAATAGATGCCAATAAATTTCACGCATATACATACATAACTGACTTAGTTCTCTTCTTCTTTTATTTCACATTCTTCATATGGGATTACTAATCAACACATGTTGATTATCATTTGAATTCCATCAAAATAGTTCATTCTCATAGTAACAGTATTCTATCAAACAATCACAATACAAGAACACATTCTTTTAAATCAATTCAATGCTTGAACCTCATCTTTTAATTGAATTAAACTACAATTATGTACATTCCTTAATCCCTCATTTGAGATTTTTATTCATTAGCACATCTAGCTCAACATTTTAGGGTTAGAGTTTGTTTCTTAAATTCATCTACTAATTCTCATCTTTTTCCTTCAATTCATATTCATTAATCTCAACTTCTCTCATGTCATGTTCATTAAATTACTCAAACCAATCATTTTTAACTCACTTGATATACAATACTTCTATTTTCATTGATATCTGTCAAAGTCTAGTTTTAGTATGTTTCATTCAATTTGGCTTAAGCCACATGTAATTAAAAAAAGGATTAAAGACTTCATCATAATAACTTCATTAGTTTCATCTTTAACTTGCCATCACCATCAATACATTTTTTCTTCATATCATTTCTTATATACAGATAAGTGTACCATGTCTTTGACTTCTAATGTCATTCCCATAATCAACAATGATCATTCTTTATTATACTAAAACAAATTCATTAGACTTAGATTATATTAGTAAGACTCATCATATTCAATTGAAGTATTAATACTTACATCCAGGATTAACATCATATACAAGTTCTAGCTTCATCACTCATAATCATCTTAATACTAAACATCTAGGGTTTTCAAGAAGTCATCCTTATTTCAACACATCATAAGATCCATATCGCTCAGTAATTTCATGATGATACATAGAGGTTCATTAGGTCTATTCACACACACGGAAACCCTAGTTTCCATTTTCACATATTCCATTCATCAATCATAAGTATACATTGATTAATTGACTCATTTGATTCACTTCCTCAACACAAATTCTAATCAGGATATGTGGTCACCTCATACTGATTCATATATTTATATTGTATTCAATTCCATTAACATTCAACAATACACTTGTATAATACAATCTAGTACAATTCAAATATGAATCTATCCATGTTAATTCAAGCATATCATCCATTACGCTGACATTTAGGAAAAATTTGTAGTTTCATCTATCTGTAGGATTTTACAGGACCCTCAATCAATATATCATAAACTAATCAAGTTCTAATCAATGAGAAATAATCAAAATCAGTAGAAGTTGATCCCATAATATCTTTCCCAAATCAAATCCAGTCACATACATATACAAGAAGGGTTTCTGATTGTTTTAGCTAGATAATATTAGGCTTTTAAAATGAATATGAAGCTTAGGAGGGAGAAAAACACTCACCTCAAGTGCCAAGCACTTTAAAAACGTAGGTCAATCTCTGAATTTTTGGAAACCCAATCAAACTTGAATCCAATTCTTTCTCCTCTCAACTCGGAAACCCTAGAAATGGGGATTATAAGAGAAAGAGTGAGAAAAGGGGGAGGTTTGATGTGATTTTGAATCAAATCAAAGGAGGGATGAAATCTTGATATGTTAGAGAAGATTCACCATGAAATGCTATGCAAAGAAGCTAAACTTACTTGATTTCATCATATCTTGGATAGAGAAACCCTAGGTCAACATCTCCACCACTTTCTCTTCTCAAAACCCTAGCTCTCCTCTCTCCTAAGAATTTCATTTCTTTGACAGGAATGACGAGTTATGAGAGCTCCTTGTGTGTTAGGTTAGTCGTATAGATGAATTGAGGTGCTTAGAACAATTGCAAACAAGCCCTTCATTATATTTTTATTTTGCTCAGACTGGTTGGTCGGTTGAGTTATAAACTCGACCGACACCACACTTTTCAAAACTCAAACCTTATCCAAAAATTATGAAACTTTAACCCAAAGTCTGAAATTGAGTTTTAAGAAACAATAAAAAATTTAGACCATTTTGAGTTCCAATAAACAACTAAAAATCAAATACTACACTGCTATATTGCAGTCTGCAACATGGTTGGTCGAGTGTTTCCTTTACAAAACTCGACCGAAACCCCTCTCTCTAGAGATCAAATATCATCCAAAAATTACTCCAATTTAATATTATGTCTATAATGGAGTTTATCAACTAATTTTAAAATTTTAGATCAAATGGATATACCAATAAAAATATAAAATTCAATTACCACACTTCTATATAAATCTAAAATTATGGTCGGTCGAGTTTGAAACCCCGATCGACAAACAGGTCATAACATTCTTCAAAAATTCTGATATTTTTAAATAGTGTTCAAATTTTAGATATACAAATCATAAAATACTAAAAATAATTTAGTGAGACACTATACTTATCAAATTCTATATTCATGTCATCAAAACCCTAATTTGTGTCGATTAGGGTTTCCAAATCTTAACCCTAATTATGTGAATCAAAGTATGATTAAACCTTATTGTTGTATTTAAAACATCAAAACTTAACTTCCATCATTAATCAAGGTTTAAACAATGATCAACTTAATTAAGCATACAATCATCCAAGTAAACCCTAATTAGATGACTAATTTGAAACGGGTCATTACATATATGGTGTTTCAAATGAATCAGACTTTTGTTAGCATATTAATGCTTGCTTGTGTAGCTTACACGAATATTGTTCTCCTATCTATATATGTTGTGGCTAAGGTGATAGAATAATTTGTATCAAATTCTTGACATAGTATGGATAAAAGAAACATGTGGGGCTCTTATGCAAATGTTTCTGAGCGGGTGTTGATGTTGAAATCGATTTTAATTTACCCATATTTTTGGATATGTGATTAATTAGTGACTGATTGTGCTTTATGTTTTGAGTAATCTCATTTAGTGTAACGGGTTCTCACACCACTAGCTTGGTTTATGGTGACTATTGGGTTCATATGACATTGGCCTGGCCTGATCTGATACAGAATGCTCGAAATAGCATGCCTATAAACAATAGTAGCCCTATCGATCTCTGTCAAATACTCCTAGAAGTATTACACTATGACCTTGTCTTTCAGGAGGGGTAACTTGTTCAGAGACAACTCTAACAACTCCAACAGCTCGGGCACTCCTGAGACTCCTATCACTCTGACTCCACCAACCTTGACACCTGAACATGAGTTGACTATGATGCATCAACTTCTCACCACAACCCTGGTGGGACAACTTTCTGGTAGTGCAGCTTCTATTAGCAAACCAAAAGAGTTCACCTTGAAAGAATTTATCAAGATGCAGCCACCTTACTTCAAAGGGATGAATGAGACTGATATGGTAGACAAGGAAGATGATTGGGTGTTAGCCATGGAGCATACGTTTGAGGGCATGGCATCTCCTCCACACCAAAAGGTCCACTTTGCAACCTATGTCCTGGATGGGCCAGCCCCAATCTGTTGGAATGGAATTTTCCATACAAGAGACACTACAACTATGACTTGGGAGTAGTTCCTCAAATTGTTCAGAGAGAAGTATATCTAACCAACTTATCTGAAGAAAAAAGGAAGCTAAATTTTATAGTCTATGGTAGGGAAGTATGAGTGTTTCTGAATACATTCAGCATTTCGTATTGCTTGAACGCTATGTTGTTTACCTGTGAACAGAACGGAGATCAAACATCTTCCTGAAGGGACCCAACTATAATGTGGGACGTAACCTTGTTCCCCAACTACCACTCACCTTTCATCAAATGGTGGAAAAGGCTATGACAATTGAATCCTATCATGGCTTTCAGCCTTCTGTTCACAATAACAACAAAAGGAAGAGCCTTGGTGGCAATCAAGGGAGTGATAGGTGCAACAGGTGTTCCATATCTCATCCATCTAGGAAGTTCTCTGCAGACAATGCACCACCCCAAAGGGACAATCAACCTACGCCTATCTGTCATGAGCGTGGCCAAGTCAGACATATTTGAACAAATTGTCCCAAGTTTCAGCAAGGACAAGTCCCAGCCCAACAGCTGCCTCAACGTCAGAATCTACCTCCGCAGAACAACAACATCAATAATAATAACCAGTAAGGGTGTCGACCGCCAGTAGAGAGGCGGAACAAAAGGGTTTTCTCTATATATGTTGAGGAAGTTGGTGAAGGCAATGATGTCATTGAAGGTATATTAATATGCATCACATACCTTCACATCTACACAATTTGCCTCTATGCTAGAATTAGAATCTGAATACATGGACCACGTGTTAGATGTCAAAACCCCTAGTGGTAGAATATTCTCCTCTTATCTCAAACTTCTGACCATGGACCTCTACATCTTGAGGAAGAGGTTTCCTTCAGACTTTAACTTGCTTGATATGACAGCCTTTGACATTATCATGGGGATGGATTGGTTGATGAAATATAAGGTAGTCCTATTCTTTGAAGAGTCAAAGGTTAGCTTGTTACATCCTGAAGAAGGAAGGATGTGTATCAAAGGTAGGAAGCGAGAAGAAGAGAAATTTATTATCTTTGCCATCAAAGTCGAAAAACTCATCTTGCAAGGGTGTAGAGCATACTTAGCATCTACAATCCTCGATGCCACACCTCCTTCCATTGACCATATAGAAGTGGTGAAGGATTTCCCTGACGTATTTCCTAAAGAGTTACCTGGGTTACCTCCAACTCGCGATATGGAATTCTCCTTCGAGTTTGCACTCGGAACTTCACCAATCTTGAAGCCACATTACCGCTTAGCATCATCTGAACTTGTTGAGCTCAAGAAGCAGCTTTAAGAACTTCTCGGCATGGGTTTTATTCGCCCAAGTTTTTCACCTTGGGGATCCTGTGTCTTGTTTGTAAAGAAGAAGGATGGATCAATGCGGATTTGTATGAACTACCACATTCTTAATCAAGTCACGGTGAAGAATCATTATCCATTACCACACATCGATGATCTCTTTGACCAAATCAAGTCAGCCACTGTATTCTCAAAGATGGACTTGCAAAGTGGTTATTATCATATGTGGGTGAAGGATGAAGACATATCGAAGACAGCCTTTAGAATTAGATATGGGTATTATGAATTCTTAGTCATGCCTTTCGGGTTGACCAGTTCCCCTACTACCTTTATTGACCTGATGAATTGAGTATTATGTCCTTATCTCGATCAATTCATCATGGTATTCATCGACAATGTCTTGATATATTCTGAGTCAGAAGAACAACATCATGAACATTTGAGACTGGCACTCAACACACTATGAGAAGATCAACTTTGTGCAAAATTCTCAAAGTGTGAGTTCTGGATCAAAGAAGTAATTTTCTTGGGTCACGTGATTTCTTCTGGACACATTGTTGTTGACCCTATGAAAGTAGAAGTTGTGACCAAATGGAATGCTCCAAAGAATCCGTCTGAAATTCATAGTTTCCTCGATCTAGCAGGTTACTACCAGATTTTATCAAGTATTTCTAAAAACTAGCCCTCCCTATGACAAAACTGACACGGAAAGAAGTCAAATTTGTATGGACTCCTGAATGTGAGGATTGCTTTCAAAAGTTGAAGGAAAGCTTGGCATATGCTCATGTGATTGCATTACCTATCGAAGGTGAACCCTATGTTATTTTCATTGATGCCTCTAAGCAAGGTTTAGGGTGTGTTCTAATGCAAGAAGGCAAATTTATTGCCTATGCCTCCTGCCAGTTGAAGCCTAATGAAGAAAACTAGCATACACATTATTTAGAGCTAGCAGCCATCGTTCATGCTCTAAAGATCTGGTGACACTATATCTATGGAGTTAAGTTCAAGGTTTTTTTCAGATCATAAGAGTTTAAAGTACCTCTTAACACAAAAGGACATGAATATGAGACAATATAGGTGGATGGAGTACCTTAAGAACTATAACTTTACGATCACATATCATCCCGGTAAAGCTAATGTAGTTGTTGATGCCTTTAGTCAAAAGAGAACTAGAATTTGTGCTGCTATAACCTGTTGTATATGGAAGAACATGGAGTATGTCTCTATTTGGCAACCACAACCTGTGGAGATTCTGAATGAAGAAGCTACCGATAAATTATGTGTTCATATGACTAGCTTATCAATCACCCCAACAGGATTTAAGATATTATTTCTGCCCAGTTAGAAAGTCTTGAGTTAGAAGATATGAAGACATTAACCATGAAACCACAATCTGACTTATCCATTGGACTATATGGTGCTCGCTTCTTTCGACAAAGATTGTGGATTCCTGAGGTTAGCGATCTGATATGGAAAGTTCTAAGTGAAGCTCATGGGTCTAAGTACACAATTTACCCTGGAACGACCAAGATGTACAAGGAACTACAATGTAGTTTTTGGTGGAAGAATATGAAGAGGGATATAGCTTTGTATGTGTTAAGATGCTTGACTTGTCAACAAGTTAAGATAGAACATCAATGACCTGGTGGTCTTCTCCATCCGCTTGAGATTCCATAATGGAAATGGGACAAGATAACCATGGATTTTGTCACTGCTTTTCCCAAGACCAGGAAAGGTTGTGATGTTGTGTGGGTAGTAATCGATCGACTTACTAAGGCTGCCCACTTTTTGCCTTTCAAATCCAACTACAAAGTTGAGGACATGGCACAATTATACATAGAGTGGATTGTTTGTTAACATGGGGTACCCAAAGTGATAGTAACTGATCATGATCCAAAGTTCACCTCTCGTTTGTGGAGCCAAATTCAAGAAGAGATGAGAACAGACCTACGTTTCAGTACTTTTTACCACCCACAAACAGATGGCCAATCAGAAAGAACTGTGTAGATTCTGGAGGATCTGCTTCATGCTTATGTAATGGACTGGGGAGGTGCATGGGATAAATATCTACCATTGGCTGAGTTTGTGTACAATTATAGCTACTAATCTAGTATTGGAATGCCACCGTATGAAGCCTTATATGGAAGACCTTGTCGTTCCCCATTGCATTGGGATGATGTGGGAGAACGCACCCTAGTGAAGATAGATAATATGCAGATGATGATAGAGAATGTCCAGTTAATTAAGAGGCATATGAAAGTTGCACAAGACTGATAGAAGATGTATGCCGACAAGAATAGGTCTGATGTAAGCTTCTTAGTAGGAGATCATGTATTCCTAAAAGTCAAGCCTATACTCTCTATTGCACGATATAAAGTCAAAGGCAAGCTTAGTCCCCATTTTGTGGGGCCTTTTGAGATCTTAGCTAAGATAGAAGAGTGTGCATACCTTCTAGCTCTTCCTCCTACATACAACAAGATCCAGAATGTATTTCATGTCTCAGCGCTAAGGAAGTACGTGAAAGACCCTTCTCATGTACTCATGATAGAACCTTTAGAGATTCATGAGAACCTGACCTACAAGGAGTTACCCGTGAAGATCCTTGACACCTGGGTTAAACAACTAAAGAATAAAGAGATTGAACTAGTGAAAGTCTTGTGTAAGTACCATGGGTTAGAGGAATCAACTTGGGAACTTAAAGATGAGATGCCTCGTAACCACCCTTCACTTTTTGTTTGAGATTTCGGGGATGAAGTCCTTTTTAATAGGTGTAGTGATGTAATGAATTGGATCTCAATGTAATTGAAATTCCACCCCATTCTTAAAAGATATCTTGTTTTTCTTATCAATTTGTCCTTAATTTTGATTTTGTGGAAACTGAGTGGCTTGGAGTAAATATGCAAGCATAAGGGATTAGTGCACAATTACCTTAATTAATATGTTATCAATAGTTATGTTGCAAAATGTCCACAAAAACGAAATAATTATTAAATAAAGTTATAAATAAAACATAATGTAAATAAAAGTAGTTAATGAGTATCATAATCACCTCACATTACCTCTCTCCTCAGAAAAGGCAAATAAATCATGAAAAAGAGAATATTAAGTTAATTGATGGCCTTTGAGTTAATAAGGGAGGACTAACTCCAATTTTCATTCAAGAATTTAATGGGAAAAAAGTCCATCTTAACTCAATTTTCTTATACACTAATTAACACATTAATAACCAATATGGTGATTAAGAGCCAAAACGTGAATAAAAATGAGGTTTAAAGGCACAGAAATATTCTAGGCATTAATACGGACCTATGGTTCAAATTTGGGATTAATTATCAAAGGTTTGACCCCTCAATCGATTTTAAATGAATTGATTTCGGTTTTATTGATATTTTAACATGATTTCATTTATATCACGGATTTAACCTAAAGTCGCAGCATTAAATGCGTCACGTGAGACATTCAATTAACTTGGCCGATACACGTGAGACTTGAATTGTAGATCCACGATCTGACGACTTCGTCCTTATCGTCTAGCTACAGCCGTTTCACAGATGGGAGCAGACTCTCGATGCCCTAAAAATCCAATCCTCTCCCTCTCCACAGTCAACCATCTCGTTCTATTTTTTCACCATCAAATCCTCCACTCCCTCCCAATCAAAATGAGCCATTACTCATCGTCAGTTTCAACCAAACATGGAAACACTCAATCTCACAGACTGAGACGTTCACACCACCGACTCATTTTCTCCTCAAAATACCAACACTCCTATAAATACCAGTGACAATGGCATCACCAAAGAATAAGAAATCGAATCCTCCCACCAATTAGTCTGAAACTCCTCCACACATCCACCACCATCTAGATCTTCACCCTGACCTAGCTATGGCTCTCGTGGTCTCTCGATGGTGGCACCATACAAATTAGCAGCCCAGGTGAGTTCGTCACCTTCCCTTCTTCATTTTCCCACCTTCGGTTCGTCATTCGATCGATTATTCTAGAAACACCCGAATTGAGCTCCACCTACTTGTGGCCATGGTAGGTGTGATGGAAGGGGGAGAATCCCTAAGATGAATTATCCAATCACCCCCCCCGCTTGCCTTCTTTCTTTGGTTTTTCACCCAAGGGCATTTAAGTCATTTCACTAATTTTGGTTTCTCACTTGACCAAGTCCCATGAGCGTTGACCCGCTACCTGGTCGCTGATGATTGGGCCAAGTCACTTAGGCCCGTGCACTTTCCTTTCTTTTTGTGAGTTCATTTGCCTACGTGGCATTTTTGAATATTCTAATTTGTCGATTTTAGAAAATTCATAAATAATTAGTTGTTTATCTAAAAAATACAAATAAATATGCTATGGAATCAAAAAATAAACCCTATTCAAGACAAATGTTTGTCGGACCTGATTTCTAAGCTTTTAAGGAAGATTTTTAAAGGAACTAAAGTGTTTAATTAAAAAAGCCCTAAAATGTATAATTAATTTATTTTAACTCCAAATTAACTAAAATCAAATATGTTTTCCTAATTATAAAATATAAGTCCAAAATTGATGGTTTATCTAGAAGACCCAAAAATTAGGGTTTTTACACTAAACTTATTACAAAACCCTAATCTATGTGATGAAACCTTGTATCAAGGATAAAAGTGACATTGGACACATATATTTGGTGAAACATCATCTATAGGAATCTCAAGTGAGGTATGTGCATTCTAAACCCTAAGTTGGGCATTTTTATCCAAACATAATTTCCCAATGAGGCATGAGCCTATATACTAGTTTCACCATTTGTTGTTTAGTATTTTTACTTCAGTAATTCTAGGGTCTTGGACCCCACTTGCGAAGTTTTGATTTACTTAAATCTGCCATATAAATTCTTCTAGCATGATGATGAAAATGACTAATTAACTAATGTAGTGTACATGAGTACAACCACCCATAGTTTGGGCATGTGCCATGGGGAATGTGACCACTCTCCCCGCTTTTATATATATTTGTAGGTGTTTGGGAATGTGGCAACTCTCCCTCACGTATTTGTTTTGGTTGAGGTTAGGTAGGTTCCTCGGCCCTATATTAGTTTAATGTAGTCATATTAAATCATGCATGCAACTTCAATTACTATTTGACTTGGAAGAATTCTTAATTATTTACTTGCCTGATACTCTTGAAATCTCTTAGCTTAGTAAATCTTTACTTTTCCATATTTTAAATTGTTAATTGTTCTTATTCATTTAATTGACACATGCCTTATACTCCTCTTGTTGGGTGATCCCAACCACCCAGAGCCAGGACAAGGGATAGTACCAGAGCAAGGAGTACCCGATCAGGAGTAGTGCCACTAAGATGGCTAGGTAACTATTGGTAGATCATGTAGTTTACTTTCTAGTTTATTTTTCGAGCATTTGAAATAAATATATGTAATAGCATGGTTTTCCTTCCACTACTACTATTGACATTTTGTATATGATCCATGCTTATTTAAAAGGAATTATTATGCTTGCATCCTTCATCTTTAAAATTTTATAAAAAAGATGGATGTTGTGTACTTTCCGTTAGATTTTAGTAAGGAGGTGATTTCACCTCTTGACAAGCTTCCAAAGAAAGTTTTTCAGTTCTACTTTGGCCTTCACCATTATCATATAATATAAAGTGGATGAGGGGGTCAGGGTGTCTGTTATGCATGTAAGCCCCAACATGTTGTTTGGAGTGGGATTCAGCTAATCTAAGGAATGTGGTGTTTACAAAATGATTTACAAATCTAATCTTCAAATAATGTTTTAGTTCTTATCATTAACACTATTCAATTTTGTTTCATGAAGCATATCGTAACTACCTCATTTTTCAGTTACCCCTAATTAAGAAAGGACCTTAATGTTGAGTCATTACCTAAAATTTCCAAGATCCAAATTTAACAAATAAAAACTAATTATCATCATTTGACAAATATTATTTGCAAGATAAGTAATGATTCTCCTCTAAGGAGTTACATCATTTCCAACATAGGACTAATACATATGAGAAGAAGTATCTAACTAATTCTCCTTTACTTAGCTTTAATGTCTTCGGGTAATTTCACATGCTTCATCATGTCTTGATATCTTCACATCTTGTTGTTATCTAAAATATCAAAAAAACAAAATGTGGATCAGTATATTGTTATATTATGTACATGGGGTGCATATAAAAGTGTGCAAGTAATAATAACAACATATAATCAATCAATTACTTGCAAATGGGAACTAGAATTTTCATTACATATATTAACCCATACTTGATATGCTATCTTGGGTGTAATCATTGTCCCTTTAAGGTCTCATATGCATCACCCCTAGATACATGTCATACTAGGGTTCACAATATGATATCTTACTTATTTGATACTCATAATGGCATTATAATAGAACAAAATGTAAATAAATCTCCAAAAAAATATTTTATCAATCCTAAAAAAATCCTCAGCAAACACCAACAGCCGAAAATGTGGGTATTCATAATCGTAACCACATACCTCAATGTAGACCATGAACACCATGAAATCATACTTCAAGTACTTTAAGCATATCATCTAATCAAGCAAGCGAACATGGATCCAAGTAATTGACATTTAATCTGCATGTATCTATATCCTAAAGTGTCACCATCATATTATTCAGATTAAACCCTACTTGGGTCATAATCTAGGATCTAGGGTTGTCTCAGGTTTAATAAGGGTAAAAACCCTAATTTCATTGAATATTGAACATCATATGATACCCCTAATTATTAGATCCATCATATCCTTTCATTATGACCATTTAGTTATGATCTTTGGTTTCAAAATCCTAATTACACTTGTTGATGATTATTCGCATTCGAAACTCTAGTTATCCATAATTATTATTATCGTCATCTTAGATTACCATTGTGTTCAACAATATCAGATGTTATCACAAAATAAACAATTTTACTACCTCAAGAATCATATTCACCAAAATTAGGGTTTCCATGCATTTTTGGTAATATGAGCTCGTCCATTGCTTTTTTGTATACTTTTTAAAATAGACAAGTGTGTATAGTACAAGCTTGGGTTTCCATGCATTAATCACGTATTGATCATGTATCAAGGTACTTTTGGAACTAGAGCATAAAGTATTTTATTCTTGATCTACTCCTTTTTGTGATCAAGTTTCATATATAATTTGTCTCAATTCAATCATCTTGTCAATTACTACAATGAAAACATGATTAAACTTTATAGACCAATGACATGCCGCCACGTTAGCAAAAAGACATTTATCCATTAAGCCATGCATCAACATTTGGCCAACCTGGGAGTGCCATGTTGGCTCAGAGCTCCACGCGATCTGGGCTCAGGAGTAGGATCAATTGACCCTAGTGCCCTTTCTCAGTGAATAGGGTTGATCTCATGAGTGGGGGCACAAGAGTAAGATTACTAGAGGGATTGCTCCTCTCCATCGATCCAGTGAGCCATGGCTAACCATGGAAGCACAGAGGTCAATTGAAGGATTGCCTAGATTTTGAGACCAAAAAACCACCACTAAAGACATGGTTATCTTCACCATCTCCAACCGAACACAGCAAGTCTGGTAAGAACGTGAGAGCTGGACGGAACAGGTAGAGGCAAGGTCAGGTTTTTACTATATCATGACAGAGAACTAGGATCAGGGAACTTACCATAGTTTGGATGTATATATGTAACTAGAGAAGATTTCTAGAGTCCTGGTGGTGCGCCTCCACGACTCCCAACATCTCATGATGCTCTATTGATCCCTCTTTGAGGAGCAGCTCTGTGATGACAGAGATGACTCATGGACAATGCCACCCAAGCCTACTCAATAAATAATGGGCGTTGGAGTCTCCTTGTGAGCTTCTTCCAATCCTCCAGGTTCGATCGATTGGCCGGAGACTCCCTAGGTTGATGATGTAGGGTTGAGGTCATCGGAGATGACCATGGGCCTATGTGGCGAGGCTCATAAACTCTGCAAAGAAATTGTGCAGATAATAGCATTGTGGAGGTCATGATGGAAATCCCCAATTCCTTATAGAGGAATGGGAGATTTAGAACCAATGATTCTGATGTTTCCCTGAAATCCTGAGTTAATATGGATTTTGGTACTTTCCATATATGGTAAGACAACTACTAAATTATGGTTCACTACATTAGCCTCTCTCTCCTATAACTAGGGAGAAAGAATTAGGGAATTTGGTGGAGATTGGAGAGAGAACAAGGTGAGGGTAAATTGTGGTCATTGTTCCCCCAAGTTTCCTTTCTCGACTGGAGGTACATGACGATGAGATTGTTGTTGATCGTTGATCCAATGTTCACTAGGGAGCGTGATACGTTAAAGGAGATGTGGATTGTATCTTCTATAATCAGAACATTTATTTGATTTCCAATTATGGAAACAAAGTATTTATTGCAGATAGGCCCCTCTCCCTTTACTATTTTATATAGACTAGTAGGAATCTACTTTTTCTATGAAACTTGGAGTGCAATTCAACATTATCTTTCCCATCTTATGCCTAACTTTTAGGATTTGTTGGAATAACTTTAATAGACTAAACTTGCCTTTCAAGAATTTAAAAAAAATCACTTACCCACATCACATGGAAAGTCCCTTTTATCCCAAATTCTAGAATTCTTTTAGTTTTATTATCATCTTCAGGTATACCAAAAGTCAGACCAAGATATTCTTATTTTATGCCTTAAAACATATGTTGCCATTCATGGTTTGATGATTACCTCATGACTTATCTAAGTTACACATTACCTTAGATACTTTCAAAAACTTGCCCATTATCTCATATTTTAATTATCTAACAAAACATAAAGTCATGATCTTTCCTTTATGCATGAAAACTCTTATTTCTTAAACTTGTGCCACAAGGACCTATTTGCAAAAGAAATAGTCTCATGGGCCATGGGCCATGGGTTGAACCCATGCCACCGAGTGGATAACATTATTGGTATTCTATCAATTAAACTCAAGAAGTTTTCTTATCAAAACAAGTCTAATATTTATAGAATTCATATTTACAAATTTTGAGGCTCTTACATTCACCCCTCATTAAAAGGAATTTTGTCCCCAAAATTCACACCTTGTAAGGTTAAGGTGAATGATGACTCAACTTAGATCCAAGCCTTAGGATTAGCAACCATTCCTGGATATGTTTAACTTAATCATCTTTAATGACTTATATTAATATGAAAATTTCTCTTTTTACTAAGGTTGGGACCTAAATTCAATCTAGGGTATTCCACAACCTCATCCATTTTCTGCAACAATCACTTGGTGATTACATTTTTCTTTGTGATTTCAATTCCACTTGGTGATTGCCCTTTCACCTAAGTTTCCAAACTATTACTCATATAAGGGTGAGGTAACATACTTTCAGCCACTTACTCAGTGACTTTCATTTATATTGGCCTTCCTTTCCTGACTTGGCCTATTAGTGACCTTCCTTTTCCAGCATGATAATCAATCATCGCAATGACCTCCTTTTATATCAACCTTCGTTTCTTGGCTTGGCCTATTAGTGACCTTCCTTTCCCGGGTTGATCACATACTTTCATCCACTTACTCAGTGACTTTTCCTTATGTCCCTTAGAGATGGAATATCTTGGTTCAAAGAATGAATGTATTTTCCAATTTTGTATACTTAATCCTTCACACTTTAGGTTACATTACAAGTTATGCCCATGCTTAAACTGATTTGTGAACCCACCCTTATTGCAAAGGTCCTAACCTAGGGTGCCTTCTTGACTCATAGAAGGAGGTTAGGATCTCTAGTCACAAACTGACCCCACGGGTTTAGGGTTTTTCCTCCCTCATAGGTCCTTTTCCCATTCTTGGTTTAACCCACCCCAAATTGGGACACCAACCCTAAAAGTCAAATTGAGGGTTTCATATTTTAATTTTTTTGTAACCATTGGTTGTTCATGTTTCTTTAAAACCCTTCACATGAATCACGAATGCCTTGATCCATGAGCTTTCATGCATGACAGACCGGTCACCTAACTCATTTGGATTTTTCTTATTCCTTTTACCCTAATTAGGGTTATATGGGTAGGGTTACTATTTTACCCACTCTTATCCCATTACCCAGATTATGGTTTAGGGTTAAAGTTAAGGAATATACCTACACCTTAGGGTTTTATGATCCCATTGGCCCACTGGAGATTTTCCTAAACCAACCCTAGCTCCATCTAGGGTTTACCCTTGTAAAGAAAAACCCATAAAACCATTTTTTTGCTTTATCATTAATTTCACATTAGATGTACATTAATTGGTAGATGATGCCTTAATCCTACTTATTCTCAAAAACCCTAACTTGAGATAAGAAGGGAAATACCTTTTAGTGTTTATTAAGAAAGAGGGTGAGAAGTGGATGCAATTAGAGATGAGATGACTTAGAGGAAACATTACTTTAGGCTAACCCTAGGTTCTGGACAGGCAGTATCACATAGTCTAAGGGAGTCCTCGTATACCAACTTAATACTACAGAAGAAAATATTACCAGCCCCTAAAACCATGATCCATTCTAGTCACCATTACCATCAGGTTATGCCCCAAAAATTCTCCCTATATTTCTATAGATTACTTGAAATTATTAGCTACTAAATATTATTTAAAACATTTAGGGCTCTGATACCAATAGTAACAACCTCACTTTTCAGCGTCTCCCAATTAAGAAAGGACCTTAAAGTTTAGAGTCGTTATCTAAAATTCCTAAGATCCATATTTAACAAATAGCAAATAATTTCCATCAATTCACACATATTGTTTACAAGATAAGTAATGATGCTCCTCTAAGAGTTACATGAATTTCCAACATGAGACATATTGTTTACAAGATAAGTAATGATGCTCCTCTAAGAGTTACATGAATTTCCAACATGAGATTAATACATATGAGAAGAACTATATAACTAATCCTCCTATACATAGCTTTAATGTTTTCACATAATTTCATATTTTTCATCATGTTTTGATGTCTTCATATCTTGTAGTTATCTAAAATGCTATCAAATAAAATGTGGATTAGTATATTGCTATATTGTGTATGTGGGGTACATACAAAGGTGTGCAAGTAAAATAATAACATATAATCAATCAATTACTTGCAATAAAGAATGGCCTTTTCGTTACGTATTCTAACCCATACTTGATATGTTATCTTGGGCATAATCAGTATCCCTTCCAGGGCTCATGTGCATCAACCTTTGATACATGTCATTATAGGGTTCAGAATATGATATCTTACTTTATGTGATATTCATAGTGGCATTATAATTGAACTAAATGTAAATAAACATCTCACAATTTATTTCATCAATCCTTGAGAAATCATCGACAAACACCAACAGCCGATAATGTGAGTATTCATAATTGTAACCACATACCTCAATGTAGAACCATGCAATAATAATTCAAGTACTTTAAGCATATCATCCAATCAAGTAAGAAAAGATAGATCCAAGTAATCACCATTTAATATGCATGTATGTATGTCCTAAAGTATCACCATCACATTATTCAGATTAAACCCTATCGAGGTCCTAATCTAGGGTTTAGGGTTGTCTCAGTTGTGAATAAGGGTACAAACCCTAACTAAAAATTAGATGAAATCCTAATTATTAGATCCATCACATCTTCCATTATGACCATTTAGATTAGATTATGTTCATTAATATCATGGTAAGTTATGATCTTTGGTTACAAAACCCTAATTACACCTATTAATGGTTATTCTCATTCGAAACCATAATTGGCCATCATTATTATTATCAACATCTTAGCTTCCCATTATGCTCAACAATATTGTATATTATCACAAAATAAATGTTTTACTGCTTAAAGAACCATATTCTCCAAAACTAGGGTTTCCATGCATTTATCACTTATAAAACATGTATCAAGGTACTCCTTTTTGTGATCAATTTTCATATATAATTTGTATCAATTCGATCATGCTACCAATTACTACAATTAAAACAATATTAGCCTTATTAGACTAATGACATTCTGACACATCAACAAAAGCACATTTATCTATTAAGCCATGCATGCAACATTTGGACAACCGCAGAGCACCATGTTGGCTCAGAACCCCATGTGGGCTAGGCATGAAAAATCTTATTTCTTAAACGTGTGCCACAAGGATCTATTTGCAAAGTAAATAGTTTCATGGGCCTCACTTGGACCATGGGTTGAACCCATGGCACTAATGGGATAACATTATAATTATTCTATCAATTAAACTCAAGAAAAGTTCTTAGAAAACCAAGTCTTACATTTAAAGATCTCATATGTGATGACCCAGACTTTTCTCCCTCTTCATGTGAGTACTATGCACTTATCCTTGCATTGTTCCTCACTCTAACCCTCAATTTCATGAATGAATGAGCCTTGATGCTTTGTTGAATCATCTCATACACTTGTTTCTTGTGTTGACACTCATTTTGCTTTCAAACCTAAGTTTCAACTTCTTAACTTATCACCATCTTGCAAATTACTTTGAACCAATTCATATCCTCAAACGTAATCTCCAATGTATCTCATCTTGTAGAGCTCATCCTCACGGTTCCAATGCACCTTTTCTTGCTCAATTTGGAGCTAGCACAAGAATTTTATGACCTATTGAAATGCCCTAGTTTCTAACCTTGTTCCTATTCTTTTCTTTTATTTTTATTTTCGTTTTGTGGCCTTGGGGCCGGCCCACTAGGGCCTAGTCATACTCAGGAATGCACACCGTTCCCTTCTTTCCCCAGACTCCCTCGTCATCATCTCTTTTCGCATGAGGGTCGTACGAGACCCGGCCCTCCCCATGCTGCAGCGCCACCTCCTATTTTCTCCCTCCCTCCTTCCTCTTCCCTTTCAACCGTCTAACCAGCTGCGGCTGGAAGTGGGGCACCAATGGGATGAAAAGACCCAGCTGGCCACCGTCACTACCTATCCTTGCAACATCCAACCCTAAACCTACTCCTCCTCTTCCCCTTCCTCATACTTAAACCCTCCAAACTCCACCACTCGACGGCTGACGCTTTCCCAATTAGCGGAAGCATCGTCTCACCCACATCTCACCCTCCCCTTGTATCTACCCTCAACTGAGGCTGACGACCATGTTGGGTCGCTCCATTCAGTTGGGCTCCTGCCTCACGGGCTCCTTCTCGTCCTCCCTCCTTCTCGGTCGCCCACATCCCTGCAGCTGGTGCAGCCATAGGACTAGCATGGGTTGCCGCCTTTCCCTAGATGTAGGAGTGGTGCCGCCACCATCAAGGAATCAGAGTTCTTCCGCCTTGCCTTCGTCGCACCTGCAGATTCTTCCCCCTCCAATTTCCTTGAGCGATGGTTTCATGGCTTTGGATGTTGCTTAAAGGACATGCCTTTCGGTCCGGCGGCGCTGAGTAGTGGACCGCTGGCCAGCAAAACACCTTGGTCCCACCTTTCCGGCACTCCCTCCTCCCCTCCATCTCTTTGTTCCTTTTGCGGCCTCGAGGTCACCTCACCAGCTGGGTTCCAGCCGCTGCAGCCAACAGCACCATACCGCCGCCACGAGAGAGAGACGATGGAAGGACGTGTTGTCGCTTCGGGTCACAACCGCCCACGCCGGTCTCACGACCCCACTACCAGCTACGGGCCAATGCCCCGACCCACCTCCCATCTCCAACTCCTCTCCGTGGTTGCCGCCACGCAAGGATCGAGAAGCCAGCGAGCCGTAGAGACGGAAAAGTGGGTTTTCACCCAGGCCGTCAATCACCGTGAGGACTCCTGGAGATCCCAGATCCAACGGTCCACCATCGAAGCGACGCGAGCGGCCAGTGGCAACCGGAAGCATTGCGGGGCGGTGGGTACCGGTGGCGGGTGATCCCACTTCTGCAGCAACCGCCCGGTAGCTGTGGACGAAGGCTGGAAGCTACTAGGCCCGCAACAGCTCCCTGCTGTGGCCCAATTCGGGGCCCAATTGAGGTATATAACCTTAGAATCCCTAATTAAATGTACAATCTTCAAATGCTCTTAACTTCCTAGTTATATATCCAAATGCCATGATATAATAGATGATTTTGATCAGAAAAATACCATAATGCTAATGGTTCTATTATATCATACAAATTTTTTACCATATTGCATTGTTTTGCTAAAAAGTTTAATTTTATGCCCTTTTAGAGTTTGATCAACACCTACCATGATCAATAGGTATGATTAATGATCTTGGACCTTATGTTCATGCAAATCAGTAATTTTTCTGGCTCCCTTTTACTATGATGCAACCTCACGCCATCTTTATGCGTCAAGGGGCATTTTGGCCTTCTATGTGTACCCTTGACTGAATAGTGACTCAATTATATGTATGCATGTTATAACTTGATCAAGTTTTGGGGCTTATCTTAGATTGATGTCATCTATGATTTCCATCTTGAAATCAGTGACTTTTTTTATGCTTCATGACATAATGGACTAATACCTCAAGCCAAGAGTCCCACTTTTAACACTTGACACCCCAAGTACCTATTCTGTGCTCAAAAGGACGTAGTTGACATAGTTGTCTCTATATGATGAACTATGGTTGTTGTGCTAATACCATAATCTTTTCCAAATCAGTAGAATTATTGTCTTGTAGCACTAAAAGCTAGCATGATCTATCATATGCCCTCGATGCTTATTTTACTTGGAAATATGACCCTATTGCTTGGAATTCATCTAATATGACCTAATTACAATCTTACATGAATGGACCATGATAATAATCTAATGTCATGTTTCCCTCACTCCTAAAATAGACTTTATCTTGATCTAATGTTTCTCATGATGTAGATGTATCACCTAGACCTGAGGTGTTGATTTAACCTTTGAGCTATGGTTGATTGATTGCATGCTCGTATGGAACTTTTGGAGCTAAGTTGATCTATTTGAAACCTAATTCCAGGGGAACATTCACATGACTTATATCATGTTTATCTTAATCAACCTATTGATCTAAGACACCATACTATATTTTTCTTTGCAAGGTTCCCTTGGTTACTATCTTCTGTAGATATCTTACTCTGAAATGTTGACTCATAAGGTACGCTCAATCTCTTGACACTATGGCATGACTGTATGTATGCTTGGCTAGTATTTACTTGTTTGTACTATTTTTATTACGATTACTATGTTCTTGCTTGTTTATAATATGTTTACAAATCTTGAACATAATCTGGAAGAAATATGTTATATACCTAGAGTACCGTCCTGAATTTTAGAGGTAAGGGCACAAGGCACGAATGAAACAGGGTTAGCTCATTGACTTCGGTCTTGGGGTCCCTCATGTTGATACAAGGGTTTGGGAGTAGATGTTATAGAAGTAAGAAAGGCACGAGTTGAGTCCAAAAAGATCATGATATGAAATGAATCGTATGATCCACAAATCTCAAATATGTGGAATCAATTGTACGCGTGTGAAACATCATATGAAGTCTCGAATCATGAACGTGAATCTCACCCCTTAGTCAAGCTCCATCGATCCGAGACGTGCATCGTCCCCTAATCTTGAGTGCCCTTACAGACCATTCCTTTGGGGAAGCTGGTCATAGGCCTATGTTGATATAATGGATAAATGAACTCAAAATATGCTTTGTTTAAAATAATGTCGTTAAGTTTGCTCGCCTTGTTTCTTCTTTTTTCTTATCATCATGTTTCTAGTCAAGCAAGTTTTATAGTACTCTTAAACTATTTACATGCCTTTCATAGCGTACTTAATGCTCTATCATAAATATGTTTCATTTATCGATTTTTTAGTTTCCAAAGATCCGCTGCTTTCTAGACTTGAATGAAACACCAATGGGTATAGTTGAACTATAGAAATGGGTACATTCTTCTCTATCCCCTTTCCGTATCTTGTTATCCCTTATCTTGTTGTTACTTCTTTTACTTACATATTGCATGTGTGAAATACTTGCGATCCATTCTAGGGACAGATGCCCAGGTCCACTCACCTTTGTTGTGTAGGCATCAGGAGTGTGTACTTAGGGTAATAAATAGATATGTGACAAATGGTATTAGAGCTATACACATAGGCCTATATATATGTTTAAAGCATAACACAAATTAAGAACCCTAGAAGGACTAAAATCCTTTCCTTTGAGTTTAGAGAGTCTTCTAGAATCTCATCTCTTCTTTTAGGACCACTTAAGACACCCAAGTAGTTGGTGATTAGTTAGTCTTCTCATCTCCTTATTTGATTCTTCTCTCATGACTATTCATCACATGAAATCTCAATTTTGGGTAGCTTATGCATGGGAAAAGTAAAATTCGATTGAATCATGAAAGTTGATTAAAATGGTAATTCCATGATCTAATCTTAAATTAAAACCCCTATTTGATATGTGGAACTTACTCTTGAAAATGATGTACTCATATCTAAAGTTTACGACACTCAATGTTACCAAACCAGACATTGGTGTTTTCCATATTTGAGGTAAAATTTGATATGGTGAAATAAGGTGGAACTCATGTTTCATGAGGTCCCTATTGACTAAACATGTGTTCTCTATTGTTGACAAAGACTCGAACATAGTTAAGCAAACTTTGCCCTATTTGACATGTACCATGATCATGACTCGATATGACCATGTCTTTAGAACCCTGGATCTTAATGTGAAGACTTACTACAAGTCAAAAAAACCCTATTGACTATTAATCCTCATTGTAGACCCAATTTGAATGATATGATGGACATAGAGTTGAATCTTGCACTTCTATGCTCAAAACTCTTGAGTTCTCAATTTGACTTCTCAATTTCTAAAATCTACCCTTGCCTTGATCTTGAAAGGAAGGGGATTCTATTATGACCTTGAACTACCAAAATCTTGAGATATGGTTTCCCTACTAATGATCTTGATGTCTGACTTGTAACCTTGTGAAATAGGATTTGATAGTTGATACTCTTCCTAATTGGATACACTTGGTGACTCACGACTAGTATGTACTAATGTGATATATTACAGTGGTAGTTGACTTATGACTCCCCTAATCTAGGTCACATCCCTATTATGATTACCTAAAAATTTTCATCTTGTTGATTATTTAGAGTTTGGAAAGGTAACTCCTTCCACCCGATTGTGATTTCTTGGCCTAAGTCTCTAGTAGGTCAGACCTATGATTGTGTTGATACGCGATCTTGAATCTTGATTATAATGATGATCTTTGTGACACCTCATCATGCTAAATAAGATTACTCAAAACACAAAACACGATCAACTACTAATTAATCACATAGTCAAAAATGTGAAACAATTAAAACCGATTCCAACAATGTAAATAAACTCTAGAACATTTACAAAAGGTCCATCATTCCATTCTCATATACTATAACAAGTATTTACATATGGGTCCAAAGACCTCAGTCATATCCTGCATACAAAAGATATTTCACATGTACATGCCATATATTTACAAACATTGGCATACAACCAAAATCTCGTGTCGATACAAGTATATCATCTAGAAAACACATCACATACCAAGACCTGAGAGTACAGGAATGACACTAGGACTCTACTAATAACATCTATAACTAACATCTACAACTAACCAACCTTTTGAATCTATTGATCACTAGGTTGGTTCTCATCCATAGCACGACCTTGACCTCATTGTCCGCGACCACCTAAAAAAATTTGTGGTGACCCACGGGTGAGACCCAGTCCCAGCGAGAGATATAACTCTCTCCAACTTATATTGATCATAACATATTAATTAACTTTAAATTCATTGAGCAGTTAAAGTATTGAATAAGCAATATGAACAGACTGAACAGTTTGAGCATACTAAGCAGTTAAGAAAATAAGTTGTAGCATCAAGTAGAATTACACAATTTTCATAAGTCTACATCATGTAAGAACTATGTAGTGTAAAGACAAGACAAGGGTTAATCAACCAATGTGATACATATTAAACCCTAGCAATTATACTACACGGCTGATATTATATCTTTTTATTATTATGCCCTGGGGAGTTTGAGTCGTACCACTCAAAGTCCAACTGACCACTGCGAAGTGCTATTCAGTTCCGTATAAGATCTAGGAGTGTCGGTATCCTAAGATCTCTTCCCCTCAGTCAGTACGAGTAAACTGCAGTGGCATACCAGCCAAACTGCCAATAGTGACATATAGTCAACAGATAACAACTAGTTCGTACTTGGTACAAGTTACGACACTAGAAAATAGGGTAAACAAAACCCTCTAATCTGAGGTACAACCGCAGTTGTCCTCAATCACATCAAATGTCTGAGGCATGACCATAGCCATCCTCCATAACCTACAATTGTGGATGACAATGATATATCCTCAACTTGCCACCCCCACATACTCAATAGTATGCACTCTGAGTTTCCCTTGGGAATACTCATTTCACCATCCAGTAAGTTCTGACACTGAAGATGGCTCTACGGCACAGGGCTCTACATGATTAAGGTTACACTTGATTAATTACTGCCAATTGAATGCATTAAGGCTTTATCAAACAAGTGGACATTCAAACCCTAATTCTTTTCTAACAAGAGTATATGTATAACAACTTCAAAAGATATAAAACATTTGAGATATAAATCTTAATCACATTACCACATGCTATCATTCATTGCAAATTAATGGACCACACTTATCATCATACTATTGCAAGATACCAATATCTTATCACAAGTTTCAGGGTTTTAACCCTTATTGGAACATGATGAGGATTTCACCTCAATCATGGCTTCAAACATGCCCTAAGGTCTTTAAGACCATAACATTATTCATAGTAAGGTTATCATCATCATTCCATGCCTTAAACAATGCTCAAAAGATAAGTAGCACATGTATGTCCATAGATATTAACATGACAAGGCACTATGATATTCAAATAATACTACATTGTGGTTTCAGCACAAGAAGAGTGCAATTCATTATCACATTAATCATTCAAGAGGTCTGATTATAACCAATCAACATCATATAATTACATTAAGGTTAGGTATAACAAACTAGATCACGTTGGAGTTACACATTCACTTATTATAGTGATTTATCAAATATAACTATATAATAGCAAAGGTAAGACTACCAATTAATGGTATTGAACCATTGAATTATCTTCACTAGGACCCACATATAATACCATGTGATTTATTCCAATCCATTGGATGTTAAACCATCCAATATTATTCATTGGATCAAGTTCATTGTTCAAGGTTATCAATTGAAGTATAAGTCTAACCATTAAATCAATTGAACTAAGGAACCATTGGTTTAAGGTTTAGTCAAATCTACAATTACATTCCTAATTCATCATATATGGTGATGACTTGATCCACCATTAATTTTGATCATTAGGTCACCATTGGTTGCTAGATCAGTAATACATTCAGTTAACACCATCATATATTAAGACAATATTATCATCGATTGATAACATCATTAGAATACTTAGTGGATGATAATTAAATGTCTAATTGAGCCAAAACCTGACCTAAGGGGTGACCATAGGTTTTCACCATACATTTAAGACCCTTGATCACGAACATCAGTTGACAAGATAGCAACACCATTTGTTGTTGAATGGTATGTTCATAGGTTATGTGATAGAGAAGGAAATAGCTTGAAAACCCTAATTTGAACAATCAATTATTGTGTGCTTAGCACCATAAGTTGATGCTATCAACCTGTCCTAGATCATGCTACACATTAAAAAAGTTTTACAAATGTTTAAAAGTTCATATAGAACTGGAACAAAATAATGAACACCACAAAAATTCGTAATTCTAAACAAGCATGGTTTCTCTATGCTTAGATCATCACATTCAAGCATAAACATGAACTAACAAGCTTCTAATAAGCAATATAAGTGAAGAATATTATATCACTCGCCTCTATAGAGTAGGTCAGATATCAAACAACAAGAATCACGATCAAATAAGGCAAGGAATCCCTAGATTCAGATCTGAACTTGGCCAAATAGGCACTTCTCTCCACAAAGAAGAAAAACCCTAGAAAAAGAAATAAGAAGGAAGGGTTTTTTAGTTCTAGGGTCATTTTCACCATGGAATAGTAGGGTTCCGACATGGAGAGATGTAGGAGGAAGAAGAGAAAAGAATTAAACGGAGGAAATAAGAAAAAACTTACACTTTTAGGTCAATATCACTAGGAAGAAGCTTTATAGACCCAAAAAGGGAATCAATTGCAACCCTAGAATTGTTTCCAAGAAGATTCTCACTTTCTTCTTCCTTGGGCAGCAAAATTCGCAGATGAACAGAGGGAGAACGAAGCTGGGAGAAGAAGAGTGGTGGTGGAGAGAAAGTGCCTCGTTTTGGTGCTTGGGGATAAGTATATGACACTTTAATATTAAGAAAAAGAAAAAGTTGAAATTCTAGTATATATCCAAGTGTCCATGGCTTTAAATTATTAAGAATACATAAGCACACACACAAGAAGCTATCCCACCATCCCTCTAGACCTACTTATCTTTCCTTTGTCGAAATTCCCAGCCAATCACATAATTCCTTAGTTGATAGCTACTAAAGGTAGCTCATCCATGAAGGGGTAAATCCCAAAATATCCTTGATGAAAACACCTTCAACTCATGGCTCAACTAGGAGCCCCATGGCTAAAAAATCTCAAGAATGATAATATAACATCTAAGGAACATAATGTATGTGACAAATTGCAAAGAAAACCCCTCAATTGGGTAAATTGTAGAAAAGTTCAAAATGTACATAAAATTGCATAACTTGCTCAAACAGTGTCCAAATTGGACCAAATTTGAAACTTAATCTTTTCTTATGATTTAAAAACATACCAAAAGGTTAGATTAGGATTCTAAGAATTCAATTATGGTAATTAAGCTCATTCAACTCATTAAGCAAGTTCAAGGGCCTTACAACTATAAACTCCTAACACGGATTTTGCCCCGAAATCCTACCCAAAAAGAGATGGGTATTTTCTACGCATCTCATTCTCTAGTTCATATGTGGCTTCCTCTATGCCACAGTGATTCCACAAAACTTCCACTAGTATTATATCTTTTCTCTTCAGTTTTTTCACCCTTCTATCCAGGATCAACATAGGACCCTCAACATAAGAGATATCCTCATCTAACTCAACCTCTACTGGTTGGATTGTCTGTTCAGTATCTGGATGGCATTTCCTCAACATAGAGATGTGAAAGACATTATGCAATCTATGTAGCTCTGGTGGTAGCTCCAACTTATATGCTACTTTTCCAACACGAGCTAGGATAGGGTATGGTCCTATAAATCTAGGAGTCAACTTACCCTTCTTTCCAAACCTCAGCACACCTTTCCAAGGAGAAACTTTAAGATATACTCTATCTCCCACGTGGAACTCAAGTGGTCTGCGTCAGTTGTCTGTATAAGATTTCTACCTGTCCTGGACTACTTTCAACTGTTGTTGTATTACTTTAATCTTTTTTGTAGTCTGTTGTACTAGCTCAGGACCCAAAAGTTGATATTCACTTGTCTCATACCAGCAAAGAGGAGACCGACATCGTCTCCCATACAGAGCCTCATAAGGAGCCATATCTATGCTTCTTTGATAGCTATTGTTGTACGCAAACTCTATCAGAGTCTGATGTACATCCCAACTACCAAGAAATTGCAGCACACATGCCCTCAAGAGATCCTCTAAAATCTGAATAGTCCTTTCAGACTGGTCATCGGTCTGTGGATGAAAAATTGTGCTGAATCTCAGTTGTATTCCCATTGTTGAATGCAGACGCTCCCAAAAATGACTTGTAAACTGTGGACCTCTGTCAAAAACTATAGTCACTGGAATGCCATGCAGACAGACTATCTCATCAATATATATTTGTGCCAATTTCTCTGCTATAAATGTCATCTTAACTGGCAGAAAATGAGCTGACTTAGTCAATCTGTCTACTATCACTCATATGGAATCATGACCCTTAGCTGTCCTAGGAAGACCAACCACAAAGTCTATAGTAATATGATCCCATTTCCACTGTGGTATTGGTAAGGGTTGTAATGTCCCTGCAAACTTCTGGTGCTTAGCCTTCACCTGCTGACAAACTGGACATTTGGCAATGAACTCTGCCACATCACGCTTTAGACCTGGCCACCAATACATGTCTTTCAAATTTTGGTACATCTCGGTACTTCTAGGATGCATTGCATACATGGAGGAGTGAGCCTCCTCAAGTACCATCTTCCTCAACCCATCAACATCAGGAATTATTGTCCTATTATGGTAACAAACTGTACCATCATCTACCTCGTGAAATCCATCATACTTTTCACTGCCAATCCCTGATTGGATATTCTCTATCATAGTATCATTTTGTTTTGCATCATGAATTTGCTGTCTCAAGGTAGGTTTCACTTGTAACTGTGCCAACAATCCTTCCAGCAAGGAAACTTCTAGTTGTACATTCATCTGGCGAAGAGACACTAGCATATCTCTCTTATGGCACATCAAGGAATTTAATTGTGCATTATCTACCGTTGATGATGAAAATGACTTTCTACTCAATGCATCAACTACCACATTAGCTTTCCCTGGATGGTAGTCTATTGTGCAATCACAATCCTTAATCAACTCCATCCATCTCCTCTGCCTCATATTCAACTCTTATTTTGAGAAAATATACTGTAGATTCTTGTGATCAGTGAAGATCTGACACTTTTCTCCATAAAGATAGTGTCTCCAGATCTTTAAGGCATGGACCACCACGCCAAGCTCTAGATCATGTGTTGGGTAATTCTCCTCATGTTTCTTAAGTTGTTGTGAAGAAAAAGAAATCACATTCTTATCTTGCATCAACACGCATCCCAACCCATTCTTTGAAGCATCACAAAAGACAATATAGCCTTTTCCTTACTCTGCCAGTACTAACAATGGTGCACTAGTCAACTTTTCTTTCAAAAGCTAGAAAGAACGTTGACACTTGTCATTCCAAGAAAAAGGAACATCCTTCCTGGTTAACCTAGTTAGGGGTAACGCTATAGAACTGAAGTCTTTCATAAACCTCTTGTAGTAACCTTCCAAACCTAGGAAACTACGGATCTCTGTCGGTGTCTTTGGTTGTTCCCATTCTAGTACAGATTCTACTTTCTTGAGATCAACACAAATGCCTTTTGTAGATATAACATGGCCCAGAAAAGACACTTCAGATAACCATAATTCACACTTACTGAACTTAGCATATAGTTGGTGTTGCCTCAACAAAGTCAATGCCTTGTAAAGGTGTTGCTCATGTTGTTGACTATCCTTGGAATATATCAGGATATAATCTATGAACACGAAAACACACTGATCAAGATAAGGTCTAAAAACCCTATTCATTAGATCCATAAAAGCTGCAGGTGCAATGGTTAGCCCAAACGACATAACCACAAACTCATAATGACTATACCTAGTCCTAAAAGCTGACTTGGGTATGTCATCAGCCTTAATTCTCAACTGATGATAACCTGACCTCAGATCTATCTTTGAAAACACAGTGGCACCTCTCAACTGATCAAAAAGATCATCAATCCTCGGCAAAGGATACTTATTCTTTATTGTCACCTTGTCAACTGTCTGTAGTCTAAACACAACCTCATTGAACCATCCTTCTTTTTAACAAACAACATGGAAGAACCCCAAGGGGAAGTGGTCAGCCTGATAAAACCCTTCTCTAATAATTCTTGTAATTGTTTCTTTAACTCCTGCATCTCTGTTGGTGCCATTCTGTATGCTGACTGTGCTATGGTTTGTGTTCCAGGAACAAGATTGATCTCAAACTCAATCTCTCTAGGAGGGGGAATGCTAGGAAATTCCTCAGGAAAGACATCCTCAAATTCTCACACCACTGGTAACTCCTGGATACTAGGACGTACCGCCTTGGTATCCACAATATGATCTAAGAAAGCCTCACATCCTTGCTCATCAACCGCTCATCTATCATGGCTGACATCAAACACGTAGGAAGAATCTTCCTATCACCCTGAAAAACCCATTGTACATCTCCATCATGGAATGTCGCCACCTTAGTACTACAGTCCAAGACTACCTTGTATTTTTCCAAGGTATCCATTCCAAATATTACATCAAAACCATGCATGTCAAGTGGCAAAAGATCCACTTGAATGTTGTGTCTAGAAAAAGAAAGGACACAAGAAGGGCACACTTCCCGCAACTCGACGGAATCAACCAAAGGAGTCTCCAGTCGCAGGCTATCAGATCTAAGACTAACAGGTAGATAACAACTATCTATCACCTCTCTAGTGATAAAAGAGTGTGTCACACCTGAGTCTACTAACACAGATATGAAATAAGAAGAAGACATATCAGAATGAAATAACTCCATCTGACCTGTCACGACTCGTGGATTGACCACTGCTTCTGGATGGATCATGGCATAGAACCTTGTTGTCGTCTGCTGTCGTCCACATCCTCTTCTTTCTTATCCAGAGGATCCTGCCTGGGATGCCTGACCACGTCCTCTTCCACTGCTACTACTAAACTGTCATTGTTGTGGACCTTGTTGACTTTGCCTTGGCTGTTGAGTCACCTCCTCATTTTTCATAGGGCAATAAGGTCTTGTATGCCCCACTTTTCCACACTTGTAACATGTTATGGTGTCCTGATATGGCCTCAACGGCCCTATCACTGAAACCGATGAGGTACTGTGGGTTCCGGTCGGTGGAAAATTGTGACCTCTACCCTGACTCAGGGTCCACTGTGATGGTGCATGTGATCTTGGTTCAGTGAAGGTTTACCTTAGTTGTGATGGTGGTGGGAAAAACCTTGGCTTCTTAAAGCCTCCAGATGATTGCTCTTGAAACTGCATAGGTCGCTTCTTAGCATTAGCTTCACGCTTCTCTATGGCAAACCTCTCAATCCTCCTAACAGATTCCATAAAGGTGGAAAATCTTTCCATGTTCTCCAAGGCTGATGATGTAGTAGTCAACTCCGTACTCAGACTCTTATCAAATCTCCAGATCCTTTCCTTGTCTGTTGCTTCCATGTGCGGGCAGAATCTCAGAAGCTCCATAAACTTTGATTCATACTCATTGATAGTCATAGCTCCCTGACGAATCTTTTTGAACTGAGAGATTTTCTCATCTAGGTAGGTCTCTGGAAAATATCGACTAACAAATTCCCTCTGAAACTCCTCCCATCCTATCACAACTCCTGGACTTTTCTCCTCTTCTACGGCCCACCAGTGGCCAACACTACCCTTCAACAAGTATACTGCATGCTTAACTTTGTCTTCTTCAGTGATGTTTAGGATTTTGAATGCCTTTTCCAGCTCAGTCAACCACATGTCAGCGTCTGCTGGATCAGAATTACATGCATATTCAATTGCCCCAACACGTCTAAGACGTTCAAATGTCTTCCCGACACCTTGGGACTCCACATTGGAGGTGGCTGCCCTAGCTTGAGGTGATGGCGTTCTGTCAGCGATATGTGTAATTGTGGCCATCATCTGTCTAAACATAGACTGAAACTCAGGATTGGCCATCATTGTCGGGTCTAGATGAGGCATTGCGGGCTGCTCTACCCTGCTTCTGGTACTCTCTCATCATGTGCCTGCCTCCCTGCACCTCCTCATGGTGTAACATAGCTACTCTCAACGTGTTCTTCATGTCCTCCAGACATATCTGTATAAACATAAACTATGATCAAATATGTTGGATACATAAGAACAGACTCAAACCTAAGTCATATGTCCCTATAGACTCAGTAAACCTAGAGCTCTGATACCAACTTAACTGTGACACCTCATCATGCTAAACGAGATTACTCAAAACACAAAACACGATCAACTACTAATTAATCACATAGTAAAAAATGTGAAAGAATTAAAACTAATTCCAACAATGTAAATAAACTCTAGAACATTTACAAAAGGTCCATCATTACATTCTCATATACTGTAACAAGTATTTACATATGGGTCCAAAGACCTCAGTCACATCCTGCATACAAAAGATATTTCACATGTACATGCCATATATTTACAAATATTGGCATACAAACAAAATATCGTGTCGATACAAGTATATCATCTAGAAAACACATCTGATACCAAGACCTGAGAGTATAGGGACAACACTAGGACTCTACTACTAACATCTATAACTAACATCTACAACTAACCAACCTTCTAAATCTATTGATCACCAGGTTGGTTCTCTTCCACAGCACGACCTCGACCTCGTTGCCCGCAACCACCTAAAAAAATTGTGGTGACCCACGGGTGAGACCCAGTACCAGCGAGAGATATAACTCTCTCCAACTTATATTGATCATAACATATTAATTAATAGTAAATTCATTGAGCAGTTAGAGTATTGAATAAGCAATATGAACAGACTGAATAGTTTAAGCATACTAAGCAGTTAAGCAAATAAGTTGTAGCATCAAGTAGAATTACACAATTTTCATAAGTCTACATCATGTAATAACTATGTAGTGTAAATACAAGACAAAGGTTAATCAACCAATGTGATACATATTAAACCCTAGCAATTATACTACACGACTGATATTATATCTTTTTATTATTATGCCCTGGGGAGTTTGAGTCGTACCACTCAAAGTCCAACTGACCACTGCGAAGTGTTATTCAGTTCCGTATAAGATCTAGGAGTGATGGTATCCTAAGATCTCTTCCCCTCAGTCAGTACGAGTAAACTATAGTGACATACCAGTCAAACTGCCAACAGTGACATATAATCAACTGATAACAACTAGTTCGTTCTTGGTACAAGTTACGACACTAGAAAATAGGGTAAACAAAACCCTGTAATCCGAGGTACAACCGCAACTGTCCTCAATCACATCAAATGTCTAAGGCATGACCATAGCCATCCTCCATAACCTGCAATTGTGGATGACAAGGATATATCCTCAACTTGCCACCACGACATACTCAACAATATGCGCTCCAAGTTTTCCTTGGGAATACTCGTTTCACCATCAAATAAGTTCTGACATTGAAGATGGCTCTACGACACAAGGCTCTACATGATTAAGGTTACACTTGATTAATTACTACCAATTGAATGCATTAAGGTTTTATCATACAAGTGGACATTCAAACCGTAATTGTTTTCTAACAAGAGTATATGTATAACAACTTCAAAAGATATAAATCATTTGAGATATAAATCTTAATCACATTACCACATGCTATCATTCATTGCAAATTAATGGACCACACTTATCATCATACAATTGCAAAATACCAATATCTTATCACAAGTTCCCAGGTTTTAACCCTTATTGGAACATGAAGAGGATTTCACCTCAATCATGGCTTCAAACATGCCCAAAGGTCTTTAAGACCATCACATTATTCATAGTAAGGTTATCATCATCATTCCATGCCTTAAACAAGGCTCAAAAGATCATTAGCACATGTATGTCCATAGATATTAACATGGCAAGGCACTATGTTATTCAAATAATACTACATTGTGGTTTCAACACAAGAAGAGTGTAATTTATTATCACATTAATCATTCAAGAGGTCTGATTATAACCAATCAACATCATATAATTACATCAAGGTTAGGTATAACAAGCTAGATCACTTTGGAGTTACACATCCACTTATTATAGTGATTTATCAAATACAACTATATAATGGCAAAGGTAAGACTACAAATTAATGGTATTGAACCATTGAATTATCTTCACTAGGACTTTGCAACCAATAATGGAGAGTATAAGTTGAGTATGTACCTTGTACAATAAACTCGGTGTTGACCTTGAATGGACGAACCAATATTATGGTCAAGTCACATGACTTTAACCTGACATCAAGGAACTATGTGAAAGTTGAAGGTGCAATGCATAAGTTATATCCATATTCTTTCACCTGGGATTTTGGGGGAGAAATCCTTGTTAGGGGTTTATAATTTGTAATGACATAATGGACTAATGGACTAAGACCTCAAGCCAAGTGGCCCACTTTTTACTCTTGACACCCCAAGTACCTATTGTGTGCCCTAAAGGACTTAGTTGACATAGTTATCTCTATATGATGAAATATGATTATTGTACTAATACCATGACTTATATTTCCCAAATCAGTAGAATTATCATCTTATAGAACTAAAAGCCAACATGATCTATCATATGCCCTTGATGCTTATTAACTTGGAAATATGACCCTATTGCTTGGAATTCATCTAATATGACCTAATTACTTGCATGAATGGATCGTGATAATAATCTAAATGTCATGTTTCCCTCACTCCTAAACCAGACTTTATCTTGGTCTAATGTTACTCATGATGTAGATGTATAACCTAGAACTGAGGTATTGATGTAACCTTTGAACTATGGTTGATTGACTGCATGCTCGTATGAAACTCTTAGACCTAAGTTGATCTATTTGAAACCTAGTTCTAGGGGAACATTCACATGACTTATATCATGTTTATCTTAATCCACCTAGTGATCTAAGACACCATACTATATCTTTTCTTTGTGAGGTTCCCTTGGTTTGGATCTTCTCTAGATATCTTACTCAAGAATCATGACTCATAAGGTACGCTCAATCTCTTGACCCTACTATGTTATTGGCATGATTGTATGCATTCTTGTATGAATGATTGGCTAGTATGTACTTGTTTGAGCTAGTTTTCTTATGATTACTATGTTCTTGCTTGTTTATAATATGTTGACAAACCTCAAACATAATATGAAAGAAATCCATTATATACCTTGTGTACCCTACTTAAATTCTCAAGTCAAGGGCACAAGGCACGAATGAAACAGGGTTAGCTCATTGACTTCGGTCTTAGGATCCCTCAGGTTGATATAAGGATAGCTAATCTTGAGCACCCTTATGGACCCTTCCTTTGAGGAAGCTGGTCATAGGCCTATGTTGATATAATGGATAAATGCACTTAAAATATGCTTTGTTTAAAACAATTTTGCTAAGTTTTTTCACATTATTGCTTCTTTTTTCTTATTATCAAGTTTCTAGCCAAACAAGTTTTATAGTACTCTTAAACTATTTACATGCCTTTCATAGTGTACTTAATGCTCTAGAATTAATATGTTTTGTTTATCAATTTTGTAGTTCCCAAGGATCTATTGCACTCTAGACTCGAATGTAACACCAATGGGTATATTTGAACTATAGAAATGGATACATATTTCTCTATCCCCTTTTATTATCTTGTTATCTCTTGTCTTGTTGTTATTGCTTTTACTTATATATTGCTTGTGTGAAATACTTGTGGTCCATTGTGGGGACAGACGCCTGGGTCCACTCATCTTTGGCTATGTAGCCATTAGGAGTGTGGACTTAGGGTAATAAACAGATCTGTGACATCATATATACAAAATTTGAGGATCTTACATATATCATCTTACTTAGCACTACTTTTGATTTTCAACATTTCTTTTACTTTTTATATTAAAACTCAAGTGTTATCATGAAAGGATTTGTTCCATATTTCATATACTTTTCTTTTGGTATTACATATAATATTGCTTTCTATATGAGGCCTTCATTTTGTGAGGTTCTCTCTCAATTTTAAGATTCTATTACATTTTACATGTAACTAAATCTCAAGGTTATGTTCAATTGTATGCTACGCCAAAGCACCCAAAAGGATACCAATTAATTAAATTTTATACTTACTAATTCTCATGCCAAGAATTAGGGTTTTTCTTAACCCCAAACTAATCAAATAATAAAATTGCACAAAATGTGTTTAAAATTTTCTATGTAAATTACAAATAGCATTTTGGGTTTTCTAGTTCAACCAAAATCAAACAAACTAAACCAAAAAGTCACATAATTTGGATATAACCATCCAAAAGGGAATTTTATGATTTAATAATAACATGTTTTAATTGAGGATACTATATCATGCTTATCAACTATTTACAACTATGTTCACAAGACAAGGTTAAAAAACCTTAACTGAAACATATCCCAAAAGTGAGAGTGCAAGAAAACCTAACATGACCCCAGAATGGTCTGACTTCCTTCATAGGGGAGGGTAGGATGACTTGTAAATAACTTTGATCTTTGACTTATGGACCTCAATCCCCCCATATTTGATCAAATGTCCCACAACAACACCCTCCTTGAACATGAAGTGACATTGTTCCCACTTTAGCATCACATGTTCCTTCTCACATATCTCAAGCACTATAGGCATCTCAAATTAGTATACACAAATATTAACATTGTCAATCAAAACCTCCATGATGTTCTATGTGCATCCTACAAAATGGATGGCATGCATCGCTGAAATGTAGCAAGAGTAATGCATGGCCCAAAAGCCATTTGTTGGAATGCACACATCCTGAAGGGGTAGTTGAATGTGGTATTCTTCTATCATCTCAAGTGGTACGAGTATTTAATAAAACCCAGAATATCTGTCAAGGTAACTTGAAAACTTCATGAAGAGATAAACACTCCAACACATGATTCATGAGTGAAAGAAGGGAATGATCTTTGGTTGCATCCTTATTCAACTTCTTTTAACCAATACACAATAGCCATTATGTCATTGTATAAGTTGGGATCAACTTATTCCTTTCATCTAGAATCATTATGGTGTCCCCTTTCTTAGTAATGACATGTAGTGGACCCATCCATAGTGAATCATAAATGGGATAGATGATCCCAAATGTAAGTTATTGATATCTCTTTTTATAAAACTTCATATTTTGATTGAAATTGAGTGAATGCTCAATAGAAAGCATGTAATCAATTACCATGTTGATCATGTGCACTTAAAGGGCTTGGTTTGCATATAAATGACTGTCGATATGTAATTAGATCCTTCTGAATCTTTCTCAATTTAGTAAGATGCTCATCTTCATGTTCATCTGTGATATCATTGTTGTTCATATTAGGGCACAATTGTTTCTCATCCAAAAGTACACACTTTAATTCTATTGATTACAACTTCATATCTGGAACTTTAGGAAACTAGTCTACCTCTTAATCCATAAACATAATTTTTCCAAACTTAGGTATAGGTTCCTACACTGCAATGTCAAGGTGGATTAGGATTTAGTGAAGTTGTGCATCATTAAGGTCATAGGCATGTGGATCTATAAGTACAATCATGAAAGGGTCTCCATAATAGTGTGTTTCTTATTATGGATGTGTCATATTTTATATGACATTTTAATAAATACACTTTATCCTGAATAGTAGCTCCCTTCAAAATTTCTAGAACCATAAATTCATTGTCACCCTTGCCCACACACAATGTTAATATACCAACCTCTACATCAAAAAGAGCTCTGGCAGTATCAAGGAAAGGGAGGCCAAAATTTGAGGATAGTGAAGATCTTCCTTGATTTCCACCACTATGAAATCATTAGAGTGAATAAAACTACCCACATTGATAGGAATATATTCCACTATGTCAAGTATAGTGGTCATGGAGGGATTGAAAATATTCATTACAATCCTTTTGGGTAACATATTAGACAATCCTAGCCTTTGATGCAACATGGTCGATATGACACCTTCCTAACATTCTTGGCCCTTTTGATAGAATAAGTCTCCTATAGATTGAGATATGTTTAAGGGTCATAGTTTCTTGGGCTTGTGGAGCTATTTATTCAGAATGATATTTGAAGTAATATTTTCAAATTGATTTCAATGATTCCAATCCTTAGTTGGTGTCCTTAAGGATTATTACAGTCTTGAAAAAATAAAATAAGAGGATGTTTCACCTAAATTATTGAGAAATGGTATGTCAACATGTAGCCTCTTCGTCGCCACCTTATTCTGTATGAGTCAAGTGTCTAGATTCTATGATAACCTACAATGGAGAACTGGATGTGGCTTGTACACATGTACTACTGGCTCTTTTATGGTCAGTGTAGACTCTTGTAGTTTCACTTACCGAAATGTATTATAATAGGTCATTGTGTCTAGGATAACCTTAACATCATACTCTGTAATTATTACACCTACTGTAAGAATTGTCCTATTTGGAAAGAAAAAGTCAGGACTTGTAGTCACTACCTTCAACTATTCTTGGTGTTTTGGATTGTTTTTTGAATGACATGCAAAAAATCATGTGGGTGTACAACTATGTTGTAACTATTCCATCTAAGCTTCCATAGTTGTTGTAGGCCTATTGATTTGCAAACATCTTTTTGAAGGGTATCAAACTAGGCATGATCAACTAAACTTGATGTGTTTAACAACTTTTTTAACCTTGGTTATATTTTGAAATCGCTTCCATTGGTTGTAATTATTGTAATGTTGCCTTTAATTGTAGTTGTTTGACCTATAATTTTGTTTTTTCTAAAAATAGGGTGGATCTCAAATGTGAACCTGGTTATATCCAGATCTATGATGTTGTTAACTATTCTCTAGTTGGATATTTTTATTATAACCCATGTTAATTTTGCATCCTATTGGGTTTATAGGCCCCTACCCAAATATCACTTTATGGAATTGGATTCCTCGACATAACTAATGTCAAATTATAGCTTGTGCATATCCATGGCGTCTTAGTAGATCTGATTTAGCCCAAGTTGATTTTTCCATCCAAGACACAAACTTGACACACGTCTTGAACCATCTCACCTTTTGTAGAACTGGTCTCTTCTATCCAAATTTTAGGAAGGAGTTCTCAGGAATGTCTTTGTTTGATAGTAGCTAATTATGGAAATTTAGTATCAGTTTCAACTCAGATATGTCTTTAGCCACGGGGACTTAAATTACTCATCTCTTTCTTGATGTCCCTCATTTCTTCATATTTTTAGTCATTAGTACCACCACCCACTAGGCATCATTATCTTCAAGCACATGAAATTCATACAAGAAGACACACCTAAAGATCTCTTGATAGTGTCATATACTCCTCTTTAGAAGTTTCTAATCAATGAGGTTGAGGAGAATCCTTTCTAAGGACGTGCACGAGATCTTTGTATCTTTCCAATGCATCTTATCAATTTTTGCCTTGACCTTAATTGAATTGATTGATTTTACATTTGATCTAGTGGGTGAGTGAAGGAAGACAAGATTTCTCTAAAACTAGTTCCGTAGTTAATCCCAAGGTTGCATGTCATTTATATCTAGGGATCTATCAAATCTTCTAGCCTTGTCTATAGAGAATAGTTGAACAAGTGGAGTCTAATATCCCTAGGAGGTACACCAACTTGTCATTTGCAAACGTTGATAAATTGTTGCAAGTGAGAATGTGTCTTTAACTACTTTGGCTAAAAAACTTTTGTTTTATGCCATATCCATCAAATGGGTCTTGATATCAAAATATAGAGTTTCTATCACTAGGTAGATCACTAAATACATGAAATCAATAACTTTAGGAATAAATAATCCCTCAACTCTTTTTCATTTTCTTCCTTTTTTGATACTCTCATGTCTGCCTACACTTTTGCTTTATCTTCTGTAATCATATGTTCTTGACGTGCATCAACAACTACCTCTATTCTGTGTTGTATTTCTTATTCAACCATTTTGAATCTACTTTTTTGAACAAACCAGTGGTAGGTTCTCTCCATCTTTAGATAATCATCTACTATGGAATCAATGTTGGTGGAGTGATGCGTGCACTAAACTAAGTAACTGAGGAAACACAAATCACAAAAAAGAGTTGAGAAAGATAAATATGATGAATACAAAATTTATATAAATGATAAATAAAAGACCTAAGTTATAAAAAGGTAGAGTAGATCAATTATCATAATGTCCCTATCATTGATGCAAGAAATTGATGTGATATAAGGTGTATTTCATATTATATTGTTAAGATAACCCCAAATTTACTAGAACATTTATATAAAAGATCACCCATAAGAAGATGGATCATATCGCAATGTTGTTCAGATGTAATCGTAAGTGACAAATTATTAAGAATATGGTTGACCATTATTTACGCTATAACTAGGTAGTTAAAAATATGATGTGTTGACTTATTGATTCACTAATTGCAAGGTTAAATAGAATGAATTAAGTTTATATTATTAAATGATTGATTCATCGTGGAAAAGAGATACACCTACACTAGTACTAGTTTGCTCACCCATTGAATCCAATTGAACTTAAAAGCAACTTATAGATGTAGATATACAATTTAGTTTGATTTGAGTAAAGAACCACAAATGCACATCAGTCTAGTCACATTTCTGTCCTTTTATGATGATGTTTTACCCATCGCGTAAGGACAACTCATCAATAGTTTTCATGATGAGGACATAGAAGACTAGATATCATTAATTAACTAGCCTACTTTTTTATTCTAAAAACTCTGTAGAATTGCAACGCATATGTCCAGTCAATAAGTAGGGCATTGTACATGTGTAGATACTACACAAGATCATTTTGGGTAACATGGATACTCCTCATACCCCGATAGTGAACTACTTGTTACATGTAGAAAAATATAAAAAAGTGGAGACATATATAAGAAAATCATCATGATGAAACAAATACAATAAGTGTGGTGTGTGACAGTCCAAAAAGATCTCCAAATGATTTGGTGACAAGTATATTGTGATGAAGTCATTTAATACTTAAATCCTAACTCCAAATGACCAGAAAGTCAATGGAGATAAGCCCACACATATGTCCCTAACAGGTGTCTCAAAGCATGAATATAGAAGCATAAAGGCTTATCATACATGAAAAAGTAACAACATGCAAAGACCAACATAGTCTCAACATTCAATGGGTACATTAACTACAACATCATTGACTACAATATTCAAATTACAATTTGAGAGTACAATTATACAAGTTTGATCATGTACACTAGATAGGATCTTACAATAAAGTACAACCTGAACTTCCAATCATCCACTCCTAAGCTATCTCTAAACGTAAAAGATTCAAGAAATAAGAAGAGTATAGGGTTGAAAGTTACATAAATATAAATATTTTCATAATTGGAAAATATTTGTAGAAGTAAACAAACAAGAATAAACAAGTTAGGCACTTAAAAAATGAGAAACCATGATCTACATCATTTTTCTCCAATTATACCAAAAATATCATGTATCATAAGGCCTTTGGCCAACTTCCCATTGGAAGGGTATCCTCAAGGCTCAATGCACTTAGCTCACGGTGTTTATGAACTTTATTTTCCCTATCTTAAGAACTCAAGTAGGAAGCACAACCTCATGTCCTTACTCTAAGAGTGCTCATAGTTGCAAAAGGTTTTTTTTATGGATATCTAGTTTATGGATTCAAGTTTACAATCAACAAGATAAAGCAATCGAGTGAAACACTACATGGGAAAATGTGGAAGTAAACACACATATATAAATACCAATTTGCAAGAAAGTAAACATAATCATATATATATTAGAGCCCCTACTTGATTTAGAGATTCTTAACCTATCCTTGACCATCTAGATTTCAAGTAAAACCTACTTAAGAACAACATTACATGCATGTATTAGATTCTCAACATTAACCCTAAATAATACCATTTTTAGGGTTTTAGTAAAATTAGGTTTCAAGTTCTTTATTATACATTTGATGATGTTTTACTGATTTATGGTTCATAATGAAGGTTTGGCTCAAGTTTCAAGCCTTTTCAAGGTTAAATAAATTTTATAAGAGTTGAGGTTTGAAGCGTCTACATGCATTTTAGGGTCAAAAGACTCATAATAGGGAAAATAGGAAAAAAGTTCATCAAGTCAAGGGTTCCAATCATATAAGATGATTATGATCAACAAGATTAGGACAAGATTAGAATATTTTAAGGAAGGTGGATGGTCACCTAAGTTTAGATTTATAAGATTCATCATTACACTCACCATTCAAAAGTACATTACCTATAACATTAGGGTTCAACATATGACTTAGGTGGGATCCATATCAAAGGGGTCACAAGGATTACAATCAACTCTTATTCAAGATGGGATAATACAAGAAACATATCCATTATCAAGTTTAAGGCACAAGAACACAAATCAACGTACGACAATACATAAGGTTTTAATATGGGTGACTAAGGGCCACATACATCATGATAGTACAAGGGAGGGTAAACCTTAAGCATCTAGATTACAAGGCATCATAAAATTACTAATTTCAAAGGTATCATATATTGTTTGATTCATTAAATAGGTCCATGACCACATATGAGTAGGTTATGAACATACAATGCATAAACATGTTATATTCATGTGTAAAGGGAAACAAGTGTAAACATGGAAAAAGGGGATTTAGGGTTGATATTAGTGTCATCAAGGGATATAGTTTACTGATCTCAAAGGTGATTACACAATAGGCTTTAGTGAAAAATCCATTATTATTACGTAAAACATGTCACATTAGTGTGATTAGAGTCATTTATGGGTCACATGGGTGATTAGGACTTTCAATAGGGTCAGAAGAGCACAAGAGAAACTAATTTTATGATGAGAAGTGTAGATTATCATTAAATGTACAAAGTTTAACATAAAATGCATAAACTATACTCAAAATGATTAAAGTTAGCATCTTTATAGAACTAGGAAAATAAATGAGGGAATAAGAGCCTAAAACCTAGCCAAGTTATAATGACCATACCTAGTCCTAAAAGCTGACTTAGGTATGTCATCTGTTTTAATCCTTAATTGATGGTAACCTAACTTGAGGTCTATCTTTGAAAACACGGTGGCACCTCTCAACTGATAACAAAGATTATCAATCCTTGACAATGGATACTTATTCTTTATCGCAACTTTATTCTACTATTTGTAGTCTATGCATAACCTCATTGAACTGTCTTTATTTTTGACAAACAACACGGGAGCACCCCAAGGGGAAGTGCTCGGCCTGATAAAACCCTTCTCTAATAGTTCCTGCAACTTTTTCTTTAACTCTTGCATCTCTGTTGGTGCCATAGTGTAGGGTGAATGCACTATGGGTTGTGTTCCAGGGGCAAGATTGATATCAAAGTCAATCTCTCTAGGAGGGGAAACATCATGAAATTCCTTAAGAAAAACATCCTCAAATTCTCACACCACCAATACCTCTTGAATACTAGGGCCTCTCGCCTTGGTATCCACAACATGGGCTAAGAAAGCCTCGCATCCTTGTCTCATCAGCCTTCTGTTGTCATATCCAATATCAAACATGTGGGAAGAATCTTCTTATCACCTTGAAAGGTCCATGAGACATCTCCATCATGAAATGTCTCTATCTTGGAACTACGGTCCATCACCACCTTCTACTTCTCCAAGGTATCCATTCCTAAAATCACATCAACCCATGCATGTCAAGTGGTAAAAGATCAACTTGAATGTTGCATCATGAGAATGAAAGAATGTAAGAGGAACACACTTCCCACAACTTTGCAGAACCAACAAGAGGAGTCTCTAATCAAAGACTATCAGATATATGATTAATAGGCAGATAACATGTACTTATCACTTATCATCTAGTGATAAAGGAGTGTGTTGCACTCAGTTCTTCTAGCAAATATATGAAACAAGAAGCAGACAAATCAGAATGAAATAACTCCATCTGACCTATCATGACTCAGGGATTGACCACTGATTTTGGCTGTCTCATAGCATAGAACCTAGTTGCTACCTACTACCGCACACGTCCTCTACTAGCATGTCAAGAGGAACCTTCCTGTGATGCTTGACCGCATACTCTGCCACTACCAATACCAAACTAATGTTGTTGTGACCCCTACTCACTCTACCTTGGCTGATGAGTCACCTCCTCAACCTTCATAGGGAAATTCCATCTAATATAACCTGTCTGCCCACACTTATGACACACTCGGTTATCACTCTTGGTCTAAATGGCCATGTAATTGAGACTAATGATGAGATGTGAGGTCCTATTTGTGAAAATTTGACCCCTATCCCTACTCGAGGTCCAATGTGACGATGCATGTGATCTTGGTTCAGTGAAGGTTGACCAAGGTTGTGACTGTAGTGGGAAAAATCTTGGCTTCTTAAAGCCTCTCGATGGTTGTCCTTGGAACTGAGCTGGTCGCTTCTTAGCATTAGCTTCACGCTTCTCTATGGCAGACCTCTCAATCTGCCTTACAGATTCCACAAAGGTGAAAACTTTTCCCTATTCTCCAAGGTTGATGTCGTTGTAGTCAACTCCGTACTTAGGCCCTTCTCATACCTATGGATCCTTTCCTTATCTATAGATGCCATGTGTGGGAAAAACCTTAGGAGCGCCATAAACTTTGACTCATACTCATTGATAGTCATAGATCCTTGATGAATCTTCTCGAATTCAAAGATTTTCTCATCTAGATATGTCTCGGGGAAGTATCCACTGACAAACTCTCCCTGAAATTCTTCCCAACTTAGCACGACTCCTGGATTTTTCTCCTCTTATATGGCCCACCAGTGGCCAGCACTACCCTTTAATAGGTAAACAACATGCTTAATTTTTCCTCTTTAGGGATGTTTAGAATCTTGAATGCCTTCTCGAGCTTAGTCAACCATATGTCAGTGTTTGTTGGGTCAGAAGTACCAGCATACTCAATCACCCCGAAATTCCTAAAGCACTCAAATGTCTTCCCAACACATTGGGATTCTACATTAGGGACACCTTCCCTAGCTTGAGGTGTTGGCATTCTGTCCGCTATATGTGTAATCGTGACCATCTCTATCTAAAAATAGACTGAAACTCAGGATTAGCCATTGTTGCTGAGTCCATCCAAGGCATTACAAAATGCTATGGCCCCATCTCTGGCACTCTCTCATTACGTTTCTACCTCCTTGCACCTCCTCCTAGTGTAACATAGCTACTCTTAGCATGTTCTTCATGTCCTCTAGACATATCTGTATAAGCATAAGCTATGATAAGATATGTTGCATTCATAAGAATAGACTCAAACCTAAGTCCTATGTCCCTATAGACTCAATGAACCTAGAGCTCTGATACCAACTTAACTATGACACCTTGCCACACTAAATGGGATTACTCAAAACACTAAACACAATAAACTACTAATTAATCACATAGTAAAAATGACGAATAATCAAAATCAATTTCAACAATGTAAACAAACTCTGGAACATTTACATAAAGGTTCATATTCCCATTCTCATATGTTGTAATAGGTAATTACATTTGTTTCCATCCACAACTTGTATACAAAAGATATTTCACATGTACATTCCATATTTTACAAATACTGGCATACTACCAAAATCTCATGTCAATACAAGTATATCATCTAGAAAACACATCCCATACCCAGACTTGGGAGTAAAGGGAAAATGCTAGGACTCTACTACTACTATGTATAGTTGTCCAACCTTTTGAGAATACTGAGCACCATACTGCTCCTCTTCCACAACATGGCCTCAACGACATTGTCCGCGATCACCTAAAAAGATGTGGTGACCCATGAGGTGAGACCCAATCTCAGTGAGATATATAACTCTCTCCAACAGATATTTATTATAATACATTAATTAATAGTAAGTAAACTGAGTAGGTAGAGCATTGAATAAGAAATTTGAGCAGATTGAGCGTTAAAGCATACTAAGAAGTTAAGCAAATAAACTTGACAACAAGTATAATTACTCAGAGGTCATAAGATATCATCTTGTAAGTATTCTATAGTATAAAGACAAGGTAAGGGCTAATCAACCAATGTGAGACATATTTAACCCTAGCAAGTATACTACATGGCTTATATTACATCTTTTATTATATTTCCCCGAGGGATTTGAGGAATACCACTAAAGTCCCAATTGACCACTATTAAGTCAAAATTAGTTCCATACAAGATCTAGGAGAACCAGATTCCTAATATCTTCTCCACCCTCAGTTAGTAAGAGTTTGCCATAATGAGACATTGGGTCAAGATGCTAACATCCTAGTCCATCCTTGGTATAGTTCATGACACTAGTGATAGGAGGTGGGTATGCAAACCCTACCATCCAAGGTACAACCACAATTATCCTCAATTTCATCTCATATGTAAACACTAAGACACGACCATAATTGTTCTCAAATTGAGGGCTAGGTATGACCGCAATCATCCTCCCTATACACTAGGGGCTAGGATATCAAATATCTTGCATACTCAATAATATGCACTCTGAGTTTCCCTTAGGAATACTCATTTCACCATCTAGCAAGTTTGGAAATTGAAGATGGTTCTATGGCACAGGGCTCTAGATGATTAGGGTTACACTTGATTAGTTACTACAATTGGGTGAATTAAGGATTCATCATACAAATGGACATACAAACCCTGATTCATTTCTATCAAATGTATAATAATTGCAACTTCAGAACACATAAAATGTTTGAGGTATAAATATTAATCACATTACCACATGCTATCACCATTACATTGCAATGAACCACATTTTTCATCATGCCATTTCAAGATATCCATTTCTTATCACAAGTTTTAGGATTTCAACCCTTATTGGACTATGAAAAGGATTTCACCTTAATCAGGGCTCAAGCATGCCCAAAGTTCATTAAGACCATTAATCCCTGCAAGATCATCATTATCATTTTATGCCTTAAACAAGGCGCGGAAGATCATCAACACATATGTGTCCCATAGGTTTAACATGACAAGGTACTATGATATTCAACTAGTACTACATTGAGGTTTCAACACAATAAGAGTGTAATACATTGTGACATTATTCACTCAAGAGGGAAGATTGTAACCAATCACCATCATTTAGTCATATTAGAGTTGGTGTAACAAGCCATGTTTCATTAAGAGTACACATCCACTTATTATGGTGATTTATCAAATATTTTCATACGAGGGAAAAGGTAAGACTACAAGTTCATGGGTGTTGTACCAATAAATTGTTATCACTAGAACCTCCAAATAATACTATGGGATTCACTCTAGTTTATTGTATGTTGAAGCATCCAATCTCATTTATTGGATCAATTTCATTATTTAAAATCATCAATTAGGGTATAAGTCTAACCATTAGATCAATTGAACCAAGAGATCATTAGTTTAGGGATGAATTGAAGCTACATTTAAAGCCTTGACTCACCATCGGTTGTTGTGGCCTAATCCACCATTGGTTGGGACACCATGAGTCACCATTGGTTGATAGGATCAACAATACTATCATCTTTCACCATTGGGTGTTGACCTAATTTCACCATTGGTTGATATCATCATTAGGATACCAAAACATTGACCATTAAGCTTCCCAACAAGACAAAACCTAACCTAAGGTGTGACCATCGGTTGACACCACTGTTTGTTACCCTTAATTACCACCATCAGTTTTCATGAAGTCATCACATCAGTTGTTTCAATGAAAACACCGTCGGTTCATGTATTAAAGGAGAAATCAGCCTACAAACCCTAAAATAAGCCATCGATTACTAGTTGCTAAGCACCATCGGTTGTCATACAGACCTGATCCAAGTCATCATATACCTTATGAAGGGTGTATACATGGTTTTAGGTCCATCTAAAGCTGAAATATAAGCAAGGGACATAGAAATAGAAATCTTAAACAAACATAGCTTCTAAATGCTTAGATCATCATTTATAAGCAAGAATCATGAGCTAACAAGCTTATAGTAAGCAATATAAGTGAAGAAGGTTATAAAAGTCACCTCTAGGGAGAAGAACAAACTTCTAGAAGCAACAAAACTTGATCTAGAAGATAGAAAACCCAAGAAGAAGTTCTGAACTCGACCAAGTATAACCTTTCTCCACAAAAGGAAGCAAAACCCTAGAAGAAGAAGAAGCAAGAAAGGTAGGTTCTTGAGTTAAAGAGCAACTTTTACCATGGAAAAGCAAGGTTATGACCTGAAGGAAGGTAGGATGAAGAAGAAAACAAAAACAAATGGAGATAATAAGCAGATACTTACTCATTTAGGTCAAGATCACCAAACGGGAGATTTAGGAACCCTAAAGGAAGCAAAACAAAACCCTAGATGCTTCTACCAAGAAGATCGACCTCTTCTTCTTCCTTGGATAGTACTTTTGCAGAAAAATAAAGGGGGAACAAAGATATTAGCAGGAAGGAATTGATAGAGATCAAAAGTTTTGTTGGGAGCTTAAGGATAGGTATATAAAGGCATGAGGATAAGGAAGAGAAGATGCATGAGGTGTCCAAGATGCTCTCCATGTGTCCATGGCTTAGAGCTTCCATGGATGAGCAAGCAGTAGGTCCACCGGCTGTTGGAAACTTCTTGTCCATCATTTGATGACCTCCCAGGTCCACCACCGACTGTTGAGGAGTGGTGGCCATCAGTTGTTCATGTCTAGGTCAATAGGTGGTTGAACCATCGATTGATCACCTTATAAGTGAACCATCAGTTCAAGTGAACAAAACCAGAAAGAATCATCGACCTAGAACCTTCTAGGATGACCACCGGTTGTTGATCAAACTAGTAGAACCACTGGGTGTTAGCCTTAAAGGTGGCTCATCCATGGGGGGAGGTAAACCCTAATTTAACATAGAGAGATATCTCTTTGAAACCAAGGTACAATTGAGAGACCCATGGCTCAAAAATCTCAAGCATGATGAGAAAATATACAGGGAACATAATTCATGTGACAAATTGCAAGAAAACCTCCCATTTGGGTAAATTGTAGAAAAGTCCAAAAAAATGCCATAACTTGCTCAAACAGTGTCCTAATTGGAACAAATTTGAAACTTAAGCTTGTAAGCATATAAAAAGGTTATATTAAGGTTATAAGTATTCAATTATGGTAATTAAGCTTGTTCAACACTTTAAGCAAGGTCAAGGGCCTTATAGATTTGGTGTAAAATAATAGAGAAATGAAGCACAACCTACTACATGGGCCATGTGCACACCTAGTGGGACTAGGTTTTGCCCAATCAAAGGATAAAAGGGGTAGAAGAGTCAAAATCAAGTTAAAACATCTACTCTTTCCAAGATCAAAACTTGAGCTACATAGGTCAAATTGAGATGATTTTTGCACCGTCAAATTTAGAATTGGAAGGTCTGCAATTGATCTACATTAGAGAGAAAGAAGATCATATATAGTAGGTCCAAATTTTATTTGAAGTGGGTGGACTATTAGGGTCTGGAACTTAGTTCAATTATGAAAATTAACGTCACACATTGTATAATTAATCATTGATGTGATCATATTGGGGTACCACTACACTCAAACTATGGAAGTGATGTCCATTTGAGTAACATCATATATAATAGAGAGATAAAGAGTATCATAGAGGAAAGAGAGAAAGTTAGTATGTCACATATATCTCCAAATATAGTTACAACAACTTTGGACATTTGTTAGAATCTTTGAGTGGCTTCTAAATTTATCTTCTCAAGATAGTTCAGGGATAGCAAGGGTGTGATGTATAGTGTTTCCTATCTATTTTTTCCTACATATGATGTCAAGTTAGACCCCTTAGTTTCCTCAAGTTGCAGCGATTCTAGTTTATTTTACGTATGTGACCCTTAGTAGCCGATTGGATAGCATGCATAGTGACCATTTTGGAGATGAGGTAGATGACTAGTTGGAGATACCAACTGGTTATATAGGACAATGATGGCACAATATGTCGCATTGGTATCCAGTCAACTAGTAGAGTTAATTGGTCAGCTAATATGTATTTCTTGATTTGTGAAGTTCTCCTAGTTGGATGCCTAGCTTTGCTAACTTTTTAGGTGGACGAACTTCATATGACTCTAATAAATCCATAGTTTCACAACTAGATAGAATATTTGACTTAAAGAGAATTGATGTGGATATCTTGGAGTTAAGTACCCAATTATCTAGGATAGCTATCTAGTACACTATAATTTCATGTTGGAGTCTATGATTCTAGTGGTCTTTGGTAGCTAAGAAAATAGATGATCTAGTCAATTGTCTAGGTGGTATGCATTCTCTTTTCCATGTGTCTCTGACTAGATGATCAATTAGCATGCTTTTCATAAATTTCGATAGGAGTCTATCAATGATAATATATCCTATAATGGACTCAGGAATGAATATGTAGCATGTTGAGATCATTTCTTGGCCAATTTATGGGATATTGTGCATATCTCTATTCAACCTGATTCTTACTACAAGAATCACAAAATTAATTAAACAATAACATGAGGCATTAACTAATAAAAATAAAAAACAAGAAGGAACTTAAGAAAAATGCATCAAACAAATTCTATACTAAGCATGAAACACGAATGGAGTTATGAAGAACATGCATTCACCACCACTATAAAAGGATATCTCTAGTCTACACCAATCCAACATATAATGAATAGAGAAGGAAAGATAAGTTCTCATTTCAAATCAATTTCAAACATAAATGGATGCAAACAACCAACATGCCATTTTTAGGTCAACAAGGACTAATAATAGAAGAATCATGAATAGTAATTAATGAGAGAGAAATCATATCACACTCAAGTATATTTCAAGAATAATTCAAAAGGATAAAAACTAAGGCTTTTTCCTAATTATTAAGAAATTAGGATTTAAAGTCAATAATTTCCTATTTAGGCAAGGATTAGGAACATAATTTTTATCATGAACCCTAGATCCAATGTCACATCCTCAATTTTGTAGGTATGATATAAAATATATATAAAAAGTATGTTAACAGAATGATAAGATAAGCATCATGATCAATTTTGAAAAGATAATGATATTCATATGATTTAGTAGTAACTATTAAGTTTAAAGCTAAATAATTTATTCAGTGGTTGTAGTCAATAAGTTTGGAAATATAAAACTATAATAATATCCTACATAATGGAGGGGATCTATGGTTAACATTTGAAGTCAAATAGACTTTGTTTATCCCCTCAAATTAACCAAGAAAGAAAGTTTAAGTTTTAAATGCACTAATATCATTCATTTGATTTATGCGACCGCACAAACTATATCTCCACAATTTTCTTTTGATATCACATTTTTATGTCCTACTTGTAGATTTACTTCTAGTTGTTGGATGGGGGTTCTAAGGGTCGCACCTAATCAACACCATCTAGAGGTTTCCTTCAACCTCTAGACTCAGAGTCCTATAACCATCTTATAATCCTACAACGTCCATTGATCTTGGTGATCCTCTTCACAAACTAAGTGTCTCAATTGAATGAGGAGGACATTGTGAACCTACAAATACATAATATGCAACCCTAACTCTCCCTCTAGTGGAAATGCCCAATCACCAGCCACCATCATCGTCAACTAGGTTTTCACGGTCAGACTCCCCACATGACTATGATTGGGTGTTTCTCCTCCTAGATACTAAAAAAGCCTCACCCTCTCCTATTCAAGCCTCCTTTGCATGCAATTTCAATTGTACACACATGAGATGACATCGTGAATCCAATTTTCCTCATAGGTGGCGGAGATCTTGGTACAATAGTTGGGGCCACTTCTATGAAATTGCAACTTTAGTAACCATCCTGGAATCATCTCTTTTCTTTCCCTATGCTCTTGAGCATCTATTTTTAGTCATGATGATTGCCCAAACTTGGGCTACCTTGTTGAGGATGATTGTTCTCTCCAGACTGTTGTGACGATGTTTTGTCTACATATTTCCCTCCTTTGCTCTTGATGTAGTATATAGAAGATGATTAAGATATTTGTTGTTCATTTCTCCATCAATTTGGTGAAACTGAATTTTGAGTCATGTGCCATGTTTCGTCCATGAAAATGGGTGGTAGTGGAGACTTTAAGGTCCTTTTGGGTTGAGAATTTACTACCCTACCTTTAGTTGGTCCTCGCGAGTATGATGCAAGGCCTATTTTTGTCCAGTTTAATATTTCATGTTGACTTTTATTTTCTTTGACTCACCCCTAGCCTTGGCAGCTATTGTGATGGACCTTATAACTTTAGAGTTTCAAAAAATTTCAAGAGGCTGGCCAGATTGGAAACACTTGAGGAAATGTTTAGAGGTGATGCCTTCTCACAAATATGAGCCTCTTATGAATTAGAACGGGGGCTTTGTGCTCCATAAGAGAGGCTTGTTCCATTGCTTGAAGAGAGAAGCTTGGAATAGGGAGTTGGTGTTAAATGGTAAGGACCAGATGTAACTGTAGTGGAACACATGTGTCACATTTTTCTTTGATCAGAATTAGATCTTAGGATGTTATATGCTTTTGATGTATGATTTTAATGGAGTAGGTTTTACTAAGACACCTTCTGTCATGTTCAAAGTATGGGTTTTAACCAAAGGTTCTTGTGGTCGTTTTTATTTTCATTTATCCAAATCTCATTTGAAGATATTTTGTTTTATCTAAACCCTGATTGGACAATACAAGATAATTAATATCATTTAGTTAGTATTGTTGGATCCTAGATGGGTGATTAGATGCTCTAGAGGGGGGGGGGTGAATAGAGCTGAATGAACTTCAACAAAATTCATTAGACCTTCAAGATATAACACAAGATAAGGTTGCTAAATAGGAAATTTGTGTGCAACTAAAACATACATAGCAAGGGAGAGAGAGATTGAACATGCACCAATTAGACAAGCTATTTAGAGTGGTTCCACACTTCAAACTAGAAGTGGGTCAGTCCACTTGCCTAGAGAGGTCAACCTCTAGGACTTCCAAACTATTGCATTCTTATATTCACTTATAAGGCATACAATGCATGACCAAACAAAAGACTTACCTATCCAAGACAAAGAGTCTTCAACCTTACCAAGGACTTACCCACTTTACAAGAGTCTTCGGCCTTGTCCAAGGACTTACCCACTCTTGCACAAGTCTTTGGCCTTGCAGGAATTACCCACTCTTCTTGGATCTTCAGCTTTTGACTTCACCTTCACTCGGAGAAGCTTTCACCAAGGTCTTACCCACTTGAGCTTGAGTCTTATGCCTTCTCCAAGGGCTTACCCACACTAGATCCAAGCCGTCAACCTTGATCTTCACCAAGGGACTCCTTCCCTTGTTCTTCTTCACCTCTCCTGGACAAGAGAGAGGACCTTCATCTTCATGATTGCAAATGAGAGATGGGGAGGTGGTGGAAGTGAGAGCCTCACAAGATATACATATAGAACTAGCTCTCTTACAAATCTCCTACTCACTCTAATGGATGTAGCAAGTGATTAAGCTTAGAGAGAGAGAGGAGGCTGTAGGAAGCACTCAAATATAGAATAGGAACCTCATAAAGAGTTTGCAATGAATGCTCAACCTTAGAATGAAGCCCAAGGGGTCCTATTTATAGCTGGGGATGCCTCTTAGCCTTTGGAAACACTTATGAACAAAAACTAGCCGTTTGGTGGCTTGCAACAGATCTATTTTCACTTGTTGCAACTCCACAACGGCTAGAAACACTTTTCTGCACTTTTTCGTACAGTGCAATCGGTCGAGTTCTGATGGGTGTAACTCGACCAATAAAGTAGGAGGCAAACCGATGTTCAAAGGATCGGTCGAGTTTGTCCTGAGGAAACTCGACCGACCATTTCAACTGGAAATGGCCTACTACCCAATCGGTCGAGTTCTGTGAGTGCACAACTCGACCGATGCAATCTTCAGAAAATTGACCAAGGTGGATCGGTCGAGTTTCAGGCTGGGGAAACTCGACCGACCAAGTGCCTGTAATTGATTTTCAAAGATGCATCTAAAGTGCTCTAATATTCGATCTAAGTGCCCATGATATTTTTCTAAGCTTAATTACAAGTCATACAATCGTTACAAGTGATTTACAACATGATTCTAATGGATACACATCATATTACAAAAACGTCCACTTGTATTTACTTTGACTTGTCTTTTCTCCAATTTGATATGCGCAAGTTAGGGCATTTGGAGTGTGTCTATACCTAATCTGAAATCACTCAAGTAGAGACATTAGACAACAATATGTGGAATGGTTAGTCATCATCAAAACATGGGTTTAGTCAATTTAGACGTGAGTCAACATTGACCTAATTGACCTTGATTCAACAATCTCCCCCATTTTAAAGATGACAAACCATTCCATAAATGTATTGAAAGCTTTTAAGTAAAATCATACCTTCGGAGAAACCTAGGGGTTTCAATGGAATTGAGTTCATATGCTCTCCCTCAATTGATGTGCATGGAGTTTTCATACTCCCCCTCAATTGATGCTATTTCTCCTGCATGGTTAGCTTTCATAACATTTATAGAATACTATGTCTTCTACTCATATATGTTCTACACATATATGTATTTTCCCATTTACCTTCTCCCCCTTACATGGACATACTTCCCTTCTTCATGTAAGACATGCCTTCTTTTTAATAGAAGACATACCTTTCTCCCCCTTTGTCATTTCAAAAAGTGGGGATATGAAGAAATAAGAAACATCACTTGTTAAAGAGAAAGGAGATAACACAAATATATATAAGGAGAGTAGAAGAGCACAGATAGGGTCTTGTCCAAGCATAGAAAGAAAAGCAAGTTAAAACATATACTTGAACAACCCAAAATGCAAGATAAAGTGCTGTAGAAAAACAATAAGTTGCAATATTGACCCTCAAGATGACGGAATTTGATCAAAAACCATCAGAGCTCATGGCAAAGCGATGAGTCTTGCTTAGAAGGTCATTTGTACATGAAAAACACTAATCTTGCACCAAAAATTGAAAATGGAGCAAAAGCTGCATAAAATCCAAAAATACTCCAATTTCTACATATAATGTAGATCTATGTACCCTGCATCACAATGTTATGCAAGTAGCTCAAGATAGTAGATATGCAATTTTAAGAAATGATCTTGAGCATGTGTGAGACAAGAAACAAACATAGCATATAGATGAGCAAAGAAGCCAATTATAAACAGGGTTAGAACTACATGTATATGAACTACTAGTAGATGATATCACAAGTTAGGACTACTAGTAGGATCTAGATCATAGCAAGAGATACCCAAAGATACACAAGATAAAGCAAGCTATGAGTAGATATAGAGATATATCCAAACAAAGAGATATGCAATTTTAGAAGCATGAAAGGATATAACTCACTAGATATGCATCCTTACCATAAGATGATTACCACTAAGAACCTCAAGGTTGTATCAACACAAGATATACACCTATATAGATGTAGCAAGTTAGAGTACAACGGAAGCAATTTTTAGACACAACCAAGAGATCCAAAGAGATCATCATCAAAACCCGCAAAACAACTCAAAGTAAGTAATTTCAAGATATGGATATACTGATTTAGATCAATTAGAGAGATAGAGTTGTAAGCATGATAGGCAATTTAGAACATGACAATATGCATATATAAAGGTACCAAATGAGAGTGCCAAAGAATAAGACTATTGGTTGAGAAAATCTAGTTGAGAGGGAAATTCTCATTCAATAAGCCAACTGTGTATTCTGTGCACAATGTTATCGGTCGAGTTCTGTGCATTGTCAACTCAACCGATGACAGCTGTTGGCAACACCCATTGGTGCCTATCGGTCGAGTTTCAATAGGGCAAACTTGACCGACAGAGCAGCTGTCAAAAGGCACATATATTTCATAAAAGCATATTTAAAGGCATGTTAAAAATACAAACCATATCCAAACATGTCTAAGTAAGTTAGTAATGCACTATAGAAGCATTAGAAATAGTTTTTGAGCAAGAGTGTGAAGAGAATCACAAAATACCACTTTTGACTCAAAAATCATATGTATAGTGCACACTAATTTGACAAAAACAAGTTAGAAATGGTTATACGCAATGAAACCTTTACCTTGTGCTTACCATTGCTTTTTCCACTTGTTGTCACCCTCTACACATCTCACCCTTCTTCTTTCATGTGGATTGAGAAGTCAATTTGCAATTCAATAGCTCAAGTCAATCCATTTGCAAAGACCTACACGAATAAAAATGAAACGGTCCCCAATCATGTTTTTGGGTCCGGAGGGGTTAGTTTAGCAACCCAAATCCTATTGCTCTTGGGTGCTTTCCTAAAAGGACAACAATTTGAATAATGATCAAAATCATTGCAATAGTTGCATGTGCCCATAGTCTTGGAACTAGAGGATTCTCCATGGAATATTGGAGGTCCTTTATCTTTGTTGTTCCCTTGACTACTATCATACCCCAAACCATGTCTACCAATTTGTTTAGTAGAGTGGTGTAGGATATCATTAAGGCTCTTCTTACCAACTAAGAATCTTTGCAAAGAAGATCTCAAACTTTCATTATCATGCATAAGAGAAGTAATAGTAGAAGACAAATGATTGATATTATCTCTAGCATGCAAAAGATCATTTTCTAAGCAAAGAGTTTTAGTTAAATAAGAATCTCTATCAATATGAAGAGCAGCAACATCATTCTCTTTATTAGTATAACTAGAACAAGGTTCATGCCCATTGATTTTAGCAAGCAAGGAGGCATTTTCATATTTAAGCACCACTATTTCTCTTTGATAAGCATAGATTTCTTCGCTCATAGCATCATCAATAAGCTTGAGTTCTACATTTTCAGTTTTAAGAGTATGAAGCTCATGCATGAGAGAATCAACAATTAAAGTATGCTCTTCATTAGAACTAGGCATGAGAGATTGAGCTTCTAGAAATCTAATCTTATCAAGCAAACTAGCATTTTCAAGTTTAAGAGAGTCTACTTGGCTAAGACAATCATTTTTATCATCAAGCAAGCAAGAATTAGCATATTCAAGATCATATAGTTCTATATGCAAATTATCAACAATTCTAGCAAGCTTTTTCTTTTTCCTTTTAGAAGACTTAAAAGAGGCACAAATATCATGAATAATAGCAATTAAAGATTCTTTATCTAAAGAGTTTAGATTTACCTCACTTGAGTATTCACTTATTGATGCTATAAGAGCAAAATGGCATTCTCCTTCATCACTAGAGCTTGAGCTTGATTCTTCACTTGAATCTTCACTTGAGCTTGAGTTGGAGGAGCCACTTGAGCTTGAATGCCATTTTCTTCTTGTGAAGAAGGGTCTTTTTGTCTTGTGGGCAATCTTCCTTGTAGTGACCCTTCTTTCCACATGTGAAGCACCGGATGGAGGAGGACTTGCCTTTGAAGGGTTTACCCTTGGAGTACATGGCATCTTCTTTAGCTTGAGAGGATGGAGAGACTTGTTCCATGATAGCTTCAATTTGAGCCTTCATTTCAGCCTTCTTCATTCTCTTTAGCTCTTTCTTCTCTTGTCTTTCTACTTCCTCCCTCTTGTCAAGTGTAGCTTCATGTGCTTGTAGATTTCCAATGAGCTCTTCAATAGGAATATCCCTAAGAGACCTTGCTTCTTCAATAGAAGTCACCTTGGATTCCCACCCTTTGGGGAGAGTTCTAAGGATCTTTGAGTTGATCTCTCCACTAGACATAGGATGTCCTAGAACAGCAAGACCATTCAAAATGGTGTTCAGCCTTGAGTACATGTTGTCTATGCTCTCCTCCTTTCCCATATTGAAGTTCTCAAGCATTCCTTTGAACATGTAGACTTTGCTTTCCATCACTTGATATGTCCCTTCATAAGTGATGCAAATCTTTCTCCATACCTCATAAGTCGTCTCACAAGAAGAAATCCGGTTGAACTCGGTGGGGGTCATGGAGGCATATAAGATGTGCATTGCTCTAGCATTCAAGGTTACTTTCATCAAGGCGGCTTCATCCCATTCTTCAATCTTTGTCTTTGGTTGCATGTATGGGCTATTCACCATTTGCCACATCTCAAGACTTGATCCTTGGATGTAGAATTGAAGCCTTCTTCTCCAATAGAGGAAATTGCTCCCATCAAAGATTGGTAGGCTGATTCTCCCTCCTTGGTAGTCACCCATCTTCTCCTACTTGTTGAAGTATGCTTGGAGAAGACCCGCTCTGATACCAATTGTTGGATCCTAGATGGGTGATTAGATGCTCTAGAGGGGGGGTGAATAGAGCTGAATGCACTGAAACAGAATTCATTAGACCTTCAAGATATATCACAAGATAAGGTTGCTAAATAGGAAATTTGTGTGCAACTAAAACATACATAGCAAGGGAGAGAGAGATTGAACATGCACCAATTAGACAAGCTATTTAGAGTGGTTCCACACTTCAAACTAGAAGTGTGTCAGTCCACTTGCCTAGAGAGGTCAACCTCTAGGACTTCCAAACTATTGCATTATTATATTCACTTATAAGGCATACAATGCATGACCAAACCAAAGACTTATCTATCCAAGACAAAGAGTCTTCAACCTTACCAAGGACTTACCCACTTTGCAAGAGTATTCAGCCTTCTCCAAGGACTTACTCACTCTTGCACAAGTCTTTGGCCTTGCAGGAATTACTCACTCTTCTTGGATCTTCAGCTTTTGACTTCACCTTCACTCGGAGAAGCTTTCACCAAGGTCTTACCCACTTGAGCTTGAGTCTTCTGTCTTCTCCAAGGGCTTACCCACTCTAGCTCCAAGCCTTCAGCCTTGATCTTCACCAAGGGACTCCTTCCCTTGTTCTTCTTCACCTCTCTTGGACAAGAGAGAGAACCTTCATCTTCATGATTGCAAATGAGAGATGGGGAGGTGGTGGAAGTGAGAGCCTCACAAGATATACATATAGAACTAGCTCTCTTACAAATCTCCTACTCACTCTAATGGATGTAGCAAGTGATTAATCTTAGAGAGAGAGAGAGGAGGCTGTAGGAAACACTCAACTATAGAATAGGAACCTCATAAAGAGTTTGCAATGAATGCTCAACCTTGGAATGAAGCCCAACGGGTCCTATTTATATCTGGGGATGCCTCTTAGCCTTTGGGAACACTTATGAACGAAAACTAGCCGTTTTGTGTCTTGCAACGGATCTATTTTCACTTGTTGCAACTCCACAACGGCTAGAAACACTTTTCTGCACTTTTCTGTACAGTGCAATCGGTCGAGTTCTGATGGGTGTAACTCGACCGATCAAGTAGGAGGCAAACCGATGTTCAAAGGATCGGTCGAGTTTGTCCTGAGGAAATTCGACCGACCATTTCAACTGGAAATGGCCTACTACCCAATCGATCGAGTTCTGTGAGTGCACAACTCGACCGATGCAATCTTCAGAAAATTGACCAAGGTGGATCGATCGAGTTTCAGGCTGGGGAAACTCGACCGACCAAGTGCCTGTAATTGATTTTCAAAGATGCATCTAAAGTGCTCTAATATTCGATCTAAGTGCTCCTGATATTTTTCTAAGCTTAATTACAAGTCATACAATCATTACAAGTGATTTACAACATGATTCTAATGGATATACATCATATTAAAAAAACGTCCACTTGTATTGACTTTGACTTGTCTTTTCTCCAATTTGATATGTGCAAGTTAGGGCATTTGGAGTGTGTCTATACCTAATCTGAAATCACTCAAGTAGAGACATTAGACAACAATATGTGGAATGATTAGTCATCATCAAAACATGGGTTTAGTCAATTTAGACGTGAGTCAACATTGACCTAATTGACCTTGAGTCAACAATCTCCCCCTTTTTTAAGATGACAAACCATTCCATAAATGTATTGAAAGCTTTTAAGTAAAATCATACCTTCGCAGAAACCTAGGGGTTTCAATGGAATTGAGTTCATATGCTCCCCCTCAATTGATGTGCATGGAGTTTTCATACCCCCCCTCAATTGATGCTATTTCTCCTGCATGGTTAGCTTTCATAATATTTATAGAATACTATGTCTTCTACTCATATATGTTCTACACATATATGTATTCTCCCATTTACCTTCTCCCCCTTACATGGACATACTTCCCCTCTTCATGTAAGACATGCCTTCTTTTTAAAAGAAGACATACCTTTCTCCCCCTTTGTCATTTCAAAAAGTGGGGATATGAAGAAATAAGAAACATCACTTGTTAAAGAGAAAGGAGATAACACAAATATATATAAGGAGAGTAGAAGAGCACAGATAGGGTCTTGTCCAAGCATAGAAAGAAAAGCAAGTTAAAACATATATTTGAATAACCCAAAATGCAAGATAAAGTGTTGTAGAAAAACAATAAGTTGCAATATTGACCCTCAAGATGACGAAATTTGATCAAAAACCATCAGAGCTCATGGAAAAGCGATGAGTCTTGCTTAGAAGGTCGTTTCTGCATGAAAAACACTAATCTTGCACCAAAAACTGAAACTGGAACAAAAGCTGCATAAAATCCAAAAATACTCCAATTTCTACATATAATGTAGATCTATGTACCCTGCATCACAATGTTATGCAAGCAGCTCAAGATAGTAGATATCCAATTTTAAGAAATGATCTTGAGCATGTGTGAGATAAGAAACAAGCATAGCATATAGATGAGCAAAGAAGCCAATTATAAATAGGGTTAGAACTACATGTATATGAAATACTAGTAGATGATATCACAAGTTAGGACTACTAGTAGGATCTAGATCATAGCAAGAGATACCCAAAGATACACAAGATAAATTAAGCTATGAGTAGATATAGAGATATATCCAAACAAAGAGATATGCAATTTTAGAAGAATGAAAGGATATAACTCATTAGATATGCATCCTTACCATAAGATGATTACCACTAAGAACCTCAAGGTTGTATCAACACAAGATATACACCTTTATAGATGTAGCAAGTTAGAGTACAACAGAAGCAATTTTTAGACACAACCAAGAGATCCAAAGAGATCATCATCAAAACCTGCAAAACAACTCAAAGCAAGTAATTTCAAGATATGGATATACCAATTTAGAGCAATTAGAGAGATAGAGTTGTAAGCAAGATAGGCAATTTAGAACATGGCAATATGCATATATAAAGGTACCAAATGAGAGTGCCAAAGAATAAGACTAATGGTTGAGAAAATCTAGTTGAGAGGGAAATTCTCATTCAATAAGCCAACTGTGTATTCTATGCACAGTGTTATCGGTCGAGTTATGTGCATTGTCAACTCGACCGATGACAGCTGTTGGCAACACTCATTGGTGCCTATCGGTCGAGTTTCAATAGGGCAAACTTGACCGACAGAGCAGCTGTCAAAAGGCACATATATTTCATAAAATCATATTTAAAGGCATGTTAAAAATACAAATCATATCCAAACATGTCTAAGTAAGTTAGTAATGCACTATAGAAGCATTAGAAACAATTTTTGAGCAAGAGTGTGAAGAGAATCACAAAATACCACTTTTGACTCAAAACCCATATGTATAGTACACACTAACTTGACAAAAACAAGTTAGAAATGGTTATACACAATGAAACCTTTACCTTTGTGCTTACCATTGCTTTTTCCACTTGTTGTCACCCTCTACACATCTCACCTTTCTTCTTTCATGTGGATTGAGAAGTCAATTTGCAATTCAATAGCTCAAGTCAATCCATTTGCAAGTACCTACAAGAAGAAAGATGAAATGGTCCCCAATCATGTTTTTGGGTCCGGAGGGGTTAGTTTAGAAACCCAAATCCTATTGGTCTTGGGTGCTTTCCTAAAAGGACAACAATTTGAATAATGACCAAAATCATTGCAATAGTTGCATGTGCCCATAGTCTTAGAACTAGAGGATTCTCCATGGAATATTGAAGGTCCTTTATCTTTGTTGTTCCCTTGACTACTATCATACCCCAAACCATGTCTACCAATTTGTTTAGTAGAGTGGTGTAGGATATCATTAAGGCTCTTCTTACCAACTAAGAATCTTTGCAAAGAAGATCTCAAACTTTCATTATCATGCATAAGAGAAGTAATAGTAGAAGACAAATGATTGATATTATCTCTAGCATGCAAAAGATCATTTTCTAAGCAAAGAGTTTTAGTTAAATAAGAATCTCTATCAATATGAAGAGCAGCAACATCATTCTCTTTATTAGTATAACTAGAACAAGGTTCATGCCCATTGATTTTAGCAAGCAAGGAGGCATTTTCAGATTTAAGCACCATTGTTTCTCTTTGATAAGCATAGATTTCTTCTCTCCTAGCATCATCAATAAGCTTGAGTTCTACGTTTCCAGTTTTAAGAGTATCAAGCTCATGCATGAGAGAATCAACAATTAAAGTATGCTCTTCATTAGAACTAGGCATGAGAGGTTGAGCTTCTAGAAATCTAATCTTATCAAGCAAACTAGCATTTTCAAGTTTAAGAGAGTCTACTTGGCTAAGACAATCATTTTTATCATCAATCAAGCAAGAAGTAGCATATTCAAGATCATCTAGTTCTATATGCAAATTATCAACAATTCTAGCAAGCTTTTTCTTTTTCCTTTTAGAAGACTTAAAAGAGGCACAAATATCATGAATAATAGCAATTAAAGATTCTTTATCTAAAGAGTTTAGATTTACCTCACTTGAGTCTTCACTTGTTGATGCTATAAGAGCAAAATGGCATTCTCCTTCATCACTAGAGCTTGAGCTTGATTCTTCACTTGAATTTTCACTTGAGCTTGATTGCCATTTCTTCTTGTGAAGAAGGGTCTTTTTGCCTTGTGGGAAATCTTCCTTGTAGTGACCCTTCTTTCCACATGTGAAGCATCGGATGGAGGAGGACTTTCCTTTGAAGGGTTTACCCTTGGAGTACATGACATCTTCTTTAGCTTGAGAGGATGGAGAGACTTGTTCCATGATAGCTTCAATTTGAGCTTTCATTTCAGCCTTCTTCATTCTCTTTAGCTCTTTCTTCTCTTGTCTTTCTACTTCCTCCCTCTTGTCAAGTGTAGCTTCATGTGCTTGTAGATTTCCAATGAGCTCTTCAATAGGAATATCCCTAAGAGACCTTGCTTCTTCAATATAAGTCACCTTGGATTCCCACCTCTTGGGGAGAGTTCTAAGGATCTTTGAGTTGATCTCTCCACTAGACATAGGATGTCCTAGAACTGCAAGACCATTCAAGATGGTGTTGAGCCTTGAGTACATGTTGGCTATGCTCTCCTCCTTTCCCATCTTGAAGTTCTCCAGCAAACCTTTGAGCATTTAGACTTTGCTTTCCTTCACTTGATATGTCCCTTCATAAGTGATGCAAAGCTTTCTCCATACCTCATAAGCCGTCTCATAAGAAGAAATCCGGTTGAACTCGGTGGGGGTCATGGAGGCGTATAAGATGTGCATTGCTCTAGCATTCAAGGTTACTTTCATCAAGGAGGCTTCATCCCATTCTTCAATCTTTGTCTTTGGTTGCATGTATGGGCTATTCACCATTTGCCACATCTCAAGACTTGATCCTTGGATGTAGAATTGAAGCCTTCTTCTCCAATAGAGGAAATTGCTCCCATCAAAGATTGGTAGGCTGATTCTCGCTCCTTGGTAGTCACCCATCTTCTCCTACTTGTTGAAGTATGCTTGGAGAAGACCCGCTCTGATACCAATTGTTGGATCCTAGATGGGCGATTAGATGCTCTAGAGGGGGGGTGAATAGAGATGAATGCACTTAAACAAAATTCATTAGACCTTCAAGATATATCACAAGATAAGGTTGCTAAATAGGAAATTTGTGTGCAACTAAAACATACATAGCAAGGGAGAGAGAGATTGAACATGCACCAATTAGACAAGCTATTTAGAGTGGTTCCACACTTCAAACTAGAAGTGTGTCAGTCCACTTTCCTAGAGAGGTCAACTTCTAGGACTTCCAAACTATTGCATTCTTATATTCACTTATAAGGCATACAATGCATGACCAAACAAAAGACTTACCTATCCAAGACAAAGAGTCTTCAACCTTACCAAGGACTTACCCACTTTGCAAGAGTCTTTGGCCTTCTCCAAGGACTTACCCACTCTTGCACAAGTCTTTGGCCTTGCAGGAATTACCCACTCTTGGATCTTCAACTTTTGACTTCACCTTCACTCGGAGAAGCTTTCACCAAGGTCTTACCCACTTGAGCTTGAGTCTTCTGCCTTCTCCAAGGGCTTACCCACCCTAGCTCCAAGCCTTCAGCCTTGATCTTCACCAAGGGACTCCTTCCCTTGTTCTTCTTCACCTCTCTTGGACAAGAGAGAGAACCTTCATCTTCATGATTGCAAATGAGATATGGGGAGGTGGTGGAAGTGAGAGCCTCACAAGATATACATATAGAACTAACTCTCTTACAAATCTCCTACTCACTCTAATGGATGTAGCAAGTGATTAAGCTTAGAGAGAGAGGAGACTGTAGGAAGCACTCAACTATAGAATAGGAACCTCATAAAGAGTTTGCAATGAATGCTCAACCTTGGAATGAAGCCTAAGGGGTCCTATTTATAGCTGGGGATGCCTCTTAGCCTTTGGGAACACTTATGAACGAAAACTAGCCGTTTTGTGGCTTGCAACGGATCTATTTTCACTTGTTGCAACTCCACAACGGCTAGAAACACTTTTCTGCACTTTTCCGTACAGTGCAATCGGTCGAGTTCTGATGGGTGTAACTCGACCGATCAAGTAGGAGGCAAACAGATGTTCAAAGGATCGGTCGAGTTTTTCTTGAGGAAACTCGACCGACCATTTCAACTGGAAATGACCTACTACCCAATCGGTCGAGTTCTGTGAGTGCACAACTCGACCGATGCAATCTTCAGAAAATCGACCAAGGTGGATCGGTCGAGTTTCAGGCTGGGGAAACTCGACCGACCAAGTGCCTGTAATTGATTTTCAAAGATGCATCTAAAGTGCTCTAATATTCGATCTAAGTGCTCCTGGTATTTTTCTAAGCTTAATTACAAGTCATACAATCGTTACAAGTGATTTACAACATGATTCTAATGGATATACATCATATTACAAAAACGTCCACTTGTATTGACTTTGACTTGTCTTTTCTCCAATTTGATATGCGCAAGTTAGGGCATTTGGAGTGTGTCTATACCTAATCTGAAATCACTCAAGTAGAGACATTAGACAACAATATGTGGAATGGTTAGTCATCATCAAAACATGGGTTTAGTCAATTTAGACGTGAGTCAACATTGACCTAATTGACCTTGAGTCAACAAGTATGTCCATGAGGTCGAGTTATATTTTAATTAATGGTCAATTTTTTGAAAACTAGCCAATGGCCTAGGTCATTAGTCTTTATTCTAACTTGGTTTCTCAGATTTGAAGATTTGAATTGATTAAGGTTAATGAGATACTAATTAGGATTTGGGTTATAATGATAGGAAAATAAAGACTTTGTGACCAGTGATCTAGGAGTAGTTGTTTCTATTGAAATTACATAAGTTGTAACATCCCTAGATTTGAGGCCTCATATAAAATGATCTTAAAAGAAACCATTAGATTACCCATGTCACCAAGGTGCAACTCCTTATCATGGAGCCCATCACTAAAGAACTTTGTGGTTAAGAATGCTCTACCTAGAGTAGTACTAGTATGGGTGACCAGTCGGGAAGTTTATCTTGTCTTGTGTGTGAGTGAGGAAAAAGTGCGTAGTTGAGGCTAGTGATGGTTTGTAGGACCAGTCGTCATTCCTAAAAATCTCCTTGAGCCTTGGGTACTGGGATCAGGCATTACAAATGGTATCAGAGCCATAATCCCTCCAGTAGGTGAGGCCCACATGGGCATGTGGCATGCCAATCTTGAGACGTGTGATTTAGGCATGTTGGAAAGGGTTGTCCATGATGATGTAGCCACCTTCGCAATGGTATTCTGTGATTGGTAGTTGGCTGTCCACATACCATTATGGGTCTGCACTAAAATGGGGAAATATTATGAGGCCATTAAGCCTTAACAAGGACGTCAAAAGTCTAAGTGGAGGAGATTGTAATGTCCCTAGATTTGAGACCTTGGATAAAATGATCTTAAAAGTAATGATTGGACTACCCATATCACCAAGGTTCACCTCTAGGGATCCTATCACTAAATAACTTTGTGGTTAATCGTGCTCAGCCTAGAGTAGTTGTAACATCCCTGACCTGGGTTATGAAATAACCCTAGGTGTTTTGCCTAAATATGTAATTAAATCCTTGTGATTATCTTTTGGCATGTAATTAAGTTCCTAAGGAACATACATTTTCATTTCTGACCTTTTTAAAACAATGATTGTAGTATTGTTTGGTAATACAGGGACTTATGTGCAAATTACCCAATTAGAGGGGTTAACTTGCAAATTACACAGGTTAAGATGTTCCTCCAACAAAGAGACATCATATGTAGGAATATGATGAGGTATGATGGATTTCCCAAGTTTGGGCACCAAGGTGCAGCTTGTGGAGCAATCCTTGTGCTTAAAACCCTAATTTTGGTGTAAAGTGCAAATTACCCAAAATGAGGGGTGCAACTTGTGATATACACTTTCTAGAATATCTTTTGACATCATTTAAAGTTATAATAATGAAGGAGGCACTTCATTTGAATAATCATATTATAAGAAATACCTTTGTAATTAAACCACCAAAGTTGTAAGTAAAGGAGACCCTTATATGTATATGTGCACCATAGTGACAAGTTGACCTTCCTTGCCTTTAGTCCTTGGTCTTAGAAGAAGTTTTACCTTAGATATGAATAGGAGGGACGTGCCTAAAAGAAAGGAAGGATCTAGTTGTGAAAAGGAGGAGTAAGTTGTCCTTATAATGAAAATAACCTCAAAGTATATATGATCCCTTCCTTTGCAACCAAAGGCAACGTTTCCTTTCTTCCCTTCTTATTCCCTTGCTTAGATCGACTTAGGACAGAGCTCAGGAGTAGAGGAAGAAGACCAAGTTCATCTAGGTAATCTTTTATCATCATCTTGCTCGAATTCATGGAGGAAACCAGGTTACAAGGTTGGTTTCATGGTTATCTTACTTAGTTTTCTCTTCCTAGCCGATCCTTCCCAACTTTTCCTTGAAGAAACAACCTTGGATGACCTGTGGAGATCAAGCCACTATTAAAGTTTCGAAGCTTGGAAGCTTGGAGTTCTAAGAACAACGTTGGAGGCGGGTTTTATAACTCTAAACCTTGCTTTGTTATGCATACTTTTATTCTTGCAAATAATAGTTAGTTCTTCTTCTTCCCCATCTTTCTTTGCACTCTTGCAAGCTTTTTCATGAAGAACAGACCCTGGTTTCAAGGTTGAAGACGAAGGGCGTTAATACCTATGTTGGTCCTTATCCAACGTTATTAAATGATCTTGGACCAATAGGTCTAAACGGTTTGCAACCGTTTGAAATCAAAAAGGGGCTCAACCCGTTTGATCTCAAACGATCTTGTAAGATCGTTTAGTTTTAAACGGTCTTCAAGACCATTTGATAGGGTTGACCAAAGGAAGACCATTTAAGGAACTGTTGTAAACATATTGAATTTAATTCCTACAAAAAATCATAACTCAATTCCAAACCAATCACAAGTTGAAGGCACTTCAACTCCTTAAACCCTAATCGGGTTGAATTGAGTTTTTCAATGATAGATTTTGGTGAATTTTGGGTTGAAGGACCCAAACGGTCTCAAGACCATTTGGGGGTTCACTCAAACGGTCTTAAGACCGTTTGGTGACAACCCAAGACCATTTGGAGGTCTAGGGTTAAGGAAATTTGATGGTTTGAGGGTCCAATTTCAATAGGTTGATGAATTGATAAAAATACTGATTTTGGACCTAGTTAGGGTTCAATCCTTATCAATTTGAGTTAGTTTTTGATAAAACTTTGGGCAAACGGTCTCAAGACCGTTTGGAGGATATCCAAACGATCCCAAGACCGTTTGGGCCAAGTTTGGGCCCAATTGGAGCTCAATTGATGGGTTCAACTACAATTTGTTTCACATTGTTGAAAATTGATGATTAGCCGATTGAAAACCATAATTGAGTGGGATTTAACCCCAATTAGCTTTCAATTGAGAATCAATTTGGTGTCCAATTGATTAAGGCTAATTCTAATTGACTCAATTTGTAAATGGTTAACAAGGGTGTGGCCAATTGAAGGCTTCAACATAGGAAATCCTATTCAAAAATAACCTTTATTTCACCTTTTATGTCCATGCGGTTTGAACCCTTTTGGATCCAAACGACCTCAAGGTCGTTTAAGCTCAAACGGGTTCACACTCGTTTAAACTCAAACGGGTTCACACTCGTTTAAGCTTAAATGGGTTCACACTCGTTTAAGCTCAAATGGGTTCACACTCGTTTAAGCTCAAATGGGTCCACACTCGTTTAAGCTCAAATGGGTTCACACTCGTTTAAGCTCAAATGGGTCCACACTCGTTTAAGCTCAAATGGGTCCACACTCGTTTAAGCTCAAATGGGTTCACACTCGTTTAAGCTCAAATGGGTCCACACTCGTTTAAGCTCAAATGGGTCCACACTCGTTTAAGCTCAAATGGGTCCACACTCGTTTAAGCTCAAGTGGGTCCACACTCGTTTAAGCTTAAATGGGTTCAATTAAAGGATACCTTGTTTTATGTAAACCCTAATGACATGATAGTAGTGATTTGGTTTATGTTAATCAATAAGGACTTAACCCAACCCTATCTAGAGTGATGTAATCACCATCCATTAGTAAGGAGAGAGAGAAAGTACCATTTATGGTTAAAACTCAAATAAAGTACCTTCAATGTATATGAATATGCAGGATTAGGGTATGATCCACTTATGAGAGATCATGAAAACCCTAATTAAGATAATTGATGAGTCTTAACCTAATTTGAAAGCATCAATGATGATGTTTCTCATTCATGATGATGCTATGAGCTCATTTCACTATGAAGTGAATAGTAAACCCTAATTCTAGGGTAATCATGAGTAATGTGAATAGTAAAACCCTAATTCTAGGGTAATCATGAGTAATGTGAATAGTAAAACCCTAATTCTAGGGTAATCATGAGTAATGTGAATAGTAAAACCTAATTCTAGGGTAATCATGAGTAATGTGAATAGTAAAACCCTAATTCTAGGGTAATCATGAGTAATGTGAATAGTAAAACCTAATTCTAGGGTAATCATGAGTAATGTGAATAGTAAACCCTAGTTCATAGTAATATGTTGAAATGAACAATAAACTCTAAACTCATGTTATTCCTTTAAGCATGAATTGTATGATCAAGATATGAGATGAGGAATTATTATTCCCAATCATAATGAAACGGGTGAATAACCCTAAATGATGTAAACAAGGGAATCTTACCCTTTGTAAGGACATAAAAGAATAACCTTTGAATTGAAGGGTTAATTCTGTCTTATTGACTACTGATCTGATTATGAATTGTTGATTATTATCAATTGAATTAATCATGCAGGTTCTTATAAGAGAATAATCATATCCAGGTAAGGATCATGACATCATATTCATTGAAAGCATGTCAATAGCTTATGAACAGAAATAACTATGTTGCCTAGATGCAAGTGACATCATATGAAACTGATATGCCTTAAGGGCCATGAATGACATCAAGGTCATGCTAATAGATGACTTGATGCTGACATGTCATTTGATAGCAAGTGTTATGATGATATAAGGGTGTGAGCACCCATGTTCCTAAATCATAGTGATAAAATGATTAAGAATTGATATCCATCTGATAATCGACATGAGTAATACCTGTTACATTTAGTATTCCTATGTTATAGCCATGTTTAGTACTTGAATGTTTGGAAACATGTATGATGCTAAAAGAATACTAAAATGTACCTAATAACCAAGTTTAATCATATCATGTAGAGCCCTGATCATAGATCCATCATTGTCAGAGTTTAAATGATGGTGAAATAGGTTTTCCTAAGGGAACTCCTAGATCACATACTTTAGAGTATGTGGGGGAATATGGATGTGTATATCCTTACATCCTAGTGTAGGAGTTGATGTGGATGTATCTTAATCCATCAACCCTTCACTATACCATGATGATGTAACACTATTCTCCCAAGGGAATCTTTTATACCGTATCGATGAGAGATAAATATGAAATCTTTCGATAGCGAAGAGAGTGCAGAATGCCACTGTGACTCTAATAGCGAAGTACCAGAATACCCTGGTGAGCTATATTAGCAGAGACACTAGATGTCCTGCATGTTTATCCTCATTCTGACCGAGGTAGTTGAAGGTCATGAGAATCCGGCTCTTTCGATGACCTAGTATGATACCGATGCGACTTACTAGTGATCGGTTGGAGCATGAGCGGTATACCTCATCTCCGCAGGGCATAATGATGTTTGTAAAACATAATCAACCGCGTAGCATAACTGTTTAGGTTGAACTACGAGGAACATTGATTGATATTACATTGCTTGCATTTAATATCCTGTTCAAGTATTAGTATACATGTTCTTCATATTCCTTAATAAAGATGAGTAATTGTTATCAAGCCTGCTGTGAATAATTTAAAGTTACCTGCTCATGATATTCCTTTGATTGCTTTTAACAAAGTTTCTGGCGGAGAGTTATAACTCTCGCTGGGACAATTATTTAAAATTGTCTCACCCCATATATTTCTACCTTTAGGTGGACGTTGAGGTCGAAGGAACCGATCTGCAGGTGGACAGCAGCAGCAGCGGCAAAACCAGGAGCAGCAGTGATTTCAGGTGGAAACACTGTGCTGTCTAGTCTTGTAGATAAAATAGTCTTATGTCATCTCTGTACACTCAGGTCCTAGGAGTTTGTTGATCTGAGAATTTTGAAGTTTTGAAGATTTTGTATCATGATGTATATGATCACTCGAGAAGTGATTTAACAGAGATGTAAACAGTTCATCTTGCTTTTATGAAAGGAGTTTCAAGTTTTCGAGATCTCATTTTCGAAAGGTTTTAATTTATCGTGATTTTTTTCGTATTCCGTTGTTAATCGAATCGCTTCCGCTACATTTATCTTGTGTTTTAGAGATCAGAGCCCACAATTAGTGGTATCAGAGCTCTAGGTTCGCTGAGTCTACAGAGACATAGGACTTAGAATGTCAAGTCTATCCTTTGTACTTCTTTCTTATCTAATAGAGTCTTCTGCTCCTCAGGAGAAGAAGATAATTAAGGATGGCTGGACCACAGGAGGAGTACGAGGCAGAAAGTAGTGTTGCTGCACCTCGAGAAGGTGCAAGGAACCTAGAAATAGAGCAACCTGTACCTGAGCCACCTATGGAGCCACCTCAGTTTGACCCAGCTGACATGGGAAACCCAGCTGTTCAGACCATGTTTGGGCAGTTTATGACTGCCATGACACACATAACAGATTGGATGCCTATGCCTGCACCTAGGGAACCTACCCAACCTGAAGGACAAGGTATCGGTAAGACGTTCGAGCGACTTCGACGAGTCGAAGCGACCGAATACTTTGGAATAGCTGATCCGGCAGATGCCGACCTCTGGTTAACTGAGTTGGAGAAAGCTTTCAGAATCCTCAACATCCCCGAAGGTGAGAAGGTTAGACATGCTGTCTATCTTCTCAAAGGCAGTGCTGGTCACTGGTGGACCATGGAAGAGCAGAAGAGGCCTGGAATAGAGATATCGTGGGAAGACTTTCATCGGGAATTTGTCCACAGATATTTTCCAAAGACCTTCCTGGATGAGAAGATCTCTCAGTTTGAGAGACTGAGGCAGGGTATGATGAACATTAACGAGTATGAGGCTAAGTTCATGGAGTTGTTGCGATTCTGTCCGCATATGGCTACCACAGATGAAGAAAGGATTAGGAGGTTTGAGAAGGGTTTGAATGCCGACATGACTACTCCCGTGTCTGCACTAGAAAACCGGGAGAGATTCTCTACCTTCGTTGAGTCAGTCCGAAGGATAGAGAGATCCGTAGTTGAGAAAAGACAAACCCAAAAGAGATATCCATAGTTCTAGGGATCTTCATCTAGAGACTTTAAGAAGCCTAGATTCTCTACACCTACACCTCCACCACCCAGATCTATTTCTCAGACTCAGTGGTCCCCAAGTAGAGGTAGAGGACGAGGTTTACCGCCACGAGAGACTCAAAGTTCAGCATCAATGTCGGTCACAGGACCACCAAGACCACAACAACTGGAAAGAAGCTGTTACAACTGTGGGAAGATGGGACATCTGATGAAGGACTGCAGGTCTAGGCCTGTCAGTGTGACACAGCCTCAGAGGCCGAATCAACATGGATCACAGAGAAGGCAGTTTCAAGGAGCAACTAGAGGACGTGGGCAAGCGTCTCGGACTGGATCGTCAGCACCAACTCAACACCAGGCGACAACAAGGGTCTATGCTATGAACCCACCAGAAGCAGTGGTCAATCCACGGGTTGTGGCAGGTCAGATGGAACTTTTATATTCTGATATGTCTAAATCCTGTGTTGTAGCTGTTTTGATTGACCCGGGTGCTACGCACTCTTTTATCACTCGAAGAGTGATTCGTAACTGCAATATGACAGTTAGTCATAGGGCAGATAGCTTGTTGCTTGAGACTCCATTGAGAGGTTCTGCTGTTTTGCAAGAAGTATGCTCTCCCTGCATCCTCTTCTTTTCTGATCATCGTATTCAAGTGGATCTTATACCACTTGATATGCAAGGATTTGACATAATCCTTGGGATGGATACCTTAGAAAGGTATAGAGTTGTCTTGGATTGTGAATCCAAGCAGGTTGTGTTTGCTGATGAGAGCAACACATGGATCTTTCAAGGAGAGAGAAATATTCTACCCACCTGTCTTGTGTCTGCTATGGTTGTTGATAAGCTGATGAGGCAAGGATGTTATGCATTCTTGGCCCATGTGATAGATACCACCATGAAGAGTCCTAACCTTGCTGAAGTTCCTATAGTCAGGGAGTTTGAAGATGTATTTCCTAAAGAACTTCCAGGTATGCCACCACCTCGGGAAATTGATTTTGAAATCAATTTGATCCCAGATACCCAACCCATAGCACAAACACCGTATAGGATGGCGCCTGCTGAGATGGCAAAACTCAAGAAACAGCTCCAAGAGTTGCTTGAGAAGGGTTTTATCCGACCAAGCACTTCACCTTGGGGTGCTCCGGTCTTGTTTGTTAAAAAGAAGGATGGATCAATGCGGTTGTGCATTGATTACAGACAACTAAATAAAGTAACGATAAAGAATAAGTACCCTCTGCCGAGAATTGATGATCTTTTTGACCAGTTGCGTGGTGCAACCGTCTTCTCAAAGATAGACTTGAGGTCTGGATATCATCAACTTCGTATTAAGGATAGTGACATACCCAAGTCTTCTTTCAGGACAAGGTATGGTCACTATGAGTTCACAGTTATGTCGTTTGGACTAACTAATGCACCAGCTGCATTTATGGAGCTTATGAATAGAATCTTCCGACCTTTCCTCGATCAGTGTGTTGTTGTCTTTATAGATGACATCCTGATCTATAGTAGAGATGCTCAGCAGCATGAACAACATCTTCGTCAGGCTCTAACTTTGCTAAGACAACATAAGTTATACGCTAAGTTTAGCAAGTGTGAGTTCTGGATGCCGGAGGTATCTTTTCTTGGACATGTAGTATCTGCCTAGGGAATTTGTGTTGACCCTAAAAAGGTAGAGTCTGTTCTACAGTGGGAACAACCGAAGACACCGACGGAGATTCGTAGTTTCTTAGGGTTGGCTGGCTATTATCAAAGGTTCATTAAGAACTTCAGTTCTATAGCCCTACCCTTGACGAAGTTGACCCGGAAAGATGTTTCTTTTACTTGGAGTGACAAGTGTCAGCAGTCCTTTCAGTTGTTGAAGGAAAGGTTGACAAGTGCACCTGTACTTGTGTTACCTGAGCAAGGCAAAGGATACATAGTTTTCTGTGATGCCTCCAAGAATGGACTCGGATGTGTGCTGATGCAGGATAAGCATGTGATTTCTTTTGCTTCTCGACAACTTAAGAAACACGAGGAGAATTATCCGACACATGATTTAGAGTTAGCTGTTGTGGTTCATGCCTTGAAAATCTGGAGACACTATCTATATGGAGAAACATTCCAGGTTTTCACTGATCATAAGAATCTTAAGTATATCTTCTCTCAGCATGACCTTAACATGAGGAAACGTCGCTGGATGGAGTTAATCAAGGATTATGATTGTACGATAGATTACCATCCAGGGAAGGCCAATGTAGTTGCAGATGCCTTGAGTAGGAAATCAGCAACATCATCCTCTGATAGGGAACAATTAAATTCTTTAGTATGCCCTAGGAGAGATATGCTTATCTCCTTAAGGCAAGACAATGTACAGATGAAGGTGTCATGGATTGCCGGGTTGTTGGCTGAGATGCATATCAAACCCACCCTAAGAGAGCATATTAAGGAGGTACATCAAGTTGATGTTGCAGTTCAGCAGATCAGATCTGAGTATGGTGATGAGAAGCGAGAAGGTTTTCATGAATCAGATGATCAAGTGGCATGCTATCATGGGAGGATGATAGTGCCAGATGTGGATAACCTGAGGAAGTTAGTCCTAGAGGAAGCTCATTCTTCTATGTATGATATGCATCCAGGGAGCACCAAGATGTATCAAAACTTGAAAGATATGTATTGGTGGCCTGGGATGAAGAAGGATGTAGCTGAGTTTGTTCTGAGGTGTCCGGTGTGTCAGCAAGTTAAAGCTGAACATCAGAAGCCTGCAGGAACAATGCAACCTTTACCCATACCACAGTGGAAGTGGGATCATGTAACCATGGACTTTGTTGTTGGCCTACCTAGAACAAACAAAGGACATGATTCAATTTGGGTAATTGTTGATAGGTTGACTAAGACAAGACATTTCTTACCTGTCAAAACAACCTATTCTGCTGAAAGGTTATCCCAGTTATACGTTCAAGAGATAGTGTGTTTGCACGGAGTTCCTGTCACCATAGTTTCTGACAGAGGTCCTCAGTTCACAAGTCATTTTTGGAAACAGCTACATAGGGCACTAGGCACCCAGTTAAGGTTTAGTACAGCCTTTCATCCACAGACTGATGGACAGTCAGAAAGGACTATACAGACCTTGGAAGACTTGTTGAGAGCATGTGTTCTCCAGTTCACAGGAAGTTGGGATCTGCACCTAAGCTTGATAGAGTTTGCCTATAACAATAGCTATCAACATAGTATTGATATGGCACCTTATGAGGCTTTGTATGGTAGACGTTGTAGATCACCTTTGTGTTGGTATGAGACTGGTGAACATCAGTTTTTAGGTCCTGATCTTGTGCAGCAGACTACGGAGAAGATTAAAGTAATACAACAACAGATTAAGACTGCACAGGATAGGCAGAAATCTTATGCTGACAAGCGTCGTAGACCGTTGGAGTTCCAGGTTGGAGACAGAGTGTATCTCAAGGTCTCGCCTTGGAAAAGAGTCCTTCGTTTTGGGAAAAAAGGGAAGTTAGCTCCTAGATTTATGGGGCCTTATCCAATCATTGAACGGGTTGGAAAGGTAGCCTATAGACTAGAGTTACCACCAGAATTACAAAAACTACACCCTGTGTTTCACATTTCTATGTTAAGGAAATGTCATCCCGATACGGAGTCAGTTTTACAACCTATGGAAGTAGAATTGAACGAAGATATAACTTATGAGGAAGGACCAGTGTCAATCCTTGATAACAGAATTAAAAAGCTAAAGAAGAAAGATATAAGTCTTGTAAAAGTCCTCTGGAATCATCGTGGTGTTGAAGAAGCCACTTGGGAACTAGAGGAAGAGATGAGAAGGAAATACCCTGCTCTTTTCTCTTAATATGTTTTATCGATTTCGGGGACGAAATCCTTGTAAGGGGTGGATAATTTGTAACATCCCTGACCTGGGTTATGAAATAACCCTAGGTGTTTTGCCTAAATATGTAATTCAATCCTTGTGATTATCTTTTGGCATGTAATTAAGTTCCTAAGGAACATACATTTTCATTTCTGACCTTTTTAAAACAATGATTGTAGTATTGTTTGGTAATACAGGGACCTATGTGCAAATTACCCAATTAGAGGGGTTAACTTGCAAATTACACAGGTTAAGATGTTCCTTTAATAAAAATACATCATATGTAGGAATATGATGAGGTATGATGGATTTCCCAAGTTTGGGCACCAAGGTGCAGCTTGTGGAGCAATCCTTGTGCTTAAAACCCTAATTTTGGTGTAAAGTGCAAATTACCCAAAATGAGGGGTGCAACTTGTGATATACACTTTCTAGAATATCTTTTATGACTTTTGACATCATTTAAAGTTATAATAATGGAGGCACTTCATTTGAATAATCATATTATAAGAAATACCTTCGTAATTAAACCACCAAAGTTGTAAGTAAAGGAGACCCTTATATGTATATGTGCACCATAGTGAAAAGTTGACCTTCCTTGCCTTTAGTCCTTGGTCTTAGAAGAATTTTTACCTTAGATATGAAGAGGAGGGACGTGCCTAAAAGAAAGGAAGGATCTAGTTGTGAAAAGGAGGAGTAAGTTGTCCTTATAATGAAAATAACCTCAAAGTATATATGATCCCTTCCTTTGCAACCAAAGGCAACGTTTCCTTTCTTCCCTTCTTATTCCCTTGCTTAGACCGACTTAGGAAAGAGCTCAGGAGTAGAGGAAGACGACCAAGTTCATCTAGGTAAGCATTTATCATCATCTTGCTCGAATTCATGGAGGAAACCAGGTTACAAGGTTGGTTTCATGGTTATCTTACTTAGTTTTCTCTTCCTAGCCGATCCTTCCCAACTTTTCCTTGAAGAAACAACCTTGGATGATCTGTGGATCTCAAGCCACCATTAAAGTTTCTAAGCTTGGAAGCTTGGAGTTCTAAGAACAACGTTTGAGGCGGGTTTTATAACTCTAAACCTTGCTTTGTTATGCATACTTTTATTCTTGCAAATAATAGTTAGTTCTTCTTCTTCCCCATCTTTCTTTGCACTCTTGCAAGCTTTTTCGTGAAGAACATACCTTGGTTTCAAGGTTGAAGATGAAGGGCGTTAATACCTATGTTGTTCCTTATCCAACTTTATTAAACGATCTTGGACCAATAGGTCTAAACGGTTTGCAACCGTTTGAAATCAAAAAGGGGCTCAACCCGTTTGATCTCAAACGATCTTGTAAGATCGTTTAGTTTTAAACAGTCTTCAAGACCGTTTGATAGGGTTGACCAAGGGAAGACCATTTAAGGAACTGTTGTAAACATATTGAATTTAATTCCTACAAAGAATCATAACTCAATTCCAAACCAATCACAAGTTGAAGGCACTTCAACTCCTTAAACCCTAATCGGGTTGAATTGAGTTTTTCAATGATAGATTTTGGTGAATTTTGGGTTGAAGGACCCAAACAGTCTCAAGACCGTTTGGGGGTTCACTCAAACGTTCTTAAGACCGTTTGGTGACAACCCAAGACCGTTTGGAGGTCTAGGGTTAAGGAAATTTGATGGTTTGAGGGTCCAATTTCAATAGGTTGATGAATTGATAAAAATGCTGATTTTGGACCTAGTTAGGGTTCAATCCTTATCAATTTGAGTTAGTTTTTTATAAAACTTTGGGCAAACGGTCTCAAGACCGTTTGGAGGATATCCAAACGATCCCAAGACCGTTTGGGCCAAGTTTGGGCCCAATTGGAGCTCAATTCATGGGTTCAACTACAATTTGTTTCACATTGTTGAAAATTGATGATTAGCTGATTGAAAACCCTAATTGAGTGGGATTTAACCCCAATTAGCTTTCAATTAAGAATCAATTTGGTGTCCAATTGATTAAGGATAATTCTAATTGACTCAATTTGGAAATGGTTAACAAGGGCGTGGCCAATTGAAGGCTTCAACATAGGAAATCCTATTCAAAAATAACCTTTGTTTCACCTTTTATGTCCATGCGGTTTGAACCCTTTTGGATCCAAACAACCTCAAGGTCGTTTAAGCTCAAACGGGTTCACACTCGTTTAAACTCAAACGGGTTCACACTCGTTTAAACTCAAACGGTTTCACACTCGTTTAAGCTTAAATGGGTTCACACTCGTTTAAGCTCAAATGGGTTCACACTCGTTTAAGATCAAATGGGTCCACACTCGTTTAAGCTCAAATGGGTTCACACTCGTTTAAGCTCAAATGGGTCCACACTCGTTTAAGCTCAAATGGGTCCACACTCGTTTAAGCTCAAATGAGTTCACACTCGTTTAAGCTCAAATGGGTCCACACTCGTTTAAGCTCAAATGGGTCCACACTCGTTTAAGCTCAAATGGGTCCACACTCGTTTAAGCTCAAGTGGGTCCACACTCGTTTAAGCTTAAATGGGTTCAGTTAAAGGATACCTTGTTTTATGTAAACCCTAATGACATGATAGTAGTGATTTGGTTTATGTTAATCAATAAGGACTTAACCCAACCCTATCTAGAGTGATGTAATCACCATCCATTAGTAAGGAGAGAGAGAAAGTACCATTTATGGTTAAAACTCAAATAAAGTACCTTCAATGTATATGAATATGCAGGATTAGGGTATGATCCACTTATGAGAGATCATGAAAACCCTAATTAAGATAATTGATGAGTCTTAACCTAATTTGAAAGCATCAATGATGGTGTTTCTCATTCATGATGATGCTATGAGCTCATTTCACTATGAAGTGAATAGTAAACCCTAATTCTAGGGTAATCATGAGTAATGTGAATAGTAAAACCCTAATTCTAGGGTAATCATGAGTAATGTGAATAGTAAAACCCTAATTCTAGGGTAATCATGAGTAATGTGAATAGTAAAACCTAATTCTAGGGTAATCATGAGTAATGTGAATAGTAAAACCCTAATTCTAGGGTAATCATGAGTAATGTGAATAGTAAAACCTAATTCTAGGGTAATCATGAGTAATGTGAATAGTAAACCCTAGTTCATAGTAATATGTTGAAATGAACAATAAACTCTAAACTCATGTTATTCCTTTAAGCATGAATTGTATGATCAAGATATGAGATGAGGAATTATTATTCCCAATCATAATGAAAGGGGTGAATAACCCTAAATGATGTAAACAAGGGAATCTTACCCTTTGTAAGGACATAAAAGAATAACCTTTGAATTGAAGGGTTAATTCTGTCTTATTGACTGCTGATCTGATTATGAATTGTTGATTATTATCAATTGAATTAATCATGCAGGTTCTTATAAGAGAATAATCATATCCAGGTAAGGATCATGACATCATATTCATTGAAAGCATGTCAATAGCTTATGAACAGAAATAACTATGTTGCCTAGATGCAAGTGACATCATATGAAACTGATATGCCTTAAGGGCCATGAATGACATCAAGGTCATGCTAATAGATGACTTGATGCTGACATGTCATTTGATAGCAAGTGTTATGATGATATAAGGGTGTGAGCACCCATGTTCCTAAATCATAGTGATAAAATGATTAAGAATTGATATCCATCTGATAACCGACATGAGTAATACCTGTTACATTTAGTATTCTTCTGTTATAGCCATGTTTAGTACTTGAATGTTTGGAAACATGTATGATGCTAAAAGAATACTGAAATTTACCTAATAACCAAGTTTAATCATATCATGTAGAGCCCTGATCATAGATCCATCATTGTCAGAGTTTAAATGATGGTGAAATAGGTTTTCCTAAGGGAACTCCTGGATCACATACTTTAGAGTATGTGGGGGAATATGGATGTGTATATCCTTACATCCTAGTGTAGGAGTTGATGTGGATGTATCTTAATCCATCAACCCTTCGCTATATGTTTATACCATGATGATGTAACACTATTCTCCCAAGGGAATCTTTTATACCGCATCGATGAGAGATAAACATGAAATCTTTCGATAGCTAAGAGAGTGCAGAATGCCACTGTGACTCTAATAGCGAAGTACCAGAATACCCTGGTGAGCTATATTAGCAGAGACACTAGATGTCCTGCATGTTTATCCTCATTCTGACTGAGGTAGTTGAAGGTCATGAGAATCCGGCTCTTTCGATGACCTAGTATGATACCGATGCGACTTACTAGTGATCGGTTGGAGCATGAGCGGTATACCTCATCTCCGCAGGGCATAATGATGTTTGTAAAATATAATCAACCGCGTAGCATAACTGTTTAGGTTGAACTACGAGGAACATTGATTGATATTACATTGCTTGCATTTAATATCCTGTTCAAGTATTAGTATACATGTTCTTCATATTCCTTAATAAAGATGAGTAATTGTTATCAAGCCTGCTGTGAATAATTTAAAGTTACCTGCTCATGATATTCCTTTGATTGTTTTTAACAAAGTTTCTGGCGGAGAGTTATAACTCTCGCTGGGACAATTATTTAAAATTGTCTCACCCCGTAGATTTCTACCTTTAGGTGGACGTCGAGGTCGAAGGAACCGATCTGCAGGTGGACAGCAGCAGCATCGGCAAAACCAGGAGCAACAGTGATTTCAGGTGGAAACACTGTGCTGTCTAGTCTTGTAGATAAAATAGTCTTATGTCATCTCTGTACACTCAGGTCCTAGGAGTTTGTTGATCTGAGAATTTTGAAGTTTTGAAGATTTTGTATCATGATGTATATGATCACTCGAGAAGTGATTTAACAGAGATGTAAACAGTTCATCTTGCTTTTATGAAAGGAGTTTCAAGTTTTCGAGATCTCATTTTTGAAAGGTTTTAATTTATCGTGATTTTTTTCATATTCCGCTGTTAATCGAATCACTTCCTCTACGTTTATCTTGTGTTTTAGAGATCAGAGCCCACAGTAGTACTAGGATGGATGACCACTTAGGAAGTTTATCCTGACTTGCACGTGAGTGAGGAAAAAGCGCATAGTTGAGGCTAGTGGTGGTCTATGGGACAAGTCATCATTCTAAAATTCTACTTGAGCCTTGGGCCCAGGCATTACATAAGTGGTCCATGCCTTGGGTTTCTATATACTGCATCATTTAGTTTTTGTTTTCTTAATCAGGTTTAAAGTTCATATTATTTATGTTACCATATGAGCACCTTAATTTTTTAAGAGATATCTATCATATGCAATTCTTACTCAGATTTATTGCATTAAGATTCATGTTAAGATCAAATTGATTAAAATAATATACATATTCATGTTTAAGATAAGTAATGCAATTATGGGTGAAAATCATAAGTATGATAAATCAGATACGATCAGATTAAGTACAAATAACTAGACACCTTCATTTTATGAGTTCAAGCCCAAATTTGTTCACTTTCACTGTGTTCAATATGTTTATGTTTATTGGTTTCAAGCCAAATCCTATTCACTTCCACTACGTTCAGAAGCCTGCACACCTCATGTGATTTTTGAGATCATATCTGATAAAGTTCATTGTGTCGGTGCCCTAATAAGAAGGTTTAATTAAGATAAGAATGCATCCTTAATCCATAATTAATGTTTATGCAAGTTCATATCACTTCTAAGATCTATTTATATTATGTTCATATATTTAATGGAACCCAACCACTTTTAATGGTTTTTCATATGTATGACTATGCGTGGATGGCCATAGATTATCTGCAGCTATGGGATAGCTCTCAAGAGGTGGACGTATGTACAAGTTCAGGACCTTGTGGGTGCCATCTATAAGATCTAAGAAGGGGTAACAAGTTACCAATTATGTCGTGTATCATGTTCTTTGTTATAAGCTTTGTGAAAATAATGTATATATGAAAATTAATGTAATCATATCATGTGTAAAGTTATTTTTATTATACATTGTTTATGATGTTCCCCGAGTGTGATTTTGTTGGTATGTGTTTCTGTGATGTGTTTTAATGTATCACACTTGCGGGGTGCTACATCCAATATAGGGTCTCAAATAACCTATTCAAAATTGTATGAACTTAGGCTTTATGTCCAATAAATATACATACCAAAAATTGAACTTTGAAAATTGATCAATATAAGTCATATATCCTACTTAGATAATCACACTATATTAAGGATTCCAATATATATGTTTACATATTTTTCTAACAAAAACTTAAATGGTAATAAACCATTCAAGTTAATGTATCTATTTGGATATGATTATAAAGATCACAATTCAGTTGACTGATTCACCAAACATCAGAATTTTAGGTCCTATGGCATGGCACAACTAAATCATAAAAACCAAATGATAAAAAAAACATGTTATTTAAATGAAAAATAGAGTTGCAACATTAAATGACCCTATCAGTAATGATGATTAAAAATTGTCACTAGGGACAAATCAAGGAACTACTTTATTAATGTTTAAACTTATTACATGAAGAACTAAGGTTCTAAAGGTTAATACATTGGATTCAAATAGTGATACTACAAATAACTTATAGAGTATACCTTTTAATCATATGCTTTATGAGGTCTTGTCAATACCCAAAGGATCCATAGAGTAGCTAGATACAAAAATTGTCATTCCTTTCATGAACTAAAAGAGATCTTGAAATCATCAAGGATAAAAGTTGTGACTGTACAACATATTATAAATAGATCTAGAACACACTTCCAATTTCAACCCAGTGGGAAACACATTGATAATAGGTAAAAATCATCTGCAAGATTTTACTATGGAACATAGTAGGGGATTGGGAATCATAAAATTACCTATCACTGACCAAAATGAAGTGCCATACATCCTTTAGAACTATTCAATGGTTTTTCCACACTCCAAGAATGCTCCCTTGGCCCTAAGGAAGTTGGTCAAACAAGCTCATCCATATGGAGTTTGATGGGAGTATGGGTATCTCAAAAGAGGTTGTGACCCGATAAACACCATAGGTAAGAACTACATATTGTTATGACCCTAGTTAATATGCTAAGGTAGCTACATATCTCATCACCATGCTTGAAGGCTGAGGGAAGAAGATGATTTTGGTTATAACAAACATGGAAGGATATTATGTAATTGAGCAACTAGAATGGTTTATCTGGGCTTGTAGGTGGTATGCATGCTTTTAGGTTTAACTAGTGAATGCTTTAGAAGTGATGGGTTATTGGGTCATAAGGAAAGAGAGTAGGAGATACATGTTATCAAATCTAGAGGAGATGGGGTTTGAGTTTGGTATTAAAAGGTGTGGAATTGAAAGAGGAATACAATAGAGTAATAGTTATGATGACATATGGAGGGAGATGAGAGACATCATGAATGTAAGGTAATTTGTTAGTTATGTTCGATTAGATGTACGAGAGGAACTATTATCTTCAGTCTCCATCAAATGACACTAGATAGAGATGCATGTACTTAAACTTGGAAAGACCAAAACATTATCATATCACATCGGTTAATCATAAGATAAAATAAAATAAGTGATTATATCTTATATTTTGGTTTTATCTAAATTTTTTATTTAATAATTAAATTAGGATATCTAAAATTATCCATTTAGGATGAAAACTAAAAGTATCCTAATTATGATATGTTGAATAAATATTTTATTAGTTTACATGTATTGGTTCATTTATAATACTAATATAATGATTTATTAGTATTATATGTATAAATATTATTATAAATAATATTTAGTTATCATATTTTGAATGTACTCTTAATTTAGGATTATTCAACAATAGAGTCTATTGGTTTTATATTTCTTGCAATGCATAAGTGAGCCATTACGTCCATTTTACATGATTTTATCTTGATAATAACCACTTAAAATTTACAACTTGTATATATATATATATATATTCTTTAATCATATCTTGACTAATAACTCATATGTGGTAAGGTTTATTTATATACACGATTTTATCTATATTATTAAGTGTGTTAATGAGTAGTGAAACATATACATACATGTAGATATTTACTAAATGGAAATTAACTTAACATGTATTGTCACACATTACACAAATGTTTACTAGTTTACGTATTTAATTCAATGATTTTACTCATTGTTTATTTAAACATGTATTATAAGGGAGTCACATTATTGAAATATATGGTAGTTACATATTGTCCTCAAAGATAGGGTTGCCTCCTATGTACACAATACATTTCCATAATTGTTTCTTAGGGTTGTGTTAATAGGTTTTTTACACACTTGGATATTGGTTTCATTATTATCCATTTACATTATTTTCATTATTCAATGGAATCATAATTTCATGGATAAATATACCAATGTTTCAAAATGTTGCAATACTCCACCCATTGAACATGGGATTTTGTCCTTAGAAACTGTCTATCCATAACCTAGTATGATATACATTCAATATTCTACAAGATTTCACTTCTTAAAATGATCATGGGCTTTTATATCATGATAGTGTATTGGAAAAGTTTAAGTTTTGCATAATACTACCTTATTTGATTCTATGCTACATTCTCTGAATCAAAACTTATCTACCCCAACCATGATGTGTCTATTATTATTCTTCCTTTACGTTTTGAACTAGGAGAGTTATTGACAACCTTGGGTGCTCTTAATAAATTTTTACATATAAATATCACCAAATCTAAGGATGGTAGTTTCATTGTCATTTTTCATGTATTGTAACTTCATACATATAAATGTCAAGGTTTTCTATGATTCTTAACTTGTATTCCAATTTGTTTGTCATTGTGAATCCTATATTAGATGCTCTATAAATTCAAAAGAGTTTGTTAAGAGTTCAACGTTTATATTTTCTTTGTCGCTAATTTTTTTTATGTTAGCTTGAATCATGGTATCACTAACCACCAACTTCATCGTCTCTATCTTTTTCTTCAATTGTAATATCTATGCATGTTAGTACAAAGAGTATTGGTATATATATATATATATATATGTATTTCACTCAGACATAAATAGTAGGGTGGCATCATATGTGATATATAACTATATAATTCATCAATTAAATTATGTAACTCTAAAAATATAACTAAGTTTTTAATGTAACTCCTACTATGGATTATGGTTTTTGTAACGTCAGAAACTCATCTAAGATACCTTGAAAGGCTCGTAATATAAATTTTCCATAAATAAATTTTATATCTTGTTCCAAATGCAAATAACCTCAAATAGAAAGTAGTTGATGGGATTTGTTTACTTTTACTTTCACTTTCCTATTTATAACATCATCAACATTAATGTATTCTCCCACAATGGAAACCCTTAATGTGTATAATTTTGACTAACTATACCTAAATAATCTGTGAAAACCTTATTAAATTAGTGAATCTTGATGATAATGCTAACAAGAATGAGAATATTTATCAAAATTATATAATAAGTATGAGAATAAGTATACTAAACCTTAATCATTAGAATCCACAAAATGAAATTCCAAAAGTAAAATCTAACTTCAAATTGAGTCCTTTGGGTCCCAATTAGCATAGAGATCAAGTTTGAACCTAAATGCACAATTTTAGGGCCAATAATTTAATTAGGAAAGCAATATTATCTATCTGTAGACATTTATGGGCCATTTTTTCAATTTTCCTAAGTCCTATTTTGTTTTGACTGTAATGCAGCCTTCCCTTTCCCAATTTGGATTGGACTCTGGATCTGGCTTTTTTTTGCTACCCTCACTTCTGTCCTCAACCGTTTTCAGATCCATCTTGGTTTCTCAGCTGATCCCAGCCTTTTCACGGATATATGTCCATCCACCATCACTTGATCATTAGATATATGTCATCTACATTGGTTACCTCTCATTTTCCCTAGATAGTGCTAACGTCGAGTGCCTCAAATCTTCCACCATCTCTGCCTGTGGTCGGAGTTTGTCGATGATCTTTAGATCCTCATGATAGTCCCTAGTGATTGGTAACCCATCTATGTATTGTTGGGAAGATACCCAAACTGTAAGGACCCTGACCTGAGTTTTGGGGTAACCCTATTTGTTTTGGATTGATCATGTGCTTAAAACCTTGCTCTAATATTTTGAGATGTGATTAGGGCTTGTGGAGAGGTTAAGTCTCCAGTTGAGCTTGTTTGGTTGATGTTTATGCATTTTGTGTTACTTTTGGTGCAAACTGCAAATTACCCAATAGAGAGGGTTGATGTGCAATTTACCACCTCTAGAGTGTTCCTTCTCTCTCATGGATTCTTGAGGGAGAGTTGTTGGATCAATGGGCTCTAGAGGGGGGTGAATAGAGCTTCACAAACTTCACAAAATTGATTAGACCACCAATTTATATTTAGTGCAGAAACTAAACCAAACATCAATTTGATGTCTTAATCTAGCATTCAAAGCAAGGATAAGAGACAAGGAATAGCAAGCACTTGGACAGGTGGTTTAGAGTGGTTCCACATCCTAAACTTAGGAGCGATGTCAGTCCACTACCTAGAGTTGGTTAGACTCTAGGATTTGCAACTTGGTTCTCTTATATATCACAATAAGATTACAAGATACATAAACCACACAACCAAGGAATTAGATTCTCAAGCTAAGATCATCAACCTTACCAAAGACTTACCCACTTTGCAAGTAGTCTTCAACCTTCTTCAAAGGACTTACCCACTCTTGCCTTAGTCTTCAGCCTTGTAGGATTTACCCATCTAACTTGAGCTTTGCCTTGCACCTCTCCTTCTCTTGGAGAGCTTTAGCACCTTTCTCCTTCTTCTTGGAGATCTGGAGCAACTTTCTTTCTTCACTCGTGAATAACATCAACCATCTTCATCTTCACTCGGGGAAGAGCAACATCAACTTCTCTTTCACTTGGAGAAGCAGCTTCAATCAATCTTCAAAGGGAATAGGAGGTAGGAAGAGAGAAAGGAGAGCTTTACATCATACAAGGGATAGCTCTCATACACAGGAACCTAACTCACTCATAACTCACGAATTTGTCTTGAAGGTAGAGAGAGAAAGGGGCTCAAGGGCTTGGAACACTCTCAACTATGCTAGCACCAAGTTTGCAATGGAAGAGCAGCTTGGAATGAACTCCAAGGGGGTCTATTTATAGTTGAGGGTGCCCCTTTAAGTTGTGGGATACTTGGATACAAAAATAGCCATTTTTTATTCAAGGAAACGACTCTATTTTTTCCTAAAACACTCACCAATGGTCACATCACTTTTTTCTGCAAATTCTGTACAGTGCAATCGGTCGAGTTTTAATAGGGGTAACTCGACCGATCAAGTAAAAGACAAAACCGATATTCAAATGATCGGTCGAGTTTGTCCTGATAAAACTCGACCGACCATTTAAATTGGAAATGGCATGTTACCTGATCGGTCGAGTTCTATGAGTGCAAAACTCGACCGATGCAATCTTCAGAAAATCGACCAAGGATGATCGGTCGAGTTTCAAGCCAGGGAAACTCGACCGACCAAGTGCTCGTAATCAATTTTCTAATTTGCAATTAAAGTGATCAGCACTTGGTGAATTTTATCCCAAACATTTTTCTCTTCTAAGTTACAAGTCAATTCATCATTACAAGTGATTACATAGATGTTCTAAGTTCATTTACATAGAAATCCCAAAACGCACACTTGTAGCTATTTTGACTTGAACTTGACCCATTTTAGGGCTTTGGATTTTAGATCCTTTTCATGTACCTAATGCCTGCAAACAATCTTAAACACACATATTAGATACATATGAGTGGAATGGTTAAGTCATTATCAAAATATAGGTGATATATAACCTCTAGGTCAACATTCTCTCCCTTTTTGACAATGACAACCCATTCCTCAAACATATTGAAAAGGATATGAAAGTTATACCTTTGCCTTGTGAATTAGAGGGATTCATGATACGAACAATTTTGAATTGATCCCCCTCAAACTATGCTTCCTCTAACCTACATGTTAGTTTCTCTACACATAGCAATAACAATATCCGTGTAATGTGTAGTCCTTTGCAAGTTCACATAAAGAACAGTGAATTTGAACAAGAAAGGATCTCACAGGCAAAAACCATATTCTATCAAAAAAAAAGCAATATGATTGAGTTTCAAGACTAATCTAGCTTGAAATATCTCTCCTCCTTTTGACATTATCAAAAAGATAGGGGGTGTAGAAGAGCAAAAACCAGGTCTTCTCCAAAACTCAACCACAACATATATGCAAGGTAGTAAGCAGCAATCAAAAGCATATAGCACACAACCACAGAGGAGAACACACAATCCAAGTCAGAATCAAAATATAGCTAAGAATAGCACCAACGCATAAGATAAAATAGAGTACAAAGCCAAAGTACATATCTAGCATATTACAACTCAGATAGATGTCCTCATGAAAGCAACTACAACCATAAAGCGAGAAAAAATAGATAAGAAAAGTACAGCTCAAAAGAATGTTCCAGGATGTTTCGTATACAAAAGAGTCTAGAAAGATGTATATGATTGACATGCTAGACTATAAGCTAAGAAACCACCTAAACATCTAAGTTTTTTTTTTGGTTAAGCCAGGGGTCGCTTTTATTCATCCCACACCCCTATTGTGGGCTAAATCACAGCAAAAAAATTACATCTCCCACACTTATAACTCGGGTAATATCCCATTATCCCACAACAATTTCCACCCCCTATATATAACTAAAATAAAGACCGAAGAACTCACTCTAATAGCTCTCATCCTCACCTCCAACTTCTGTTTTCTTTAACACCACGTAAGGAGTACATCTTTTTTCCATCAAAGCCATGCCCCTAATTCTCAACGGCATATTAGATATATCCGAAGAGACTAATATCTCATGCGTTCTGTTCCCCCACCTTCCTAATTCACGAGGTATCGAGTTGATAACCTTATGAACTAGTGAACCAGAAATCATGGAAGATGCAATCTCTTCTCGCAGCTCTCTAAACATCTAAGCTATCTATATCTACGACATCATCATCCTCGCCAGGGTTGTAGTCCTCATCCCCGTCAGAAGGTGGAGTAGCAGTGCCAGCATCAGAACCAGCACCATCACCATCGTCGTCATCGGAAGCATCCTCACCATCACCATCTTTAGCGTCAGCATCCTCATCAGCATCCTTGGCCTGGTCTGGCATCTCCTCATCATCAGGAGGACCAAAGGAACGACCGGACCAGTGGGCATTCTGCTCAGCCCACGACATACCAAGAGCAAGAAGCTCCTTGGCCTATGGGAAGGACGGAGCAGAGTCACCCAAGGAGGCGAGCAGAGTGGCCAGGGGGCCAACAGGTAATGGCAGGAACACATGAGCAGAACTACCAGCAGCAAATGGTGGCAGAGCGGCAGCGGAAGGCTCGGGAGCAGGGAAGTAATGCTCGTATGCATAAGAAGCATAATCACTACCTGGGTATGGCTGGTAGGTGGGGTAGGGTGAAGCACATGATAGGTTCATGGTATACATGATTGCACACAGATCCTGGTGCAGGTGTTCCTGAACCTGACGGTTGTACGCCTGTTCATGCATCATATATCCCAGAAGGGTTTCATTGGATGCACGGAAGGACTTCCGACTGGGTCGAGGATGTGGTTGCAGAGGTGGAGCACGGATGGAGGAGGATGGGGCAGCAGAGGCAGAGGCAGAGGCAGAAGCAGAAGCACCAGAGGCAGGAGAAAACACATGGACAACCTTCTGAAGAGTGGTCTCACTAATACAAACACCTTTTCTAGCAATCAGGTAATGGAAGTCATAAAAGAGGGATTTATCAGTGGCGAACTGGAAAAGACCACAGATCAGAGCTGGGTAGGGAGGGTGGGTGCCTTTGGTATTCTTGCCGGTGTCGAAACAGGTCATGTGGTGTAAGATATATCTAGCCCGTTTGACACTGATATTGTTTAGCAAACAATGTCTTTTCCACAATGTCCATTTGATTTCTCTTAGGATGGACATTACAGTTAATCACCAAATCTAATATGCACTTCCACAGGTCAAGAGAGGATGAAGGTAGGGTAGACTTCTTCTTGTAGGCCACATTAGGTTTCTTTAAAAACCAATGAATGTCCGATAGCGTCAATTCATGGTGTTTGTAAAAACTTTCTGGGTCAAGAAGATCAAAATATTGTCCATAGTCCTTATGCCAAGTGTTGTTTTCCTCATCTATGGAAAAAAAGAGGTTTAATGTATCCTCGGAGATTTGGAAACGGAGACCGACGATCATCGAATTAAGAACTATTTCAGTATTCGGCGGGGGGATAAGCGAATTGTAGTTCCAACACAGGTTTGCGTAGAACTCGTGTACTGCCTTAGTACTAGACATGTGATTGTTAAAGCAGTCACGTTCGATCGCAAGGGCAGACATGTGATGGCTGGTGAGAAGCCTCAAAACAGAGGTAATAACCACTTGAAAACGATTTGGGTCAACCAAGGGGCGAAACAGAAAAGGCGATCGGGGAAGAAGATCCTTATACCGATTTACCGCCTCAAGAGACACAAAAGAGGTGTTATCGAACGGAATCAAGCGATTAGTCAAGGAAGAGGCTTGAGCATTGCCGGGAGCAACACGTTTTCGTCTATGGGAAGCCATGGAAATGAAAATAGGAAGAAAAACGTGCACACGAGCAAAAGCAAACCTCAAACACCGAAGAAACACCACCATGAGCGCCCAGGGAGGTCAAGAATGGGGTTGCTAGGTCGCCCTAGGGTTAGGAACGGGAGGTTTAGGGCTGGGTGTGAGAGCTTAGGGCTTAGAGGCAAGGAATCGGTCGGCTATTTTTCTAGTTGCAAGGGAAAATAGTCGGCCGATCCTAACTTTTAAGTTGGCTCAACCCGTGGATCGGTCGAGTTATGAGTGTGGGAAACTCGACCGAATAGTCCACTGAAGACCTGCTCTCGGCTCCTGATTGGTCGAGTTTTCCATGGTGGAAACTCGACCGAAGGTCAACCTGACCTAACAGTCACATTCTTATATTCTAGCCATATACATGCCAATTAAATTCATTTTTCCATTCTGTTATGTATAATTAACATACTTAGGCACATTTAGCTCATCATTTGGCACTATTTAGCGATAAAACATGAAATTCGATAAAAACCCAAAAACAAGCAAAACTAAGCATGTTGACAGGCAATTTAGGCACAAATAAGCATATATAGGCAAAACAAGGTGAAGATAGATATGAGCAAGCATATAGGAAAGAGACAACTAGCTAGATCACATGGCAAGATCATTCAAATCAACAATAAGCAGTTTAGATCGAATAAAATTAAATTGATCTCTAGCTAGAGGTTTTGTAAAGATATCCGCCAATTGATTTTCTGTATCCACATGTGTGATATAGATATCCTTCTTGGCAATGTGGTCACAAAGAAAATGATGGAGAACCTCTATATGCTTGGCTCTACTATGCAATATAGGATTGTAAGATAGATTGATTGCACTAGTATTGTCACAATAGATAGGAGAAGCATCAAAAAATATGTTGAAGTCTTGGAGCATTTGCTTCATCCATAGGACATGTGCACAACAACTCCCGGCTATAATGTATTCTGCTTCGGTAGTTGATAATGCCACTGTACTTTGTTTCTTGGAGAACCAAGACACTAAGCATGGTCCTAGAATGAAGCAAGTGCCACTTGTGTACTTTCTATCAACCAAACACCCTGCGTAATTTGTATCACTATATGCTCTAAGAGTAAAATCCCTTGATTTAGGATACCATAGTCCAAAATTTTGGGTTTTGGCTAAGTACCTCAAAATCCTCTTAACAGTAATAAGATGCGACTTCTTAGGGCTAGATTGAAAGCGAGCGCACAAGCCAACACTAAACATAATATCAAGTCTAGAGGCAGTTAAATAAAGTAAACTTCCAATCATACCTCTATAAAGCTTCTCATCTACCTTTTCACCTTCTTCATCTTTGTCAAGTTTGGCGGTGTTTGACATGGGTGTATCCATAGACTTCATGTTCTCTATCCCAAAGCACTTGAGTAGTTCACTTATGTACTTGCCTTGGTTAATGAAGTTTCCTTCTTTTTTTTGCTTGATTTGAAATTCGAGGAAGAAGGTCAACTCACCCATCATGCTCATTTCAAACTCACTCTGCATAAGAGAACTAAACTCCTTGCAAAGATCAAGATCAGTCCCGTCAAAAATGATATCATAAACATATATTTGAATTATAAGAAAATGGTTAGAAGTGTGTTTTAGAAACAAGGTAGAATCAACTTTGCCCATGACATACCCGTTATCTAACAAAAAGTTCTTTAGTTTCTCATACCAAGCTCGAGGTGCTTGTTTGAGTCCATAGAGAGCTTTTTGCAACAAATAAACATGATTGGGTAACTTGTCATTTTCAAAGCCCAGAGGTTGAGCAACAAATACTTCCTCCTCGATTGCACCATTCAAAAATGCACTTTTAACATCCATTTGATATAACAAGAAATTTTTGTAACTAGAAAAGGCAAGTAACATACGAATAGATTCTAATCTACCAACATGAGCATAAGTTTCATCAAAGTCAATACCTTCCTGTTGGTTGTAACCTTGTGCTACTAACCTTGCTTTGTTTCTTACCACTTTTCCTTGCTCATCTAGCTTGTTGCGGTAGACCCATTCGGTGTCAATGATCTTTCTATCACTTGGTCTTAGCACTAGGGTCCACACACGATTCTTCTCGAATTGCTCTAGCTCTTCTTGCATGGCAAGGATCCACTCATCATCACCAAAGGCTTCTTTGATGTTCTTTGGCTCTAGTTGGGAGATGAAGGCACTATCTGCTTGTTCTTTGTTGTGAGAAGCTCGTGTCCTCACTCTCTCGAACAGGTTGCTAATGATCAACTCCTTGGGGTGATTCTTTGCAAAGCGGGGAGTGGGATCCTTCTTTTCTTTTTCTTCTTCTTCTATCACCTGCTTACCTTTATTTTTTATGTTGAGGCCTTTTAAGATGGGAATCAATTCATCTGCAACATCATCATCACCAACATGCTTGCCAACAACAGGGTTAGTTTCAATAAACTTAACATTGATAGATTCTTCAATTTTAGAGAATTCAATGTTGAATACTCTATATGCCCTGCTAGTAGTGTTATAGCCTAGGAAGAAAGCCTTATAAGATTTCGGATCAAACTTGTTGAGAGAATCCTTTGTGTTTAAAACAAAACAAGGACATCTGAAAACATGACAGAAATCAATAGATGGCTTTCTACCACGCCATATTTCATAGGCGGTTTTCTTTAAATAAGGATGTGTGAAAAGTCGGTTTTGCACAAAGCATGATGTGCTAACAGCTTCAACCCAAAACTTCTTAGGAGTGTCATACTCAAGAAGCATGGTCCTAGCCATCTCTTGTAGTGATCTGTTCTTCCTCTCGACAACCCCATTTTGTTGAGGTGTGCGAGGAGAAGAGAAATTGTGCGAATAACCAAGTTTTTCCCAAAAACGCTCAAAAAGATCATTTTCAAATTCTCCCCCATGATCACTACGGATAGAAACAATTCGGCAAGAAGCTTCATTTTCAGCCAGTTTACAAAAGCTCGAGAAAACATCAAGAGTATCACTTTTAGAAACGAGAAAAAAAGTCCAAGTATATCGAGAGAAATCATCAACAATAACAAGACAATACTTGGAACCACAAAGTGTTTGCGTTCTCATTGGTCCGAATAGATCAATATGAAGAAGTTCAAGAACTCTCTTGGTACTCATGACTCCTTTGGATTTGAAGGAGGATTTGGTTTGTTTCCCTTGTGTACAAGGTTGGCATTCCTCATCCTTTTCAAAATCCAATTTGGGAAGTCCTCGAACCAAGTCCTTTTTGTTCAACTTCTTCATTTGATGCAAATTCACATGACCCAAACGATGATGCCAAAGAGAAAGATCATTTTTATCCACTACCAAGCATCTATTTAGTATGGGCTTAAGAGCATCAAGAACAATAACATAAAGATTACCATTTCTAGTTCCCTTATATATAACATTGTAGGAGAGGGAATCTAGAAGCAAGCATTCTAAAGAAGTAAACAACACAAGATATCCATTGTCACAAAGTTGACTAACACTAATTAAGTTGTGATGTAGGGCATCAACAAGCAACGCATTTTTAATACATAGCTCATTTCCTACATCACCCTCACCTATGACCTTACCCTTCTTGTTGTCCCCGAAGGTTATCGATCCTCCTTTCTTTTTCACAAACTTGTTGAAATAGCTGATTTCTCCAGTCATATGCTTAGAGCAGCCACTATCAACAATCCATCTCTTTTTAACCTGCAAGAAAGAAGGATGTCGAAACCCAACTCAAACTTTGGGATTTGTGGTTAGCTTGGGGACCCATTTCATTTTTGGGTTGGTCCCCTTGGGCTTGTAAGGACAATAAGTGGAGGAATGGTCATCACATTTACAATGAACACAAACCATAGGGTTCTTAGAGCCGAAAGTCTCTCCATGGAAAATGGGAGGTTCCACACTCTTCTTCTTACCCTTGTTCTTTCTCTTTTTCTTACCTTTGGGAGTAGTCCCATCATATCCCAAACCACTAGTAACAACATGTTTGGTAGAGTGTTCTAGGACATCATTGAGGGATTTCTTTTCCGAGAGAAACCTTAGCAAAGTAGATCTTAACTTGTCATTATCATCACTAAGATTTATAACAGTAGTAGAAAGACTAGCAAGATCATCTCTAGCATGCAAAAGGTCAGTCTCAAGACAGAGGGCTTTAGTAAGAAGGGAATTCTTTTCTAAAGATAAGCTAGCAACTTCATTTCTTGGCAAAATAGGCCAAGAAGATAAATCATTAACTAGAGCAAGCAACTTGGCATTTTCATATTTAAGCACAACAATCTCTCTTTGATAAGCATAGACTTCATCTCTCCTAGCATCATTAATAAGCTTGAGTTCTATATTTTCAGTTTTAAGAGTATCAAGCTCATCTAGGCACTTTTGGTTTTCTATCTTAAGATTTTCAATATTTTTAAGATATACACCATTCTCAACCTCTACTCCATTGTATTGAAGTTCAAGGTCAAGAAATTACCCTTGTAAGGAATCTATACTCTCAAGATGCAATTTCTCATTTTGATCAAGAATATCAATTTTAGCATAAAGATCATCAACTATCTTGCCTAACCTTTTTCTCTTAGATTTGCATTTAGTAAAGGATGATTGGCATTCATTAAGCATATCAATGATATTTTCTTTAGGCAGCTCTAGCAAATTTACTTCACTTACCTTGCTTACCTCACTTACCTCACATACATCTTCACTAGTAGAGGCCATGAGAGCTAGATGGCATTCTCCATCTTCGGAGCTTGAGGAGCTTGAAGAAGACTCCTCCCACACTGCATGAGCTGGATCTTTGGATCTTCTCTTCTTCTTGTCTTTCCTCTTGTACTTGGCTTCTCTCTTGTAATTTTTGTCTTTCTTGTGGCTTCTCTTGTGATGGCTCTTCTTGGCCTTTGGGCAGTCACTCTTGTAGTGGCCTTTTTGACCACACTCATAACATCTTGGAGTTGAGGAGGAGGGCTTGCTCTTGAAGTGTTTCCCCTTTGAGTAGTTTGCTTCATGCTTTTTGGAACCTTCATCTTCACTTGGGGAAGGGCTGGGAGACTTTAAGGCGAGTTGTTGTTGCCGGACCATTTCTTCAATTTGTGCTTTGAAGGTTGTGTCCTTTATCTTCTTAGACTCTTTTTATTCTCTCATCTCTTCCTCTTCTTGCTTGTCAAGCCTAGGTTCATGGGCTTGGCGGTTACCAACCATCTCCTCGGTTGACAACTCACTTAGCTTGTACACTTCTTCAATTGAAGTAACCTTAGGCTCCCATCTCTTAGGAAGAGATCTTAAGATCTTGGCATTGATGGTACCTCTATCCATTACACTCCCAAGGGCTTCCAAACTATTCAAGATGACATTGAGCCTAGTGTACATATCAGCCACTCTCTCATTCTTACCCATCTTGAAGTTCTCTAGAAGACCACCAAGCATGTAGACTTTGGCCTCCTTCACTTGCTCGGTTCCTTCATAGGTGACACACAATTTGTGCCATATCTCATGCACCGTGTCCCAAGAAGAGATCCGGTAGAACTCAGATGGAGTAAGAGTGGCGTAGATGATGCTCACAGCTTTGGCGTTGAGTTGATCACGCTTCATTTCAGCTTCATTCCATGTGGTGATGTCCCCTTTTGGATCTTCATATTTGAGGTGGACAATCTTCAACATTTCATAGCTCACACCTTGGAGGTAGAATTGCATTCTCCTCTTCCAATAAAGAAAGTTTGTGTCGTCGAAGACTGGAGGTCTCATGGAGAAGCTTCCTTCTAGGTTGAGTGAACCAAGAGCCGAACCACCCATCTTCTCCTACTTGTTGAAGTAGTTTGGAGAAGACCTGCTCTGATACCACTTGTTGGATCAATGGGCTATATAGGGGGGGTGAATAGAGCTTCACAAACTTCACAAAATTGATTAGACCACCAATTTATATTTAGTGTAGAAACTAAACCAAACAGTAATTTGATGTCTTAATCTAGCATTCAAAGCAAGGATAAGAGACAAGGAATAGCAAGCACTTGGACAGGTGGTTTAGAGTGGTTCCACATCCTAAACTTAGGAGCGATGTCAGTCCACTACCTAGAACCTAGAGTTGGTTAGACTCTAGGATTTGCAACTTGGTTCTCTTATATATCACAATAAGATTACAAGATACATAAACCACACAACCAAGGACTTAGATTCTCAAGCTAAGATCATCAACCTTACCAAGGACTTACCCACTTTGCAAGTAGTTATCAACCTTCTTCAAAGGACTTACCCACTCTTGCCTTAGTCTTCAGCCCTGCAGGATTTACCCATCTTACTTGAGCTTTACCTCACATCTCCCCTTCTCTTGGAGAGCTTTTTCACCTTTCTCCTTCTTCTTGGAGATCTGGAGTAGCTTGCTTTCTTCACTCGTGAAGAACAGCAACCATCTTCATCTTCACTCGGGGAAGAGCAACATCAACTTCTCTTTCACTTGGAGAAGCAGCTTCAATCAATCTTCAAAGGGAATAGGAGGTAGGAAGAGAGAAAGGAGAGCTTTACATCATACAAGGGAAAGCTCTCATACATAGGAACCTAACTCACTCATAACTCACGAATTTGTCTTGAAGGTAGAGAGAGAAAGGGGCTCAAGGGCTTGGAACACTCTCAACTATGCTAGCACCAAGTTTGCAATGGAAGAGCAGCTTGGAATGAACTCCAAGGGGGTCTATTTATAGTTGAGGGTGCCCATTTAAGTTGTGGGATACTTGGATACAAAAATAGCCATTTTTTGTTCAAGGAAACGACTCTATTTTTGCCCAAAACACTCACCAATGGTCACATCACTTTTTTCTGCAAATTCCGTAAAGTGCAATCGGTCGAGTTTCAATAGGGGTAACTTGACCGATCAAGTAAAAGACAAAACCGATATTCAAATGATCGGTCGAGTTTGTCCTGATAAAACTCGACTGACCATTTAAACTGGAAATGACATGTTACCTAATCGGTCAAGTTCTGTGAGTGCAAAACTCGACCGATGCAATCTTCAGAAAATTGACCAAGGATGATCGGTCGAGTTTCAAGCCAGGGAAACTCGACCGACCAAGTGCCTGTAATCAATTTTCTAATTTGCAATTAAAGTGATTAGCACTTGGTGAATTTTGTCCCAAACAGATGTAACATCAATGTCTAGATGGGAGGGTTTAGATGATATTTGTAGCCTTTAGAGTTGTCTAGAGCCATGATAAAGGTTAGGCTAGTGTGTAGCCTAGATAACCTAATATGATGATGATGATGACGGTTATGATGATGATGATGATGATGATGATGATGATGATGATGATGATGATGATGATGATGATGATGACGATGATTATGATGATGTTGGTATGATGTTGATATGACCCAAGTTTTTTTAGAGGATCAAGTATGTTTGACAAGACGAGACAAGTTTGTCCATGCAACCCTAGCTAAACCTAGAACCTTGTATGTTACATGTGACTTGGTTGATATGTAAACATAGCTAGTGGGTTGGCATGCTTTCTTGTACCTAGTCTTGTATATGTGGAGATATGATACGTGAGATATGGTTTGAGACCAATGTGGGCCTCATTCTCTTTACAAAGGAGGACCTCTAGCATGGGACATATGAAAAGGGTGACCTCTCGATATGATATGACCCACCACGAGAGAAGATCAGAGTACCTAAACTCCAAAATATGTGAAATGTTGAAAACTATGCACAATGAATTACATGACGATGAGTTCCTAGCTAGACTACTTCTTATTATTGAGTGAAGTCGCCTAGCGTGTGGTACGCTTGAAAATGTTGAACCCTAGATTTCCTATGAAAAGACCTATCCTAGAGAAAGAGGCATTTGAATAGATGATGCTTTCTATATAGGTGAGGGAGATGTCCCAAGACCCTAAGATGATGTACATGACATGTGAATCTACTTGATGAGCCTCATACTCAGGGTAGTAGTGTATATAAAGGAATCTAGTAGTTTCCCTTGTTTCTTGAAAGATGGGTAGAATTTTTTTTATGGTTAGAAGGTTGTGGTTAGCATGTCTTGTTGGACATAGATAAATCTTAGCTTGAGTGTATTGAACTTGTGAATCTCTTTTGAGATACAAGTGAGATAATTTAGAAACCTCGACGTCGATGACGATGTTGTTCCTTAAATGATGCATGATGTATGAAATATCTCACTTATGTTAAATTTGAATATGTATGATAAGTCCCTCTCACAAGCTAGACCTAATATGGAACCATACTATATATGAAAGATGTAAGTTTGAAATGATGAATTTCATATGACTATGCCTTGAGATATTAGCTTGAATAATCATGAATACAATCTTAATTTTAGACCTGAAATGAAAAGTAATGAACATAGTGTATTAGATTTGATAGAACTTTGGAGGAAAAGTAAAACATGCATGAAATCTAGCATAAAGATGAAACACACATTCGATGAGAGTCTCATTTGGAAATTATGATGAGGAACACATCCTTTTGGGAAATTTATAGCATAGATTGCGATGACACACCTTGGGTTCGTATGAATACATGAGTAAAACCCTGATACAGTAGGGGTGTGGGATAAGGAACCGTAATGACAGATCATGTTATGATATGGTAAAACATCAAATGATATGTATACTCTTGGACGGGGACAACTTTGATGGTGGAAACCTAAGTATGCACTCCATGATGGGGAATGCCTTTACACTAAGATTTGGTGTCTTAAACACGATGAGTATGAACTTTGACCCTTGACTATGATCTTGGACAAATTTTGAGGAAGAAATTTCTTTTAAGGAGGGAAGGATGTGACAACCCGAACTCTCTCACTCCAACCTAATCACATCAATGGCCAATTTCATGATATGTGACTTTAATCTGAGAACTTAATTGAGTATCATGCTTTCACACATCACCTTATTGTATCCAATGTTGAACATTTTTAATGTGATAGTATTGCTTGTTATTGTTTTTCAAATTGTAGAGCTGTCAATTTTCCCAAAAAGCACCTCAATTGGACCATCCTAGCCCAACATATGGACATTTGAAAGTTGACTCAATTTGTACATGTTTTAATTGTTTTTGTCGAGTATTGGGCCTTAATGGGCCTAATCATGCACGCGGCCCATCCGTTGCCCTTGTGCTTGGCCCCTCCCCTTTCTTCTTCAGGAAACTACGAAGGGCAGGAGCTGCTCTTCTTCTTCCAAATCTGAAAATCGAGGGAGCCGCCTCTTGCTCTATTTATAAGGCCGCCCATCTAACCATCTAGTTTTGCCTTCTTCTTTTCTTCTTTCTCCGGTGCTTTCTTCTCCCTCTTTTCCTTCTCCCGTTTCCCTTTTGCTTCCCCTCTGTCATTCTTTCCTCGTCGTCATGCAGCTGCTGAGAAGCAGTGCTGCCATGGATAGAGATGTGAAACCGGCGAGGGGAGGTGGATGGGAATGGTTCCCGGGACGTCGCCGGCGACCCGCCGAGACGATGTGGCGCAGATAGGCGATCTGGTTTACTGCAAATTGGCACTTGGACGGCTTGGCATGGAGTTGGGCGGAGTGTAGCGTTTGCAGGACCTGTCTGAGGTGTTGAAGGTGTGTCGATCTGCACTTGCTGTAGATTAGAATATCGTCGAAGAATACAAGACGAATAAATGGACGGAAAATGTAGGTTTTAGAATGTAGATGGGGCGTTAGATAAGCCGAATGGCATGACGAGGGAGTGCGTGGAGAACGCCGTCTTGTGACGTTCTGGTGGGTAGACCAGAATTTGGTGGTAACCCGATCGGAAGTCTAGCTTGGAGAAGATTGTTGCTCCGTGAAGTAATTCGTCAAACAGCTCATCTATTGCCGGAATTGGGAAGCGATCCTTGACTGTGTTGGCGTTGAGAGCGTGGTAGTCGACGTCCGATTTCTTCACGAGGAGTGCTGGGGAAGAAAAAGGACTCGTACTTGGTTGGATCAGTCCCTGGTCCAGAAGTTGTTGGACTTGTAGCTCGAGCTCTACCTTGTGGAAGTGTGGGTAGGATTCGTCCTCCAGGGGGATTTGGTGATCATCGCTGCGAGAAGGTGGGAGCCCTTGTGGCTCAGCAAATACCTTGGTGAAGCCGCTCAGAATTGCAGTGACATCATCACTATGACTTGCCGGCGAAGGTTTTGTATCCTCCACCGTGGTGATCGATGTAGATTGTAGAGGATGTCTCTGGCATGACGCAGAAGTTGGATGGAAGCGCAGGTGGGGACGATGTCTACGGATTTCTGTGGTATGCCTTGAAGGGTGAAGGGTAAAGAGACGTACGGTGGTATGCTTGAAACACTAAGTGGAGGGGTCCAGGTGTACCAGCCATTCGACGCCGAGGACTCCCCAATTGATAATAGAAGAAAGTTCGCCACTCCAGAATACGATTGGAGGGTGATAGGTATATGTTTGATTTGACCAGAGTATTGAAGGATGCCTTCTCCGGCGACTTGGATAGGTCCAGAGATTTGGGTGGCTGACTGTAAGATCCCCGAGGGGAGTACTCTAGGATCAATGAAATTTCTAGAGCTACCGGAGTCCAATAAAATTAACAGTCGACACCCTGCAATTGTTCCCCATAATTTGATCGTGTTAGGGCCATGGCTGAAATGGAGGGCATGTCCGGTGGTGGTTCAGGTTGTGGCTGAATGGGAGACGACGAGGAAGAAGCAGAATGGTGTAGATTGTAACTTGAGTGGAGTTCGTCGTCCTGCGGCACTTGAATCTGGATTTCAGCCTGCATCCCACCTCCTCACTGAAGAGGATAGCGTATGCGGACCCTCCACGCACCGACGACCCATTTCCTGCCCTTCCTTAGCTGGTAGCAGGCAGCGTAGGAGAGCTACACGAACTCCCCTGTTCGGAACAGGGTAATCGCGCACCAAAATCGCCGAGAACGGGCACCCCGCTCCTGTGCCGTGCAGAGGCAATTGGGACAAAATCTTCTGCCCCCCTGTCACATTTCATCTACACCGTTCACCCCTCAAATACTACTGCATGCAGTGGGCAGCAAACTCACCGCTGAGATACAAAGGGACACAATTAGAGATAGACACGGTGACAGAAGATTTCAACCCAAGGCTGGACACAATCCTATGTGCCCACCTCGATCTCTATCACTATCCCATTTCATCTGCACCATTCACCCCTCAAATACTAGTGTATGCACTGCAGCTATGCAGCAACCTCACCGCTGAGATACAAAGGGACAAAATCATAAATAGACATGGTGACAGAAGATTTGAACTCAAGGCGGGACACAATCCTCTGTGCCCACCTCGATTTCTATCGCTGTCCTATTTCATCTACACCGTTCACCCCTCAAATACTAGTACATGCAGCAAACTTGCCGCTGAGATACAAAGGGACAGAAGCAGAGATAGACACAGTGATAGAAGATTTGAACCTGAGGCGGGACCAAAACCTCTGTGCCCACCTCGGTCTCTGTCCCTGTCCCATTTCATCTACACCGTTCACCCCTCAAATACTAGTGCATGCAGTGGGCAGCTATGCAACAAACTCACCGCTGAGATACAAAGGGACAGAATGAGAGATAGACACGGTGACAGAAGATTTGAACCCAAGGCGGGACACAATCCTCTGTCCCACCTCGATCATTATCACTGTCCCATTTCATCTACATCGTTCACCCCTCAGATACTAGTGCATGCACTGGGCAGCTATGCAACAACCTCACCGCTGCGATACAAAGGGACAAAAGAAGAGATAGACACGGTGACATAAGATTTGAACCGAAGGCGGGACACAATCCTCTGTGCCCACCTCAGTCTCTGTCCCTGTCCCATTTCATCTACACCGTTCACCCCTCAAATACTAGTGCATGCACTGGGCAGCTATGCAACAAACTCACCGCTGAGATACAAAGGGACAGAAGCAGAGATAGACCCAGTGACAGAAGATTTGAACCCGAGGCGGGACAAAATCCTCTTTGCCCACCTTGGTCTATGTCCCTATCCCATTTCATCTACACCGTTCAACCCTCAAATACTAGTGCATGCACTGGGCAGCTATGCAGCAAACTCACTGCTGAGCTACAAAGGGACAGAAGCAGAGATAGACACAGTGACAAAGGATTTGAACACGAGGTGGGACAAAATCCTCTGTGCCCGCCTCGGTCTCTGTTCCTATCCCATTTCATCTACACCGTTCACCCCTCAAATACTAGTGCATGCACTGGGCAGCTATGCAGCAAACACACCGCTGAGATACAAAGGGATAGAAGCAAAGATAGACACGATGACAAAAGATTTGAACCCGAGGCGGGATGAGATCCTCTATGCCCACCTCGGTCTCTGTCCCTATCCCATTTCATCTACATTGTTCACCCCTCAAATACAAGTGCATGCACTGGGCAGCTATGCAACAAACTCACCGCTGATATACAAAGGGACAAAAGCAGAGTTAGGCACAGTGACAGAAGATTTGTACCCGAGGTGGGACAAAATTCTTTGTTCCCACCTCAGTCTCTATCCCTGTCCCATTTCATCTACACCGTTCATCCCTCAAATACTAGTGCATGCACTGGGCAGCTATGCAACAAACTCACCGCTGGGATAAAAAGGGACAAAAGCAGAGATAGACACAGTGATAGAAGGTTTGAACCGGAGACGGGACAAAATCCTCTGTGCCCACCTCAGTCTCTATCCCTCTCCCTGTCCCATTTCATCTACATCGTTCACCCCTCAAATACTAGTGCATGTATTGGGCAGCTATGCAGCAAACTCACCGCTGAGATACAAAGGGACAGAAGCAGAGATAGACACGGTGACAGAAGATTTGTACCTGAGGCGGGACAAAATCCTCTATGCCCACCTCGGTCTTTGTCCCTGTCCCATTTCATCTACACCATTCACCCCTCAAATACTACAACATGCACTAGGCATCTATACAACAAACTCACCGCTGAGATACAAAGGGATAGAAGCAGAGATAGACACAGTGACAGAAGATTTGAACCCGAGGTGGGACAAAATCCTCTGTGCCCACCTCGATCTCTGTCCCTATCCCATTTCATCTACACCGTTCACCCCTCAAATACTAGTGCATGCACTGGGCAGCTATCCTGCAAACTCACTGCTGAGATACAAAGGGACAAAAGCAAAGATAGACACGGTGATAGAAGATTTGAACCCAAGGCGCGACAAAATCCTATGTGCCCACCTCGGTCTCTGTCCCTGTCCCATTTCATCTACACCGTTCACCCCTCAAATACTAGTGCATGCACTGGGCAGCTATGCAACAAACTCACCGCTAAGATACAAAGGGACAGAAGTAGAGATAGACACGGTGACAGAAGATTTGAACCCGAGGTGGGACAAAATCCTTTGTGCCCACCTCGGTCTCTATCCCTGTCCCATTTCATCTACACCATTCACCCCTCAAATACTAGTTCATGCATTGGGCAGTTGTGCAACAAACTCACCACTGACATACAAAGGGACAGAAGCAGAGATAGACACGGTGATAGAAGATTTGAACCCTAGGTGGGAAAAATCTTCTGTCCCCACATCGGTCTCTGTCCCTATCCCATTTCATCTACACCATTCACCCCTCAAATACTAGTGCATGCAGTAGGCAGCTATGCAACAAACTCACTGCTAAGATATAAAGGGACAGAAGCAGAGATAGACACGGTGACAGAAGATTTGAACCCGAGGCGGGACAAAATCCTTTGTGCCCACCTCAGTCTCTATCCCTGTCCCATTTCATCTACACCGTTCACCCCTCAAATACTAGTGCATGCACTGGGCAGCTGTGCAGCAAACTCACCACTGAGATACAAAGGGACAAAAGTAGAGACAGACACGGTGGTAGAAGATTTGAAACCAAGGCAGGAAAAAATCCTCTGTGCCCACCTCAGTCTCTGTCCCTATCCCATTTCATCTACATCGTTCACCCCTCAAATACTAGTGCATGCACTGGGCAGCTATGCAGCAAACTCACCGCTGAGATATAAAGGGACAGAAGCAGAGATAGACATGGTGACATAAGATTTGAACCCGAGGCAATTGGGCTGAAGATTGGATCCCCGTGACTCAATCATCTACCTAGGTAATTAAATACCTTAATCATCAGCTTTATGCTCTTCCATATAAACCTCGTTAATATTGCTATGATGGTCAGAATTACATAACCTTATATATCAAAATGATCAACAAGATGAGACCTACACAATGGAACTATCTCAAAGCCCTAATCTAGATACATTATCTCTGGACTACTAGTTTTGTAATATTTTACCATGTTTAAATGAAATTAATACATGATAAGTGACTACCCTTGGATCTTGGTTGCTCAATATTCATGGCACTCCTCATATTAGTAGCCTATGTCATCTTGTAACCTAAAAATAATTGTTGACCATACTTTTTATAAGGTTGATGAATGAAATTATGTAATTTTCTTAATGTGGCTAACTAGGGCTAATAACCCTAATTAAGGTGCAATAATTACAAACATGCTCAAGAAACCTAAAAATTACAGAGTAAGATTATACCAATAACATCAATCCCAGATAACAAGAAGAGTAAGACAAGAAATAATGATGGGAATAGCTTAATGAGCTAAGCTAAACCCTAATGAACATAAATAGGGTTAAGATGATGAGAATCTGATGGTGATATGTGATCTTGTCTTGATTAGAGTTTGACCAAGAGTGGTAGTTGACTCATGATTATATGGTGATTAGGTTTGTCCTTCTTCAAGGTACGCCCTTACCTCTTACTTAGCCTACTATGTAGTATGGTTGTATTGTGTGTGTACAAATACTTGGCATATGATATTGGATGAAATAGTTGTTCTTGTATATTATCTTGGTTGATTTCCATACATATAGTTATGAACACATGAAACATAATATATCTGTTCCATTATATGAAAGCACTATATCTCTTTGGTAAGCATAGTGCTAGTGAGTGATCTATCTCTTTGGTAAGTAGATCACATGTACAATGATCTATCTCTTTGGTAAGAAGATCATAAGGCCTTAATGCATCTATCCCATTGGTAGGTGTATGCACCAACATATAATGGAAAATGTGCCTAAAGTATGTGTTCTCTTTTGGTAATAAATATCTTTGTGCAAGTATATACCTTTTCTTATTTTGTTTATTAATATCGGGTATTAGTTTTGTCTTATTGCCAAGTCTTAGTAATGAGAGGTATATAAAAAGATGTGTAGGCGTACTCGGTACAATATTCTTGAATATTGTGCTGACGTGTATCACATGTAATCTCTATTTTAGGTATGTGGACTTATGCTCTTGAAGAACTAGAAAAGTTGAGAGTTGTATTGTGAGTTGATGTACAGGTGGATATGTTGTCTTAAGATCCTGTTGTTTAGTGGTAGTACATGTATATGTAAAAGTTTGTTGTTCAGTATGTAATATCAAATGTTGTAACAATTCATTTTATAATTATACGTTAAATGGTGAGCTTGTGTTGTTGTGGTTTGTTTATTGTTCATGTGCATGTGCTACTATTGTTTCCTTCAGACTTCCTCTATTTTTCTTCTTATTAGTCTAGTGTGGGGTGTTTAAATTGTAGTATGGCTGAGGTGAGGCTTCAATTTGGATGTCACACATTAGATTAAGTTTTAGAAAATCTAGGGATGTTACACTTTTGCACTATTTGTGACCTCATGATGCCAAACATACCCCAAATGTGGCTTGCTTTAGTTTTGATGATGTATCTTGATTTAATTGTTCTTCACACCTCTTAATATCATACAACATCCTCCTAACGTTCAAAATCAGTAACATGAAACCCCTCTATGAAACTTGCCTCTACTCCAACCCCTCTTGTACTTGTAATGGTCCATATGACTTAATATGCATGAATATGACCCCTCGTATAGTGAAACATGTTTATACGTTAACTCAATGGTGGAGCCTTGGTTTTCTAATACATCATACCCCTTTATTTGCTTGAAATATGTAGCTCCATGATGATTAGAGATTCCAATATCCATGTTCACTCTATATCTTGATGTGGTGGGGTATGTGACCCTATGGGCACGTTTGGTTAGCGAGATTTATTAAAATCATGTATTCTGTCCATCCTGCATTACTGAAATGTTGCATTCTCAAAATCCAGCAAAGTAAAATTTTATGTTTGGTTTGCAGGATTTGATAAGTGTGAGATTTTTTTTTCATGCCTGCTGTCTTGCCCATGATGGATTTTGGTGTCCGGGAGAATTTTGATGGAGACCAAAATGCAGGATTCCTATTATGTCTTAAAATCCTAGGATTAGTCCCATTTCTCCAATCATACAAACCAAACATAAAATTTGTTGAACTGGACTCCAAAATACAATCCAATACAGCAAAATCCAGGTAACCAAACGTGCCCTATGTCCGCTACTAATGACCTAGTGTAACACATGGATTGATTATCTTTCTTGTACCCTAATGGTGTTATCGACCTTGATATTGTGTCATGCCTCTTTTATGTCAATATGATATATCTTAACCACTTCGAAGTGGATGTCCCACTTACCTCATGTGTTGGACCCTAGTGATGTAAGCTTTATATACTGGGTTATGGATGTAAGTGGATATATTGGTACCAACTTGGACCCTGCTGCCTAGACCTTGGGGACATCCACCAAGTCTTGAATATGATTCATATGTCCTTAACTTACTGATCTAAACCACCTTTAGTTCTTAGTTTGTATGTCTTTATGGTCCTTGACCTTGGTTGCTATATTATGAGTCTTATGTCCTAGTTATGAACATATAAAAGTGACATGAATCTTGAAATGATCATATAAAATGCATCGAACCACAAGATGACATGAAACTTGATCCACACATTCATGATGACCTCTAAATCAATGAAAGATCATCAAATGCACTAATAATTAGTGTTGGACCTAACTTGGTCAAAACCCCTAAAATGCATCTATTTAGGGTTAATGATGAGGATCTAATGCATGTACGCAATCTTGTACATAATTAGGGTTTGCTTGTGGCTAGATGATCAAGGCTATGTAAGTTAAGAATCTCTAAATAAAGTACTAGATTTAATAATTATATGACTATGGATTTCTTTCTAGAAATGTGATACATATGTATGCTTGTTTACTTGCTCACATATTGCATGTAGTATTCTAGTATGTACTTGATGCTTGGCTCGTATCATTGTTTTATAACTTGCAAACATAATATGAAACTCCATTATAAAAATGTTGAAACAAAGTTTCTCTCATTGATGTTAGTCATTGGGGCCCCTCATGAATAAATTGGATTAGCTCTTGGCAGTGGCCTTGAGGTCCCTAACATATAAAAGGGTTAGATAACCTTGTGCACCCTTACGGACCCTTCCAATGGGAAGTTGGTCAAAGGCCTTATGATTACATGATATTGATGGTATAATTGGGATAAAATGACATAAAACACAGACTCTCACTTTGCTAAATACTTAAATTGTTTATTATTATTTTTTACTTCTATAAATCTTTTCAAATTAGGCAAAGCGTATGTACATGTATCTTTTAACCTTGTACCCAGCACCTCATGTCCTTGACCTGCCTTGTTTCACATATTTTATAGGTTCTGAGATGGCTAAGTATTGATGGGCTTGGTGAGCTATGTTAGGTGTTCTTGTTGTAAGATCCCTAGTATACATGAGTAGACTGTGTAAAACTTTACTCTTTAATATGTAATTGAAATCTTGTAATAAACAATGTTGCTTAATAATACTTATTGAATGTTGAGATTATGATTGGTGACTTTATCTTGTTATTTTTTCATGTATGCTAACCTTTATGCTTTCACATTCACACTTTGATAATACTATTCTAGGGATGGATGCCTAGGTCCTATCACCATTGACTTTATACTCATTTGGAGTTAGGATTTGTGTAACAAACGGTTCTATGACACCTTCTATATTAACTCTCATGGTGTCACCTCCATGCATTTTCTTGCCAGACACAAATCTAAATGTGTAAGATATAGTTATTCTAATGTTTAATATCTTAATAGAACACATGTCCCATACAACATATGCTAACAACAAGAAGAACATATGCATAATAAGTCTTATATGCTCCTGGCATTTCCTATAAAATTCTGAATTGGTTGGCCATCACCATGTATAATAATAGAGGACATGCCATTATCTATGATAGAGTTAACACAAAGAATCCAAATAGATGAACTACAATTCCTAACACATATGTCCATGGATATCTTTTTTATACTTGTATTTATTGTAGGGTTCCTACCTTTCAAAAAATGGAATATACATTATCACTCCTTGACTTCCTATCCTCTTATACATATGTTTTCTATCATCATAGGAGGGATGTAAGTTCTATCTAGGAAATTATGACAAAATCTTGGTGGAAAATTATATTTTAAGCTCTGATACCACATTGTAACACCCCACCTTTTCAAACATATTAGTTACTGACTGGAAGCATTATGCTAAAGGGAATGCCACAAACATGATAATCATTGTATAAAGAATATAATTCATTGAATCAACACAAGATATTATTTCAATTTCTCACATCTTAATGTTATAACATGTACTTCACACTTAAAAATCCTACATGTTTGTCCTAACTTGAAAATAAAACTAAAGGGGACGTTTTGTTATCGTTGGCACCCCACCAGGTCATTCATTCTTGAAGATCCTTGAGATGCTCCTTACATGCCAGATAACTCCACTCCTCTAAGCTTGCTCTTACCTAGGGGCATCGTGCCCCCATCCATGCATCAAACAAATTGGTAATTGGAATTGAATATATTATATCTTAAAGAGGACTTGTAAATAAAAATAAACATAGAACATTAATCATTGAAAAAGGACATAGTTGATTTTAGATTACTTCTTTTATCTTGACCTATATAAGAATCTTCGAGCTTGAAAATAAGTCCTCTTCTCTAATTCACTAAAGTGCCTCTTCTCTTATGCATCGAAGTGCCTCTTAGTTTTGCTCCGATGAGCCTCTTGGTGAGGATCTTATATAACTTATCTTTTATCATTATTTTTCTCTTGAAAACTTTTCAATTTCTCTTAAATCTTATTATCTACTCTTAATGTGCATGAGATATGTTACATTTAAAAATTGACAATAAATATTACATTCATTTCATCATAGACTCATTGACTGAAAGTAATTGAAACAGTAGGTAATACATTCATAGAATTCTATGTACATTATACATAAATATAAACATAAAATCATACAATACTTATGCTCAAATTATATGGATTACTTAACTCTCTCTTAGAGAAGATCCTAGTTTCTCTTCTGAGATTGATGAAAGTCTAATTACGATCCTGGGGTACCCCATGTATATAAGCTCTCCTTCCCTTAGTTGCAAGGGAACTCACCCTTCGTTCCCTTACTGTTTCATTTCACCAAAGACGACCAAGGACTGCCTTGGAGCTAAGGAGGACGACCAAGGGGTGCAAGGTAGGTTTAAACCCCTCTTCTTGCCTAACTCCATGGTTAGGATTCGAATTCAAGGTCATCTTCATGGCTAACTCTTGAAACCCTACCTTTCTAGCCGTCTCTTTTCATCCTTCCTTGGAGTTTTCACCTTGGCCAACCTGTGGGAACTCAAGGAAGCCATTAGAGCTTGGAGCTTGAAAGCTTGGAGCTCAAGAAGCAAGCTTTAGGCGGGTTTTATAACTCTAAACCCATGCTTTACTATGTGCATCTTTGTATGCGTTTTAATGATAGTTCTTAGTATTTCCCTACTTTTCCCTACTATTTTGCAAGCAAACCCGTGGGATATCTGTACTGTTCTTGAGCTAGAAGATGAAGGCGTGATTTCCAAGAAAAACCCACCGCTTTTCTTTTCCTTAAACGGTCCTAACAGTTTTCTCTCTCGGACTCAAGACCGCGAGGTGAGCAAACGGTCTCGAGACCGCGACAGGGCAAACGGTCTCAAGACCGTTTGGCCCCATTGACCGAGCGTGGACCGTATAAGAAACCTGTTCCTAATTATATAGGCTAATTACCCTCAAAATTTGGGAGACTAACTCCACAGGAATCGGGAGATATGACCTCTTTAAGTCACAACTTTAAATGAATTAATTGCTGATTTTCAAACGGTCTGGAATTGCCTTTTTGGGCAAACGGTCTCCAGACCGTGTAAGGTCGTTGACTAAGCGTTGACCGTATGAGATTACTGTTTAAAATTATGTTAGTTAACAACTCACCAAGTTTGATGGTCTAATTCCAAACGGGCTAAGAGTTGAAGGGTGAATACTAGGGCTAACCCTAGATAAAATCAGTACTGAAATTATGGTGACCTAATTAGGGTTTTTAGGGTTGATTGACCTAAACGGTCTCAAGACCGTTTGGGGGTCACCAAACGGTCTCAAGACCGTGAGGGCAATCAACCAAGACCGTTTGGAGGTCTGGGGTCAAGATTTGTTGACCAATTGAAGGTACAATTACACCAAATTACATTGCAATTAAATATTGACATGATCATCAACTCAATGGGTCAGACCTTGATGAATTTGCACTAGAATCCAAAATTTTGGATGGGCAAACGGTCTCAAGACCGTTTGGAACTCATCCAAACGGTCTCAAGACCGAGAGGACAATCACCCAAGACCGTTTGAAGGTCTAGGGTTGAGTATTTTGACCAATTGAGGACCCAATTGCAAATAAGTTATTAATTTAATCAAAATTCTGTTTTGTGACTCAATCATGGTTCAACCCCTATCAAATCACCTTAGATTTTGATGAAATCTTGGGCAAACGGTCTCAAGACCATGTGGGGTCCACCCACATGACCTCAAGACCGTTTGGGCTAAGTTTGGGCCCAATTGGAGCTCAATTGAAAGGTTCAACCTTGTGTTGAGTCACATTGTTGAGTGTTGATGGGTGAACATTGATAGACCCTAATTGAATCAATTTCAACCATAATTGGTTAACCATTATGGGTCAATTGAATGACCAAGTGATCAAGCATAATCTTAATTGACTAAATCCATAAGTGGTCAACATAGCTTTGACCATTTGAGGGCTTCAACATGGGTTGACATTATCGGTTGCATCTTTGAGCCTTGTTGAAGGACCAAGCGGCTGAGACCATGAGAGCCTCGCGGTCTCAAGACCGTGAGAGGGCTCGCGGTCTCAAGACCGTGAGGGGGCTCACTGTCTCAAGACCGAGAGGAGGCTCGCGGTCTCAAGACCATGAAGGGCCTCGCGGTCCTGAGGTCAAACTAGCTAAACGGTCAACACCTCTTCGCGGACTCAACTCAAATTAGTCTTCGCGGTCTCGACTTTAATTTAAACCAATGGGAGGCTTCGCGGTCTTGGACCCCTGAAGAGGCTCGCGGTCTTGAAGCCTAAGGGGGCTCGTGGTCTTGGGGTTAGAAAGAGGCTCGCGGTCTTGGAGGGTCAAAGTGGGCTACAAACCTTCTCTTAAGGTCTAGAAAAGAAGGCAAGGAAGAACAATCTAATAATAAAGTTCATACTTAAAGGGATATTGCACATATACCCTGATTATTCAATCACAAAGCCTATTTCTTAACTTGATAACTCAATTGAGGTGAATTCCTCATCATTTCTTCTCTAAATAATGGCAAGAGTCTAAAAGATACTTTAGATGACATTCTTTACAAATTGCATCCCATCATTTGGGTAAATTGCATTTTACCCCAGATTAGAGTTTCAAGCCCTGGGATTGCTTCCACAGATGCACCTTGGTGCTCTAGCTTGGGAAATCCCTCAAACTTTGCCAAAGAGATTCTCATGATGTCTCAACATTAGAGGAACATCTCTACATGTGCAAAATTGCAAGCTAACCCTTTCAACTGGGTAAATTGCACATAGGTTCCTGTATATCAAAACAATGCTACAACTTTAAATAAAAAGGAGCAAATACTGAAATATACGTTTCTGAGAAACTTAATTACATGCTCAGAGTTAATCACAAAGATTTAATTACATATTTAGGCAAAACACCTAGGGTTGACTCATAACCCAGGTCAGGGATGTTACAAATTATCCACCCCTTACAAGGATTTCGTCCCCGAAATCGATAAAACATACTAAGAGAAAAGGGCAGGATACTTCCTTCTCATCTCATCCTCTGATTCCCAAGTGGCTTCTTCAATACCACGATGGTTCCAGAGGACTTTCACAAGACTTATATCTTTCTTCTTTAACTTTTTAATTCGTTTATCAAGGATTGACACTGGTCCCTCCTCATAGGATATGTCATCATTCAATTCTACTTCCATAGGTTGTAGAACTGACTCGGTGTCTGGGTGACATTTCTTCAACATAGAAATGTGAAGCACAGGATGTAACCTCTGTAATTCTGGGGGAAGCTCTAGTTTATATGCTACCTTTCCAATCCGTTCAATGATTGGATAAGGCCCCATATATCTAGGAGCTAACTTCCCCTTCCTTCCAAAACGAAGGACCCCTTTCCAAGGTGAGACTTTAAGATACACTCTATCTCCAACTTGGAACTCTAAGGGTCTACGACGTTTGTCAGCATAAGATTTCTGCCTATCCTGAGCAGTCTTAATCTTATGTTGTATAACTTTAATCTTTTCCGTGGTTTGCTGCACCAGGTCAGGACCTAACAACTGGTGCTCACCAGTCTCAAACCAACACAAGGGTGATCTACAACGTCTACCATATAAGGCTTCATAAGGTGCCATATCAATACTATGCTGGTAGCTATTGTTATAGGCAAACTCTATCAAGCTTAGGTGTAGATCCCAACTTCCGGTGAACTGGAGAACACATGCTCGCAACAGGTCTTCTAAGGTTTGTATGGTCCTTTCCGACTGTCCATCAGTCTGTGGATGAAAGGCCGTACTAAACCTCAGCTTAGTGCCTAAGGCACTGTGCAACTGTTCCCAAAAACGACTTGTAAACTGAGGACCTCTGTCTGAAACTATTGTGACAGGAACTCCGTGCAAACGCACTATCTCTTGAACATACAACTCTGATAACCTTTCAGCAGAATAGGTTGTTTTGACAGGTAAGAAATGTGCTGTCTTAGTCAACCTATCAACAATTACCCAAATGGAATCATGTCCTTTGCTTGTCCTGGGTAGGCCAACAACAAAGTCCATGGTCACATGGTCCCACTTCCACTGTGATATGGGTAAAGGTTGCATTGTCCCTGCAGGCTTCTGGTGTTCAGCTTTAACTTGCTGACACACAGGACACCTCAGAACAAACTCTGCAACGTCCTTCTTCATCCCAGACCACCAATACAGATCCTTCAAATTCCGATACATCTTGGTGCTCCCTGGATGCATAGCATACATGGAAGAATGGGCTTCTTCCAGGACTAACTTCCTTAAGTTGTCCACATCCGGCACTATCATTCTTCCATTATAACAAGCTACTTGATCTTTTGAGTCATGAAACCCATCTTGCTTCTCATTTCCATACTCAGATCTTATATGTTGAACTGCAGCATCATCTAGCTGTGCTTCTTTAATCTGCTCTCTTAGGGTAGGTTTAATATGCATCTCAGCTAACAAACCGGCTAGCAATGACACCTTCAACTGTACATTGTCTTGCCTTAAAGAGATAAGCATATCTCTTCTAGAGCATACTAAAGAGTTTAGTTGTGCTCTATTCATGGTTGATGTTGCTGATTTCCTACTCAAGGCATCTGCAACAACATTGGCCTTACCTGGATGGTAATCAATTGTACAGTCGTAGTCCTTGATTAACTCCATCCAGCGACGTTGCCTCATGTTGAGCTCATGCTGAGAGACGATATATTTAAGGTTTTTGTGGTCTGTGAAAATCTGGAATGTTTCTCCGTAGAGATAATGCCTCCAGATCTTCAAGGCATGAACCACAGCAGCTAACTCTAGATCGTGTGTCGGATAATTCTCCTCGTGTTTCTTAAGCTGTCGGGAAGCAAAAGAAATCACTTGTTTATCCTGCATCAACACACATCCTAGTCCATTTTTGGAAGCATCACAGAAAACTACATATCCTTTTCCTTGTTCAGGTAGCACTAATACAGGTGCACTTGTCAACCTCTCCTTCAGCAACTGGAAAGATTGTTGACACTTATCACTCCAAGAAAAAGGAACATCTTTCCGGGTTAACTTGGTCAAGGGTAAAGCTATGGAACTAAAGTTCTTTATGAACCTTCGATAATAGCCAGCTAACCCCAAGAAACTTCGAATCTCCGTCGGTGTTTTCGGTTGTTCCCATTGTAGAACAGATTCTACCTTTGTATGGTCAACACGAATTCCCGAGGCGGATATTACATGTCCAAGAAAAGATACCTCCGGCAGCCAGAACTCACACTTGCTAAACTTAGCGTACAACTTATGTTCTCTTAGCAAAGTCAAAGCTTGGCGAAGATGCTGCTCATGCTGCTGGGCATCCTTACTATAAATCAGTATGTCATCTATGAAGACGACAACACACTGATCAAGGAAAGGTCGAAAAACTCTATTCATGAGTTCCATGAATGCAGCTGGTGCATTGGTTAGTCCAAACGACATAACCGTGAACTCATAGTGACCATATCTTGTCCTAAAGGCAGACTTGGATATGTCACTATCCTTAATGCGGAGTTGGTGATATCCAGACCTCAAGTCTATCTTTGAAAAGACTGTTGCACCACGCAACTGGTCAAAGAGATCATCAATCCTCGGCAGAGGATACTTATTCTTTATTGTCACTTTATTGAGTTGTCTGTAGTCGATACATAACCGCATTGACCCATCTTTCTTTTTAACAAACAAGACCGGAGCACCCCAAGGTGAAGTACTCGGTCGGATAAAACCTCTCTCAAGTAACTCTTGAAGCTGTTTCTTGAGTTCTGCCATCTCGGCAGGCGCCATCCTATACGGGGTTTGAGCTATGGGTTTCGTATCTGGGATCAGATTGATTTCAAAATCAATCTCCCGAGGTGGTGGTATACCAGGAAGTTCTTCAGGAAACACATCCTCGAATTCCCTGACTATGGGAACTTCAGCAGGATTGGTCTTTTCCTTGGTAACATCTACCACATGGGCTAAGAATGCATAACATCCTTGCCTCAACAGCTTATCAGCAACCATAGCTGATACAAGACAGGTGGGCAGAATCTTTCTTTCACCTTGAAAGATCCATGTGTTGCTTTCATCAGCAAACACAGCTAACTTGGACTCACAATCCAAGACAACTCTATACCTTTCTAAGGTATCCATCCCAAGGATTATATCAAATCCCTGCATATCAAGTGGTATAAGATCCACTTGAATGCGATGGTCAGAAAAGAAAAGGATGCAGGGAGAACATACCTCCTGCAAAACAACAGACCCACTCAACGGAGTCTCTAACAACAAACCATCTGCTCTATGACTAACAGTCACATTACAGTTACGAATCACTTCATGAGTGATGAAAGAGTGCGTAGCACCTGGATCAATTAGAACGGATACAACACAGGATATAGACATATCAGAATATAAAAGTTTCATCTGACCTGCCACTACCCGTGGATTGACCACTGCCTCAGGTGGGTTCATAGCATAGAACCTCGCAATCGCCTGGTGTTGAGGTGGTGCTGATGATCCAGCTTGAGACGCTTGTCCACGTCCTCGAGCTGCTCCTTGATGTTGTCTATTCTGAGATCCCTGTTGATTCTGTCTCGGGGGTTGTTGTGTTATACTGACAGGCCTAGAACGACAATCCTTCATCAAGTGTCCCACCTTACCACAGTTGTAGCAACTCTTCTCCTGTTGCTGTGGTCTGGGTGGTCCAGTAACTGACACTGATACAGAACTGTGCGTCCTTTGAAGCGGTTGACTCCGCCCTCTACCTCTGCTTGGTGTCCATTGAGTTTGAAAACTTGATCTGGGTGGTGGAGGGTTAGGTGCAGAGAATCTAGGTTTCTTGGAATCCCTAGATGAAGAACCCTGGAACTGTGGATATCTTTTATGGGTTTGTCTTTTCTCAACCACAGATCTCTCTATCCTTCGGACTGACTCAACGAAGGTAGAGAATCTCTCTCTGTTTTCTAAGGCAGACACAGGGGTTGACATATCAGAATTCAGACCCTTCTCGAATCTTCTGATTCTTTCCTCATCCGTAGCAGCCATGTGCGGACAGAACCGCAACAACTCCATAAACTTAGCTTCATACTCACTAATATTCATCATACCCTGCCTTAGTTTCTCAAACTGAGAGATCTTCTCATCTAGGAAGGTCTTTGGAAAATATCTATTGATAAATTCCCGACGAAACTCTTCCCATGAGAACTCTACTCCAGGTCTCTTCTGCTCTTCCATGTTCCACCAGTGACCAGCACTGCCTTTGAGAAGATAGACAGCATGTCTAACCTTCTCAGCTTCCGGAATCATAAGAATCCTGAAATCCTTCTCCAACTCTGTCAACCATAAGTCAGCATCTGCAGGGTCGGCAGTTCCGAAGTACTCGGTAGCTCCGACACGACGAAGTCGTTCGAATGTCTTACCGATACCTTGTGCTTCAGGCTGGACAGGTGCCCTAGGTGCAGGAATGGGCATCCTATCGGTTATATGTGTCATGGCAGTCATGAACTGCCCGAACATCGTCTGTACAGCTAGATCACTCATGTCAGCTGGGTCGAACTGGGGTGGCTCTCTTGGCGACTCAGGTGCAGGTTGTTCTATTCTTGGAACTCTTGCACCGCCTCGAGGTGCACTAGCACTACTCTCTGCCACGTGCTCATCGCGATGTTCTGACATTCTTATGTATCTTCTTCTCCTGAGGAGCAGAAGATTCTATTAGATGAGGAAGGAGTACTAAAGGTAGACTCAACATCCTAAGTCCTATGCCTCTGTAGACTCAACTGAACCTGGAGCTCTGATACCACTACTTGTGGGCTCTGATCTCCAAACCATGACATAAATACGATTAAAACGTAGCGGAAGCGAATCAGTAATCAGCGGAAGACAAAAATCACGGGAAATTAAAACTTTTCGAGATAAGAACTTGTATCCATAAAAACTCCTTTCATAAAGAGAGGTAACTGTTTACATCTCAGGATAATTACTTCTTGAGTAATTATATACATCAAGATACAAAATATCAAGATCACTTATACAAAAAGACTCCAAGACCTGAGAGTACAGAGGACACATAGGACTGATTCTAACTACACCACATGGCAGGACGAATCTCCACCTGAGATTACTGCTGCCCCTGGTGCTGCTGCTGCTGAGACTGATCACCTGTAGGCTGGTTCCTTCGTCTCCGACGTCCACCTAAAAAGTTGAAGTCTACGGGGTGAGACAATTATACATAATTGTCCCAGCGAGAGTTATAACTCCTCGCCAGAAGCTTTATTATAACATCAAAGATTATTTTAAACAGTAAAGCCTTCAAAGCATTCTATAACAGTTGCAGATGTAACAAGATCTCTACAAATTAGGAGATATGGAGAATATCAACATTATTGCAATGTAACATCAATCAACTAACTTGGAGTCATCTCTAACAAGTTATACTACATGGTTGATTATGTTTTACAAACAACATTATGCCCTGTGGAGATGAGGCTTACCACTCATACTCCAACTGATCGCTGAGAAGCCGCATCAGTATCATACATAGGTCATTAAGAGAGCCGGATTCTCATGACCTTCACCTTCCTCAGTCAGTAAGAGGATCACTTGCAGGACATCTCGTGTCTCTACTACTATAGCTTACCAGGGTAAACTGGTCCTTCGCTATTCTAGAGTCACAGTGACGTTCTGTACTCTCTTCGTCATCAGGAGGTTTCATATTTACCTACCACTGATACGGATATCTGTGCTTTCTTCGTCATCAGGAGGTTTCATGTTTACCTACCACTGATACGGTATGGAACTATAGTGAAGGATGGATGGATTCCACATCTACATCACTTTCCTACACTAGGATGTAAGGTTCTACACATCCATGTACCCCACATACTCAAAAGTATGTGCTCCAGGAGTTCCCTAAGGAAAACCTGTTTCTCCATCACTTAATTTCTGACAATGATGGATCTATGATCAGGGCTCTACATTATACTTGATTAGTTAGGTACATTCAGTATTCTTTAACAGCATACATTGTTCTTCAAACAATAACAGTAGCATAACAGCTATAAAAGAAGAATACTAAATGTAACAGGCCTAACTCATATCAATCATCATTTCTCATTATCCTCATCACAAGTCATCTCTAAGGCATGACCTTGATGGTATTTATGGCTCTCATAGCTCAGTATCAGCATAGGATGCCACTGGCAAGGCATCAGATTACTTTACTTATTCATAAGGCTAACAACATGCCTTTGATGAATATAACATCAACATCCATACCTGGATATGATTACCTTCATATCGGAACCTGTATGGTTAATACATCTGATAAAGGTAATACAATAATAAGGAATGTAATTCCTACTCTTGTTATAAGAGTTAAATCTCTAATTCAAATCAATTAGAGTTTAATACTCAAAAGCATGCCATTACCCTTGAATTAGGGTTTACTATTCACATTACATGTCATCACCCTTGAATTAGGGTTTACTATTCACATCAAGGTGAACTAAACTCATAACATCATCATGTATGAGTAACATCTTCATTGGTGCTCTTAGATTGGTTAAAGGTTCATCATTTATCATAATTAGGGTTTCTATGACCTCACACAGGTGGATCATACCCTAATTATACTCACTCATGTGCATTGGAGATACTTTACTCGAGTTTCTACTTAAAAAGGGTACTTTCTCCTTCTAGAAGTACTTTCTCTCTCTAGAAGTACTTTCTCTCTCATCATAATGTTAGGTGATGTCAACATTACTCTAAAACAGGTTGGATTGAGGCATCATAGGCTAACATAGCCAAAAACATCATCATTATGTGATTAGAGTTACTTTCTCTCTCTAGGTTACTTTCTCTCTCTAGGTTACTTTCTCTCTCTAGAGTACTCTCTCTTTCATCATACTAATGGTTGATGGTAACATTACACTAGATCAAGTTGGATAGAGTCATTATGACTAAAAACTTTATTCTCATGTAGTTAGGGTTTGAATTGAGCAAGGTATAACTCAATTGACCCTTCAGGGGTATTTTGGTAATTCACCCCATTGATCATCATCATGGTCAAAAACCTTAGTCAAATAACCCCTTACTATCCTAGATTATCATTAGGGTTTGATTTGGGCAACATTGAACCATTTATATCATCAAATGATTGAATGAGGTCAACCTTGAATCACATTGATTGATTTCAATCATTAATCATCAATTGGGTTGAGATTGGTTGAAAGTGTTGACCGTTTGCCCACTTTGACCCTCCAAGACCGCGAGCCTCTTTCTAACCCCAAGACCGCGAGCCCCCTTAGGCTTCAAGACCGCGAGCCTCTTCAGGGGTCCAAGACCGCGAAGCCTCCCATTGGTTTAAATTAAAGTCGAGACCGCGAAGACTAATTTGAGTTGAGTCCGCGAAGAGGTGTTGACCGTTTAGCTAGTTTGACCTCAGGACCGCGAGGCCCTTCATGGTCTTGAGACTGCGAGCCTCCTCTCGGTCTTGAGACCGTGAGCCCCCTCACGGTCTTGAGACCGCGAGCCCTCTCACGGTCTTGAGACCGCGAGGCTCTCATGGTCTCAGCCGCTTGGTCCTTCAACAAGGCTCAAAGATGCAACCGATAATGTCAACCCATGTTGAAGCCCTCAAATGGTCAAAGCTATGTTGACCACTTATGGATTTAGTCAATTAAGATTATGCTTGATCACTTGGTCATTCAATTGACCCATAATGGTTAACCAATTATGGTTGAAATTGATTCAATTAGGGTCTATCAATGTTCACCCATCACCACTCAACAATGTGACTCAACACAAGGTTGAACCTTTCAATTGAGCTCCAATTGGGCCCAAACTTAGCCCAAACGGTCTTGAGGTCATGTGGGTGGACCCCACATGGTCTTGAGACCGTTTGCCCAAGATTTCATCAAAATCTAAGGTGATTTGATAGGGGTTGAACCATGATTGAGTCACAAAACAGAATTTTGATTAAATCAATAACTTATTTGCAATTGGGTCCTCAATTGGTCAAAATACTCAACCCTAGACCTTCAAACGGTCTTGGGTGATTGTCCTCTCGGTCTTGAGACCGTTTGGATGAGTTCCAAACGGTCTTGAGACCGTTTGCCCATCCAAAATTTTGGATTCTAGTGCAAATTCATCAAGGTCTGACCCATTGAGTTGATGATCATGTCAATATTTAATTGCAATGTAATTTGGTGTAATTGTACCTTCAATTGGTCAACAAATCTTGACCCCAGACCTCCAAACGGTCTTGGTTGATTGCCCTCACGGTCTTGAGACCGTTTGGTGACCCCCAAACGGTCTTGAGACCGTTTAGGTCAATCAACCCTAAAAACCCTAATTAGGTCACCATAATTTCAGTACTGATTTTATCTAGGGTTAGCCCTAGTATTCACCCTTCAACTCTTAGCCCGTTTGGAATTAGACCATCAAACTTGGTGAGTTGTTAATTAACATAATTTTAAACAGTAATCTCATACGGTCACCGCTTAGTCAACGACCTTACACGGTCTTGAGACCGTTTGCCCAAAAAGGCAATTCCAGACCGTTTGAAAATCAGCAATTAATTCATTTAAAGTTGTGACTTAAAGAGGTCATATCTCCCGATTCCTGTGGAGTTAGTCTCCCAAATTTTGAGGGTAATTAGCCTATATAATTAGGAACAGGTTTCTTATACGGTCCACGCTCGGTCAATGGGGCCAAACGGTCTTGAGACCGTTTGCCCTGTCGCGGTCTCGAGACCGTTTGCTCACCTCGCGGTCTTGAGTCCGAGAGAGCAAACTGTTAGGACCGTTTAAGGAAAAGAAAAGCGGTGGGCTTTTCTTGGAAATCACGCCTTCATCTTCTAGCTCAAGAACAGTATAGATATCCCACGGGTTTGCTTGCAAAATAGCAGGGAAAAGTAGGGAAATACTAAGAACTATCATTAAAACGCATACAAAGATGCACATAGTAAAGCATGGGTTTAGAGTTATAAAACCCGCCTAAAGCTTGCTTCTTGAGCTCCAAGTTTTCAAGCTCCAAGCTCTAATGGCGTCCTTGAGTTCCCACAGGTTGGCCAAGGTGAAAACTCCAAGGAAGGATGAAAAGAGACGGCTAGAAAGGTAGGGTTTCAAGAGTTAGCCATGAAGATGACCTTGAATTCGAATCCTAACCATGGAATTAGGCAAGAAGAGGGGTTTAAACCTACCTTGCACCCCTTGGTCGTCCTCCTTAGCTCCAAGGCAGTCCTTGGTCGTCTTTGGTGAAATGAAACAGTAAGGGAACAAAGGGTGAGTTCCCTTGCAACTAAGGGAAGGAGAGCTTATATACATGGGGTAGGATTTTCAACATTAGTTCATAAGTTGTCCATAATTCCAACTAGGTCCCTCCTTCTTTACTTGATCGTCCCTTCCTCTTTATTCTAAGGACAAACCTTCTCTTAAGGTCTAGAAAAGAAGGCAAGGAAGAACAATCTAATAATAAAGTTCATACTTAAAGGGATATTGCACATATACCCTGATTATTCAATCACAAAGCCTATTTCTTAACTTGATAACTCAATTGAGGTGAATTCCTCATCATTTCTTCTCTAAATAATGGCAAGAGTCTAAAAGATACTTTAGATGACATTCTTTACAAATTGCATCCCATCATTTGGGTAAATTGCATTTTACCCCAGATTAGAGTTTCAAGCCCTGGGATTGCTTCCACAGCTGCACCTTGGTGCTCTAGCTTGGGAAATCCCTCAAACTTTGCCAAAGAGATTCTCATGATGTCTCAACATCAGAGGAACATCTCTACATGTGCAAAATTGCAAGCTAACCCTTTCAACTGGGTAAATTGCACATAGGTTCCTGTATATCAAAACAATGCTACAACTTTAAATAAAAAGGAGCAAATACTGAAATATACGTTTCTGAGAAACTTAATTACATGCTCAGAGTTAATCACAAAGATTTAATTACATATTTAGGCAAAACACCTAGGGTTGACTCATAACCCAGGTCAGGGATGTTACAGTTTATGTCATGTATGCATATCACAATCTAGGAATAAATGAATCCTAAGGTGGGTAGTAACATAAAGGAAATTTGGAGGATAGAATTTAATCAAAGTGGGTAGAATTGTAACATCCCAAATCTCAACTTAAATACTTGAAAGGCTCTTAATAGAAGTTTTACATAAATAAAATTAAAATCTCATTCTCAGTAAAAAACCTCAAATAGATATTAGATAATTTTTTTTTACTTTCTCTTTCTTCTTTGTAACATCATCAACATTAGTGTATTCTTCCACAATGTAAACTCTAATTGTGCTAATGTGTATAATTTTGGCTAATTGAACCTAATAATCTTAGGTAATCTTATTAGAAAAAACTAGAAGTTAACATGAACCTAATTAATCAATGTTGATGATAATACTAATAAGTATCATAATAAAGAGCTTGAACCTTAATTACACTAGAAATCACAAAATCAAATTCCAAATGTGAAATGTAACTTCAATGTTGAATCCCTTAGATTAGAGGTCATTTTTCAAGCTTAATTGAATAACTAAAGAGCCCTCAATTAAATTAAGAAAGTAAGATTATGTATGCATTTTATGGGGCGATTTTTTCAATTCTTCTAAAGACCTATTTTATTTTGACCGTCACCCGCTCTGTTTCTTTCTCGATCTGGATTGAAATCTAGATCTTACTCTTTTCTTTTGCTATCCTCCCTTCTTCCTTGCTTGTTTCTCCCCTCTCTTGATATTATAATAGTTTGTAGGGAAATATCCTCACCTACGACCTAGGTTCCTCTCTGAGAAGTCTGAGTGTTAGAAATCTTTCAGGAAACCATTGTAACCTTTTCCTCAACTTGAGAAATCCCAAATTCAAGGGGATTGTGTGCCCTAGAGACTCCTAATGCCACGACCCTATCTCTCCCTGGTTTTCATATCCGTCTTATTTTCTTGGTTACTCCTAACCTTTGCACGGGCATATATATGTCTATCCACGACCACTTGATAATTAGATACATGTATTATGTACGGGTTACATCTTGTTTTTACTAGTTAGTTAGGGAGTCGAGTGCCTCATCTCTGCCACCATATGGGGAAGAACCTTGAACCATCAATTTAGGTCTTTTTCCTATAAGATCATGTTTCTCCTTTTCTTTCCTCTTTATTTCTCTTCAGATCAACTACGTCAGTATAAGGATCCTAGCACCACTTTCCAACATATTTATTGGTTTTTTTTTGGAAATAGGTAAATAGTATTGCCAAAAGGCGGTATAGCAAGCTATACAAGTACAAAAGGCACTAGGCCACCCATTACAAAAGCCACCAGGCCACTAAATCTATCCAGGGTTGTTATCTACAAAATTCCCAAAACAACTTAGTATTTGAGCTAAGTTTAGTAATTAGGTCAGGTTTAGCAGCAAAAACCCAGCACAAGTCAAAGTTGATCATTTTTAATAGGCCTTTTTCGTCCACTGAACCACTATTATGGATTCTTCTATTCCTTTCCATCCATAAGTGATAACAAACACAAGCCAGGAATAGCCCATGAACACTAGCCTCATTCCCTTTTTTATCGAACCTGCTCGAAACCCGGTTGATGACTCCAGAAACGTTATCCGACATCTGATGTCCCCAGTCATTTCGTATGCAAGAAATCTGTCAAATGTTCTTGGAATATTTGCAACCGAAAAACAAGTGTTTGTTTGTTTCCATAACTGAGTTACAAAGAGAGAATATTGTATCAATCTGAATACCCCATCTGTCCATTCTATCCTTTGTGGGTAGCCTATTAAGCATGGCTCTATACAAGAGAGTGCTCCACTTAGGGCAATGAAATTTTCCCCAAACAGCATGGAACCATGGCACATCAGGTTTGTCACTATTGTTGATGTCGGGTAATGTAGGTACGACCCCTACATGACACAAAGGATCAACAGAAGGCACTCCATAATTTTCCTCATATAGCTTACACATACTTCTCCAGATCTTGGACGGATTGGAGAAACCCTCCAGCGTGATGATGGGTGTATATTTATTCCTCATCCACTGTACCCAAACATTATCTGGCAGGTTACATAATTTCTCAATCCTCTTCATTGTGCATTTCACTAAGATTTTATGCCCATGAGTCAGCTGAAGAACACCTTTTTTATACGGTTTAGTAAGCTTGTCGCAGGCCACTCCATGTCCATGCCCACCCCACAGGAACACAACAGACATAGCTTTGATTCTATTCATACATGCACAAGGTACATCACAGAGGTCCCCCCAGTATCTCAACATACTTTGAATGACTGTTCTGATTAGCACCATATGCCCAACCATTGATATATTAATACCTGACCATTTGTCCACCTTGTCTTTAATCTTATCAACCAGCATACTGAAATCTTTCATAGAGCCTATGCCACCCATGATGGGTATGCCCAAGTATCTAGTGGGCCATCGACCTCTTTTTACTCCCATGGTTGTTTTCAATCTGCCACTTCTAGAATCACAGGATTTGGAGTTGAAGATTTGGGATTTAATCGCATTTATGTAAAGACCAGTAGCACGACCAAAGCTAGTCACTACTTTCTTGTATTCTTTCAATCTATTGACATGTCCCGCCGAGAACAACAACACATCATCAGTAAAGATGAGGTGTGTCATAGCTTTGCAACCTTTTATTTTGAAGATTTTAATCTTGCCATGTTGTTCTCCAATCTTGATAGCATTAGTTAGCCCCTCCATCATGATGATGAAGAGGAGAGGTGACAAGGGGTCACCCTGTCTTAGACCATTAGAAGCACGGAACAACCCTACATGTGTTCCATTTACCAAGATAGAAAAAGAGGTCATTTCAGTACATTCTCTCATCCACCCAATCTAGGTTTCAGCAAAGCCCATAGCCTCCATGATCTGCCAAAGAGCATTCCAAACCACAAAGTCATATGCCTTCATGATGTCAATCTTGATGCATGTTTTTGAGGTCGATCTTTGTTTATTGAAGTCCACCAGGAATTCAATAGCAAGCAGCGCGCAATCTGCTATGTTCCTGCCTTTGATAAAAGCATTTTGCTCAGCCAAAATGATACTAGGGAGGATGACCTTCAGTCTACCAGCAAGAAGCTTGGAAATAATTTTGTAGAGGGCTGAACAGTAGGCTATGGGCCTATAGTCAGTAATAGAGTTGGCTCACTTAGATTTTTGTGTCAACTTAGTGAAAGCATGATTAACAGCTCTGACCATCTGCCCTCCATTTAGGAACCAGTTGATGGCTTTACAAACATCGGCCCCGATGAGATACCACATCATCTGGAAGAACAGGCTATTAAAGCAATTAGGCCCAGGTGCCTTTGAGTAATGGATCAAGAACACTGCATTTTTGATCTCATCATCAGTAGCATTTTTATACAATTCAGCATTCATGGTGGCATTAACTCTCAAACTTGGTAGTTGAGCTTCTTTCAGGTTGGAGCAGATGTCGTGTTGATTGTAGAGTTTATTGAATAAATCCTCAGCCTCAAACGCAACCTCTTCTTTCCCCCCCAACCATATGACCCTCGTCACTGATGAGCTCGTGAATAGTTTCCAGTATTTCCTTCTTCTTCACAACACTGTGGTAAACTCTGGAGTTACGATCACCATCAACCACCCATCTCATCTGACTTCTTTGCCATAAGAACAACTCCTTAGCTTTTTCCAACTGTCTAAGTCTCTCTTCTGCTATACTTTCCTCCTTGATGGCTAGGCTATCCATCGGGCATAATCTAACTTCTAGAGCAGCCTTGTTGTAAGCAGTTAAGGCTTCTCTAATTAGATTAGGGAGGTTCACTTTCTCTTTCGACCATTCCTTCAAGTCCTTCTTCATATATTGCAGCTTCTTAAGAACCACAAAGAGCGGGTTACACTCCACCACAGTATCCCAGCAATGTTCCACTGTGTCTTTGAACCCCATCCAATCACACCACATGTTCAGGAACCTGAACGGCTTCAAGCCATGGGGGGTGTTCATCAGCTCCATCTTCATCCACACATGGTCACGGAAAGGGTGAGACCTCATTCTAATGATAGTGTGTGGGAAGGCGTTCAACCACTGCTCGTTCACTAGGCCTCTATCGAGGTGGCTATCTATCCTTCTACTGAAGTTCTGGTTATTAGACCAAGAGGTGATGTCGCCGATGGAACGAAGCTCCAAGAGATTTGCATCATCCATGGTGTCGTTGAAGGCCGCCATGACTCTTTTGGGGACCGGCAGCCTGCTTTTTTCTCTCTGGCTCTGTGCACATTGTTGAAGTCCCCCAAAACAATCCAAGGGACCTCATTATGTGCTACACCTTTGATGTCCTCCCACAGGGTCCTATGATTACTCTCTAGGTTCTCACCATAGACACCAGTGATGATGCCCGAGAAGCCACCAACATTGAAGCAGCTGATCATCACAGCTTGGTCAGATATCTAGATTGGTTCGATCCTCTAAACCAGAGGATTCTAGCCTATCACAATCCTGCCTCTTTCTACTTTATTCAGATTGTCTAAAGAATGCCAGTTCTCAGGGAAAATGGCCTTGGTCCTGCAACCATTAACTCTTCAAATCTTTATTTCAAAGTAGAAAATTAGATCAACCATCAACTCTCTCAGAATACCTCTGAGCTTTCTTTGTATCCTGGGTAGAGACACCCCTCGCACATTCCATGCAAGGATGGACATAACTAATGTTGTTTGGAGCCGCTCCCTTCCCTTGAGCAACTCCCTTTCTTCTTCTTCTTCTTCTTCTTCGTTGTGTTCTGAGTTTGTCTTGGGCTCCGACTTCTCATGTGCCCCTCCAAGGAAGCATCGTCGATGATGTTATCTAGGGCAGCAAACGGATTGTCATATGCTTGGCTAGCAGCTGCATCCCCTGTGTAACCCCTCAGATCAGGCCTCCCGGAGGTTTCGAAGACTTCAGTATCTGTCACAGATCCAACCTCATTCACCTCATCTACAACCACCAGATCTGCGTTGACAGCATAAGCAAGCTTCTCCGGTGCCTGTCCCTTAGATGTGTCCACTCCATCACCCTTAGGTGCAACATTAGACACATCAAGCTCCTTCTCCTTGCCCTTATTTCTAGATTTAGGCGGTCTCAATTTACTAGCCTTTCTTTGCCTTCCCCTAGAAGGCTCAAGAACAATAGGCAGCTCACTATTAATAGCTCTTCTGGCTCTTGGACACTGTCCCATTTCATGTCCAAACACCTTGCAATCATCGCAACGATCCAGAAGAGCTTCATATATGACCTTTACTTCCCAATCCTCACCATTAGGTATCTCCACCATAACTTCAGGTGATGATTTAGTGTCTGTCGAGATGTCGACACAGAACCTTGTGCAGCCCATGGTAGATCCATCCGACCTCCTATCCATCACTCTAGGAACCTCTATAGCATGGGCAATAATTGTGATGGCACAAAGAGTCCAGTGTCGTCCCACATCTGGGAGAGAGACCCAGACAGGTGCAGTGATGAACGCCACCCTGCAGGCATCTGCCTCCTTAGTCTATTTTCTTACCAGGACCAATTGATCGTCGAAAAACCACGAACCACCGTCGGTAGCTTTCTTGAGATCAGCCACATTGGAGAAACGGGCCAGGTACAAACCACCATCAAGCATGAAAAGCTCTAGTGCTCCTCTTGGCCTCCAGAATCGTTGCATCCACCCTTTAAGTTGCAAAGGGTGACATTTCTTGCCTAGAATCTAAACAATCGCTGAATACTGGTGGTAGTCCTCCATCTCCTCAAGGATGGGTTCCGTCATTTTCGTCCATAGCCTTTGATCTCCCTCCCTGTGGAAGGGAGTTTTGGGATCCTCTGTGTCGGCGCCCCTCAGCATGGGAGGAGGACCAACCACCGCACAAATCCATTCTCCTGCCACTGTAACATCAGTGCTGGGGGAGAACCATCCATTCTTGTTGTCCCCCCGGGACCCCGAAGAAGCTGGAGTAGAAGCAAGAGGGGGTCGATTGCCCCCGCCCACCATGGATCACCTGACCTAGAGAGAAGGCAGAGCGGATTTATCTCTTTCCCACATTAATAAGTAAATGAAAAACTATTTATCGGGTTTATCTTATTATGATGTTTGGTATGGGTATTCATGCCTTGTGTTCCTTCTTGGTTCATCCATGTTGCCCTTCAAGTGTCACCCCTTCACTTATCATGGTGGTTGTATGTCAATTGCCCCCATCCATTGTGAGACCCAAGCCTGGGCTCACTATGTCCAATGGAGTCTAGTGAGGAAGATAGTGATCCTACCAGACATATCTCCCATATGATTTCTATGTTTGTATCCTAGACAGATTATATTTTAGTGTTGTTGTGGGATGTTTAATATTGTTTATCATTCCATACATACAAATGGGTTTTCGTATAATTTTTCCTTGACCTTTGACGAATCATGTAAATTTACCCTTGGGAAAGGATGTCCAGCCATGTTTTAATCAATGAGGTATCACACACATTTTCCATTGGTATTTTCTCACACACACAGACGTGCCTGGTTGGGCTAACTTAGAGGACCCACTAGGTTTTAGAAGTCATTTTTATGTGACTTTTTAAGAGCTTTTGATTAGTAATATCTGGAATAAATTATAGAAATTGCATCTGTTATTAGGAATTTTATAATAAATGTTCAGTGGAAAGATAAAAAAACAATGAATACCACTATAGTGGTTTTAAAGACTTTTTTGACTCTGTTTTCCCCTAATTCCTTAGTGAACATGAAGCCCTAGAAAATTAGGTTTAATGTCAATTAGTGATGAATGTTGAATGTTAAATGTTAAATATGGTATTTAGTATTCAATTGACCCCAAGATTGTATTTAGGGTTTCATAAATCTAAGAAGAGAAACTAGGATCTTCTATAAGAGAGAGGCCATTCACTTTGATCATAAGTATTGTTTGACTTTTTGTATGTATGTATGTACAATGTACATAGAATGCTATGAATGTATTACCTAATGTCTCAATTGCTTAAAGTTGAGGAATGTATAATGAACTGAATGTCATGTTAATTATCAATATTTAAAGTATCACCTCTCATGCGCATTAAGAGTAAAAAATAAGATCTAACAGAAAGTTAAGAGTTTTCAAGAGAAATATAATTATATAAAGATAACTTATATAAGATCCTCACCAAGAGGATCCTCAAAGAAAGACTATGTGGCACTTTGGTGCATGTGAGAAGAGGCACTTCATTGCAACCCAAGAGACACTTTGGTGCATAAGATAAGAGGCACATATGTGCAAACCTAAGGATTCTTATATAGGTCAAGATAAAAGAAACGGTCTAAAAGCAATGGTGCCCTTTTTTAATGTTTAATTTTTAATATTTGTTTTTTGTTTACATGTTCTCTTTAGGATATGATATGTTCAATTCCAGTCACCTATTTGTTTCATGCATGGATAGGGGCTCTATGCCCATAGGTAAGGAGCAATCTTAGAGGAGTGGAGCTATATGTCATGCAAGTAGTAGCTCAAAAATCTTCAATACAGAAGGACATGGTGGCATTCTAGCTATAACAGAGTGATCCCTTTAGTTTTACTTTCAGGTTATAAGAAACATGTATGAGTCTTAAATGTGAGTTTCATGTTAGGGCATTTGGATGTGAGAAATTGAAAATGTGTTATTTGTTGTTTCAATAAATTATGCTAACATGAAATCATTATATGTTTGTAAAATCACCCTTAAGAATTATGCTTCCACTCAGTAATGATATGTTTTAAAAAGTGAGGTGCTACAAGTTCGATATCTCAAATTAGGGTTTTGGCTATCAACACATCATGTTATCCATGTATTGGTATTGTGGGATCTATTTATACCTTACTTCACATTTTACATGTACATGTGCACAGAGTCATATATTGACTAAAGTGTATCCATTTTATTATCACCCTAGCTTATAACCATCACATGAGGCAAGGATGTACGTTTTTGGTGTTTAAGATCCATACAGAGTTCAACTTGTTAAATTAAAATGGAATTATATGGCTCATTCCTTTTTATATTGTGTTGGCAAATGATAATAAAAAAGTTCATAAATTGATGTACTAAATTCATTAACAATTTTCCTTTATAAACCAATGGATTTACACAATGTACAATAAATCCTATGTTAGTTCACAAAAATTACATATACAGATTTTTCATATTATCATTTGACTAATTTACATGATGGTGAACTTAGTAATGTTTATTTTTTTACCCTATTGGGAAAGTACTTACATTCACTTTTCATTGAATGGGGAATTGTTCCATATTTAATTAATTCATGCATTTTTCAAGCTAGACATCACGATGTGAAGTCATACACATGTATACTATATGGTATGAGTATACACTCCTTGAAATAAGTAACCTACAACCCAACTAACCATCTAAGGATATAGAAGGGGTAAGTAAACAAACCTTATTTATCAATAATTTCTCCTTATTCATTTCTTCAAAATTCAAGTGTAGTGTTTAAGAGTTAAATCTTTTTTATTCATGCCATTCTTCTATAATTGGTTTTTATATTAATTCAAAGTCCATTATGTTGTGACTTGGTTCGTGGATTCAATGATAAAGTCTATAAAACTTTCTTTTTTACATATACTATTTAGATGGTAAATAAGTTTAATGAGCAAATTGTTTTTGACATAAATCTAAAAATGGCTCCAATGTCAATGTGATTACCAAGTACATGACTTTTCACTATGCCAGCATATTTAACAACCACTTCACTGTAGCATATCTAGGTTTGGATAACAAATAATTACCATCATGTCTAGCTAAGGATCCTATCATGAATCAAAGTAAGGCATTGTTTCCCAACCTTGGTGTATCTGCCTCCAATTTATGTGAACTTCATAAACAAATAGTATATTGTATTTTCATCTTTTCACCTTTTTAAGGTGTACTCTTATTGATTATTCCATGATCTAGATCCTCAAGATCAATGGATGACCTTGCATTCTATATATAAGAACAAGTAGTTTCATAGGTATTGTTTTAGCTTGTCATATACAACTTGACATTGATCATGTGAACAATTGTCTGAATTCTTATGCATCAATATGAAGATCAATTTGCAAATTAGTTTCAACTTCACAATGTATCAAATGATGCATTTGAGTCTAACAAGGATATCTATAATGTTTTTCTTGGTATGAGGATTTGGTAATTCGATGATCACTCAATCTTAAGTCAGTGTGTTGTTATATGTGAGGTTGAAGGTACACTTTGTTGGACTCACTTAAAGGAATATACTTTGTAGTCTATGGAAAAACTTCTCCAAACAAGCCATATGGTCTTATTCTTTCTTTGACTTGGATATCATCTAGTCTATATAGACATTGATTTCAATTTGTATGAGGACATGGAAAAGAGTCACCTTGGCTCACTAACAGGTAGCACCTACATTATTGTTTCATAACGCATACCCTTATAGATGGAACACAACTATATGTGGTGAAAAGGCAATTTATCCATGTATGATGATTCCTTCTAGGTTTAACTATATCGTGAGAATCCATTAATGAAGTTGAAGAGTTGTTCCTGATTGTATTTTTCATAATAATATCACTTTGCAATAGTGGGAAGTCATCTTTTAGGTTGTCTTTATTGAGGCTCATGTATTATAAGAACATGAAGACACACCCATATTTCATTGCACTGGCAAGATGTTGGTCATTCATGTCAGATATGACATGTCGTATGAAGCATGCTTTGTATTATGTATCTGACATGACGTATGAAGCATGCTTTGTATTATGAACCTCTTCATGTAGTTTTAGTGCCTAATCTGGTTTGATGTGTTTGTCCTTTCACTTCATGGGATTAATTCCTGGCATGGTTAGGAGTCAATGAGCAATGATCAACTTCTCAGGACCTAGAACATTGCCTTATCTCTAGGTGAAGATGCCAATGAAATAATGAAGGGCCTCAACAAATGCTAATTTCATTGGTGGTTGTAAGGCTGTTCCCATCTCCACAAGATGAGTGAGTGATAATGTGCCAATGTTGATGGTCCATATTTCATTTGTGATGTAGAACATCTGACATTATATATTCATGTATTCTAGAATGACTACATCTTATGAAGGTTCATTAATGTGGATGGTTGCAATATGATCAATTGTCTCCTATTGGACCATGTTCATGTGATGGAAGATTATTCATTTTTCTTGTTAGGTATTGAATGGAGGTGCTTGCAGTGGTTGTAGACCTATCATGGGGCCTGCCAAGGATTCTAGATAAAGACTTGGGACAGGACCTCCTCTTTGGTATTTGCACATTTTTTGAAATTAGGTTTGTCACAGAGTACACGATATCCACACTTCCATGTGGTAGTTGTTTAGAATATATCCAACTTTCATCTTTATGATGTTTGTTTTAGTGGCTCAGAGCATATTGTCAATGATCAAGACTTATTCTAAATATTCACACTTCTTAGTGACTACCTGAAATCAACCATGGCGGTCTCCTTAGCAGATTTTATGATGAAAGTGTGCATAATCTGGGTTGTGGTAATCAAATCATGTCTAGGAAAAATTTGATGGGCTTTGATTATTCTCATGGTCTAAGTACTCTTGAGTGGGCCATGTTGTGGCTAGATGCTAATATGGTGACAAGTAGTTGAGGTGATTTACCTTCTGTCCTAGTAGACCTTTGTAGTCAAGTCATGTGTCACAGAACCATTTATTACCCTAAGTCCACACTCCTAATGGCTATGTTGCCAAAGACAAGTGGAGTGGGACATCTATCCATAGAATGGCACATAATTCACACAAGAAATATATATAAAAATAAATGACAATGCTAAAGAGATAACACGATATTAAACATAGAGAAAATACATATGTGTCCATTTTTATATCAACATTACTCATTGATGCTTCATTTTAGATCTTAGAGTCTTGAGAGCAATGGGTCTTCCTTTGGAAACTAAAATTTGATAAACAAAATATACCAATGTGAGTAAATTGAGTATGCTATGAAAAGGCATGTAAACATAATTTAAGAGTATATGGGAGTTGCTTGTCTAAAAACATGATCATAAATAAGAAGTAGAAATAAGGCAAGAACACTTAACAACATTCTTTTACAAATCATGTTTTAGGTTTTTCAACATGCCTTGTGCCCTTACAGCAAAACTCCAGGCAGGTACACAATGATATATATTACATTTATCTAAATTATGTTTAAGGTATGTCATAATAGTATAATCAAACATGAAAGTAATAATCACAGGAACAATAGTTCAATCAAGTAATTGTCTAGACAAGTTTTGTAGGTTCAAGATATTAAGTGTACCTTGTGAATAGGGAACAAGTACTAATCGATGAGTAAGATTCTAGAGAAGGTCCAACCCAAAGGGGACCTAATATATGAAAAAAAAACATAATATATGGTCTTAGATTAGTTGATTTAATAAGATAAGCATCATATATGGAACGTGGATGTTCCCTTAGATATAGGTTTCACTTACTTCAAAAATAATTTCCAAAAGTTCCAAACATGCATGCATCATTCAACACAGTCCAAATATCATCATTAAGGCCTAGGTTTAGGGGAACCATCCACATTATGTGTGTTACTATATAAATATAAAGTTTGATTTTCATATATGGGGAAGCATGAGGTTTAGACTATCATCATGGTTTAATCATGCAATATCATAACTAGTCATATGAGATCCATCTCATCAACTAGCATCATATTTCCAAGTCATATGATCATAAAGGAGCATTGAGGTGCATGGGAATTAGAGATATAGCATGATAAATCTATTGATTTGAAGTCATTAAGATATCATGAATAACATTATAGCTTAATCTAGCAAGGTTAGAGTCCAACAAACGACATATGCATCAAGAATATGTTAGGGGTTATAAGCATGTCATATGTAGTCAAAAGAGTAAATGAGTTATTACATGGCATTTGGTGTCACACAAAATTATAGGAACTGATTTAAAGGTCAACATAGGGGTTACCATCATCTTTACATAAGGATTAAAGATCCAAATCATATAAGTACTTATCCATCTGTCATAGAACTATTTGTTACCATAGTTCACACTTCTAATGGCTACATAGACAAAGGCGAGTAGACTTGGGTGTCTGTTCGTATAATGGCACAAAAATATTTCATACAGAAAATATATATGTAAAGACAATAACCAAAGGATATAACAAGATATTGAAAGGAGATAGAGGAGCATGTACCCATTCCATTTCTAGTGTCTCATTGGTGTTTCATTTCACAATGTAGTGCCTTGAGTGTAGTGGATCTTCATTTGACAACAAAAAAATCAATAAACAAGACATATTAATGCAAAAGCATTAAGTATGTTATGAAAATGCATGGAATAGTTTAAGAATATATAAGTGATGCCTGGATAGATCAAGTACTAAGCAAAAACAAGAAACAAGGTGAAGAAAACTTGATGACATTCTCTTATGCAAAGCATGTTTTAGTTTTCTTTATCCATTATATGAAAATGGATTTCTTTATATAATGTTAAGGTTTGTCAACATATAATATCCAAACATGAAAGTAGTATTCATAGGAACAATAGCTCAATGAAGTAAGTAAGTAGCCAAGCATTCATACGAGCATACAAGCAAGCCAATATCATACTAGGGTGAAGAGAGCACAAGATTAAGATACATGATTAGAAAACCATATATATGAGCTTGACTAGATATTGGAAAATAAGCCATCATGAAGATCCTGACATTATGAAGGAGTGTAACTAGATTAACATCAGAAAGATTAGGTCTCATTAATCATTATCATGGTAGTTGTATGTGTCACCTAGATCTGGGTATCATATCATTCATATTGATTTCAATATTTTAATTAGTCATGCAAGCCCATTATCAACTTACATCATACATCATGGATTCATCTAGATCTTAGGGTGACCCATCACAAATAAGATTAGGGATATAATCTTAAGATTTCGTGAACTTAGATAGAGAAATTAGAAGATTTGAGCATCTTAGTCAACATAAGCATCCACATTGGCATAACTAGTCATATCATGCAATATTGTCATCATTAGAGTATAGATGAAGTCTACTCGAGTTATGTGTCATAAAAAAAACCAAGATACTAATTTGATGGTGAACTGAGAGGTGAAATCATCTAGAATCCACTTTTGCACATGTATTTAAGATTCAAGGATATTAGTAATAAACATCACCTATTAAGTGATATCAAGGTATACAAGTAGGTCATTAAGTTACATGATTTACTAACAGAAACCATAGCATAAGACCATAATCAAACATGGTACATAAGTTGGAAATATTATTGATTTAAAGGTTAGGTGATCTTAAGATAGTAAAACATGATAAAGATTGCATCTATGGGAAAGTTGTAGAACATAAGCATATAAAAGCCATTTTTAAATCAAAGCTAGTCATGATAGATCAAGATGGGCATTATAGGTATATAAAGATGATCCAAGGTGTTATACAAGTTCTAATGGGTCAAAGTTATTGATATAAGACATTAGGACAACCTTTGATCATTAAAGTTCCAAAGAAAACATAGTAGAACATAAGGATCATTATAAGAGTGCAAAGGTGTTATATTTAGCAAGAACAGAGGAACTACAAGCACAATTGGGTTTTAAAATATTTTTAATGAATTGATCGCAATTTTCAGGTTCAAATTCATATATTGCATGCCCAAAATGGGCCAAGAGGTGATTTTTATTTTGATTTTCTAAAGGAAGTACCTCATTCAGGTCCTTTTGGACCATTCGATTTCATCTGGATGGTTGATCTGAATAATCTTGGTTCCTTGGCATGTGGTTGGGCATCACTCACCGCCACTCCAGAACCATTGGTTGCCACTCACCTTGCGTGGGTGATCCCTACCGCTGGTTGATAAATGTGTATTTATCCCTTTTATTTACATATTTTTGATATTTATTTTGGATTATTTTGTTATTTATTCTCTTAGTTTCATAATTAATTATTTCATTTTAGATTTTTCTCTTTAATATGAGTTTTAATTCTATTTTTTTGGGTTTTGTAGGAAAATTACACAATTTGCAGCAGTCCTAAAATTCATATATACTCGTCACCAAAAGTGACATAACTCTTGTGTTCAAACTCCAAATTGAGTGTACAAGTATTCATTGGAAAGGAAATTTGATTTCTTAAAATAAAATCTTATTATTTGGACCTATTTTGTACTTTTCACGGGAGAGAAATATGTTTGGAATCTATATTGTGAGAATATACATTAAAGAGAGTTACATGGTCAAGATAATTAAAGACAATCAACTTTCGATTTGACCAGATCCAGAAAATTCAAAAAGAGTTCTCCCTCTCTTTTTTCCCCTCTTTTGAGGGCAGACTACCCCCTCCCCCTCCTATAAAAGGAGAGACTCTCCACTTGTAAAAGCATTCCATTCTTCATTCCATTTCATCCAATTTTTAGTTGTAGACCACATCTTGTATAATGTTAGATCTCATTTTAGTTTGAAATTTATTCTAGTCTTGTTATATCTGAGTAAATATCTTTGGGGCATGGGAGTATCCCCTTAGCCCGGTTCTATTCAATATAATCAGTTATATTCCTCCATCAAACAAATGTCTTCTCTCTATTTATGTGTGGTTATTTGGATGATCTGATATATTCTTATGGAGTGTTATGACTGTGGATCTCTATAAGAAAGAAATAATAGTCCCTTAATTGTGATTATCATATTTTTGTCTTTTTAATATTATTATCATTATAATCCTTAGTGACACGACCACATGAGCCTTGGGTTTGAACACCTGTTTGAATTCACATGCTTTTTAATATGATCGTGGACAGTGGCATGTTGGACGGTTGGTCAATGATCCGTGAACGTCGGGACCAACAGATTCACAGAAAGTCTGACCCTTGTGAGTTTTTCTATAAGAGCATGTAACCACAAGGTCTTGATTTGATCCTTAGAGTTTAGAATTTGATTAGTTGAATAGAAATGTGGTTTTGGTGGTGATCTTCTAACCCCCAAATCTTTATTTCTAGATTAATTGAACTTTATTTCAGCACTTATATTTTTGTTCTTACTTTTAAACAACCTTCTCATCGGAATTTATTTTCCCATTTTAGCAATCAGATTTGGATTTCAACTACTCTTTTTTTCGTCTCTGTGGATCGACCCTTCTATACTAGCCTTTATCAGAAAGTAGAAAAAGGATAAACTCTAGGATTTTCCTAGTGATTGTTGTATGTACAATGACACGCATCAATTTGGCACCGTTGCCAGGGACGACATTGTTGTTTTTCAAATCCGGTTGCATGTATATCTTGTATAATTTTTTTCATATTTCTCTAACTTGAATAACCTTAGTCTTGTTCTATATCTTATGTTTCATAATTTCTTTTGTTAGATTTTTGTTTTTTTGCCTACCGAGTAACATTCTGGTAGTGCATCTCCTCGTTCTGCAGAGTTTCCATTCTAGCAGTATTGCTTTCTAGATTTTTTTGTAATTTTTAATCGTTCCATAATTTATTTTTGTTTCATAATTTTTTAGCCTATTCAATAACTTTTATCCTTGTTCCATAATTTCTTTCTTAGATTTTTTTAAATTTCTTTTTGCCTTCCGAGCACAATTTTGGAGGTGTATCTCTTCTTTCTGCTGAGTTTCCATTCCAGCAATACTGCTTTCTAGTTACTTTTTTTTTGTAATTTTAGTTTATTCCATAATTTCTTAGATTTATAATTTTTAGTTCTCTTTGTAATTTTTGACTAACCTCTTATCTTGTAATCTTTCTTCTCTCATTCATTGATTGACATATCTTTCAGGAATTTTTTTTTTCAAATAGAGTGGGCATCCCAATATCCCCCACAATGTTATTATTGTGGCAATTACCACCATGCATCTCTTCCCTGCCCGACTCTACCCCATGCTTATGATCGCACCCCTTTTAATTGTGAGCTCTTTCATCCCGATGGGTACAATGTGAATCCACATTTTTTTGAGAACCATTATGGGAACCTTGTTATCCATATTCTAATGGGAGATATGATCAAAATAATTTTATGGGGTGTAACCAACAAAACCTTGGGGGTTATGAACATGTTTATGAAACCCAATGTAATCCTCAACGAGAAGAGAGACTTAGGGCCCTAGAGAAGATAGTAGTAGAAGGAGAAACATAACTAGAAACCAACTAAGCCTTCTTAACCGCCCTTTTAGAAGCCCAAATCCAAAATATAAATTGTTCAAATATGTTTTCTCATGATTTGGTGACACATTGTAATATTGAATCTTCCTACCAAGATGGACGCAATGGAAATTACATTCCACCATCTTCTAGAGATTATTATGAGGAGAAATTCCACCCAAAACAATATGAGGGGTACTATGGCCAAGGACACTATGGGGAGTGTGGCGAGGATGGACAAAATTTTGGGGTGTATGAATCTAATTATGAAACCAAATTTAAAAAGAGACTTTGGGCCCTAAGAAAGATGGTAGTTGAAGGACAAGAAAAACTAGAAACCAACCAACCCCTGTTAGCTACCTTACTAGAAGCCTAAGCACAAACTCCCCCTATAGAACTTGAGAAACCTAAGATGGTTCTTCCCAATGATGATGACGATGATCCTACTTTTGTGTCATATATGTGGGATCCTGAAGAAATAACACAAACAATGGAGCCATATTTTGCATGCGGTGAGGACGTGGGTATTCCTATCTTTCCTTTACAGACTTTGCTACTTGAATATGAAAAGTCAAAGTAGGAGAGTCAATCTGAAAATCCAACAACTCCCTCAACCACTTACAACAATCCAACTGACATCAAAGACCAATACCCTTATTTTGAGTCTATTTTGGATAATAAGCATCCAACCCCCTTTGACAAAATGATTCCTCACATTCAGTCACAACCAATTTCCATTCCATGCACAAATGATTTAGAAGAAGAGACACAACCCTTGGGTGAAGTCTACATACCCCCTTCCACTGGCTACAAGGAATATATCCCCATTTTTATCCCTCATGAACCCTTGGGAACTCCTTGCATAGAGGAACTAGAGTTACATGCTATATCAACCATGAATCCCATCTATCCCAAGGTTGATTGCATGAATTTTGAGCACAGCAAAAATACTTATCTTGCTAATTTAAATGTAGTTGTCCCTTTCATATCACCACCAATGGTCCTATATGCAGGTCAATATGACCCGGGGAAACCCGAGCTAGATCCTCCTCCTGACTTTATACATCTGGCACTGCATGTGTTGCCAGTTGGGTACACTCACCAACCTCCCCCAATCCACATCCATCTTCAACACTTCCTTCTCTATCAATGGAAGATATGTGGATCCTATTCGAGGGACTGTGAGGTGAAACAAAATATGAACAACCCATTGAGATTCCACATTTACCCTATCATAGGGAATGCTATGAAGCTCCAACAGTCAAGGTCCAAGTCCTCATACACATCCCCTTCAGATGGACGTTTTTTGAGCTACCAGGGCCACCTAGACGCCCTCTTCTTCCCTCCATCCTGGATTTAAGTTTTTCTCGGGATGAGCAAAAGTTTAAGTTTGGGGTGGAGGTGGGTGGTACGTACTCCTTCCACCCACTCTATCTAACTTTTTTGAAAAATTTTATCATGTTATGTAGTTTAGTTTTAATTTCTCAAAAATTGCAAAAATTTTCAATTTTTAATTTGGACTTTATCTAGTTGGCCAGTTTGAATAGATGTTTATCATTTTACCCCCTTGAATTTGGTAAAACTTTTTGTAAAAATTATTACAAATTTTCATGTCTGAAACCACCATGCCACCTAGGACCCCAAAATAGCATCACTCCTTGCAAAAGTTGGCAAGCCGTATGGAATCAATCAAAACCAAACACAAATTTTCTCTATTTTTAAATTATAGATTAACTTGATATAAGTCTTTTATAATGTGATTGTCATGAATTTTCTTTCTGATGTAATGACACTTTCAAAAAAAGAAAAAGAAAAAAAAATGTGTGAAGTTATAAGCACAAGGACACCTTTTGTTTCCCCCTTATTTTCTTTCTAAAAAAGAGAAGCAAAGAATCACCACCAGAAAAAAAATCAAATCCGGGGTGGCATGCTTCTCATATCAAAAATTCCATACCCCACAAATAGGCATACCATCAAAAGATTCCAAAAGTGCACATGAAAAAATTGTGACCAATGTAGCCACAACTCCACAAATTTAAATCCCGAGTCGAATAGAGGAGGGATTAAAAAAAATCATCACTTCCTTCTTTGTTTTCACACCCCTCAATTTCATCTGTTCTTGTGCAACAACTCACATAAAAAAATACAATAATAAAAATGAGAGTGTCAAAGAAGAAGTAAGATGAAGCATGTTTTTCTACAAAATCTTGATTTAGAAACAATATATGATATTTGTTTTTAATAGGGAATATAGAATTTTGTGTTTTGTGGTTTTAGAAGATTGGGTTGCTTGGCCAAATTTGGAGGTAAGAAATAAAGTGATGTTACAAGGGTGAGGATAGACATGTTGTTAGTATAAATTGGAATAATTTGTGATTTTATTTGTTTGAAGACAAACAAGGATTCAAGTCTGGGGTATTTTGATAAATGTGTATTTATCCCTTTTATTTACATATTTTTGATATTTATTTAGGATTATTTAGTTATTTATTCTCTTGGTTTCGTAATTAATTGTGTTATTTTAGATTTTTCTCTTTAATAGGAGTTTTAATTATATTTTCTTGGGTTTTGTAGGAAAATTACACAATTTATAGAAGTCCTGAAATTCATATATACCCATCACCAAAAGTGACATAACTCTTGCGTTGAAACTCCAAATTGAGTGTAAAAGTATTCATTGGAAAGGTAATTTAATTTACTAAAATAAAATACTATTATTTGGACCGCTTTTGGGCTTTTTACGGGAGAGAAATATGTTCTAAATCGCAGTTGTGAGAATCTGCATTAAAGAGGGTTACATGGTCAAGATAATTAAAGACAATCAACTTTCAATTTGACCAGATCCAGAAAATTCAAAAAGAGGTATTCCTCTCTTTTTTTCCCCTCTTTTGAGGGCAGACTACCCCCTCTCCCTCCTATAAAAAGAGGGACGCTCCACTTGTAAAAGTATTACATTCTTTATTCCATTTCATCCAATTTTTAGTTGTAGACCACATCTTCTATAATGTTGGATCTCATTTTAGTTTGCATTTCATCTAGTCTCGTTATATTTGAGTAAATCCCTCCGGGGCATGGGAGTAGCCCCTTAGCCCATTTCTATTCAATATAATCAGTTATATTCCTCCATCGAACAAATGTCTTCTCTCTATTTATGTGTGGTTATTTGGATGAGCTGGTATATTCTTATGGAGTGATATGACCGTGGATCTTTGTAAGAATGAAACAATAGTCCCTTATTTTTAATTATCATCTTTTTGTATTTTTAATCCTATTCTCTTTATAATCCTTGGTGACATGACCACCTGAGCCTTAGGTTTGAATGCCAGTTTGAATTCACATGTTTTTTTATATGAACGTGGATAGTGGCATGTTGGACAGTTGGTCAATGATTCGTGAATGTCGGGACCAATGGGTTCATGGGAAGTCTGACCCCTGTGAGTTTTTCTGTAAGGACATGTAACCACAAGGTCCTGATTTGGTCCTTGGAGTTTAGAATTTGATTAGTTGAATAGAAATGTGGTTTTGGTGGTGATCTTCCAGACCCCCAGATCTTTATTTCTAGATTAATTGAAATTTATTTCAGCACTTTTATTTTTATTCTTAGTTTTAAACAACCTTCTCATTGGAATTTATTTTCCCATTTTAGCAATCAGATTTGGATTTCAACTGCTCTTTTTGCCGCCTATGTGGATCGACCCTTCTATACTAGCCTTTATCGAAAAGTAGAAAAAGGATAAACTCTAGGACTTTTCCTTGTGATTGTTGCGTGTACAATGACGTGCATCACTGGTAACCACCCCGACCCTTCGCCCATTGTGTGACCACCTTCTACAGTGGTGGCTATCATCTCCGGTGAGGTGGATGAGGGAGGGGCAGGAGAGAGGGGCATGCCTCCTTTTGTTCCCACCTAGATTTGTTGAGGTCCCGTGGAGGCAGAGGGAAGAAGGAAGCCAAAAAAGTGGCTGGAGCTCAGTGTGTAGGGTGGTGGTGGTAGTCGCCGCCATTTGGGCTGAAGGTGGAGAAGGAGGAAGACAAATGGGTCTAGGGTTTGCAAAATGAGAAGAAAAATGGGGTAATGAACTAGGGAGGGGGTTTTATAGGCAAATTGTGTCAAAGATGGTGGTAAGGGATGGTAGTAGGTGGTGCTTGGTGCCAATCTTGTTGGACACCGTATAGAGGTAGGTGGTGATATATCGACCGTCCGGTCTAGGGAAGATCCTTGGGTAGTAGCATCCAACGGCCATGAACCATTGCTTTTGAGATTAGGTCTCTTGATTGGTAGAGGGCTTGCATCATGTTTTGGTAGAGAGGGGGAGAGGGAAGATGGGATGCACACTCAAACTTTTGGCCCATTTAGGGTTAAGACAAAATAAATGTCTATAAAACAATGTTAGAAATAATGAGATTCGAAAGGAGTGTATCTATCACATCCTAGCTCCATTTTTTATGAAACGACATGTGTTGGAATCATCAAAAAGATCTATACAACGTGAGAACAAGGATAGAGTACAATAGTTTACAAATATATGAACAAAATTTAAAGGAAAGGTTGTGATGTGTTACGTGAGGGTAAAATGGATTTTAAATCAAATGGAGCATCATTTTAGTGATGGTTGCATAGTAGAAGTACTAATTGTGAATCAAACTCATTCAAAAATGAAATTGGAGGTGATGGCCAGAGCAAGGTCCAAAATTGGAGTTACTTAGGAAGGTTGAGATTCTAGGTTATCCCAACATCACATTTAGGGTATAAAAGTGTAGAAAGGTAAGTGTTGTAGGTCATAAGAGTTACGTCAAGTCAAAAGATATATAGTCTTAGTAGATCATAACACCAAAACAACATATGAATTTCTACATTTGGAGTAGAAGGATCATTAATGATTAATAGAGTCAAAGTTCATATCTTGATTGGGTATTATAACACAATTAACAAAGAACTACTTTTAGGTCAAGATAAAAAAAAAGTTCACATCAAATGTGATCTACTTTGTGATTCAAGGAAAAAGATGGATAAAAGATATTTTCTAAATTTTAGGAGTGATAATTGAAGTAACAATACTAAACAGGAGCAAGATACATCATTTATTTCAAAAATTACATACAAGACATGCTTTTTTGAATATCAAAAGATTAGCAAGTATTATTTGGATTTTGGAACTATTTTTTTTAATAGATCATGATTTTCTGATAAAACAACATATATCATGTGACCCAAATGGCCCAACAGAGCATGAGGAAAGGTATATATACGATTTTTACCATATTTCATCTGATCTGGCGCTTGGATTTTGATCTAATGGATTGAGGAGGGCATTGGAGTGGCACCTTCTATCATCCCCTGCTCTTGGACATGTTTCACTACTCATGAAGTACATGAGTGATCCTTGACTACTCTCTATCACCAACTACATGTGCCATCAGTGACCCACCCAACTAGTGGTTCTATGCGGCCCACTAGTCGGCCCCTATCATGTGCTCCCTGTAGAGGTGTGACACCACAAAATCTTGGTTGCCTGACCGATGATCAATAGTATGAGGATTGTCCCTCCTGCATCACATCCCCCATCTGTGGATTTTGTCTGAATACAATGAAGGGTGTTTGAAACTCACTAGAGCTGATCTCTTGGGGAGGTTCAAGTTTCCTCAGGGCACACGAGTTTGATACTCATGTTGTTGAGTCCCTCACTGAGATGGAGGAGCTTCCATCCCGTGTTAAGGGGGTTTGTGGAGAAGAAGCCCAGCCCACATAGTGGTAGTGGCGCAGAGGATAATGCAAGGAGAAAACAATGACGTTGGAGAGGTTCCCAACTATGACTTGGATGATGAAGGGAAGGGGGAGATAGGATGGGTTGGAAAAGGGTTAGAGTGTTCAAATTTGAGGTCAGGTGGGGCACAGAGGTAAGCCAACCAAACGACATTGTACATGGTTACACTATCAAAAGGTAGAAGAAGAAAGGAGGACCATTAGATTGAAGAGGCTGATCCATGGGCGTCCATCCAACAGTTGTGATTAAACCAACAAGGATCAATGGGATTGGTAGGAAAAAAGGAGAGACAGGTCATTGACTTAGTTCAAGGCCAAGGGGTGTGTGCACCTTGCTGGGCCGCACCCCCAAGATAGGCCCATTAAGGCTCAAATCAAGATGAAAACAAGATTAAAAAGGCTAAACTTTCAAATATCATATCTCGAGCTACAAAGGTTTGATTGAGATGATATTTTTGTCATTGAAAAGATCATTGGAATCTTTACAACTTGACGTACATTAGAATATAAGTTGATGACATTGATTGGTTCAAATAAATTTGCAATATTGTGACATGTTAAGGAGTTAAAACATAGGTCCAAAAGAAAATTGAGTGTCACCACAAGACACATGTGGATAATATGATTCATCTAAGCATCATGGCATATTCAATCATGAAAATAAATTCAAGAGTGGGAAATTTGAGTGAGGATAAAGTGTATAGTACATGTATGAGGAGACATAAAAACATTCAAGTTATCACATCCTCCCCACCTCAAAAGGAATTTAGTCCCCAAAATAAATCCATCAATAAAGATTGGGATTTCATACTCCATGTCATAAACACTTGGAATTCCTTAAACATCAACACAGTTTCACAATCAAGAAATTGAGCATCAAGGTTATAGAATATTCAAATTGATCATCCATTTTGGGAATAACATCACATGAGTCCCAATTTGATAGATTATCTTGTAGATCAAAAATTTAGGGAGTTCATTATTCTTTTGGATCAAACAAATAGATTTCTTTGAATCAAGAGTACAAAATAACTTTCAATTCCAACATTTGGGGTTCTAGTTTCTTTTTTCCCAGGTGGGGTTATTATTCCATGATTAAGATTGTGTAGATCAACAATTTGAGAAAAATATCATATTGCAATCATGATTGCATGTTCAAAATCAATGGAATGTCCCACCCTAGTCCATAAGAAATCTAAACCCTAAGTTATAAATAAATATAATTAACATAATCTTCATTTCAAAATTTTCAAAGATTTGGGAACATGAAATTCGCAATTATATATCATGGACGATCCCAATATACAAATAGGGTGATCGTAGTAATCAAGTCTATATCAAGATCATTAATCATGAGTCAAGATTTTTTTATTCAATATCGAGTGTTACATTTGGACATAAAATATCAAATTTTTAGCACATTTTTCTTAATATTCTCTAACTTAGGGCTCCACCATTCCCAAGGTTTTATTGAGATGTCATACACATTTTTCTTGAGGTTCTCTAACTATATTTGAGCACATTATTTTTTTATATAATTCTTTAACCAAGATTTTCTCCATCTCTTAGGGTGCACATTATTTACTTTATGCCCCTACATTGGGTTCATGGAGACCGTCCCTCCTGGGCTTGGTCTTCCTAGTGACCTTCCCTCCTAGGCTTGGTCTTCATGGTGGCCTTCCCTCCTAGGCTTGGCTACTTGTTAACCTTCCCTCCTGGTCTTGGTCTTCATGGTGGTCTTCCCTCCTCGGCTTGGTCTTCATACTGGCCTTCCCTCTTGGGCTTGGCCTCTTGGTGATCTTCCCCACTGGTCTTGGTCTCATATTGTCAGCCACTTCCCCAATGACTCTTCCTTATGTCCCTCAGAGATGGCATAATTGGGTTCAAAGAATTATACTCATTATATGTGATTTCATGCTTTGTATACTTAATAGTTCAAACTTTAAGTAACATTTAAGGTTACCTCAATTCTTAATCCAATTGTTTAACTCACCTTTCTAAGGGAGGTACTAACCTAGTTTTCCTTCTTGGCTCACAGGAGGAGGTTAGGCTTTCTAGTCACAACATGACCCCACAGGTCTAGGGTTATGCCTCCCCATCATGTCCTTTTCCCATTCTTTTGTTAACCCACCCCAAGTTGGAACACCATCTCTAAGAGTGATTTGAGGGATTAATATTGTTCCTTCCTTCTATATATCAAGGAAAGGAGTGTATTTTGGAAATCGAGATGTCAAATTGGAGATTCAAGAATGTTTGAATAATAGGGAAAGACTGATATCCATTCCCATCATGTTTATTCAAATTTGAGCTTACAAAGAGGCATAGAAGTCAATGAGTAAATGTATCTTGTATCTAAGACTTCACATTGTGATCTATAGGCCAAAGACATAGTCATATCAAGTATGGGCGTAATACATATCAATAGGGAGAGATTTGGTCAGTTATGTTTATGGTTTGATCAAAATAGAGACAAAATAGGTTAATCAACAGGGACCTCATCAAACATGAGGTGTGAACCATGAATTCCACCTTAATTTCACCATATCAAAAATTTACCTCAAACATAGAAAGCTCTTATATTTGATCTAGTAACATTTAGTTTGCATAAACTTTACACATGAGTACATCACTTCTAAGGGTACTTGTATTAAGAAAAATAGGGTTTTAAATTATAGAAGCAGATCATGGAATCATCATATTAATCAACTTCCATGATTTCAAATGCATTTTAGTTTCCCCATTCATGTCTACCCAAAATTGAGAAATCACGTGATTAATGGTCACAAGAAAAAAATCACAGGAGGAGACAAGAAAGCTAACTAATCATCATCTACTTGGGTGGCTTGGGTGTTGAGAAATCGGGGTGACAAATATAGGCAGCGGAAATAAAGTTTTAATTCTTGATTCCCTAACTAGCAGAATTGTTTCAACAACAATGCATCTAGGAAGGAAGGTTTGCAAGATTGTACCTGGTTTTAGAGCAAGTCCAATGCCATTACCCTTACAGTAGCATCATGCTTCTTCTTCAGGAAGTAGCACACTCCTTCTTCAGCAACAGTACTCGAACAGTCATCAGCAACAACCTCCTGGTCTAGTACCATGAACGATAGTTGACCACATCCTCCTAGAGGCATAAAATGGCCTCCTACCTCTAGAGAAGTCCACACTAACCATCGGGAACTCCACATTGTGTACCAGAGACAACAGGAAGGAGTTATCCCTTTAAATGAAAATCTGTTAGGGTTGATTCACTCTCCCAGAATTGTCTCTCCCTTGCAATCCATCCCTTTATCAGGTAGGACTTACTCTGGCTCTCTATTGGTTACCCCAACCAAAGAAGATGGCAATTTCCTGGGCTTATTGTCATGTCTGGGAAGCCCCCAGTACCCCTCTATTTATAGGAGAGGTCAGGGTCAAGGTTCCCAATCTGTGCAGAAGTCAAAAGAATCAAATTCACAAATTTTCTAGAAACTTCATATGGGGAACCATGCCCAACTGATCGATTGGTGCACGAACTAGTCGGTTCGCTAGGTGAACTGGTCAGTTTGTGCAGTTTCCTATTCTGAATCAAATTGGTAATCAATGCATGATCAATGCTAAACATGATATCAACATCAATCCTTGTTCCAATCAAATTGGCTACTGAATGGGACGACCCAAAAGGTGAACAGGTCAGTTCACAGGGTGAAATGGTCATTTCACATTGTGAAGTGATGGTGTTCCATGAGTTTTTTTTATTCTATGATGGTTTCTTGCCTACATATTTGTTGTAATATGAAGAGGGATGTTATTGTCTTTGTTGGTATTAGACCTTGTGGTTTTTTGTATTTAATCCTTCCCTAGAGCTCAACTGTGGAGGTATCTATAGGATGAGTTCTTGCTCATATAGAAGGCTCTATGTGGGTTCACTGATGTTTATAGAGTGTGTGATCATGAAGGATACATATGTTTATGTTGTTTTGTGATGGATCTATCAATTTGGTTTCTCTCCCTGAGGTTCTTCCAAAGTGATTGCTTGTTTGTGGGTTGAACGTGATGAAGACATGTGATTGCGAAGTGTTGATTATTTTTCCTTCAATTCCAAATGATATTTGGCATGCGTCTGTGGGCATTATTGTCTTTTGGACTCTCAATCCTCTACTCTACAAGCTATGGTGTAAGTGGGCCCGTTTCCACATGTACATCGTTTACTTGGCAAAGACAGATGGGTTTTTTTTATATGTGGTTTATTGGGATTTTCTTGTTGATCACTATTTCTAAAATTCATAATTGATGCTTTGGTTATCCAAAAAATAAGTAAAGATGTGTTCTAAAATTGGAAAAATAAACCTTATCTGATGGTATATCTTTCATTGTCTAAGTTCAATGTAATATGAATTTGACATTTTAGGGTTTCTAATGTACACCTTAATTAATGGTTTATATACATAATTTGTTATCAGTGAAAGTGATAATCTGGATCTAGGGTTTGGACCAAGACCTTTTATAAGCATCTTTGAGGTAAGTATCATCCATTTTAAGTATATATTGACCAATCTCCTACTTCCTCTCTATTTTTACCTAATTGAAGGATATATGTGACATCTCTCCTTTTAGATATAAGTGAATTCTTTTGAGCCTATGATATTGAAATTGGTTATACTTTGATACTGATTAGTTGATATTGCACTTTGGCATCTAAGATTTGTAATCTTGTTCATGCTATCTATAGTTGAACCTTAATTGGTGGGTTTGATCTATATTCTACTATTTGTATAATGAAACCATGAATTTATCCTGATAGATGTTTATGGTTTGATGTTCCACTTTTAGTTGGACAATCTTATTTCATCAATACCATGGCTACATTTTACTAGCCTCTACATTTCATTCTTGTTGATTCAGTAGTACTTGGGTTTTATAATATGCTTTAGTTTTTTGGTTGTGACTTACCTGGATTTTGTGCCAACTTTTATATATTTGGAAGTTTGATCATGCATCGTGCTTTATTAGGTTTAGGGTTATGTACTCTAGCCACCATTGTTTTATTATAGTTCACTAGTACTATGATTATCTCACATGCATGTCGATTATCTCACTATTCTTGATAGCTCAATCCTTAATTGCTTTGTGTATTCCCTTGAGGTATACTTTATTTAATTCATGGCAAGTACATCTATTTATTTTCATATTATTGAAGTTTTTTTTTTCTTTTGTATCCACTTGGGTGGTACTTCCTCTTTGTTTGGAAAGCCTTGTTATATTCAATGTCATTTTTCTAATATAACTGCTCAAACACTATTTATATGACATACTGGCATTTTATGCTAACCACATCCACTTTGTCTTCTCTTGTGGGGTATGCTTCCAACCTCATAGGTAGAGAGAAAGAAGGAGTCGACCAAAGTTGAGTAGGACTTATTCAAGTGTAGATAATCTTTCTTGGGAGGTAGATTGAAGTTGTTGATCTACCCTATGTGTCTTATTTCTTATAGTTTTCTTTTCTATACACCATGCATGGTGAAAAACAACGCTAGATATAAATATTATAATTGTAAGATATTTTATCTTCTGCTATTACATTTTATGGTGAATGAAACGATGCTCCCACATCCATAGCATGAGTAGCTAAAGCAAGTAAATGATTTAAAATTCGAGTGATTTCACAGAATAAGACTTGTATATATTAAGCTCATAACATATGTGATAGTCCTAGAAAATGGAAGCACACAACCCCCCCAGGAATGTGGTGTGGATTTCCGCGTGGTCGAATAAGATCAACTACTCGCTCATGTCAGAACTAGAACCTCCTCCAAAGTATTATGTCAACATTTTTCCTATCAAATCCAACATGTCCTCCACTGCAATCAGTCTTCTGGGTGAGGAGGGGCCCACCTCACCACTCCCCTCCTCTCCTACCCCATTAGTGAAACAGGACCTCCCCTTTCCACGATGGACGAGAAAAGAGAATTTTAGTTTTTTTAGCCTTTGTGAAAATGTGTTATCAAATTTAGCATTGGATAGTTTTCTATTATTCACTCAAGCAAGTTGAGTGGTTCCCCTCTCAAGTCCCACTCCTTACATGTATGGTATTAGAGCCAAGGTAGTCGATTGATCCAACTATTTCATTTTTTTTTCTCCCTTAGGTTTTTTTCCTCTCCCATAAGTTCCTTATAGGATCCTTAACTTATATGAAAATTCTTTGGATAAGATGCCCACACTAGAATCTACCTATCTTGACCATGTTAGGATGAGAGAAGTACATAGAATCTAATGATATGATAATGAGGATCATGAGTAGGGTAACCCTCATTAGATTGGACATCAGGTACCTTTTCCCTAAGGTATTTTTTGTGATACCCATGTATATGTTTTGTAGCCATGAGATATGACTTAAGAGTACAAGTATGCGATGAGGATGATGAGGTGTGTATTAAGTTGTTATACCTAAAGTATATCTACATGGTCAGGTAAACTATCCATGGAATCTATATTTTGATGTATGGTGATATGAAAGAGTAAGTCACGAGGTGATAGGTTGTATACATGGTTCTCTTAGACTTACTCTTGAACCCCTAGTTTGTTTGACTTATTAGGTTAAACTTTTTAATGGATGGAGGGGTACAATTTAGAAGAATGTTGATTTATCAATTTCAAGGATGAAATCCTTTTAAGGGATGGAGTCATATAACATATCAAGTTTTGGCTATCCTGACTCTAGAAACTCTAATTACAAGGATAGTAGATTAGTATGCTTGGTTCTTTAGCTTTTACTGAAACAAGGTTAGAGTTATACCCTGACATGCTTGGTCATGCCCTAATAAACATATTATATGCAAATGCTTGTACCCTAATTCATAGTTAATGATTAACCCTAATGTATGCATAATTGGTGATATTCATGATGCATTAGTGACTTTAGGTTCCATAATCACATCACATATCATGATATGCTAATATTTACTTAATAACCTAACCATGACTTGATATGTAAATCAGTTCATTAATATTTAGTGTATGTGACATTGTTCACTAATACACATATAATGACCCAAATGATTTTAATATGGATTGGGTGGATTATTCCTATACTTGGATTCTTATTATGTGGTGTGATCAAGAGATAGGACTTGATGAGATTACTACTAATGAGCAAGTGATTGAATTCAATGTAAGGAAATGACATTTTAGCTTTTCTCTATCTAATTTTTATGGTGCAAATACAGATTTGGACAAAACTACGTTGTGGGATACTCTTGGTGTTATTCATGGCCTGAATCATGCTAAATGGTGTGTAATGGGGGACTTCAACACTGTTAGGCTAAACAGTGATAATCTTGAGAAGCACCTACCTTCTAACAGATGTATGAGAGATTCCAATAATGCCATCTCTAATATGGATTTGCTAGAGTTGTATACTAGAGGCATATTCTTCACATGGGATAGTCACAGTAGGATAGGGAATAGTACCTTTTCAAGGATTGATCATATTTTTAGTAACATTGGTTTTCTTACTAACTTTTTATATTGGTAGGTGGTGATATCCACTCTAGTCACTTATCATAGAATCATATCTATGAGGCTTGATGTAGGCAAGAATAATGTTACTCCTTTTATATTTATTAACTCTTGGACTACTCAAAAGGTCTATAAAGATATTGTTAAAGAAGCATGGTGCAATATTGAGTTCTTGAGGACCTCTATGTTCAAATGTAGGCATTTTCTAGTGCTCTTCCGAAGTGGAACAAAGCAAGAGTAGGGAGCTTCTTATCGAAGGTCAAAGAGTTAGAAGAGAAGGCTCTAAGTATGCAAAATGAAGTTGATGATAATCCTGGAGATTTTGTGAAATAGGAATCTTTGTGTTTCATGAGACTAAGGATATTAAAGCTTTGAAGGATGAAGAAAGTTTACTTAGAAAAAAAAAGTAGAGTACAATGGCTGAAACTGGATGATAGAAATATGACTTTCTTTTCTGCTTAGACAAAAAAAGTAGAGTACAATGGCTAAAACTGGGTGAGAGAAATACAACTTTCTTTTATGCTTCTTTAAAAATCAGAAGATTAAGGAATAATATCAATGTGTTGAAGACTAAAGAAGGAGATAGTGTATAGGATGTTGATAGTATTAGAGACAAAGATATGCTTTTCTATAGTGTCTTGTTTAATTGTACACCTAATAATGAAGTGCACTGGAATGAGGATTTGATGATTCCTGAACTGTCACAAGATCAGTTTGATATTTTAAGGAAACTTGTTACTAAGGTTGAGGTTGAAGAAGAAATAAAGAAGATGAATGATGTCAAGGCATCATGTTTTGATGATTTTAATGCCATTCTTTTAAACTAGTTTGGGACATTATTGGTGATGAAGTAGTATTTACTATTAAAGGTTTCTTTAGCTCTGGGAAATTCCTTAGGGAGTGTAACAATACCCTAATTACATTGATTCCTAAGATTCATGGGCTATCGAGTCTAAAAGATCTCAGACCTATACCTCTTTGAGATCTAATCTATAAGGTGATAACAAAGATTCTAACTAATAGAATCAAATTCATTGTACCATCTCTTATTGATATAAACCAAGTGGCCTTTGTTTATGGGAGAAAGATAGGAGATACAATCATTTTGGATAATGAAATTCTAAGCACTTTTATGGGGACTCAAAGAACTTGTGTGTTAAATAACATCTTTAGAAAGCATGTGATACGATTAGGTGTGATTTATATTCTTTTCTTAATTTGGAAGATGGGTTTCCCTAGCATCTAGATAGAGTGGTTTTGTGATACTTTTTTCCTACTTCTTATAGAGTCTGGGTCAATGGGAGACTGACTGACCGGTTCTTAGCATCTAATGAGGTGAGTCAAGGAGACCCCTTGTCTCCCTACTTAATTTTTATTACAATACAGGGTCTAACTCCTATTACAAATTCAGAAGTGAGAAGTGTAAAGATCAATCATGTGCACACTTCTGAGGAGGTAGATATCTCACACATTATATTTGTTGGTGATCTATTACTCTTCTCTAAACCAGACAATCAGAATTATACATGCATGAAAGGCATTTTGGATACCTTCTATTGAGTCTCGAGGTTAAAACTTAACAATGAAAAGAGCCATGTCTTTTTAATCAAGACTGTTCAAGATAATAATATCTCTGATATTTGAGCATAGATGTCTACTCTCTTTCAATGAAATACATGGGAGTCTCATTGTTCACTAGAAGCCTAAGCAAGGATATGTGTGCTCCCATTATTTAAAAAATGAAAAGGAGGCTTGATTCTCAAAAAGGTCACCTTTTGTCCCAAGATGGGAGGTTCGAGTTGGATATCTCCACTCTTTTCGTGTATATCATTTTTTCAATATTTCCTTTACCTAAATATCTTACTCAATGTATTGATAAAGACATGAGAGATTTCTTATGGAACGATCCAAAAGAGAATAAACATCTAGACTTTGTAACATGGGAGCTCATTTTTAGGCCTAAAGAGGAGGGCGGTCTAGGCATCAGGTTAGTGGAAGACTGGTAGAATGGTGGTCTCCTTAAAAACCTATGGAATATAGCTACTGATAAGGAAACCTTATGGGTTAAATGGCTTCATGAGAGGTATGTTAAGGGAGAATATATTTGGTCTATATAAGACATGACCAATTCTTCATGGATTTGGAGAAAAACTCCCTAAGGAAATCAAACTCTGTCTGGGTAATGGTGATATTTTTTTTCTTTGGATGGATCCTTGGCTAAAAGGAAGGAGGAAACTTATTGTTATAACCCCAATTTTTGTGTTCAATTGGTGAGAAATGTAATTTCTCATATTAAAGATATTTGAACAAATAATCATATATTTGGTTGAGAATAATTGGATTTCGTTAAAATAGCCTTGTTGTATGATTTGTGGGCTCTATTGGCTATTGGGCCCAACAAAAGGAAAATAACAAAGGAAATTCAATTAGTAAATGGATAATTGAATTTTAAGAAAAGAAATATGTGGAAACCACTAGAAGGCAAATCCAAAGAGGATTTTGTGCCTCTTGGGTTCCTTGGGTACCAAGGAGTCCAAGGTTGCAAAAAAGAAAGCAATAGAAAAAGAAAAGATTAATTAAGTATTTCTTTATGAAGAAAGAAATTGGGAAATAATGATATAATGTGGAAAATGAATGAAAAGAGACATAAATGAGATTTCTTGGGGAGATTTCGTATCCATGAGGTTCCTAATGATAAAAGGAATACCAATGAGGAAAATAGAAGAAAAATAAAGAGAAATCCTCAAAGAGAGATATTTTAATGAGAAATAAACAAGATAATGGGAAATAATGAATAGATAATGCATAAAGATGCATTTAGAAGGATAATGAATATCCAATAAAAAGGATTTCGAATCCTTTGAGTTTATTGGGATCCAAGGAGTCCCAATAAAGAAAAAGGAAAGAGAAGGTACCTATAAAAGAAAATAAGAATATAATGTGAATACATTATTAATAAATTATGTGGTATTAATGAAGAAAGGGTATTCCCTACAAAAAGGAAATATGATTTCATGGCTAATAAGTTAAAAGCCAAGTATGAAGAGAATAAGAGAGGATATTTTCGTATTTCTAAAATAGAGGATATTCAAAAGATAAAAAGAAGAGAGAGAATATCCTTCTCTTTGAAGGAATGGTCTTCCTACTTGGAAAGGGATGCATTAAGTCATGATTGAGCCGACCTAGGGCTTCTTTTCCCACTCTATATAATGGGGGAGATCCTAGGGTCAAGTTCTGAAGGTCTCCACGTACCTTTCTCCTCTTACTCCCTCCTTCTTCTCTACTTTTCATCTTCAAACCCTAACCCCTAGAACCCCTGTGAGAACGACGCAAAGAGGAGGAACCAGAGAGTTGCGAGGGACTCCTGGAGTGCCACGGTGCTAATGAGGAACCTACCCCTCGAGATCGTACCCTAGTGCATGTGCAGCAGAGGCAACTAGGCTGCGGAGACGACCTGCAATGTATGGCCTGAACGGACGTGTAAACGAGCATCATGGCTGCTGGTTGTTGGCGCCCTGAGTGCGCATGAGGGCGGAAGAGGCAGGGGACGCTTTCCCGGTGAAGCTCGGGTCCAGATCGGAGAGCAGCAGCCGTGCCAACGCCGCGGGTCGGCGGCTAGGGTAGCTGCGATCGACCTTCCCAAGGTTGAAGAAGGGAGGAGCGCGTTGGACGTTTCTACCCTCCGCGCTCTAAGGAAGCTATTCACTTACGCAAGGGCAATTTGGTAAACTCGTTATGTTTTCAATTTGAGCGCTCGCATGGGATAGGCGACGTGGCGCCATCCGATTGGCCAGAAGGTAATTTCCTTGCTAAAATCATATCTTGCGATTCGTAACTCGGATTAAAACAAGTAATATATGAAAGTTGATCAGCAAGACGTGAGGAATTTAAATAAATTATTTTCATAAGCCAATTCCTCTTGAAATTTGAAAAGTGGTGTAATTTACCAACTTTAGCATAATGATAATTAAAGAAACCCTACTTTGATATGATTAGAGTGATTAATAGGGTTTAATGAATCATTAGAGTTGATTTTGACCTGTTAAATGTAAAAGGGTACATTAAGATCGAAAAGGGTGATCTTTGTACGTAATTAGTTTAATTTGATGATCATGTACATAAATATGATTTAAAATTGAAAAGTACATAAAGCTATCATCTTTAATGAGTTAAGTAATGAAAAACCCTTAGAATTGATGATAGTTGGGTATAATGATGTTCTATGAATGTTTTGATAGAATATTAACCAATTGATGATAAGGAGAACAATTTATATCTAAAGAGATGGTATTTATACTTTTGGCTTAAATTAGGGTTCCATACACCTAAGTTTGAATTAATGGACTTAAAACCCTAATTTAAGAGAACACGTCTTTTAATGATTTAATTGTGCAAATACATGAATAAGACAATGTTATGTTGTATAAATCCAATTTGAGTACCAAAGATCTTTAATGTGAATTATTTGGATAATTAGTGTTTCCTAGTGTATAAAAGTGGAAATAGTAATAAATAAGGTTCATAAATGTGAGTTGAACTATAATGAAATATGATTTGTCAATTTGAAAGAAAGTGAAGGTGATAATTAGCCTTAATGTTGTGGATATGACCTAAAAGGATAAAGATAATAGTTTTAGTGTAAAAGAAACATATTAGACTTAATTGACACTCAATTGTGCATATGATGCAGAAATTAGGGTTTGTGAACTAAAAGAGCATTAAAAGTGATAAATGCATAATGAAGGCTAAAACCCTAATAACACCCTAAAGTTGGCCTAGAAATCATAAGGTGGAATCCAAGTTGATCTTGTGGATGTTTGAATAAAACAATGACACTTGAATGTTATGCATTATTTTCAGGATATTGTTGATTGCCTGTTAATTGTGTTGAATGTTAATGCATGGACATCAAGTTACTATGGATCAGGTATGTGGTTACGCTTATGAATAATCGTTCTAGTTTCACGGTGATTTCTGAATGTTTTACCGGTTGCTTTAAATAAACTGTTGGATGTTTATTTAGTTCATGTAAACTATAATGTGGCTATGACTATCACAAAGAGTATATGCCTACAAACTCAGATCTTGGTTCTCTCTGTGGCATTATAGCTAACCTAGTACAAGGCTGCCTATGGGTAGGTCCATCAGGTTAGAGAAAGGCCTAGTACATGGCTACCTATTGGGTAGGTCCATCAGGTCTATGGATGACCTAGTACATGGCTACCTATTGGGTAGGTCCATCAGGTCTATGGGTGACTTAGTACATGGCTACCATGGAGGTAGGACCATCAAGTCACGTTGAGTTAGATATTGGGCTACCTTCGGGTAGTGCCATGCGACTCTATTACCTAAAAGAGAGGTGAAATCTATGTCCACTGCAGGGACAACCCAGAGTTCGAGTATATGTATGGATTGAGTTGTACGGCTTAAAATGTAATTCTTGATTGTTAAATGATTAATTGAATGATTATATTGTTACCATAGTTGAACATTATTTGTTTCCCCCACATACCAGCTACGGCTGACCGACGTTTTGTTTGTCGGCATTTTAGGTACAATGCAAAGAACAAACAGTAAAGTGGCACATGTGATACTCAATGAGAATTAAAGTGCAAAGGAGGATTAGATATATTAGTATCGGTGTAGATGGAAGAATAGATATCTAAGTTTTCAAAAGGTATGTAAAGAAAAATTTTATTACCATTTTCAGTATAGTCTGTTAGAATTTAATAATTGTTTATGGTTATATGTCGAACCTTTGATCTGGGATTAATGGGTGCGGCTCAACCTCTTGGTCTCCCTTAATTGGGGGTTATCGGGAGGTGGGGTCGTAACATTTGGTATCAGAGCATAGGTTCCTCATTTAACCACTAATAATTATTAAATTTTACAAACTCCATAGAACCCAAGGGAGTTATTAGAGGAGTATTCGAAAGACGGAGGTGTCTAGAAAGGGATCACGACCGGGGGCTGACAAGATTTTCCTCCGCACCGCTAGTCAGAATACGAGGACTCCCGGACCCGTGTGACCGCCTGGCTAAAGTATTAGGGTATGAATCAAAATAAGATACCTTTAGGATTTCTCATCTTATTCATCCCTTCAAATCACAAAATTCTGATAAGGACATAAAGGATTAGGATTTCCTTTCTTCTCCTCACCCTCTTGAGGTATGGGTAAGGTTGATAAGGTTTACGGGATCCTCCCCCCCACATTAAAGGAAATGCATGTAAATAAGATGTCATGGACATAAGCTTAATAGAGTAAGCTCAAATTAAAGAATAGATACATGCTTAGATCGTATGACATAGGTTGTCATGTCCTCAGAAGAGACCTGAGGCTAGACCTTCTTGTCAGGAGGATAAGTCAGTCTTAGAGATAGAGATCTCCATTGCTAGTAGAGACCTGGCACATCCTATGAGGATGATGCTAACCCTAACCCTAAGTGATGGTTAGAGAGAGATGAGTTGGACCAGGTGTTTGAAGGGACATGCCTTTGGGATGCCATATGATCCATGGATGACCGAACACCTTTGGCAACCCAACCCTGGGAAGGATCGTGCATGTCAGGATAAAGGATAATTCCTTAGATGATGAGGTTAGTGAAGGACCTTAGAAACCCTATGGGCTTGTGCAAGTAGGGTATAGCTGGCACCTAGGGCACATCATAATGTTGACGGTAGGATGAAACCCTGGATAAGGAATCATGATGGAGCATAAAGGGTTATGGATGATCTTGAGCAACCATAAGTTCGAACCTAGGCTTCACCCATGTAGAGCATGCCTTTGAGGTTGATCCTTCATGAAGAAAGGACCTCTAATGGTGAGGTTGGATGTAGGGTTAGCTCTAGAGAGAGCAGGAAACCCAGTAAGAAGGTTGGGAGCCTAAAAACCCTGAATAGTGAATGATAGTGGTTGCCTCATGATCGGTCCCTGAAGGTTGATAATACCTTGGTTGTCTTGAGAGGGACCAACCCCTGAGAGAAGATGAAGCTTCTGGTACCTACGTGCCTATGGTAGAGATGTTTACCTTCCAAGGTAGGAAGAAGAGTTCCTTAGACCTAGAAAGGTTTAGTAGCAGGTTATGAGGCCTTGTACCTTGTTGGTTGTCCTTAAGGAGGACCCAATCCTAAGTGTTGCTTGAGTTGAAGGATGACAAGGAGTGTGTGTCATGCCTTTTTCATGCTTGGTTTGTAGTTAAGAGACAGAGCATGCAGTGAACCTAGGGTTCCTAGGCCTAAGAGGGGAAGTGGTATACCTAATGCTCATGATGAGAATTAAGTTTCTATAGTTTCGAGCATGGTACGCCTCATGAATAAAGGAAAAGGAAAGCCCCTTACTTTTAAGGTATGTTTGATGAAACCCCCTTTACAGCTAGGTTGATGATAAAGGGGAAAGTTTTATCTTGATCCAACATCGAGGAAAGAAGGATAAGTATGACCTAGCATGGTACAGGGAGTGGGCTGCTTATGCCTTAATGGTTTACTAGGGTTAAGTAGGCTCATGTGGATGTAAACCCTAGACCTAAGAGCTTTTGTGACCTCAGAGATAGTTTCCTCCCATCCTAGGAGAGGGGCCCCTTTAGAAGGGTGTATATCAATTTTGGTTAGTTTAAGGTAACCTAAAGAGGTCTCTTAGGATCTTGAAAAGCTAAGCGAAAAGTACATGGTATGAGAATGAACCTGTAGACCCATAGATATCCATCTCTAATTGCATATGAATGTGTTACCATGGAGGTAACCGGTATAGGGCTTGACCAAGGTAGGCGAGTTGCCATGATCCCCATGAAAGGATGAAGGTCAGCCCATGAATGCAGAAAGAGAGATGATGAAGACTTGGATAAGGTTCTAAGTGAACATGTACTATTATGGAGAATCCTAAGTCTCTCCTAGGGTCAGGTAGGGATAAGTCCAATGAAAGTAGGAGTTGCCTAATTCCCCAATTTCACATGACCATAGGGTCAGGAGGTAACAACTATCATTGTCTGAGGGCCATGGGTTAGGAGATTGATCACCTTCATGAACTCATGGGACCCAAAGGGCAGATGAGTAGGGCACTCTCTTGATGCATGAGGGAAGAAGGATGACCCCAAAAGAGTTGGTACCCTATAAACCTAGAGGAGATGACCAAGGATATAAACCTCAGTAGGTTCAAGATTAGTTTGTTATCATGATGTCTGTGATGTAGAGACATATGTGGCACGTTGCAACTTAGATGTAAAGGTGTATTGACAAGGTGGGATGTACCATCTCTACTCTTAGAATAGGAAGAACTCAGTATTTGGACTGCAGCCAAATGCTTATTTCCTCTTGTTATGGGGGTGAGAGATAGGACATTACGCATGCCATACACCAAGGATAAGAGATGATGTAGGTTGGAACGTTGCCATGAGAAATGGGGATAGAGAAGATAACCTACCCTGGTAAAGTGAATGATACATGGATGGTTTGTAAACACTAAGAGGAATGAGGTAGTTCCCTTATGAGGATGTTTTTAGCATGAGCTATGTGGAACTTACCAGTTATACCAGGTTGAGTTTGATCACCATGATATTGGAACCAGAGAGTGTTCTTATGAAGATGAACATATAGTTTGAGGTGACATGATAAGTGAAATACATGCAAGTGTATGTCTTCAATGTTACCTAATACCTAAGGATGTGAAGTGGTAATGGATGCTCTGGTTGAGATACATCTGACTTGCTTAGAAGTTAGAAGAGGTTGTTTGTCTAACCCTAAGTTTGAAAAGGAGAGGCGTTTGGATAACACTCAGATGTAACAAGATGCGTTGAAAAGTTAAGAGTTGTTTAGTTAGCCAGCCTAGTTCTTGATACAATGAAAGAATGGTGGTAGAACCTCAAGTGCACTTCTTTGGAAAAGAAGGTGATGAAACCCTGACAAGAGTGGTTTAGGGTTTCGAAGGAATCGATCTTAAAAGAATCATGACATATAGGGAATCATGATACACCATGGAAAATGGCAATAGCACGTTAGGTGCTTAAGATGAGGTTGCATGTGGTTTATGGCCATGCAAGCCAGGAGGTAAAGGACGAACCCCGGTAACCCAGTGTATCGTTATGGAGGACAAAAGAATCCCTAAGAAGGAATGATAGCTCAACACTATGGATGTTGTGATAGGTCTTCCCTGGACCAAAGAAGGTTGATATACAATATGGGTTATGGTAGGTCGCCTTACCTAGATAATATGAGAAAGGAAATGTTCGGTTAAGGGACAGATCTAGTTGAACTACCCATGAGAGAGATGGTTCAACTACACCATAAAGCAAGTTCAAAGGTTCTTGAGTTGGAACTAAAGGTTCCCTTCCAAAAGGTGGAAGTAGGTACATGAAGAACTCAATGTTAATATAGTTTATCACCCCTAACTATGGTTAGTATGATCCAGACTAAAGGGGTCTGATGAGGGCATGTGTGCTCGTTCAGGGTGATATCTAGAGATAGTTTTTTTTCATACAAAAGATGTGACAATGACCACCATAGCCAGTATCGGGTTTTATATGAAGCTCTGTAAAGGAGGTTGTGTCGGTCACCACTTCAGCAAGGTGATGTTGGTGAAAGGGGCCACATGCTGGTTAGAAAAGGACCACAGTGTGTGTAGATGAAGTCACTTTGATTGTTCAAGGGCTGAAAGGAGCCTAGAGACGATAAGAGTCGTGAGCAGATGCAAAGTAGACTGACATACAAGTTACTGTGGGAGAAAATGTGACATGAAAATCCGACCCCTCTAAGTTATAATTAAGAGAGCTGAGTCCCCGATACATGGGTCCATTAGAGATGGATGGGTGGAGAAGGTTAGGTTTGACCCTACCCCTCAGGATAGAGTAATGGGAGATGTTTTCCATGTGTCTAATTTAGAGCACTATGTGAGGTACCCGACCATGTGTTGAGCAATGAACCTAGTGAGCCCCAAGGGAGGCTGAAATGACCTGAGTCACCTGTGCAGTTATAGACGCCAGAGTGAAAGGACTCAGAGAAAATAATAAGTGATGATAAAGGTTCTTTGTAAGTGCCATGGGTAAGGCAAAGCCACATAGGGGCCAATGATGGACATGGAAAAGTCTTATCCTGAATTGTTTGTTTGCTTGCCTGAATTTTGAGGACAAAATTCCTATAAGAGGGGAAGGATGTTATAACCCCAATTTTTGTGTTCAATTGGTGAGAAATGTAATTTCTCATATTAAAGATATTTGAACAAATAATCATATATTTGGTTGAGAATAATTGGATTTCGTTAAAATAGCCTTGTTGTATGATTTGTGGGCTTTATTGGCTATTGGGCCCAATGAAAGGAAAATAACAAAGGAAATTCAATTAGTAAATGGATAATTGAATTTTAAGAAAAGAACTATGTGGAAACCACTAGAAGGCAAATCCAAAGCGGATTTTGTGCCTCTTGGGTTCCTTGGGTACCAAGGAGTCCAAGGTTGCAAAAAAGAAAGCAATAGAAAAAGAAAAGATTAATTAAGTATTTCTTTATGAAGAAAGAAATTGGGAAATAATGATATAATGTGGAAAATGAATGAAAAGAGACATAAATGAGATTTCTTGGGGAGATTTCGTATCCATGAGGTTCCTAATGATAAAAGGAATACCAATGAGGAAAATAGAAGAAAAATAAAGAGAAATCCTCAAAGAGAGATATTTTAATGAGAAATAAACAAGATAATGGGAAATAATGAATAGATAATGCATAAAGATGCATTTAGAAGGATAATGAATATCCAATAAAAAGGATTTCGAATCCTTTGAGTTTATTGGGATCCAAGGAGTCCCAATAAAGAAAAAGGAAAGAGAAGGTACCTATAAAAGAAAATAAGAATATAATGTGAATACATTATTAATAAATTATGTGGTATTAATGAAGAAAGGGTATTCCCTACAAAAAGGAAATATGATTTCATGGCTAATAAGTTAAAAGCCAAGTATGAAGAGAATAAGAGAGGATATTTTCGTATTTCTAAAATAGAGGATATTCAAAAGATAAAAAGAAGAGAGAGAATATCCTTCTCTTTGAAGGAATGGTCTTCCTACTTGGAAAGGGATGCATTAAGTCATGATTGAGCCGACCTAGGGCTTCTTTTCCCACTCTATATAATGGGGGAGATCCTAGGGTCAAGTTTTGAAGGTCTCCACGTACCTTTCTCCTCTTACTCCCTCCTTCTTCTCTACTTTTCGTCTTCAAACCCTAACCCCTATAACCCCTGTGAGAATGACGCAAAGAGGAGGAACCAGAGAGTTGTGAGGGACTCATGTAGTGCCACGGTGCTAATGAGGAACCTACCCCTCGAGATCGTACCCTAGTGCATGTGCAGCAGAGGCAACTAGGCTGCGGAGACGACCTACAATGTATGGCCTGAACGGACGTGTAAACGAGCACCATGGCTGCTGGTTGTTGGCGCCCTGAGTGCGCATGAGGGCGGCAGAGGCAGGGGATGCTTTCCCGGTGAAGCTCGGGTCCAGATCGGAGAGCAGCAGTCGTGCCAACGCCGCGGGTCGGCGGCTAGGGTAGCTGTGATCGACCTGCCCAAGGTTGAAGAAGGGAGGAGCGCGTTGGACGTTTCTGCCCTCCGCGCTCTAAGGAAGCTATTCACTTACGCAAGGGCAATTTGGTAAACTCGTTATGTTTTCAATTTGAGCGCTCGCATGGTATAGGCGACGTGGCGCCATCCGATTGGCCAGAAGGTAATTTCCTTGCTAAAATCATATCTTGTGATTCGTAACTCGGATTAAAACAAGTAATATATGAAAGTTGATCAGCAAGACGTGAGGAATTTAAATAAATTATTTTCATAAGCCAATTCCTCTTGAAATTTGAAAAGTGGTGTAATTTATCAACTTTAGCATAATGATAATTAAAGAAACCCTACTTTGATATGATTAGAGTGATTAATAGGGTTTAATGAATCATTAGAGTTGATTTTGACCTGTTAAATGTAAAAGGGTACATTAAGATCGAAAAGGGTGATCTTTGTACGTAATTAGTTTAATTTGATGATCATGTACATAAATATGATTTAAAATTGAAAAGTACATAAAGCTATCATCTTTAATGAGTTAAGTAATGAAAAACCCTTAGAATTGATGATAGTTGGGTATAATGATGTTCTATGAATGTTTTGATAGAATATTAACCAATTGATGATAAGGAGAACAATTTATATCTAAAGAGATGGTATTTATACTTTTGGCTTAAATTAGGGTTCCATACACCTAAGTTTGAATTAATGGACTTAAAACCCTAATTTAGGAGAGCACGTCTTTTAATGATTTAATTGTGCAAATACATGAATAAGACAATGTTATGTTGTATAAATCCAATTTGAGTACCAAAGATCTTTAATGTGAATTATTTGGATAATTAGTGTTTCCTACTGTATAAAAGTGGAAATAGTGATAAATAAGGTTCATAAATGTGAGTTGAACTATAATGAAATATGATTTGTCAATTTGAAAGAAACTGAAGGTGATAATTAGCCTTAATGTTGTGGATATGACCTAAAAGGATAAAGATAATAGTTTTAGTGTAAAAGAAACATATTAGACTTAATTGACACTCAATTGTGCATATGATGCAGAAATTAGGGTTTGTGAACTAAAAGAGCATTAAAAGTGATAAATGCATAATGAAGGCTAAAACCCTAATAACACCCTAAAGTTGGCCTAGAAATCATAAGGTGGAATCCAAGTTGATCTTGTGGATGTTTGAATAAAACAATGACACTTGAATGTTATGCATTATTTTCAGGATATTGTTGATTGCCTGTTAATTGTGTTGAATGTTAATGCATGGACATCAAGTTACTATGGATCAGGTATGTGGTTACGCTTATGAATAACCGTTCTAGTTTCACGGTGATTTCCGAATGTTTTACCGGTTGCTTTAAATAAACTGTTGGATGTTTATTTAGTTCATGTAAACTATAATGTGGCTATGACTATCACAAAGAGTATATGCCTAAAAACTCAGATCCTGGTTCTCTCTGTGGCATTATAGCTAACCTAGTACATGGCTGCCTATGGGTAGGTCCATCAGGTTAGAGAAAGGCCTAGTACATGGCTACCTATTGGGTAGGTCCATCAGGTCTATGGATGACCTAGTACATGGCTACCTATTGGGTAGGTCCATCAGGTCTATGGGTGACTTAGTACATGGCTACCATGGAGGTAGGACCATCAAGTCACGTTGAGTTAGATATTGGGCTACCTTCGGGTAGTGCCATGCGACTCTATTACCTAAAAGAGAGGTGAAATCTATGTCCACTGCAAGGACAACCCAGAGTTCGAGTATATGTATGGATTGAGTTGTACGGCTTAAAATGTAATTCTTGATTGTTAAATGATTAATTGAATGATTATATTGTTACCATAGTTGAACATTATTTGTTTCCCCCACATACCAGCTACGGCTGACTGACGTTTTGTTTGTCGGCATTTTAGGTACAATGCAAAGAACAAACAGTAAAGTGGCACATGTGATACTCAATGAGAATTAAAGTGCAAAGGAGGATTAGATAGATTAGTATCGGTGTAGATGGAAGAATAGATATCCAAGTTTTCAAAAGGTATGTAAAGAAAAATTTTATTACCATTTTTAGTATAGTCTGTTAGAATTTAATAATTGTTTATGGTTATATGTCGAACCTTTGATCCGGGATTAATGGGTGCGGCTCAACCTCTTGGTCTCCCTTAATTGGGGGTTATCGGGAGGTGGGGTCGTAACACTTATCGATGTTGTCAATTCTTAGTTGGTTTATAGATTGGGGAAAGAGTTCAAATTGTATGGTTAGTTTTTGTGTAGTGAATGATCATTGGTGTTACCTGGGTTTACATATACTGAAGCTCTTCTAGCCGTTCTTATGGAATAAAACCCCCCCTTCAAAAAAATTTGATTGTATTCTTTATAATGTAAAGCTTGTTTTCAAACTTAAAGATGGATGGAACATCACAAGGAGGAGGTGGAAAAAAGTAGCCTGGGGGAAGTGGATATGGTCTGATGGATAACTTGAAGATGCTCCTTGGTTTCATGGAAGGTTTACTTGAACAAGTTACCTACTATTTATTACCTCTAAAGGATGGGCTACCAATTTGTATCGAGATGTTGTTTCTATTTATCTGAAGAAGAAAGATGTGATCATTTTCTCTTTAAATGTCAGTATGCTAAGAAATTATGGAATATGTTCTGTATCAAGAGTGGACAATTTTTTAATGCTCCTGGAGATTTGCTAATCATGATGAAGGGGAATAAGGTACTAGCAGCCTGAATCATCTATATGCTTTAGAGAGAAAGGATTTGAGATTTTTCAAAGGGATGTGTTGAGATACAAAGGATAAATTGGAACTATTCTTTGGTCACATAGATTTAATGTATAGATAGCTTTTGTATAGTTCTTTGTCTTCTTTTTCTTATTGTTTGTAAAGTTTGTGATTACACCCAATAATCACTAAAACTTGTTTTTTATTGGTAAAGAGGAACAAAACCATATTCTCACCATAAGATAAGGATTGGATGTGTATAAGTGTACATAAATGTTTGGGATGGTACCTAATGTTCTCAATATGTGCTATGGGATAAGAATAATACTTTTCATGAAAATAGAAATGATTAATGTGCTTCTATTTAAGTTATTGTGAAATTAACTAACTTAATGAGAAATTGAATAAAATAACATGTTTCATGTGAGATAATATAGTATAACCCTGGTGGTGATAATATGAGTGCATTACGACCCTAAATCCTAAATATTGAGGATATTTTTAATATTAAATACTAAATATAGAGATAATTTGTTAAGTCTAGTTTCATTGGAACTTGTACAAGATAATTTTGAAACCTAAATGTAAGCCAAAAATAAATTCCTTGGGTCCTAATTATCTCATATGCAAGTTTTCAACCAAATCAAATAATCCTTGCTATTTTAATTTGATTTGAGAAGATAATGTCAATTATATGATCCCAATCTTAATCAGACTTTGGTTTATCTATTTATTTCTCAATTGCTTGCATCCTTAGCTAGATTCACTGGTCATGCATGTTTGTGCTTTGGAGTTTTCTAGGAATCGTTCTAAGCCATTCGTTCGGCGTCGCATTGGGGTCTGCTTTTCTTCAACCTCACATCCACATTCTACTGGACTCCTCACAGTCTACGGGATCATTGTTTCTTTCCTTTATTCAATATGTCTCTCTCTCAATTTGGTCCTTCTCCCCCCTAGCTCTCCTTCCCTCCATGTTCTGTTCATGATTCCAACCTCAAGAGTTCCCAACCTTGATGGGATTTCCCTTGGCCAAATTTCCCAACCAAGCCAGAGTTCTCCTTTCATGTTTCCCTTCTCTAACAGAACTCCTAGACCTCCCCAGGCTTCATACATATAAGTACTAGTTCCAACACCATACTCTCACCTCCATAAGCCAACAAATCACTCCCTTGCCTTGTAGCCTTGCTGCTCCTGACCTACCTAGACTCGTGATTGGAAGACAACACCAGGTTGGTGGTGGGAGTTCCAGACCTCCAAAGGCATGGCCGACTACCTAGGCATCTTCCTCAGAACCATCCTAAATATCATCACTGAAACGTACAGAGATCCGCATACTTCCTTCTTATCTCTATGAAGGTATGGACATGATTACCTCTTTTTATAGCTTATTTTCTTTTATCGTATTACAAGGTGGTGTTCCATGAGTTGGTTTTGATTCTACGTTAGTTTCTTTCCTATATATTTTTTGGAATTTGAAGAGGGATGTTCTTGTCTTTGGTGGCACTGGACCTCTTAGTTTTGTGTCTCTGATCCTTCCCAAAAATTCTACCATGGATTTATTTAAAAGATGAGTTCTTGCTTATATTAAACGCTCTATGTGGGTTCACTTATTATGGTAGAGCTCATGATGATGAAGGATACATTCGTTGATGATGTTTTTTGATGGATCTCATGAATTGATTATCACCCTAGGGTTCTACTGAAGAGATTTCTTATTTTATGGTTTGAAGGTGACGAAGACCTGTGATTTTGAAGGCTTTATTATTTGGCTCTCAGTTTCAAATGATATTTGGCACATGTCATTTATATTCTTGTCTTTGGCCTCACAATCCTCTACTTGTCATGCTTTGGTGTGAGAAGGCCTACAACCACATGTCCAACATCTATACAGCCATGACAGAGAATTGTTTTTGATAATGTTTTATACATAGTTTTCCAAAACATAAGTTGAAAGTGCATAATCTTTTATATTCGTAGTTAAGGCTCTAGTTATCCAAAACATAAGTTAAAATATGTTTGAAAATTAGAAAAATAAACCCTACCTAATGGTATAGGTTTCATAACCTAAGTTCAATGTAAAAAGAGGTCAAAATTTTGGGGTTTATAATGTACACCTTAATGAATGGTTTATATACTTATTGTTACAAGGTGAAAGTGCATAATCTAGATGCAGGGTTTGGACCCAGACCTTTAACAAGCATCTTTGAGGTGTGTTGCATCCACATTGAGTCTATATTGAGTAGTTGTTTTACTTTCTCTCTCTTTTAACCTAATTGAAGGATATATGTGAAATCTCTCCTTTTATATCTACTTGAATTCTTATGAGCCTATGATATTGAAATCAGATATATTTTGATCTCATTTAGTTGATCTTGCATTTTGGCATCTAAGATTTGTAATATTTTTAATGTTATCTCTAGTTGAACCTTAATTGGTGGATTTGATCTGTATTGTGCTATTTGTACAATGAAACCCTAATTTGCTCATGATGGATATTTATGGTCTAATGTTCCATTTTGAGTTGGACAATCTTATTTCATCAATAACATGACTACACATTAGTTGCATCCACATTACATGCTTGTAGATTCAGTAGTACTAGGGTTTTATAATATGCTTTGGTTTATGGGTTATATGCCTTTTATGTTTTGGTATGGAGGTCATGTGCCCCATACCCAAATTTTAAGCCCACTTGTATACATTTGAAAGTATGATAATCTATTGTTCTTTATCAGGTTTAGAGTTATGTGCTCCAGCCACCATTTTTTATCATAGTTCACTAGTACTATGCTTATCTCACTTGCATGATGATTATTTCATTGTTGTTGATGGGTCATGGGCCCTCATTGCTCTCTGTATTCCCTTGAGCTATACTATAATTTAATTCATGACAAGTAAATCTATTTATTTTTATCTTATTAAAATGGTTTCTTTTGATATCCACTTGGATGGTACTTTCCTTTTTGTTTGGAAAGCCTTGTAATATTTGATGTCCTTTTTATCATATAATTTCTTAAACACTTTTATTATGCACATAAATTTATTTTATGTGGAAAAAATCCACTCTTTCTTCTCCTATAGGGTATTCTTCCAACCCCGTAGGTAGAGAGCAAGAAGGAGTTGAACAAAATTGAGTAGGACTTATCCAAGTGTAGTTGATTTTTGTTGGGAGATAGATTGAAGTAGTTGATTTACCATCTGTGTTTTATTTCCTATAGTTTTCTTTTATTTACACCTTGTGTGATGAAGAACAAATGCTAGACAAAAATATTGCAATAGTTAGATATTTTATCTTTTGGTGCTACGTTTTATGGTGAATAATACAATCCATACTTGAATTTTATTTTATCATAATTTGTGAAAAATTATTATCAAAATTGGCATTGAATGGTTTTTTGTTACTCACTCAAGTAATTTGAGTGCCCCCCCACTTGGGTCCCACTACTTACAATTGTAGATATTGATTCACTAGAATATTTCTCTTTGTAATCTTCCAAATTAATAGTAAGGCCTATTAATTTGATCAAATTAGTGGGAGGTTAATTGATTAAATTCCAAATTCATATCATAAAATCATATTAATTTTCAATTCAATTTCCTAAACTCGTGCAAACATTCTTTTGTAGATCTACAGTCAAACACACATAAGAACTTATAAGTGTGCTTGGTCTTTGAGAACAAAATTTACGCGGTAATAATTACCATTAATGGTATAGTACATTGAGAATTGTTATCAGTCATGAGAGTAAGATCTATTACCTAGAAACACCAGAAATACAAGAAGTAGCTCCAAATGCACCTAGAGTATGAAGGGAAGATTGTCATAAGCATATCAATGATGTTGTTGATGTCAACTGCCTCATGATATGGTACATGAATCATGAACTTTTGAGAAACATGAGAACATGGGAGTTCTAGATATGTCCACACCTTAGGAATATGTTCCAAGAACAAGCAAGGAATAAGAAAGGAAGGGAATTGTCACCATCGTCACATGCATGGACACTAGAATAGAAATTGATCTCCTTACCTTGACAAACAAAAGGACAAGAACAAGTAAATAGAGATCTTTAGTTCAGGTAAATATTTATAGGGATAAAATTATCCACTTCTTCTTCTTGGGTATTTAATACTAGATTTGGACCTCACAAATTCTAATATTTAGGATCTAAAAGAAATAAATCCTTACGAAGGAGAGAGGTGGATCCATAATTATTAGTGGATCAAGATTTTTTCTGCAGCTGTAGGAACCTATAGTTTATCTCTACCTAGTGGGCTCATACTATAGTTAGAGAACTACTATTATGTGCCTCTCATAGATAGAAACATTACTTTTGTATCTTTTTTGGGCAAGAACAATTTTGAATTTCTAATAAAGAAAGATCAAGTTTCTATTTGAAGAGATGAGATATTCTATGAAGTTCCCCAATGTCTTATGGTCTCAATTTATTAGAGCTTGAGACATGTGTATATAGCATAGATACCGAGAAGTTGAAACTTGATGACTCAAATAAAACTTACATATGGAATCGTCGTATAGGTCACATAAATAAAAAAATTCATTCTAGGCTTCATAAAAATAGTTATTTAGATTATTTTGATTTAAATCAATAGAGACATGTGAATCTTGTTTATTTGGGAAGTTGGAAAAATCACCCTTCATTGATGATAGTTAGAGGGCTACTGACTTATTAGGACTCATACATATTGATGTATGTGAACCTTTAACCACAAGTTTTGGAAGAGGATATCAGTACTTCATCACATTTATTGAAACTTCAGTAGATATGGATGTGTATCTTATGAATCACATATCAAAATCTATTAAGAAGTTACTATAATTCATGAATTAAGTATAAAACCACCTTGCAAAGAGTATTAAATAACTATGATCTATTAATAGTGGAGAATATTCAAGCCAGTAGTTTGATGACCTCCTGAGAGATTATGGTATTGTATCATAGTTGACTCCACCTGGAACACCATAGCATAATGGTGTTTAATAAAGAGGAATCACACTTTGATGGATATGATGCAATAAATGATGAGTTAGGAAAAGTTAAGACTTCCTTACGGGGACATGCTCTCTAAGTGTTGTGTCTATACTTAATTTTGCAACTTCTAAATCCATTCAAAATACACCATACGAGAAATGAATTGGAAACATCCCAATATGTCATTGATGAAAGGTTTGATATGTGAAGCCTATATAAAGAAATATTTATGTGGAAATATTATACCCGAATTAGATAAATGTACTTTTTTGCACATCCTAATGAAACTAAAGGTTGTTACTTCTATATTCCATCTGACAAAAAATTGTTTGTTGTCGTAATTGTGGCATTACTTGGAAAGGAATTCATTTCCAAAGGAAATTGTGGGAGGAAAATAGATCTCAAGGAATCTCGAGGCCAACAAGATAACATTGAGCCTATAGAGGTAGATGAGGAAGAAAGAGAATCAAAAACCATTATGAAATCTCAAATTCCTCATACAACACAAGAACATTGAATTTCTAGTGGGACAAATTAGGAGCGAGAAAGAATTGGATTCCTTGTGACTAAATCAGATGATTTCATGGTCATAGATGATCAGCGAACAACCTACAATGAGACCATTGAGGATCAAATTCTAGTAAATGGCTTAACACCATGAGATTTGGGATGTATTCTATGTACACCAATAGAGTATGAATTCTAGTAGATGCCCAAAGGGGTAAAATTCATAGGGTGAAAATGGGTGTTCAAGAATACGACTAAGATAGATGGTAGTGTACAAACCTATAAATGATGATTGGTTGCAAATCAACTCAGAAAAGTTCAACTATGATGAAACTTTTTCATCACTTTCCATCATTAACTTCATCATGATTAGGATATCCACTGCATCTTATCATGACTATGAGATTTAGCAAATGGACACTAAAATATATTTCCTTAAGAGGAATCTTCTAGAGGATGTGTAAATGACACGACCTTAAGGTTTTATCAATCCAAATGAAGTGAAAAGTATGTTAGCTACAAATCTCAATCTAAAGATTGAAATAAGAAACCAGAAGTAGGAATCTTTATTTTGATGAGATAGTATAAGAGTTTGCCTTTATCAAAAATAAAGATGAACCTTGAGTGTACAAGAAAGTTAATGGGAGCATAATCATATTTCTCATATTAGTTGTGGATGACATATTACTGGCTAGAAATAATGTACCTCTTCTACAATTCATTAATACTTGGTTGGGAAATACCTTCTCCACAAACAAATTAGGAAAACCATCCAATATTCTAGGAATAAAGATCTATATGCATAGATCTAGAAAGTTTATTGACCTAAGCTAGAGTACTTACTTTAACAAGGTGTTGAAATGGTTTAGCACGTAGGATTCTAACAAAGGAAACTTCTGCCCATGTATTATTGAATAAGTCTCTCTAAATCCTAATGTACCAACTCTTTTAAGGAACATTATAGCATTAATAAGATCCTATATGCATATGTAAATGGATCTATCATGTATTCAATGTTATGTAGATGCCTAGTTATCTTGTATGCTTTGAGCATGATGCAGAAAACTAGTCAGATCAGAGTGAAGGTCATCAAATTTCTATGAAGAATATTGTGAAGTACTTGAGAACAACTAAGGATCAATTCTTGATATACAAAGGTTAGGAAGAGTTAGTTGTAAATGGTCACAAAAGCATCCAAACTTACTAGGAAGATTGCCCATCACAATCTAGTTTGGTGTTTTTCCTAAATGGAGGATATGTAACAAAGTAAGAGGTAGTGGTTGATTCTGCAATACAAGATGAGTATTTAGACGCACCCAATGCAATAAAGGAACTAGTATGGATCAATAAGTCTATTATTGAAATTGGGGAGGTTCCAACCATTAACGATGTAGTACATCTTTACTGTGACAATAATGAATCCATTTCATAGGCAAAGGAACCCTAGTTGCATCAATATTCCAAGAACATACTATGGAGAGATCATTTCCTAATAGATATCATACAGAAAGGTGTTATAGAGATATGTAGAGTGCCCACTATAAGTAACTTTTTTATCCTTTTATGAAAGCACTTCACCACATAAGCATGATGGCCATGTTCAATAACTTGGAATTTGATTCATGAGTCATTGGCTCCAGTGAAAGTGGTATATTGTTCATTGTATGCCCTAAGATCCATATCGTAATGACATTAATAGGGATGTATTGCATATCATTTGATTTTTAGTGAAAAAAATTATACTTATCATGTTTGTTTCAATGTTGGATAATAGATAAATGTAATAATATCTTGATAATGTTTTGACTCGGTGATTTATAGTTTGGATTGAGGATAAAAACATGAGATCATATGTATAGTAAAAAAAAGTATGTATGTCCTTTGTATTTTATTAGTTAGGATATTATGGGAAAATAATAATATTTAATACTAGTGTGTATAATTATTGATGACTATGTCTCTTTAGTCATAATAATGGATATCAACTCAGATACATGGATACTTGTTAAAGAAGAAGTTGCATTGGATAGATCCACTATGATAATGATGCATGAAAGTCATGGCATTGCAAGAGAGAGTCATATATCAATATGACAATATTGATTGTGTCATCAGACCCAAAGTCACTATAGTAAATACATGTAGTTCTATATGCTTTCACATTGGTCCAATGTGACTCTGAATAAGGATTAACATATAGATGGTTATTTGGTGCACTATTACACTTGTGGGCCATTATGAGTGATGAAGATGGAATATTTCCCTCCATTGGAGAGATATCCTAGATACTTGATTAGTGAGACTATGAAATGCATGGTCATATTCATATCAGTCAATATGTGATATTGAGCTCACACAGTATCAATAGTATGCTCTAGTTTAAGTAAGATTGATTGAAAGTTAAGAGAATGACAACTTCATGCCTCATTTTCAATATGAATATGTGACAAAGGGATTTTATAGTCATGAAACATTGGCCATTTATATGTGGAAGTTGTTCTCAACATGTTCTGATTATGTGGAAAGCAATGATGTGTTTCTATGCATCAATCTTTGCTTGTGAGGTTATGAACATCACTACCAATGTAATATGGAAACTTTAGGGTCACACAAGGATGCATATGGGAATTGAAATTTGCAATCAAACATATGATTAGAATGATTTTGGATCATGTACCTTAGACAAAGTGACCAATAGGTCGAGTGGAGCAAGTTAGGTAAAATAAAGGAAAATTACCTTGTTCGAATTAGAATCAAATTAGCCAATTGAAATAGACTAAGAGTGGTGAGTCTGTCAATCGACCATCCAAATTGGTCCTAGTTAGGCGATTGGGATTACTATCAAAGTTTTTGTTGTTTGAGTTTGTATTGAGTTGTGATTAGGAATAGGATTGGATCTTTGGAAAATAAAAGCCCATGAATCTTCCATATAAAGGGTTTAAATCCACACAGATACACATAAATTGTGAGTCAACTTGTCTAATAGTTCTTCCTCTTAGAGAGATAAAAACTCATCCCAAGTACAACAGCCTGCAATAGGAGGAGAAGGAGAGCGAGTGATATTAGCACATCGATAACTCTGAGTTATGTTCCTATGGGCAACTACGGTGGTGCACCAAGAGTTACACTTGGATGACATAGAGGTCGAGGACCTTGGGAAATGCTTGGCAAAATGATGATTCTTCAAGAAGAAGACAAGGTGTTATTACAACAATGAGGTGGCAAAAAAATAACCACTTTGGGTCGGCATCCAGAAGTATGAGTCCTATACCAACATAAGATGTTTCTAGTTGTTGGACAAATAATGTGTGCTAAGTTATATTCCATATTCCTTCTATGTCTTTAATATACCAACATTTGATGTCTATCATGTAATTGATATCTTAGTTTTATCTGAAGAATATGTTTCCACTACACCTCCTCTTACCAAAGAGTTTGAATTTTCTTATCATGTGTGAACGTGGAGTACGCCACACCTTTTGTTTATCTTACAACATGTGCACATCAAAAATAAAATTGTTGGTTTGGAGGAGTTGAGGGGAGATGTGGTCTTAGGCTACTCTGTGTTCACACGGGACTAGAAGATCCTAGAGCCTCTCCAAAACTCTACATATATAAGTAGGGATGATACCTTCAGGATTGTTCCATGATGGAAATGGGGGACAATCAATTGGATGGTGGTATGGTACAAGTTAAGTATTAGATATATATTTGGATATGATGAATTAGAAGATAATGGAAATGATTTTGATAGACCTAAATAGATAGTTATATGGCCATGTGTCTTTGATACACTTGCCCTTGAAATGATGAGTATTATCTACTATAATTAAGTAGTCCCAGGAAGTTATATGCTCATATTGATGATGTAAACTCAATGAACTAAGGAGGCCCTAAAGAAACATGATTTAAATACCTATCGACTTGAATTAAATACCTTACAAACAATATAATATGATAGTACATCATGACAATTGATCACAATGGATGAGTGATAATTAGTCTTCTTGGATAGTCCTATATTGTTATACATGATGATCATAATAAGTTCCACTTGTGAAATAATGTCATATATATTATTATGCATATTGAAAGTGTAATAGAGGAAGTATAAATATCATATGTTTGTGCCTTTTTAAGGCCTATGTACCCAATCTTGGTGTTATGGGCCTTGTTGTTGTCCAACTTTTTATGTTGGATTTGTTCTGTCATGTTTGATTAATTGGGCCATGGTATTGCCATAGGTGCTTATCGGGTGTCTTGGTATATGTCGTTACATTATATATTTTCTAGAGTTGTTAGAATTGATTAATAATTAAATGACTTGTATGTAACATGATTGATGCAATTGAATAGTAAGTATCTCACTTAATTAATCAATTGTAGCTCTAATCATTAATTATGTGTGACTGTAGAACTATATATGTGTCACAATTCGTAGTATAGTAAAACAATAATTTTTATAGCAATTGCATATTATTATAAGGAGTTCGGAATCATATATTATTGAGTATATTCGGGTGTGAGTAGGGTTCCTCTCTATCATCTTGATTATAAGGTTTTTGAGAGAAATTGTGGTTTGTTTCAGTTTATATGTGACTCAAAGTAGCTGAGACTGTAACTTGGATTTGAGGTTTTTATGCCCTACTCTAGGTTTCATGACTTGGGTACCCAGGATGAATCAAATTTTAGTATGTTGTCAATTGTGGCCCTGCTGGTAGGTTGGGCTATTATGTAACCACAGTTTGTCACTCATACTAGATGAGGGGAATAATTCATTAGGAGACCAGTCATTCTCATACCTTATATAGGACTGATTGGGAAATCATGGTGGTCGTCTAGTAGTTTGAGTGGTACGCCTGAAATTATCTATGGCTCAATAAATCAAGTAACTCAATTGTATGTCTAGTAGGGTTTTGATTAACAAATAACATTGGATGACTATTGGATTAATTTACATCCTACAATTATTATATATGTGATTCATTCTATATATACTTAGTATCAATTTTTCTAGTCGTTGATTATATCCTCTCAAGAAAACTAGTACTTAATGAAACATCATGCGAAGAGATATTTACCTTTTAATTAATATGCCTTCAAAAAATTGATCTAATATGCTTGTAATAAATTAGAATGAGTTACTTGCTATATCACATTATTGGGACTCGGGGTCCCACCTAGGCAGTTATCCACATCTTATAAATAGGATGGAGCATCAGAAAGCATGTGATGATCAAGGTATAATAAGAAATAACATAGTTAAGTCTTAAGCATCCATATACTCTCACTTTCATGAGTTATGGTGGGTAGTGATATATTATATGTTGTTTTCCCTCATTGTTTATTTATAATTAAGAGTTGTATACTAAATTGGTCACCTTATGTTTGTATAGTTTTGTAATCATGGACAAATCTTGTAATCCTTTCGATGATATGAATAAATGATGTTTTAATTGCTCTCTGTCCTATTTACCTATAAATGATTTAGGTGTGTAGTATTACACTTTTATATGTTGTCATGTGAGATTTTATGATGGTTGATGTAATTGGATCTTATGTTGATCGTGTTATTCAGAACTTTTTTTACTCATTTTTTATGTTTCTTTGGTTTAAGTTGGGTATTGTCTTGGAATTTTTCCTAATGATCCATTAGGGTCTTATCAATAGGATGGGACCTCACAAGTGTGGTATTAGATCATAGGTTAGTTGAAACTATAAGGATAATAGAAACTAGGATTAAAGTTATAATTAAGTGATGAGAATTACATGAACATGATGCATAGTACTTGATCTCAATATTTGAATACTCTGGCCAGGTATCTAAGCATTATGTAAAAGTTAGTGCAAAACTCTCCGGCTGTTTCCTTTTGGGTACTCTGACAAAGTAGTCAGTTGGAAATAGCCCAAATATTTTAATAATATATGATATAATGATGAAAAGAATCAGATAAAATATGATGAGAGATGTAGAACTTAGATAAGTGTGGATATGTGAACAAGAACTATGTATAAATTGGTTAAATAAGTAACAAAAGGTAGTAATCTGATGACTTGAGAATATAAGAGACATATCTTAACTCATCACAACCTAAGAGAATGATGATTAAAAGAAAATATATGACAATGTGTTGCTATTGAATAATGAAAAATATAAAAAAGAAGTTCCTAGAGCTTGAAAGTACACCTTGCATGGATAGTAACCTAGTGTTCAAAGTTATGATTCCAGATAATAATGACATTAAGGAGAAGAACTCAGCATTGAAGCTTTGATTTTGTATATTAGTAGAGGAATATTTAGGTAGTGTAAGAAGACTTGAAGTAAATAATCATGATGCAAAAAAGGAATTAGAGAAGTTACTTAAAAATGATCATTTGTGGATGGAAGAATGTGTCAAATTATGAGAAGTAAAAGTAAATTTGAATCAAGATGAGGTGATAGAAACCCTAATCTTATTATGTAATCAGATTCAAATCAAGAAAGTATGATAATAATTAAGATATATGTTGAGGTTGAATGATGTAAGGGGAGACAACCATAAGATTTTATTATAATAATCATGAAATCATTGAGTAGATACCATGAAGAAATAAGAACAAGTGATGACATGATGATTGAATGTGATGTTTTCTTGATCCCTTGCTATGATTAGAGGGTAACAGATGCATGAATTGGATGTTTCATGAGTAGTCATGTTCGAAAATAGCATGTTTCATCCATATAGCATAGCCTAGATTGTGTTAACTTAGAGGAAAGTGAGAGTATGTGGAAGCTACCATGTGATTATGAGTTTGTTGTGAATCCATAACAACCCAGATGTTGTTGCTGTGGATGAAGATAATAGATTTGTGCGTAGAAGTATCCATTAATTGTATGAATATTAGGATCACATGAACTAATCTCCTTAATGTAATAGATTGTAAGAACCAATATCTAATAAGAAGAGTAATTACATGACAATGAATATTATGTATGGTTAATTTACCCTTAATGAGTGAATTAAATGCATGCTAACAAGAAGAGAGAGATAGGAAATATAAATATATAACAACAATGACATATGACAATTTCACTAATTCCTAAGAAGAAGCCGAGGAATCAAAATAAAATAATGAATGACAAATAATAAGTTAAAAAATGAAATTAGTTACAAATAATCTACACCAAGAATACAAAATTAGCTTTGTGATGGTTAAAATTAATAATTATGAGGTAAAATAAGAAATTCCTAAGCACATTTGAGATAGGATTACATTTTCTTACTATTGTTCTCTATCTTAACCTTAGGATTTTAGGGTGAAATCATTTTAAGGGGTTGTGGTTGTGATACCCACATGTCTTAAGCATAGTTTTATTGTAGTCTTTCTATATTATCATAATTGAATGCTTTATTAAGGTTTGAGATCCATTGATCAAGAGAAATCCTTAATTCAATTTAAAGTGCACTTTGTTTTTCCTAATTTTAAGTTTCCTTGTAAAGTGTGCACTTACTTGTAAATTTACCATGGAATGAGTACCTGGTTGCAAATTGTGAGAAAAATATATTTACTTTTCTCCTTCATATTCATGATTTATTAAGCCCTAAAATCAATTGTATGAGAGAGAACTTTAAATTGCCTACAATTGCATCATATGTGTCATAATTTGTGATTTCATGTATATTTGTGGTAAAGGGTGCAATTAGACCATAATTGAGAATAACATTTTAAATTGAGGATAAATTATCCCAAAAAATTATTTATTCATTATGTTGCTTAATTTTTTGGATTCTTTTGAACTTAGATTTGTGTAAGGATCCTTCTCTTAATTCCTGGCCTTAATCTTAGTTTAGTGGGTGTATAGATAAGGAGGCTTGACAGATTGATCAATGAGCTTTGGTAGTTTGAAGTCTTGTGATCCTTGATGAGCCATTTTTTTGGAAGGAGTTTCTTTAGGTTGGGACTCAAAACCTTAGGCCTAAGTGCCTCCATAATTTGGACCAATTTTCACTTGGAAATAGATTTATAAGTTAAGGGCTTCTTGGTCTTTTAATTCTTTGCACAACATATACCCAGCACACCCACCCTATACCCTCATTTGGTTGTCAAGAAAAGCTTTGGAATGAGGAGGAGTGCCAAACTTATGACCCATTGTTGGAGGGCCATATCTTGGACCAAGTGCTTGCATGTCAATAACTCAACTTTTTTGTCAAGACTTGGTAGATTCTTTCCAACCTTCCTCCACGTAAGGTTTTATTTATGAATCTCTATTATTTTTCTTTCCTTCCCATTTCTTCTGTGGAACAAACTTTATGTCTTTCCTAGTGAAAACTAGGTCATCTAGGTAAAGCACCTCTTTTCTCTCTCTTTTTGCCCTTGTGAGGTTGACCAAGCATGGATGATCTCTTTTGAACCCTTTTGAGGGATTCCATGGTTGGAGGATCTGATTTTGTGGCTTTCATATGTGGACCTAGAGTTCTATTCTGTTAGAGACAAGTGATATTGCATGGATAGCTTCTTTTTCCTACTAAATGCATGAAATACCTTAAATTTGCCCTAAATTTGCTTAGATTTTTCTTTATGCATCTAAAGGAGAGATTCTTATGAACTATTTTGTCATAATGTGAACTGGTAATGAAATCACGTGCTCTACTCTACCCTATAAAGGTTTCCCTTGGTGATAACTACATGTTTCCCTAATGTATTATAGCATGAAATTTGGAATTTTTGCTTTTGTGCCCTAATAATGGTCATTTTGAGGTATTTTGATTTCAAACTGATGGCGGATGAATTATGCATGATGACTTAATATTTTCATGTGTTCATAAAACGAACTTGAGATGCATATCTGACTAATGTGAAGTTGAGTTCTCATTTTTATATGTTTACCTATGTAAATGTGCCTCAAATATGCTCAAAATGCTATTTTATACTCTTCATGCACTATTGTGATGAATAATACATTTCCCCTACATCTTTTTATGTTTATGAGTAGATAAGATCAAACTAATACCTTTTCATAAGTATTATTCTTCCCAAGTTTTGTTCCACTTTGACTTGGTATTTGAATGTAGCTCATTTGTTATTCAAAATACCCTTTCTATGCATTAACTTGTAAATAGAAGAAAAAAATGTCACCTCCATAGGATTTTTAGATTAAACATTGGGTGTTTCCTAGTCTCTCTCCCTTAAACATATATTTAAATTTTCAAGTTTAAATGATGCTCCTATGGGGATTAAGCCATGTTTTAGCCTTAAATGTGTTTTGGGACTTTATGTGCCCTAATCTGGTATTTTGGCCCTTTCAAGGGAAAGAGTGGTTAGGCATATGATGTTTCAGTTGTTAATGAATCTAAAATTGATTATAAATCCAGGATCTTAACTATAATATTATGTGTGACATACGAGCCAAATAATAACATATATATGAAGTGGCATGGGGTTTTACAAATCAAACATGACTTTTATGTGATTATAGTAGCTTTTATCAAAAGATGTCACCTAATGGGATATACAAATGTCTCATATTAATATCCATGCCTCTCCTCTTTTATATTCTTATAATCTTATGGGGTTGACTAGGTGACACTAAATTATGAATTTTATATATGGGATATATGATATATATATGTATGCATGATCCATTGAGGCTTTTTCCTTGATGGAAATGGTGAGGGTACTACCATTGGTGTGATGGTAAGGTCAAAATGTTAAATGTAAAATGTATAATCGGATGTAAATGAATTAAAAAATAATGTGAATGCTTTTTGACACACTTAAAATAGAGAGTTATGTGGTCAAGTGTGTTTTATACACTTTTCCTTAAAATAATAAGTTTTCTCTACTATAATTTAGTAATCCTGAGAAGTTATATGGCCTTAATGATAATGTACACATTAATAACCAAGTAGGGACTTAAAGAGACATGAATTTTGATTTATTGACTGGATTAAATACTCTTAAAAATAATGCAATAAGATATTTTCTCAGGAAAACCCATAATATGGGAATAGGGATAATTAATTCTGATGCATAATCATGCTTTATTTTAGATGATGTGTGAGAAGTTAGGGATAATATCATATTTTGTGTATATTTATGCATATTGGAAATGAAATACTACAAGGAAAATATCTAGTTTTGTGACCCTCCTATGGATGATGTACCCTAGCTTGATGTTTCAGATATTGTTGTGGTTACGCGTACGATTGGTAAGTTGGGCTTTTTTGTGTCCTAATTTGATGAGTTGGGCCTTGGTATGGCCAAGGGTGGTTATTATATCCTGATTTGGTTGTATTTGTATATGTTATTACATTTTATATCTTCAAGATTTTTTAAACTTGATTAGGATTTCTAATTGCTTGTATGTAACTTGACCGATGCAATTGATAAATGAGTAAATGGATTAATTAATTAAGTATAACACTAATCAATAAGTGCATTGTAACTATAGAACTATCTTTGAGTCATAATTTTTTAGATAGAGAAATGAGTAATCCTTGTAGCAATTTTGGATTGTGAAATGGAGCTCAAAGTCATATACTATTGGGTATATGTAGGTGCATGGAGGGTTTTTCTATAGCATCCTGATGACTAGGATTTTAATAGAAGTGGAAATTGTGTCTACGCTATATGTGATTGAGAGAGGTTGACGCCATAACTCATATTTGAGGGATGTATACCCTAGTTTTGGTGGTGTCACCTATGTACCCAAGGTAGACTAGTTTTTAGTGGGATGACTCTTGTGCCCGTAGTGGTAGGTTGGATGACTGAGAGACTACAATATGTCACTTGTACTGCTTAAGGGGAAGATATCTCTAGAAAACCGGTCATCCTAAGATCTTATATAGGGTTGACTGCAACTCTTTAGTGGTCAACTAGTAGTTTGAGTGGTATGCCTCATAATACTCTATGCTCAATGAAATAAGCAAATCATCCATGTGGTATATCTGTTTAGGTTTTAATTGATGAGTCACACTAGATTTTTTATAGTTTTTGTTTACCTCCTGTTAGTAATATATATGTTATTCATACATTGTGTATGTATTTGTTCCATATATTCTCAATGTAGAATTTTCTTTATCTTGAATATATCTTGTATAGAGAATTGGTTCTTGATGAAATATCAAGTGTAGTAATATTTACCTATTGATACATGTGCCTTACAATAATATGATACTAATAGTCTTGCAAAATTGGTAATTTTTCTATTTGTTATATCATATCGTTGGGACTTAGGTTTCACCTTTGTGGTTATCGACATCTTTTAGGTGTGATGGAGCATCAAAAAGCATGTGACGATCAAGGTTCAACAAGAAATAATATAGCTAGGTCTAGAGTGTCCATGTACTCTCACTTTCCTGAGTTATGGATGCTTAGTTATCATGTATATGATATGTCATTTTCTCTTAGCATTTCTTTATGATTAAGAGTTGTAAAATTGAATTGGTCACCTTATGTTATTATATTTTCATAATCAGGGACAAATCTTGTTATCCATTTGGTGAAACAGGAAAGGAGGTTTCATTTGTTCTCAATCATATTAACATGTGAAATCAATTCAAGTGAGTAGTAATCTTTTTAGATGTTTTTAGTGAGGTTTTATGATGGTTGTCGTAGTCACATCTATGTGTCTCATGTTTCCAAAAAAATTGACTCAGATTTTTATGCTTTCTAAGTTTAAGCTGGGTTTTGTCTAGGGGTTAGTCTTAATGATAAATTAGAGTTTTATTAGTGAACAAGTCCTCACATCTTCCTAATTACTTAATTGTTTGATCTACTAATTACCAAGCCATCTGTTGACTTACCAACTGATGAGACAATCAGTTGACTAGTTCATTCGACTAGTCAGATTAGTATAAATCATGTTTATAATTCAGAATTGTGCGAATTATAAATTGATAGTGAACTATTTTTTCCTTGAGAATCCTTATTTGTGGGGTCACATAGGTTCCAAATTACGATAGTAGTGATGTCAAAGGACATTAGAAAAAGTAAATGGTGTGTACAAAGATATCATTCTTACCTGAGTAATTGGAATATGTTGAATAACAACTTCAACATGTAAGTGATCAATGTTACCATGGTCATATAATCCCTATGTCACGTATATCTAGATTGAATATAAGGCATAGACTGCTCATCCTTGTCATATTTAATCTATGTATCTTGAACCACATCATATTATTGAGATTTTTTTATATCTATATCATAAATCAACTTTATCATTCATTTTCATAGTCTCACTTATCAACTGGGTGGGATATCAGGGCCAAGGGTGTAGCCCAGTAGTGCAGCTCATAAATCCCTAATGAAGGGACTCAGGCTCGACTCTGGTTACTAACTGTTACAACCCCAATTTTTGGGTTCATTTGGTGAGAAATGTAATTTCTCATATTAAAGATATTTGAAAAAATAATGATATAATTTGTTTTGAATAAATGGATTTCGTTTACAATAGCCTTGATGGTTGTTTTGTGGGCTTTATCGGCTATTGGGCCCAATAACAAGGAAAAGACAAAAGAAACTCCATTATTAAATGACTAAATAAGAAAATGGAGAAAGGAAAGATGTAGAAACCTCTAGAAGGCTAAGAAATGTTATCCAGAGTTGGATTTCATGCCTCTTGGGTTCCTTGGTCCCAATGAGTCCAAAGTTGCAAAGATAATGCAACAAGAAAAGAAAAGATCAATTAAATATTTCTTTATTAAGAAAGAAATTGAAAACAATGATAAAATGTGGGAAATAAGTGGAAAGAGGTATAATTGTGTTATCCTTGGTGGATTTTCGCATCCAAAGGGTTCCTAATGTTAAAAGGAATGCCAATGAGGAAAATGAAAAGAAAGATAAAGAGAAATCCTCAAAAAGAGATATTTTAATAAGAAATAAACAAGATAATGAGAAATAATTAATATAGATGCATCTAGAAGGATAATGAGTATCCACTAAAAAGGATTACGAAATCTTAAGAGTTTCTTGGGGTCCAAGGAGCCCCAATGGAGAAGAAAGAAAGAGAAAATACCAATAATGCAAAATAAGAGGATATTGTGAAACATTATTAATGAATTTTGTGGTATTGTTAAAAAGGTGGTATTTTCTACTAAAAGAAAACATAATTTCGTGCCAATGGATTAAAAAGCCAACATAAAGAGAATAAGACAGAATTTTCGAATTCCAAAATATTCAAAGGATAAATAATATCCAAAGATATTTAAGAGAGAGAGAGAAACTTGCTTCTTATTGAAGGAATCAGATTCCTATTGGAAAAGGACTTTGTTTCTTCGCAGGGAAGCATCTTAGGGTGTTGATACCCTCCCCTATATAAGGGGTAGAGCCTTTGGCTCGAGTTTAAGAATCCCACTCATCCTTCTCTCTCTCCCATCTTCTTCTTCATTTAAACCCTAATTGAGAGGGTAGAGCAACCCTGGAACAAACAAGGGTCTGTGGAGCCGTCGTGATGGAGGCAGGAAGCTTCCACGACAACCCAAGACTGATCGGCTACCAACTCAACACCCTTGTCTTTGCGCAACTCCTATTGTAGGTCTGCAAGTTTGCAGCAATCGCAGCAGCAATGGAGGACTGGTTTCACTCGGGAACGGCCATCCTGGCCATAACCTGGGGGTGCCCCGCATGTGCCAGGGTGCAGCGGAGCTAGGGCTCCAACTTGTGGTGGTCCTCGAGCCTCCAAGAAGGAGGGGCAGGCCGTGGGAAGGTAGCCGTCGGCGGCCAGGTCGGGCTTCGTTAGGAAGAAGATGAACCAGGAGGTTTTTGACAGTTCTACCCCTCCACGCTGTGCAGATCTGGCTGTTTAAGTGAGGGCAAATGTGACTTTCCGTTATATTTTCCAAACCAACAACGTTGCATGGAAAGGGTGACGTGGCGGCCTGCCATTGGTCCAAAAAGGTAATTCTTGCAAAATTCATATCTAAATAATGGTAACTCGGATTGGAACATATAATATATGTATTTTTCTCAGAAAAATGAGAGGAATCTATTAAAATAATTTTAGAGGCTAATTCCTCTTCAATTTCGAAAAGTAATGGAAGTTATCAACTTTAATGCTTTAATGATTAAGAAACCCTATTTTGAGATGATTAATGTATTTATTAGGGTTTAATGGATGATTAAAGTTGATATTAACCTGTTAATTGTAAAAAGGTATATTGAGAACAAAAAGGATGAACTTTGTACGTAATTAGTTTAATTTAGAGTTTCATGTGCATAAATATGCTTTAATGGGCCTTGAAACCCAAATATTAGTAAATGTGACTTTTAATGGATTTAATTGTTCAATTTCATGATTAAAGTTGAGATATGATAGTTCTAAGCTATTTCGAGTATAAAATTTCCTAATTGTGGATAAATACCCTTAATGTAGTAATTAGGGTTTTCTAATGGATAAAGGTGGAATTAATAACAAAAAGAGTTCATATGTGAATTAGGCCATAATGAATTATGAGTTGTTAATCTAGAAGGAACCAAAGATGATAATTGGGCCTAATGATCTTGTCATGAATTAAAAAGGATAAAAATGGTAGGTTTAATGTAAAAGAGGAATAAGGGACTTAATTGATGTTTAATTGTGCCTTTAAATCAAAATTAGGGTTATATGTTGTTAAAAGGTAACCTTAATATCTTTCATGAAGAATAGATGAGATAATTAGGGTTTGTGAGTAATTGTAATGGAAACCCTAAAAGTGGACTAGAAACCCTAGGAAGCGAGCTAGGTTTAATAGATCTTGGTGGCATGATCAATAATAGGAAATTGTATGCACATTTCAGGATCTCATTGTATGCTTGCTTGCCTGTTGGATTTCTTGCATTGGTTGGATTAATTCGGTCTCAAATCGGCTTGACAGGTATGTGGTTACGCTTATGGTTAATCAATTTAGTTTCACGACGATTCCCAAACATTTTATCGGTTGCCTAAAAATAACTGCTTGGATGACTTTTATTTCATGCAGCTATAAAGTGACTATGATTATCACCATAAGTATAGATACATGAATGGCTCAGATCTTGGTCCTCCTCTATGGCTTTGCTAATGATGAAAAGGGTAACCTGGTAAAGGGTCTACTTGTTAAGTGGGACCATCAGGTTATCAAGAGTTAGAAATTGGGCTACCCACGTGTAGTGCCATGAGACTCTTTAGCACACCATGAGTTAAGGAGTGGGATACCTATGGGTAGTTCCATGTGACTCAACCCTAGAAATTGGTTCACCTGTTAGGTAGGATCATGAGGGGTTTAATGGGGATCTACTATAAGGAAGGTAGCATCCAAGTTCACTGTAGGGACAGCGCAGAGGCTAGGGTATGTAGGGATTGAGCAGTTATGCTGAAAACCTAAATTTGTTTGTTAAATCATAATTGACTGTAGTATGTTTTTATAGTTAATTGCACGGTTATTGTTTCCCCTACATACGAGCATAATTCATTTATGCTGACCGACGCTTTGTTTGTCAGCATTTTAGGTACAAATGAAAAGGACAAACAGTAAAGTGGCATATGTGGAATTAAATGAGAATTAAAGTAAAAAGGAGGATTAGTTAGAATGGACTCCAGATGTGGATAGAAATAGATAACCAAGTTTTTGGAAAAGGTATGCAAAGTTAAATTTTATTTCATCTTTTCAGTTTAGTTTGGTAGAATTTGACAATTGTTATTGATTATTTGTCGAACCTTTGATCTGGAAAATTGGGATAACGGCTCTGACCTCTTGGTCTCCCTTAACTGGGGGTTACTAGGAGGCAGGGTCATTACATTTGGTATCAGATCATAGGTTCCTCATATAATCTTTAATAATTATTAAATTTTACAAACTCTGTAGAACCTAAGGGAGTTATTAGAGGATTTTCCGAAAGATAGAGGTGTCTAGAAAAGGATCACGTCCGGGGGCTGGCAAGATTTTCCTCCACACTGCTAGTCAGAATACGAGGGCTCCCGGATTAGTGTGACTGTCTGGCCAATGTCTCAGGATTGGATTCGAAATAAGATACCTTTAGGACTCTCTCATCTTGTTCATTCCTTCTCAACTCAATTGATGTTAAGGATTATAAGGATTAGGGTTTTCTCTCTTTTCCTCACCCTCTTGAGGTATGGGTAAGGTTGATAAGGTTTAAGGAATACTTCACCAAATTAATGAAAAGCATGTAAAAAAGATGTCATGGACATAAGCTTAATAGATTAAGCATAAACTAAAGAATAGATACATGCTTAGTTCGTATGACATAAATTGTCATGCCCTTAGGAGAGACTTAAGGCTAGACCTTCTTGTCAGGAGGAGAGTTAGTCTTAGAGGTAGAGACCCCCATTATAAGTGGAGACCTGGAACATCCTCTGGATGATGCTAACCCTAACCCTAAGTGTTGGTTAGAGAGATTACATGATGAGTTAGATGTCATGATAGACCAGGTGTGTGGGTGGACATTCTTTTGGATGCCCATGACGTTGTGAGCCACACGAGGTTGGATGACCTAGTGCCTTTGGCGACCCAACCCTGGGAAGGGTCGTGTATGTTAGAACGAAGGATAGCTCCTTCATTGATGAGGTTAGGGAAGAATCTATGGAAACCCCATGGGCTTATATGAGCATGGCATAGTATGCACCCAAAATACGTCAGTAGTGCGAGCAGTAGGTTGAAACCCTGGCCAGGATAGCTATGGATAACCTTGAGCAAACATAAGTTTGAACATAGGTATCACCCATGTAGGGTATGTTTGTGAACTTGATCCACCTTCATGGAGAGAGGACCTGTGGTAGTGAGGTTGGTTGTAGGGTGAGATCTAGAGAGAGAGAGCAGGACCCAAGCAAGAAGTTGGAAGCCTAGACTCTGAGATATGAGGAACAGTGGGGAGTTGAGGATGATGCGGCCTAAGTGGATGATAGTGGTTGCCTCATGCTCCATCCCTGGAGGCTGAGGATATCTTGGTTGCCTTTAGAGGAACCAAACCCTAGAGGGAGGATGAAGTTGTTGGTACCTATGAGCCTATGGTATAGATGTTTACCTTCTGGGTTAAGAAGAAGAGTTCCTTAGACCCTGAAGAGGTTTAGTAACAAGTTGTGAGGCCTTATACCATGTTGGTTGTCCTTGAGGAGGACTCCACTCTGAAGTGTTGTTCAAGTAGAATGAAAGTGCATGTCATACCTCGTACATGCTTGGCTCGTAGTTAAAAGTTGAGCAGGCAGTTGGTCGTCAAAAAAGTGAACCTAGGGTTCCTAGGCCTAAGAGGGGAAGTGGTGTACCTGATGCTCATGATGAGATTTGAGTTTCAATAGATTCAAGCATGGTACTCCTCATGTTTAGAGGAAAGGGAGACCCCTTAAGTTTAAGGCATGTTTGATGAACCCCTCACAGCTAAGTGGATGACATGGAAAGGTATGATCTTGATCCAATGTTGAGGATGAGAACAAGTATGACCTAGCATGGTTTAGTAGGTGGTCTACTTGTGCCTTAGTAGCTTGGTAGGGTTAAGCACGCTCATGTGGATGTAAACACTAGACATAAGGACGTTTGTGACCTTTGTTATCAAGATGTAGTTTCCTCCTATCCTGGGAGAGGGACCCTTTTGTAGGGTGTATACCAGTTTTGTTGGTTTAAGGTAACCTAAAGAGATCTCATAGGATCTTGAGAAGCTAAGTGAAAAGTACATGGTATGAGAATGAACCTGTAGACCCATAGATAACCATCTCTAAGTTCATGTGGATGTGTTACCATGGAGGTAATCGGTATGGGGCCTGACCAAGGTAGGCAGGTTGCCATGACCCCTATGAAAGGATGAAAGTCAGCCCATGAATGCAGAGAGAGATGATGAAGGCTTGGGTAAGGTTCTAATTTGGACATGTATTATAATAGAATCCTAAGTCTATCCTAGGGTCAGATAGGGATAAGACTGATGGAATTAGGAGTTTCCTAATTCCCTAGTTGCACATGACCATAGGGTGGAGAGGTAACAGCTATCATTGTATGAGGGACATGGGTTAGGAGATTGATCGCCTTCATGAACTCATGGGACCCAAAGGGCATATGAGTAGGGCACTCTCTGGATGCATAAGGGAAGAGGGATGACCCCAAAAGTGTCGGCACCCTACAGACCTAAAGGATATGACCAAGGATTGTGTGGTGGACCAAGTAGGTTTGAGACCAGTTTTCCATGGAAGTAACTTTGATATCGAGATATTTGTGATGTAGAGACATATGTTGCACGTTTCAACTTAGATTTAAAGGTAAACTGGCAAGGTGGGATGTACCATCTCTACTCTTGGAATAGGAAGAACTCTGTATTTGGACTACAACCAAATGCTTATTTCCTCTTGTTATGGGAGTGAGAGATAGGACAGTACGCATGTCATACACCAAGGATAAAAGATGAAATGAGTTGCAATATTGCTATGAGGTATGAGGACAGAGATGATAGCATACCCTTGTGGAGTGAACGATACATGGATGGTTTACCAACACTAATAGAAATAAGGTAGTCATCTTATGAGGATGTTTTTATCATGAGCTATGAGTTATACAAGGTTGGGTTCGAAAATTAAGAGAATAAGCTCAGAGTTTTCTTGATGAAGATAAACTTAGAGTTGAGATGAGATAAGAAGTGGAATAAATGGAGGTGTATGTCATCAACTTTACCTAACACCTAAGGATGTGAAGTGGTAAAGGATGCTCTGGATGAGATGCAGCTTCCTATTTTAGCTAGAGGTTAGAAGAGGTTGTTAGGTTAACCCGAAGTTTGAAAAAAGGAGATAAATTTGGCTAACACTCAGATGTAACAAGATTTGTTTAACAAGTTAGTTATTGTTTGGTTAGCTAGCCTAGGCCGTGATGCAATAAAAGGATGGTTGTAGAACCTCAGTTGCACTTCTTTGGAAAAGAAGGTGATGAAACCTGACTATAGAGGTTTAGTGTTTCTGAGGAATCAATGTTGAGGAATCATGACATACCGGAGATCATGATTTTAAGATCACCATACACCGTGGTACTACAAAGATAGTAAGTGACTGTAGTACTTTGGATGCTTAAGATGATGTTGCATGTGGTATGTTGCCATGCATGACAGGAAGTGAAGGACGAACACCAGTAACCCAGTGTTTTGATATAGAGGATAAAGAGAGTTCTCGGAAGAGAATGGGAGTTCATCACTATGGATGTTGTGGTAAGTCTCCCATGGACCAAGGAAGGTCGAGATACAATATGGGTTATGGTAGATCACCTTACCTAGATTACAAGAGAAAGAAAGAGTATTGTCAAGGGACAGATCCGGTTGAACTACATATGAGGGAGATGGTTCAACTACACCATGATGCGAGTTCAAAAGTTCTTGAGTATGACCTAAAGGTTCACTTCCATAAGTGGGAGTAGGTACATGAAGAACTCAATGTTAGTACCGCTTATCACCCCTAACTGATGGTTAGTATGATCCAGACTAGAGGGTCTGATGAGAGCATGTGTGCTCATTCAGGGTGATATCTAGAGATAGTTCTTGTCCTCTGTAAGATGAGATGATAACCACCATAGTCAGTGTCGGGATGTAAAGGAGCTCTGTAAGGGAGGTGGTGTCGGTCACCACTTCATTAAGATGATGTTGGTGAAGGGACCTCCTGAAGGCCTGAAAAGGACCACAGTGACTGCAGATGAAGTCGCTTTGATCGTATGATGGCAGAAAGGAGCCCAGGGACGACATGAGTCATAAGTAGATGCAAAGCAGACTAGCATGTAGTTCACTGTGGGGGAGAATATGTGATATGAAAATCTGACCCCTCTGAGCTATAGCTGAGACAGATAAGTCCCCGATACAAGGGCCTATTTGGGATGGATTGGTGGAGAAGGTTAAGTTTGACCTTAACCCTCAGGATAAAGTAATATGTGATGCGTTCCATGTGTCCAATTTAGAGCACTATGTGAGGTACCCAGGCCATGTGCTGAGCAATCAACCTAGTGAGCCCCAAGGGAGGCTGAAATGACTTGAGTCACCTATGAGATTTATAGATGCTAAGGTGAAAGAAACTCAAAGAAAAGAATATGTGATGATAAAGTCTCTATGAAAGCGCCATGGATAAGGCAAAGCCACATAAGGGCCAATGATGGACATGGAAAGGTCTTATCCTAAATTGTTTGTTTGCCTGATGGAATTTTGAGGACAAAATTTCTATAAGGGGGGAAGGATGTTACAACCCCAATTTTCATGTTCATTTGGTGAGAAATGTAATTTTTCATATTAAAGATATTTGAACAAATAATGATATAATCTGTTTTGAATAAATGGATTTCATTTACAATAGCCTTGATTGTTGTTTTGTGGGCTTTATTGGCTATTGGGCCCAATAACAAGGAAAAGACAAAAGAAACTCCAGTATTAAATGAGTAAATAAGAAAATGGAGAAAGGAAAGATGTAGAAACCTCTAGAAGGCAAAGGAATGTTATCCAAAGCTGGATTTCATGCCTCTTCGGTTCCTTGGGTCCCAAGGAGTCCAAAGTTGCAAAGATAATGCAACAAGAAAAGATCAATTAAATATTTCTTTATTAAGAAAGAAATTGAATACAATGATAAAATGTGGTAAATAAGTAGAAAGAGGTATAATTGAGTTGTCCTTGGTGGATTTTCACATCTAAAGGGTTCCTAATGTTAAAAGGAATGTCAATGAGGAAAATAAAAAGAAAGATAAAGAGAAATCCTCAAAAAGAGATATTTTAATAAGAAATAAACAAGATAATGAGAAATAATAAATATAGATGCATCTAGAAGGATAATGAGTATCCACTAAAAAGGATTATGAAATCTTAGAGTTTCTTGGGGTCCAAGGAGCCCCAATGGAGAAGAAAGAAAGAGAAAATACCAATAATGCAAAATAAGAGGATAATGTGATACATTATTAATGAATTTTGTGGTATTGTTAAAAAGGTGGTATTTTCTACTAAAAGAAAACATAATTGCATGCCAATGGATTAAAAAGCAAACATAAAGAGAATAAGAGAGAGGATTTTCAAATTCCTAAATATTCAAAGGATAAATAATATCCAAAGATATTTAAGAGAGAGAGAAACATGTTTTTTATTGAAGGAATCAGATTCCTATTGGAAAAGGACTTTGTTTCTTCACGAGCAAGCATGTTAGGGCGTTGATACCCTCCCCTATATAAGCGGTAGAGCCTTTGGCTCGAGTTTAAGAATCCCATGCATCCTTCTCTCTCTCCCATCTTCTTTGTTTAAACCCTAACCAAGAGGGTAGAGCAACCCTGGAACAAACAAGGGGTTGTGGAGCCGTCGTTATGGAGGCGAGAAGCTTCCACGACAACCCAAGACTGATCGGCTACCAACCCAACGCCCTTGTCTTCACGCAACTCCTGTCGTAGGTCTGCAAGTTTGCAGCAATCGCAGTAGCAATGGAGGATTGGTTTTCCTCGGGAACGGCCATCCTGGCTGCAACCTGGGGGTGCCCCGCATGCGCCAAGGTGTAGTGGAGCTAGGGCTCCAACTTGCGGCGGTCCTCAAGCATCCAGGAAGGAGGGGCAGGCCGCGGGAAGGCATTCGGCGGCGGCCAGGTCGGGCTTCGTTAGGAAGAAGATGAACCAGGCGGTTGTTGACGGTTCTACCCCTCTGCAGTGTGCAGAGGCGGCTATTTAAGTGAGGGCAAATGTGTCTTTCCGTTATGTTTTCCAAACCAATAACGTTGCATGGAAAGGGCGACGTGGCGGCCTCCCATTGGTCCAAAAAGGTAATTCTTGAAAAATTCATATCTAAATAATGGTAATTCGGATTGGAACATATAATATGTGTATTTTGCTCAGAAAAATGAGAGGAATTCATTAAAAATAATTTTAGAGGCTAATTCCTCTTGAAATTATAAAAGTAATGGATGTTATCGACTTTAATGCTTTAATGATTAAGAAACCCTATTTTGAGATGATTAATGTATTTATTAGGGTTTAATGGATGATTAAGTTTATATTAACCTATTAATTGTAAAAAGGTATATTGAGAACAAAAAGGATGAACTTTGCATGTAATTAGTTTAATTTAGAGTTTCATGTGCATAAATATGCTTTAATGAGCCTTGAAACCCTAATATTAGTAAATGTGACTCTTAATGGTTTTAATTGTTCAATTTCATGATTAAAGTTGAGATATGATATTTCTAAGCTATTTTGAGTATAAAAGTTCCTAATTGTGGATAAATACCCTTAATGTAGTAATTAGGGTTTTCTAATGGATAAAGGTGGAATTAATGATAAAAAGAGTTCATATGTGAATTAGACCATAATGAACAATGAGTTGTTAATCCGGAAGGAACCAAAGATGATAATTGGGCCTAATGATCTTGTCATGAATTAAAAATGATAAAAATGGTAGCTTTAATGTAAAAGAGGCATAAGGGACTTAATTGATGTTTAATTGTGCCTTTAAATCAAAATTAGGGTTATATGTTGTTAAAAGGTAACCTTAATATCTTTCATGAAGAATAGATGAGATAATTAGGGTTTGTGAGTAATTGTAATGGAAACCCTAAAAGTGGACTAGAAACCCTAGGAAGCGAGCTAGGTTTAATAGATCTTGATGGCATGATCAATAATAGGAAATTGTATGCACATTTCAGGATCTCTTTGTATGCTTGCTTGCCTGTTGGATTTCTTGCATTGGTTGGATTAATTCTGTCTCAAATTGGCTTGAAAGGTATGTGGTTATGCTTATGGTTAATCATTTTAGTTTCATGGTAATTCCCAAAAGTTTTATCGGTTGCCTAAAAATAACTGATTGGATGACTTTTAATTCATGCAACTATAAAGTGACTATGGTTATCACCATAAGTATAGATACATGACTGGCTCAGATCCTGATCCTCCTCTGTGGCTTTGCTAATGATGAAAACGGTAACCTGGTAAAGGGTCTACTTGTTAAGTGGGACCATCAAGTTATCAAGAGTTAGAAATTGGGCTACCCACGTGTAGTTCCATGAGACTCTTTAGCACACCATGAGTTAAGGAGTGGGCTACCTATGGGTAGTGCCATGTGACTCAACCCTACAAATTGGTTCACCTGTTAGGTAAGATCATGAGGGGTTTAATGGGAATCTACCATAAGGAAGGTAGCATCCATGTCCACTGTAGGGACAGCACCGAGGCTAGGGTATGTAGGGATTGAGCAGTTATGATGAAAATGTAAAGTTGTTTGTTAAATCATAATTGACTGCAGTATGTTGTTATAGTTAATTGCACGATTATTGTTTCCCCCACATACCAACATAATTCATTTATGATGACCGACATTTTGTTTGTTGGCATTTTAGGTACAAATGAAAAGGACAAACAGTAAAGTGGCATATGTGGAATTAAATGAGAATTAAAGTACAAAGGAGGATTAGTTAGAACAGACTCCAGATGTGGATAGAAATAGATAACCAAGTTTTTGAAAAATGTATGCAAAGTTAAATTTTATTTCAGCCTTTCAGTTTAGTTTGGGAGAATTTGACAATTGTTATTGATTATTTATCGAACCTTTGGTCCGGAAAATTGGGATAACGGCTCTGGCCTCTTGGTCTCCCTTAAATGGGGGTTACTGGGAGGCGGGTTTGTTACACTAACCCTTAGGGTGCAACAATGCATCATGTTATTTAGCGCATCGTGCTACCCCCGTGTACGAGGCTGGTTTCGGGGTTTACCCTTGGCTGGGTTGTGTCTAATAGTGGCCTTGCCCTCGAGGGGTTCCTTGTTATCAAAAAAACCTGGATGGAATATCACCAATATGAGGTACAAGTTTCATCTACATCAAGTCACAATATTCCACAAGTGTAATAAAGCATCCAATCACTACATATATGGAAACCCTTAGTCATAATCACATTGGGTAGTGTTAAAGTACCCTAAACAACATGTGACCATAGTAGTGACTTCATGTCTAAGGATCACAGTCATAAAGTCACATTTAGATAGGACTTTGATTTCCATGAGATGGCTTTGATGTGTCATTCTCAAGCTGGGTATGTCCAGCCTAACTTGTTCTTTAACATGACATGTGTGTGTGACTAGTTATCCAATATCATGATAAAAGAGGCATATTCATCAATCACCAAGTAAACTAATAATATGTATTATTCTTGTAACAACCCTGAATTTCACCCTCTAAGGTATTGAACTCTTAGACTGTTATCCTGGTATATCAGAGGAACTTTTTAGTGTGAAAGCAAGAATATTTTTCACACACAAGAATAATCTTGATGCAAACACAACAACTATACTTTAATGCACAATAATACATCTGTTAAACGAGTATTTACAACCATTTTATAGTTACCATGTTGGCATTTCTAGAAGAAAAAAAAGTGTACATGTATGCTACCTAGTAAGATATTCAATAGGTACAACCTAAACAACCACTCAAATTTTCATCATCACTTCCATGTTATTATCTGAACCTAAAACATATGTGAAACAAGAAGATCAATACACAATGTGTCAGTACATGGGTATGATGATGCATATATAAAAGGTTTCATAACTTGAAATTTTTTTAGGAAAAAAGAAGATCACGGGAAATGGTTCTTTGATAAGTGCAATACACTTTTTTAGTAATTTTTTATATGAGTTGCATTACTAGGTAGGCTAATATGGAAACTTAAATATTGGGCCCAACCTCATGTACAATTACTCTATGGTCTTTTTCCATGTCCTTTGTACTTAGGTAACTCCATGTACACCTTATGCTCTAAGGAGGTGTACTAGTCAACATTAGGGCCTAGTTTGGCCGACAACTTCTCAAATATTGGTATTCCAGTAGACGACGTTAGTATCATTAAGGCACAGCAAGGGGTGAGTAGTACACGGCTTGCACATTTTGTGATCTGTCTGTGAGGAAGAATAACAAAACCAGGCAAAAACCGGAAAGGTTGTTGGTATTCTCAGTACCTCAGATATTGATGTGATTAGAGAAGCACGTCCTCGTTGTTACAAGAATTACAGAGCAGCAATTATAAGTACCATGTATAACATAACCAGCTATCTATTACCATACTAAATACCTGGATTTAAGAAATCAGTGGCCAAACTAGGCCTAGTTCATCCTTTATAAGTGGGATAATGAGCACCTCAATACCATAAAACATCTAGACATACATTATGTTTTTTAGTGAAGAAAAATGAGTACATGGATACTTGCAAATAGAATAGTATACATACATAGAATGATTCAACCAAAAAAACATAGTCATGCAATTAAGAAAACCACATACCTAATTAAGAGCCCTATTATAACTTCCTGGAGTTAAATAGACTTTGATCAATTCTAGAAGAGGCAAAGTAATCACAACATATATTAGAAACATTATTATTTTGATTAATATAAAGTTAAATTTCTAGCATAATTAGATCAAACCTAACTTATCCCATGTTCATGGTTGCACATTATTGAAAAAAGGGTCAACATTTGCATCATATAGTTTTTAATCTCACCGGTTGCACATTTTACTAGGGTCATACTAGCATCAAGGTTATAACATTATATTATATATACTTGCATATGCCCTTATGCTATAACTCATGTATATGACCATTACCATTAAGATCCAAGATCATGGTAATGTTAGGCATATCATAACATAGATGTACAATGAATATATGAAGATAGGGTGCTCCTATACTTGGAACTAAATCATGCATATCTTTCATTAGACAATAACATTAGTTAAACTTACCCAAAAACCATTGGAAACATCTTTATATATTCTACTTAAATACTATATCAATGGTATCTTAATAGTCTAACATGGATATATGGAGCTCAATATGTGATAATATCAAGATATACCATTTTTTAGAGATATGAGTCGATCTATGATACAATACTCTAGATCGCACCATGCTTCATATAAGAACTTAACCCTAGACATGTCATTGTTGGGTCTGGATGGCTCACCCAAACTACACCCTCCTTTGTCCTTCTTGTTCCTCTATGTGATGCAGTGGTTGTTGTTGCAACCCTAATCAACTATGAGCATTGTCATTTCATGTGTGGCCTACAGTTGGTGTGTGTTGTAATCTCTATGGACATCTCCTCCATTGTTGAAGGCTCCTAAAATAGGCATTTTCTCTCAGATTCTATTTTTCTCCTCCTCATCTTCTAGAATTCTTTTCCCTCTCATCTTCTCCACATAAATCACGATGCAATTGGGGACAATTGTGACAATCAAGGTCCCTAGGGGTGCCTCCTATGTACACAAGGTCTAGGAACTATATTTGGCATCTCCTCTGGTCGTGATCCACCCTTTCCCAGTCATGATAAGTGGGGGTACCAATGAAGAAAAATAATATATGGTCCCTGCAATGAAATGATTAATGCAAATCCACACAAGGGGAATTGCTCGATCAGTGGGGATATAGAAACGGATTGGTATATTAGAAGTGAAGAAGGGTAGGATGGAGAATTATAACTAAGAAATTAGGATTTTATGAAACCCCAGTTCAAAGTTAAAGATGATCTTCAAAAGAAGGTTGTTTGGGTAGCCATCATGAGAAAATGTTTATTGCCATCATATGATGTCCAATGGCCGTGAGATTCCACCTAGTGTTAGCTTGTGTAGGGTTCTAGCAAAAATGTGGGTTCGATAGGCCAAAAACATTAGTGGTAAATAATTAACATCCCCTTGCTTTATAGAAAAATAATGGAGAAATATTAAATTAATTATCAATCCTTGGTTTTTGTAAAAGTCTTCAAAAAATATATATTATCTTAAAATGATCCATCTCAAAATTTGGTTTAGACAAGGGAATATCGAGCTATTGAACATTCATCATATAACCAAAATAATCTAAATGACTTGAATAATTTCAACTAGTTTGAGTATGGTTCTCGTATAATTTAGTTGAATCATCAAACAAGATCTTATTGGTATGAACTTTTAACCAAGCTTCAATGTCCTAAAAAGAATTTTCCCACCAAGTTTCATCCAAAGATAAATTTCTTTAGAAATCCAACTAGAATATCATTGAAAATTGTGATTTTTTCCCATATGAATCTTATCACTATTCAAACAATCTCCAAAAATCATCAAATTTTCACAAGAGATCTAGATCATCATTATAAGATTCATGTAATGTTCTATGTCATTCAGATACATCAAAACCTCAAAGTCATTAATGACATAATATTAGATTCTTATCACACCTATTCTACATCATCACATATTTCCCTCTCCTATTTTGGTTCCAATATCTACATTGTTCCTTGAGATACCCTTAGTTGGACATCATCTAACACCTAAAACCTTAAGTGTGGTAAACCTTAGAGACATATAATGGGTTATAAAACCCTAAAAATTGAGGTTGTCTCAACTATCATATAATATCTAAAAGAGTATATACCTAGGAACATAAGACAAATGAATATTCTAAGTATACATATGATCTCATGTTCAAGTCCTCAACTCAAACCACATGACATTGAGTCAAAACATCCTAACAAAATTATTACATTTAATCACTATATCAATATTAAAATAAACATAATAGTGAAATTGTCTTTTATAAATAGTTAAACCATGTACAAAGTGTCCCATTACAATCATCACATGATGATGCATAGGCATACAACCAACATGAGCAATGCAATTTGTGTTAAATGTCCATCTATAATATGCATTCATCAGTGGTTCCATGTTGGGCCACCTTAGTGTGGAGTGACGCTGCCTAATGTTTTGATTCTATGATTAAATATTTCCTTTGATTCCTAATTGGTTGGAATTAGGAAAAATTGTTGTAAATTCAAACATAATCAGATAATTTTGTAAAACCAATTATTTGGAAAGTTGCTTTTATAAAATATCTTATGAGGACGCTTACTTACCATGGTTTACCTATGTGGAAACTTATTTCATAATTGCATTGCCCAAGATTAAGTTGTATATGTTTATTAGCATAGAAATTGATGCATAATATGTTATTATTTAGGACCTAACCAAGACCGGGAAGGATCTAATTAAGTTTCCTTGGTTAGGTAAGTGGGTATTGTAGTTGATGTACATGTCTTTCAATGTTTGATTGTATGTATATGTATTATATAGTTTTGAAGTCAACTTCACATTCATTCTAGTTCATGGATAGTAATGTTGAGTATCTAAGTGTAATTATATCCTTTATATTTTCTTTTATCTAGAGGATAATAGGCTATCATATTCATTCGAAAAAATTTATGATTCATGATCATGCTAAATAATACAATGTTAATTATTGTTTTAAGTTCATGTTTATATAAGAACATGTTACATGTTAATGTTAAGATCAGTATTCATGTTGAAGACAAAAAATATCTCCATGTTTACGAACCAAGATTAAGTCAAGATGATGTTAATGTTAACACTAATGAAAAGAATTGAAATTTTTTATAAAAAAAAAGTTTCACTTTTAAATCAAATATTTCCTATAGGTAATAGGATTTCCTAGCATCATCTTCTCTTATGTGTGGAATCATTTAGGGAGGTTCATGTGGAAAGTGTTTCAATTCATATATGCAATTCATGTTAATTTTCTCAAGAAATCATTAAGAAATTCATGTCAAGTTCTTTCCTTTTTGAAGTATATATACGAGTAAGGGGAAATCCACTTGATGATATGAATTTGTACTTGAGTGATCTAATGAAAAATACAACCTAAACTTGGGCCAAACCTGGTTTGGAGGTATCTATTTCACTTATATGTGCCACCACATATAGCCATAAAGGAACAACCGAACAGAAAAAAGGGATGGAGTAGGACAAGTTATGCTCTTTGGAGAAGTATCAAAAGACACTTTTGTATATAGACAAGGCTATCCAAATAATAGTAGCTAATTTGGACTCGGTTGTGTCTAGTCATGGGTATTTTGTAGAGTTACATCCATGTATAGGGCCTATGGAGTTTCTTAAATCCTTTGGTACATGGCTAGAGTAACGTTTTAGTTTACCTATGTCTTTATTCTTCTTCTTTTTTAGGAGAGAAACACATTAACTTTTTTGAAAAATAAGTACGCATATTATTTTCTTATAGTGCCCGATTCCACTAAGTGGTGGATGTTGTTTGTTTTAGCATGGTATTGGAACAAGATCTCTCTAGATTCAAAGGGATAAGGAGGACATGAAGCAAACACTTCAATAGTACTTGAGCTTGAAGACTTAGCCTAGTGAGGTGTCATCTACCTTTCAAAAGATCAAATATCAAGATTCAATATATTTTTTATGCTTCAACTATATTTTGAATTCATGTAGTAGGGTTTTAGTTCCATGTTGAAAATATTTACAAATTAGGTTTTTCTTTCAAAGAACTAATATATCAACTTTTTCCAAAAAATGCATAGTATTTCATTTATACTTTTGGGTTTGGAAATCATTTTTATAAGACCATTCTAACCAAGAACTTTGTGATAGTTCAAAATTTGTATCAAATTCCACATCTCTAAAATTTAAAATCACTCCCATGATCTTCGTTGTGCCATCTCTCAATGACTATAACTACATTTTCCCACTGCATAACCTATGTGGTTGCAACTACTTACTCTTCTACCTAAGACAGTGAAGAAAAGGAATGAATGAAAAATTTAAGTAACAAGAGCCTTATTGACACCCCATTTTTGCTCACTCATTGTTAATTCATGATTAATGCTAATTCTCTAGCTAATGATGGGATCCATTTCACATTTCACACATTCTCTATATTTTTTTCATTTATCACATTTATCCAAACTTTAATACACTCATTTTTACCCGGTTTGGGGCTTTCTTTGAAGAAACTATTTTCCAGACCCAAAGTGCAATTTGTTTTTCAATTCTACTAAATGCAAGATTTTTCATAAATTACCTAGCTAGATTATATATAATAAAATTATTTGTTTTTTCCCATGGATGTCAATTGCATTTTCATGATAAATCTAAGGTATAATCATGAACTCTCTCTCTCTCTCTCTCTACAATTTCTTTGATTTTCTCCAAAACATTCTTGAAAATACTAGAAAATAAAAAACTGAATTTTATCCATCATGGGCTACCTTGTGGATCCAATCCATCTGTCACATGTCATGTGGCAGATTTTCTCAATTTGTATACCATGTCGGGAGGTGCATCAGGGTGATCAGTGGCCCACTTCCAAAAAAATTGTCTAGAACCCCAAACCCTAATATCCACCTCAAAATTCACCCCCATATCCACCTTATTTTTAGGTCCCTTTCAAACCGCCTCAAGCCAGAGGATCAAACTACCTCCCTCTTTACTTTTTTCATTATCCGTCATTAGAGGATCTTTCCTCTAACACCATCTTCTCTGTTATCATTGTCAGCTGCTACAACGGTGATCTAACTGTGTTCTTGGCTACTTCTACTTCTATGTTATTTTGCATTAAAACTACTCTATCTACTCATTTTTGTTTAAGATAAGATTTTGTTTATTAACCACATCTTCTTATCATCCACTAGCACATCCTAGGCATTGGTTCTAATCACTAGTCAATGATCTCCATCGTGGGAGTGTTGAGGTGCTTAGGATCCCAATCCCCTAAAAATAGGACTTTTATGGCAATCATGGGAAGGACATTGACAACTCTATACCTAAAAGCTTGGCCATAAATAAAAAGTGTGTTTTTATTATTTCCTTTTTTGTTTTCTTTTTATCATGATAGATTTTCTCTTTCTAAAAATTGCATGAAAATTGTTTGATACTAGTTAAGCATTCGAGATGGGGATTCTTATCGTTCCCCACTAGTAAAAAAATCATCGGGCCTTACTTCTCTAGGATTTTTTGTTGATTATCCAACTAGGATGTCAAATCATCTTTCCATCATGGACTGAGGATGCCTAGTCCTATTTCCCTCATTTTTGTACAAAATGTGGTGGTGACTCCAAACACCTTTTTCTATATTTTCCAGGTGATTTTTGAATTAAATTTCAATACCAAAAGGATATATCTATATTTACCTTTTGGGTAGGGTGTGATAGATCGGTGACCCCACTAGGGATCGAAAATATTATCTGAATCGAATCTCATTTTTTTGTGAAGATTAAGCATCTTCAAGGTTGTTTTGTTTTTCTCTTTCTATATATGAATTCCTTTACTTTCTTGATTTTTCTCTTCATTCTATTTAGTTTGGAGATGTTCGTGCATCACACTAATATGTGAGCCTCTATTGCACAGCTCGTGGCATTTTTTTGAGCCCCCTACCTTGTTGCCTTTGAGCAGTTCAAACAAATTCCCCTTTTTCATGTATTTTTCACATTTTTGTTTCTTGTTTCTTCTTTCTCCTGATGTTTTAGGGTTCTAACTACTTTTCCATTTTACAGTTTCTAGTTGCTTCTCTTGCATTCTTTTTTCTCTTTTCTTTTTTTTATGTAAAATAAAAAATAAAGACAAAACAAATTGAGAAAGGATGAATAGAATATGCATGATGGAAACAAGGTATATTCTTTCTTGAATTATGGTGTCATTGTGTCGTTATCTGCATGTGATTTGCTTTCATTCCTTGTGAGACTGCTTCACAAAATGTTAAAACTTTGCCCTTGCACTCTCCATTCCTACAAACCTAAGTGCAATGGAACGGTTGCCAACCTCACGTTTGATCCCAAGAAGTGATGCAGGTGTTAATAAAGGTACTAGTACAACATTAAGTTGGATGTCCAAAGGCATTGAAAATACACCACTCTCCTAGCACTCATTGTTGATTATGTTTGTCATAGTCACGGGGTGTATTGGGGTAGTACCCATGTCTATTGAACCTGAGTTACCCCCTCTACGAGATCCATCTTCCCATAGAGAACTTAAGGACCAACCCCTCCTATGTATGTCATGTTTGAGTGAGGAAATAAATGGATCTAAACTCATGCGCTAAAAGGGGGGAGTTATCTTCTTCCTATGCATGTATCTTGTGTTGGTTGTTGAAAAGTCTTATATTGATGCTAAGTCCTTTTATGTGATGGATAACTATCTTTTAAATATTATAAATCTTTTCAAATCATACAATAGTTTTAAAGATTAAAAATCTTCTAAAATCAAAAAAGAATTAAGGTTAATCAATTTTTTCAAATCAAAAAACTTTTAAAGATAAAAAATCTTAACAAAATAGGCAGTCTTTTTAAAGATTAACAATCTTTCAAATAAACAATAATTTCAAAGATTGACAATCTTTTCAAAACAAAAATCTTTATACAAGTTAACAATCTTTACAAATCAAACAATCTTTTTACATATTAAATAATCTTTTCAAACTAACATAAATTTTTAAATGTTAATAATCTTCTCAAACCTATATATATATATATATATATATATATATATATATATTAATAATGTTTTGACAAATTAAAAAAATTATTTAAATATGAAACAAACTTTCAAATCAAACAATCTCTTTAAATATTAACAGTATTTTAAAATTCAACATTTTTTGTTTTACAGATTGGAAACTTTGTAAAAATTGAACAAACTTTGGTGAAACCTTTGGAGTAGTCTCTAAAAGAGTGAACGACTTTCCTTCCAAGGTGCCTTGCTTTGAAGCCCCGTTGAGCCATGCGGTTCTACAAATTTAATTGAGACATCACTTGTCAATGTCAGGTATTCCCATTACCATGGTCCTAGACTATGATCTAAAATTGGACCACCTCGTTCCTTTCACATTTACATCTATGGTCTTCGACTATGACCTTACATTATAGAATCGTGTGCTTTTCATGTCTAATACATATGGTCCTAGACTCTGACCCAAAACTTGACAACAACATATGCCCAATTTCACAATCAATTGGGAGTTGCCAAGTCGAGGCTCCCTCCCTATTGACTGTTCATCATTTCCAAAGGGAAAGAACCCTCAAGAGAAACTCTTCAAACTTGGAGAGAAATAGGGCATCATGGTTTATGTCAAGGGTTTTAGTTTGGAAACCCCATTTGATGATAGCACCCTAGGGATAAAAGTGATTGATGCAGCACAATCACTAGCCTATAAGGGGCTATCTTAATCTTGATCAACCACTCAAACCTCCACCTTCCCCCTCTTCTAAAATATCTACTTTGGAAATCCACCTAAGGAACATATCACTCCACTTAATGATGTATGATTCCATCATCCACCATCTTTAATTTCTCCCACTAGGGCATTGAAAAGTACATCTCATGCTATAATTTAATAACTCGTCTATCTTGACCAAGCTAGAGGTAGGTGTTATCACTTAAAATCAATCATAATATAGAAAAGATATCATCACATGTATCTTTCATCATAAGAAGATTGCAAAAAAAAATCAAGTCGTACACCTTTTGAGTTTCCCAGACAAAGGGGGCAGTCATTTTAACTTCTTGACTGATACAATGCCTATAGAGGGACTCATTCTTAAACACAAAATAATCTTTCATTTTATATTACACCCTGCTTTTGAGTCATATTGATCTGAATCTCCAGACGTCGTGAGAAAATTAAGGAGTGTGTACATCACTTGGTCTCACAAACAAAATATCCAAATGGTCAGAAGTAGTAGTGGGGACGAACAGTCTAAAAGAGGTGTTAAGGGGGATTCCAGTAGGAACAAGCAAGATAAGAGCATTGGAGGGGAGAAGCACAATGGGACCATGGTGATGCATGACCTCTCAAGAAGGCACTCAGTAATGCACATAGGGACATCCACTAATGTTCCCTTTATGCCTCTACCAAGCACTAGATACGTAGGAGGGTGACATTATTCAGGTTTTCCCAAAAGGGAGCTTATATGCCAATTCTTAATGTCATTCTTTCCATACAACATGTCGAGTCTTTACTGGCCTCAACCAGAACCTTTCAGACTAGGTCTCTATAAGTTTGCACCATTTTTTAACCCTGGGGTAGTCCCAGTAACTCCATAAGGGACTACATCCATCTTGATTCTTGAAGGTGAGATTGAGGGGAAAAAGGAGGAAGAAGTTGCAATGGCAAAGGAAAATCCTAAAGAAGCTGAAAAAGTTACCATCACAACATAAGTTCAAGCACAACACATGAATGGATGAGGATAGATCCCTAGCCTACAATCCTTTTATCCACTACCACACTCCTGGTGCAATCCATGTGAAAGAGGAATGTATAGATTCCTACCACCATATCGTACAATCCTTTTATCCACCACCACACTACCAGTGCAATCCATGTGAAGGTGGAATGTATAGATTCCTACCACCAGTGTACATGGTGCCAACAATAACAATCAAACTACCAACAATACCAGTGGTGGCTAACTACTAGGAAGCATATGTCCCTGAATATAATATTGTATACCCTCTCTTTCTTGAGATATATTCTATAGGATATCAAAATTCTACAAGTGGATAAGGACAGCTGGTAAACCTTTAATAACTTCTACCATTTTAAAAGTTGTTGGATAACTTCAACATGCCCAAATTCCATGAGTACTCTAGGAAGGGGAACCTAATGGCTTATGTCAAGGCATAATGCTCTGTCATGATGGAAGTGCAAGACGATGACAAGGTAATGATCAAATGCTTAGAGTAGACCCTTGTAGGCCCAACTTTAGCATGGTGCAACATATAGGACATGAAAACAATCACCATCTAGTTCAAGATAGTCAAGGTGGATCAATATTCTTGGAATCTAGACCAAATACCAAGGAGGACTTACATGCGGAGGAAAGCTTCTCTAAATTCATCAGGAAATGGAGAGATACAGCCTCCCAGCTAGAATTCAAGACCGCGGATAAAGAGGCCCTAGACATGGTAATTAGAGAGACCACACTATCCCTCATGATCATTTTGTCCCTAAAAAGTTATAATATCTACCTAGAACTAATATAAGTAGGATTCAAGATCGAGAATTCCATCAAAAGAGGGGTCTATCAGAACATAGGCCTCACTTTTCAGTGACAAGCCGCCTCTATAGTGACCAATCAGAAGTCCAAATGCACCAAGACTAATTTAGTAGATTTAATGTTGGGTGTTGGACTAATCCCAGTTAGAATAGTAAATGACCACATCCAACCATCTAGGTTTTTCTAGTTTAAGCACCAACATATAAGGAATTAATGCCCCAGCACCCCAACAATAGTAGGCTCAGACACATCCACCCGAATATAAACCTCATTATAGGCCTCTGTAGTATTCATTGCCTTCAAACAACTATTATGGGTATGCAACATTGTCATTTCAACAGCCTTTACAGTAGGTAATGGAAAACACTCCTCCTATAATAGATAATCCAACACCTCAGATGGAGCCAACATCATGGACTATAGCATTAGATAAGCCTTCCAAACCAAACAGAGAGCTTACTCCATTGGGAGATTCCCTTAGAACAATGTTTCCAGACATCAAGCATCTAGTAAAGTTCCTTGTCATAAGGGAACCACTGAATGCCTTGCCCAAAAGCTACAATGTCAATGCCTTTTACAACTTTCATGGGGACAAGGGGTACAAGATGCATTCCTTCCCTGCTCTCAAGAATGGATCAAAAGACTTTATCATTTATGGTGAGTTCATCACAGTTTCATTAGAAGAGATGCATTAATATTCCAACACCATAGCTATCATCTGACCTTCGGAAGATCCAGCACATGGGATGATCCTCTCTTTGTAGCAGACCATGAAGAAATGATTCTAAAGAACATTTTTTGTTGCTTATATTCAAGAAAGGAAGTTGGTTATCCCAAGAAGCACCCAGGAATCCCATCAGCATACCAAGAGCTCTCCTAGGGCAAAAAAGGTGTACGGTCTTGGTTCCTAAAGTGCCTATTCTAACAAAGTGATGCGGGACATATACCACCATAATACATGCAGTAGAAGGAGCATCCGGTGAACGTCGGCAACTTTTAAAGTAGGAAGTCCGTTGCCCAATTTTATTTCCAGCACTTTATGTTCTGTTTTAAATTTTTCTAAGGACTTTTCCAGTATTTCCTCACGTTGGTAGGATACGATTAGGGCTTCCTGTTTCCTATTTAAACAATGGTACGTTGTTATTGTTGGACAGTTTTTTGATATTGAATAGAAAAAAATGAGGGTTTCTCGTATTGTCCATCTTCGGCACTCTATGAAGTCAACGAAGTTTGGCCTTGGCTCTTCGGTATTCCGTGGAATCAACGAAGTGTCCTTATCTAATTCTTTCCTTATCTACACATGCTGCATATGCCGCATCAGAGTGGTATCGGATTCTTGCGATCCTACGCCATGCCGCCCCGCCGCCAATGACGAGATGATGTTCCCATCGAGGAGGATGATCTCCGGCGAGAGAACACTGATCTGCGGAGACAAGTCGAACAGTTGGCGCAACGTTTGGATGCTTTTATCCAGTTGCATCCGGATGACACGGCCACTATGTCGGACGACAACCCTTTTGTGTTCCGTCGACACCACTCGCCCGGCCGCTCCGATCGACGTTGGGAGAACGGGTTCAAGGTTGATATCCCACAATTCGATGGTGGTCTTAAACCTGAAGAGTTCATCGATTGGCTATCACAGGTCGAAGAGATTCTGGACTTCAAATAGGTTCCTGATGATCGTCGTGTTCCGCTCGTGACGATCCATTTGCGTGGTCATGCGCAAGCATGGTGGCAACAGTTGAAGCAGACTCGTATACGTCGTGGGAAACCGAAAAATTTCCAGATGGGAGAAGTTTACGAAACATCTCAAAGCTGCGTTTTTACCGTACAACTTTGATCGTGAACTGTATCAGCACTTTCAGAATCTTCGCCAGGGCTCTCGTTGTGTCGACGACTATACCACTGAGTTCTACCAGTTGCTTGCTCGTATTGATCTTACGGACTCCCCCCTCCAGTTGGTTTCTCGGTATATTGGTGGTTTGCATCTGTAACTACAAGATGTTCTCAATATGTTTGACCCACTAACAGTTGCCGAAGCAAAGCAGCATGCTTTACAAGCCGAAAAGTAGTTGCACCTGTGTGCCAACACGAGTTTTCGCCAACCTGCCGGATCGCAAAGTGTCGGGGGTTCTTCCACCCCACCTGTCCGCGCATCTCTTGAACAACCTACAACCCCACCCGCTCGCACTTATTTCGGCTCGACCGCGGGTCGCGGCGGAGGCGTACCACGCTGTTTTAATTGCGGTGACCCCGGAAACCGACAGGCTGATTGCCGCAAAGCACCAAACAGTAATCGTGGACTTTTTACTGATGCACATGAGGATGATTTTGTTCCCCTCCACGACAACCCCTTCTATGATACTTGCACGTATGACGACGAGGCGGTCAACGAATATGTGACCGGTGATGTTGGTCCTCTTTTGATGTTACGCAGGACCTTCCTGACCCCTCGTACACCTGAGGACGATTGGCTGCGTAACAATCTTTTCCAATCTACGTGCACTATTGGCGGGAAGGTGTGTACTTTCATTATTGATGCAGGTAGTTGTGAGAATGTCATCTCAGACGTTGCTGTTTCCAAACTGGGGCTTACTTCTGAAACTCACCCCAAACCTTACAAGCTTGCTTGGCTCAGTCGAGGCACAAATGTTACTGTTTCCAAACGGGTGTCGGTGAACGTTTCCATTGGCTCGACGTATACCGATGACATATTCTGTGATGTGGTTCCCATGGATGCTTGCCACCTATTGCTTGGCCGCCCGTGGCAGTATGACAATACTGTCATACATGATGGCCGTTCTAATACTTATTCCTTCATGTTTCGTGGCAAAAAAAATCATGTTGCTCCCTAGTAAGCCTCGTGCGGGATCGCCCGTTGCTGCTCCGAAACCATCTACTCTATTGTCTCGCGCTCCTTTCCAGTCTGCCATGGAAGAATCCGGTGTGGTCTTTGTGCTATTTTCTCAACCAATCACTACTGCTAACTCCGTTGTTCCTGCTGTGGAGGTTCAGCCGCTGTTGCAGGAATTCATGGATGTGTTTCTTGTGTCTTTACCTTCCGATCTGCCACCATTACGTGATATCCAACACCATATTGATTTGGTGCCTGGTGTTGCGCTACCTAATCGTCCCCATTATCGCATGAGCCTGCAAGAACATGAAGAGTTGCGTCGGCAGGTCAAAGAGTTGCTTGCTAAAGGCCACATCCGTGAAAGTCTGAGCCCTTGTGTCGTACCAGCCCTCCTTACGCCAAAAAAAGATGGTTCCTGGCGTCTGTGTGTGGATAGTCGTGCTATCAACAAGATTACAGTACGTTATCGCTTTCCCATTCCTCGCTTGGATGATTTATTGGATCAGTTAGGTGGTTCTTGTGTGTTTAGTAAGTTGGATTTGAAGAGTGGGTACCATCAGATACGCATTCGTATGGGGGATGAATGGAAGACTGCCTTCAAGACCCACGAAGGCTTATATGAGTGGTTGGTCATGCCTTTTGGCCTTTCTAATGCGCCTAGCACCTTTATGCGTGTCATGAACCAAGCTCTCCGTCCTTTTATTGGTAAATTTGTGGTGGTTTATTTTGATGATATCCTAATTTACAGTGCTAATCCTGTTGTACATCTTGAACACTTGCGAGAGGTGTTGTTGGTTCTGCGTAGGAATAAATTCTATGCTGCAGCCGCTAAGTGTGCTTTTCTAACTGATTCGATTCAGTTTTTGGGTTATGTGGTTTATCGTGATGGACTCCAGGCTGATCCGGGTAAAGTCGTTGCGATTGAGCAATGGCCACACCCCACTTCCATTACCGAAATACGTAGTTTTCATGGCTTGTCTTCCTTCTATAGGTGTTTCATACCTCACTTTAGTGGAATTATGGCCCCTATTACTGATTGCATCAAGGGGGCTAAGTTTGACTGGACTCCTGCAGCAGAGCTCGCTTTTCATGAGATTAAGCATCGGTTAACATCTGCTCCTATTCTTGTGCTCCCCGATTTCTCACAACCTTTTGAACTTCATTGTGATGCGTCCAAAACTGGTATTGGGGCTGTTCTTAGTCAATCTGGACGACATGTTGCTTATTTCAGTGAGAAGCTTTCTGGTGCTAAACTTCGTTTTAGCACATATGACATGGAGTTTTACGCAGTTGTCCAAGCTGTGAAGCATTGGCATCATTATCTCTTCCAACGTGAGTTTGTTCTTTACACTGATCACGATTCCCTCAAGCATATTGGCAGTCAAGACAAGGTCTCTCATCGACATGCTTCGTGGCTCTCGTATTTACAGCAATTTACTTTTGTAATTAAACATAAAGCTAGTGTTTCTAATCGTGTGGCTGATGCGTTGATTCGTCGTTGTGGACTTCTAGCTGAGATGCGCGTGCATGTGCCTGGCTTTGATTCTTTCATAGATTTGTATGTGGATGATCCGTTCTTTTCTCAGGTGCTTCTGAAAATCCAGCAAGGTGAACCTACCGACTTTTTCTTAGAAGATGGTTTTATCTTTCGTGGCGTTCAATTGTGCATCCCCGCGTGCAGCCTCCGTATGCAGATTATTCAGGAGCTACATAATGAGGGCCATGTTGGTCGTGATCATACTTTTCAGTTACTTGCTGGTTTGTATTATTGGCCTTCTATGCGTAAAGAGGTTGGCAAATTCGTAGCTCGCTGTCGTATTTGTCAGCTGGCAAAGGGCGCATCGAATAATGCTGGCTTATACATGCCTCTTCCTATTCCAGCCCAACCGTGGTCAGATGTTAGCATGGATTTTGTCCTCGGTCTTCCTCGTACCCAACGGGGGAATGATTCTATTTATGTTGTGGTGGATCGTTTTTCCAAGATGGTTCATTTTATTCCGTGTAAACGCACGGCTGATGTTGTTCATGTTGTTCAACTTTATTTTCGTGAAGTATACCGTCTTCATGGTTTGCCTGCCTCTATTGTCTCTAACCGTGATACACGCTTCGTGAGCCATTTTTGGAGAAGTTTATGGCGCATGGTTAACACTCAATTGAATTTTAGTAGTGCATATCACCCTCAAACTGATGGCAAGACAGAAGTTGTCAACCGTTCCCTTGGAAATATTTTGCATTGCTTGGTAGGTGATCATCTTAAGTCGTGGGACTTGAAATTGCCTCAAGCTGAATTTGCTCACAATCATGCAGTTAATCGCAGCACCGGATATAGCCCTTTCCACGTAGTGTACGGTTTATCCCCACGGTGTCCTCTTGATTTGATTGCATTTCCGAGCAAGGTGCAACCATATGCCACTGCTGAGGATTTTGTTGCTCAGTTACAGCACATTCATCAACAAACCCATTCTAAGTTAACCGCAAGTGTTGCGAAATATAAGGCACATGCTGATCAGAAACGTCGTGCCATCGAGTTCAATACTGGTGATTTTTTTTGGGCTATTTTGACTAAGGATCGCTTTCCTGCACATGAATATAGTAAGCTAGCTGCGAAGAAGATTGGCCCAGTGGAGATTGTGGAAAAGATTAATCTGAATGCCTATCGCCTTCAGTTGCCGAGTCATATTCATACTTCGGATGTGTTTAATGTGAAACATCTTGTTCCGTTTGCTGGTGCTTCTTCTTCCGGTGATGAAGCGGATTCTGATTCGAGGGTGAATCTCCTCTACCCTGGGGGGAATGATGCGGGACATATAGCACCATAATACATGCAGCAGAAGGAGCATCTGGTGAACGTCGGCAACTTTTAAAGTTGGAAGTTCGTTGCCCAATTTTATTTCCAGCACTTTATGTTCTGTTTTAAATTTTTCTAAGGACTTTTCCGGTATTTCCTCACATTGGTAGGATACGATTAGGGCTTCCTGTTTCCTATTTAAACAATGGTACGTTGTTATTGCTGGAAAGTTTTTTGATATTGAATAGAAAAAAACGAGGGTTTCTCGTATTGTCCATCTTCGGCACTCTGTGAAGTCAACGAAGTTTGGCCTTGGCTCTTCGGTATTCCGTGGAATCAACAAAGTGTCCTTATCTAATTCTTTCCTTATCTACGCACGCTGCATACGCCGCATCACAAAGGCTCAACATATTGTGGTTCCTTGTCCCACAGTGGTTTCTGTAGTATCGAATACAACCACACTAGATAAGGTATAGCATGTCATCCCCACAAAAGCACCCTCAACCCTTGACAATGGCAAAGGGAAGATAAATACATACGTAGGAGCTCCTACTAGCACACCAGATGTAACGTCCCAAAATTTCAAGAATAATTTAAACCTTAGAATGTGTTTTTCCTTAAATAGAAATAGTGAGGGTCTAAATGTAAAAATACCATGAGACAAAATTTCTTAAGGGATAATGAAGTAAGAAGAGTAAATAGTACTCAAAATACTTTTTTTCTCTTTCATATGTACATTATGTGTTACAATTAACTCAAAGATATAAATGTGGGTTTCATTTCTCTCTCCTCCAAAGAAGTTACTCAAACATGCACAAAATGAAAATGAAATAACTTTTGAGTGGCAAATAAGTTATTATATCAAATTTTGACTCAATGGATCACAAAGAGAAGTATTTTCCCAATTATCAAAAGTATTAATGCATTACATTAAAGTAAAATGACTAAGAAGGAATCATGTAGAAATTTCTAGAAAAGGTAGGTTGAGAGTAACCAATGGGCATAATTTGACCCTAACTTTCACCCAAGATAAATATACACTTAAATAGGGTTTCTTGCCAAGTTTGGATGGGAAAAGAAGTTTATTAATGTCTAAATAAATCAAATAAGTCATTTACTTTTAGGGCCAGAAAAGGATATCTAACTTTTGTATTTTGACCCCAAATCTTGCCCACACATAAATTTATATATTAAAAGCTTTGCTTTAAAATTTGGAACCAATCATAATTAAGGAGAAAGAGTTATGAATTAATTGTGTTTCATAAAGTGAGAGGGTTAATTGAGCAAGGTAAATGTCACAAATTTCATACGTTTGGAAATCATACTTGGCCCCTTTGATTTTTCTTACGCACACTAGTGGTCATTAGATCAAGATCCAATGACTCATGGGTCATCCCTTACCCTGAGTCAGTTTGAGAAGCATGTACAGTACCGCCATCTGTTTCTCTCACATCTCTCTCCCTCTTTGATTAGTTTGAGCGGATAAAACGTGTCCCATTAAACTCATAAAGGGATTCTGATCACAACTTCCCTAAGTTTTATCATTTTTGGAAAGCTATCAAGGAATCCCCTAATTCATAGACTTTCCCCTTCGACCAACCTCCATGCCATGGGCTATAAAGGGGGTTACCACCCTGGTGTGAGGTCTGGAACACCTTCGTGAGACCCTGCGAGACTCAAGACCTTTGCATCTACCCTCAATTTTTCCTCTTAGCCCGTCATTCACCATCATCTTCTCAAAACCCTATCGACAAACCCTCTAGTCATTCTCCTCAACATGACCACCTTTGGGCCAATTGAGAGTCTCTTCGACTCTGGTTAGTCAAACCGAAGAAGAATACCTCCTTTCCCGTCGCTCGATATGCAGGGATCTCAAAGTCAATTGATGTGTTGACTGTGCCAGGCTACTTCTCGGGCAAGAGGAGAAGGCCCAAGGTTGAAGACAACCAGGACATGTGATTACCTTCATGCCCCCGACTTAGAACAGGTAAGGGCATTTTTGGCTTTTCCTCCTTTTCCCGCCTAGCCACGCAAGCATGGGCGGCCAGCCTGGCGAGAGCCGATTGGCTTGATCAGGCCGCAAGGGCGCACCATGTCTTAGTCAGTCGCCGACTTGGCGAGTTGTGATTGGTCAGAAAGTATTAAAATCTTTTATCTTGCCAAATCATAGTAAATAGTAGGATTATCAGAATATGGAAAATAAGTAGTGAATTTTGATCAGAAAAATATAAGGAATCCAACAAAATTAGTTTCAAGACCTAATTAAAAGTGCCTAAAGTTGCTAACTTTAATATGTTAAACGTATTAAAACCCAAATTCCTTAGTTTTAATGATCATGATATGTTTAAATCGTACAAATAGTCAAAAGTCTAACCTATATGGATAAAAAGATCATCTTGGATCTAGTTCAAGATAAATAATTCATATGTTATCAAAAATTAGGGTTTTAGGTGATGAATGGAATACAAATTGTTATGTTGAATTTTATGACAAGGGTGTTTAGGATTTTCAACCCCAAGGACATGATTAGGGTTTACTGAACCTAGGAAGGAAGATCAGGTCTCCTCTAAGTGCAAGGTAAGTGGTTCATGCTAATTGAACATGAGTAATGCTTGGTTTTATGTATGTATGTATGTATTGGAATCAGGTAAATATATTCCGACTTTCCCCTACAACTGTAGGAGGTCAAGAGTTACATATAGCCCTATGCTCGCCATACAACACGTATGGGAGTATGTATGTATGTATGTATGTATGTATGTATGTATGTATGTATCGGAATTAGGTAAATTTTATTCTGAAACCCTCAAGCAAATAGCCTTTGGGACAAAAATACAATGTAGTCCTTACCACTACATTACACATCTTTAAACCAAAGAACTTATTTCTATCTATCTATACATTTGATGTTGTTGTATAGAACTTTGTTGATCTTGCTTGCTAGACTCTCCATGTCCTTCTTCTTCACATTATGCTTCCTATTGTTCCTCTCCTTCCAGATATGAAAATAGAAAGCCGATAGCACCAGCTTCTCTATCCATTCTTTAGTGACGATCATCCTCTCCACTGAACATAGCTGCTTCGACTTGAGCTTTCTCTACTTCCGCAGCATCTTCCAGACCTCTCCAGTGTATATACATGATTCAAAGATGTGCTCCTTCGTCTCCTGCTCCTCCTCACAAAGCAAGCAGGTATCATCTTCGCCTAGGTACCACTTTGGAACCTTGTCCATGGTAGCAAGAGAACTATGTACTATACTGTAAATGCACATGTCCCATTTTGGAATACCATGGTCATACCAAATGAATCTTGATATATGTTGGATGTCCTTCAGTCGAATAAGCTCCCATAGCCTATCCTACTTCTCCTTCAAGGTCCAGTCCCTTCTTTCATCATCTATGCTCTTGATATCCTGCCAACCCTCTGTCATCCTGTTGATTACCCTTGAGTAACCTTCTCTGGTCCTTGGTTTGAAGTCCAAACCTTTTGGGTAATGAGTCCTCATCCATTTCTCCCACAGGGAGTCATCTATTAGGTATTTGAAAAAATGCTTAGCTATACCCCAATCTGCTATGAATCTTGGAGTTTTCAGTCCTACTCCTCCTTCTTCCTTCGATCTCACCAACATGTTGCACTTCATTGGGTGGACTTTTTTAGCCCAGTCAAAGTTTGAGATTGAATTTTCCATTCTGTCTAAGACCGCTCCCGGTATTTCACCCTGCTGAACCCAAAAGATCAACAACCCTTCAATCGCAGCTTTTGTCATTGTGATTCTTCCTGCCATGGATGTTCTCGCGATGGGTCACTTTCTTATCAATTCATCTAGCATGTCTGAACACTCCACAAAGTCCGCTACTCTCAGGTTGCCTCCTGCCAATGGGAATCCAAGATATTTAGTGGGTAGCTTGCTTACTGTAATGCCCATTGCCGCCTCTACTCCCGCTGAACTCGTTTCACATTTCTTAGATAGGAAGAGTTGAGTCTTCTGTAGGTTTGTCTTCAAGCCAGTGTCCTCCCCAAACTTTTCCAGTAGCTGCTTCATTTGGGTCATATAAGCTTCCTTTGCTTGCAGAAACACCAAGACGTCATCAGCAAATATGAGGTGACTTAGAACTTTTGTACCGTGCACTGTGTATGTTGCTATCTTCTTCAACCTTTCCTTCCTATCCATTAACCTGGTGAAGTACTCCATTACTATGGTGAATAGTAATGGTGAGAGGGGATCTCCCTATCTCAACCCACTGCCTCCTTTGAAAATGCCACACGGGGATCCATTTACAAGAACTAAAAAGCTTGTCATGGTCACACACTGTTTCATTAGATTTATCCATTTTTCCTGGAACCCCATTTTAGACATGATCCACCATAGAAAGCTCCAATTAACACTTTCATATGCCTTTGAGACATCCAACTTCAAGAAAGCCTTCTTGTGTCCCCTCATCACATTAAAGTCCAGAAGGAATTCCCCAGCAAGCAAAGCACAATCACTGATGCTCCAGTTGGATATAAAGGCCCCTTGATTATCTGAAACTATCAACTGTTGGCTAATTGGACATCTATAAATCCCTTTGTTTTGATTATGACAAACATTTCATTCTTATTAATCTAACGATCTACTTGAGTATGCAGGACTAAGATGGATGGCAAAGCAACTAGGGAAAATCCACAAGCTAAATTGTTTATATTTTCATGCAATGTAATCATTGTTGTAAAAACTTGTACAAATATATAATGTACAAGTACTTAGAATTGCATGTAAATCAAGCGTTAGATTTTCCCTAGCCAAACACCATAGTTAGACATGTCATCCCATTTAATTAGGATCACCTTTGCACACTCACACATATAATTAATGCTTAAACTGAAACCTTGAAATAGGATCATTCTCGGTCGACAAACTCCTCGACCGAGACACTCTCGGTCGACAATCTTCTCGACCGAGAAAGATCCAAAGTAGCCGTTAGACACAACAAACAAGTTAGTTGGTAGTTGAAGAAAGACGTTGCAAATCACTTGTTCCAGAGAGCCTGTCGGTCGACAAAAGTTCGACCGAGTAGGTGTCTCGGTCGACCATTTGTCGACCGAGATGGTCTCTGACAGCAACTGCAGAATAAAGTAATTAGCCATTGTTAAAGCAAAAACTTTGTACCTAACGGCTAGTTAAGCACTTAGAAACCCCTAGAAGTTGTCTAGAACGTCCTTAAGCATACTTAGGCCATTCCTATAAATAGGACAAGCCATAGGACACTAGAATTCACTTGTTACATTTGAGAATACACTTGAGCATACTTGAGAAATCTATTGCAAGCAATTTGAGCACTGTGATCATTTGTCTACATTCTCCTTAGCTCAATTTTGTGTCCTATAGGTTAGATTCTCCTATCCACAGCAATCACAAGTTCACACACTTGGCTAGGAGATCTATATGCTTGATTTAGGCATATCAAGCCTTGGGCTTAAAGGATAAGTTGTAATTTCCTTTTTCTTTCTTGTTCCTTTTTATCTTTTGTACTCTCCTTGCTACTCCTAGGGTTGGAGGCTGCGGATTGGAGAGGGTTGACTTCTCAGGTGGAGAAGGGGACTTCAAGCTACTTCAAGAAGGCTATCGCAAGGGAAGCTACTTCAGAAGGCTGGTGCAACGGGAGTTGGTGCATCTACTTCAAGGGAAGGCTGCTTCAAGGTTGGTGATTACTTCTAGGTGAAGGCTGCTTGAAGGGTTTAGGAAACGAGATTGTATTTTATGTAAATTCCTTGAGAGGTAATAAAATAAATTTCTTTTCAAATCCCGGTTGGGTAAGCAACCGGGTAGTGGATTGACGGCTATAGTATTTTCTATAGTTGGAACCACTCTAAACCTTGTGTCTCCTTGTCCAATATTTTTATTGTGGTTGTTTGAGTTCAATAATTGTTAAATTATCTATAAAACTCTATTCACCCCCCTCTAGTAGTTTTCAATTGGTATCAGAGCGAGGCTTCAAGGAACCCTAACAAGGTCTTGAAGAAATGGGTGATGGAATGCTCAACAACCTCAACATTGAAGGGACTCTTGTTGCTAGGCCGCCGGCATTCGATGGAACAAACTACCAATACTGGAAGAGAAGGATGCAGTTCTACTTCCAAGGCGTCAACTGGGATCTATGGAGAATGGTATCTACTCCTTATGAATTCCCTCAAAATGACTTTGCGGAATGGGATGCAAACACGGTAAAACAGGCCCAAATGAATGCAAAAGCTGTAAGCATTTTATATTGTTCTATTTCTGTAGGAGAATTTAATAGAATATCAAATTGTGATACAGCGTATGACATTTGGCATAGATTGTCCATCACTTATGAGGGTACAGCCCAAGTCAAAAATTCCAAAATTAGTCTGCTTAAAACAAAGCTTGAACATTTTCGTATGGATCCAAATGAATCTATTAGTGAAATGTATTCAAAATTCTCTACTATTGTTAATGGTTTAAGTGCCTTAGGAAAACCTGTCCTTGAGGAAGATCAGGTATCAAAAATTCTTCGATCACTTCCTCCAAAGTACAAGCCAAAGGTGACAGCCATTGCAGAAGCCAACGACCTCACTCGCCTCAAAATGGAACAACTCATTGGTAATTTAGAAGCCCATGAAGCAGATCTAGAAGAGGAAGAAAGAAGAGAACGTGAACACCATAGTGGGAAGAAGAAGGATGTGGCTCTCAAAGCCTCAAAAGTCGTCACACAAGAAAGTGAGGAGTCAAGTGAAGAAGGAGAAGAAGCCTTAATCGTCAACGGTAAGAAGTACAAAAGGTTTAAATCTAACAAAATTTCTAGTTCCTCTACTCCCAGGTGCTTTGAATGTGGGAAGAAAGGGCATTTCAAAAATGAATGTCCCAAAGCAAAGAAGGGAAAGAAAAGCTCACATAAGAAGAAAGAAGAAAAAGCCTATAAAGCTGCCTGGGATGAGTCAAGTGACAGTGAAAGCGGAGAAGAGGTGGAATGTCTAATGGCAAGAGAAGAAAATGAAGACTCTCAAGAGGTAAGCCTAGTTGATCTTCCTAAAGAAGAGTTAGTTACTAGTTTACAAGAAACTCATGATAAGTATGTTGATGCCAAGAAGAAACTAAAGAAGGCTATAAAATCAAATAATGAGCTCATTGCCAAACTAGATGAACTTTCTTATGAAAAGAACAACATTGATCTTGAAAATGTATCTTTAAAAACATCTTTAGATGATTGCACTAGAAAGCTACTCAATTTAGAAACCAATGTTGATCTTCTATCAAAAGAAAAGACTGATTTGCTAGCTAAACTACAAGATTATCAAACTCAACCTATCTTGTGCAACCATTCGGACTATGATAATATTATAAAAGAAAAGGATTCATTGTTTTCTGATTTAGACCAAGCAAGAAAAGACATACATAAGAAGATGAATGACATTGCTATGTTGCAAAGAGAACTTCATAAGTTAAGAAGAAAAGATATTCTTGATAACATATTGAGAGTTGGTACTGTCTTCAATGGAAGAAAAGGTTTGGGATATGTTCCAAAGAAAAACCAACCCAAAAAGACCCAAACTATGTTTGTACCCAAGAACACAATGACTAGAAAGAGAAATGAAATTGACTCTATTACTTGTCATTTCTGCTTACGTCTTGGACATTATTGTTTTTCATGCCCCTACAAGACTAAGGAGTCCGACTTAGTTTGGATCCCAAAACCCCAAACTTAGAAGAATGGAATGTAGTTGAGATATGACCAAATGCTTAATTTTGCTATTTATATTGTCTTATCTCAACAAAAGGTGCTATGCTTATTGTTTTTCTGCATTGCTGAAACAGAAACTCTGTCGGTCGAAGTATTGTCGACCGAGCTCTAGGTCGGTCGAAGTATTGTCGACCGAATGGATGTCTTTAACAAATCAAAAATTTACAGCACCTATTTCGGTCGAAAATTGGTCAACCGAGAAATTTTCTGTGTTTTTGCTTGTGATACAGTAACCTGCTCGATCGACAAATTGTCGACCGAGACAAATATCGGTCGAACAATTGTCGACCGACTGGTTTTCTGTATCAGAACTTTTATATACATAAGAACTTAAAAATTTCTAACCATATCGGACCATCACATGGGTACCAAAATCTACATTCTAATGCAGGAATGGGTAGTTGACAGTGGCTGCTCCAAACATATGACCGGGAACAAGGACGCATTTCAAACTTTTGAAGAAAAGAAAAGTGGAACGGTCACCTTTGGAGACAATGGTAAGGGCAAAATCGTTGGAATAGGTAATGTTGGAACAAATCTCGAAATTAAAAATGTTCTACTTGTTGATGGATTGCATCATAATTTAATAAGTGTAAGTCAACTATGTGATAGTGGTTATGATGTGTTATTTAACAAAACCTGCTGCAAATTATTGATAGAAAACACTACAAATGTCATTTATGAAGGAAATAGATTTGGAAATCTTTATATCCTTAAACCAAACTCTATGAAATCAGTAGTAGGTAAATGCTTGCTTGCAAATGAAAATACCTTACAACTATGGCATAAAAAGCTGGGACATGCTAGTTCACATGTTATTAAAAAGTTAGTGAAATATGATCTTGTTCGTGGATTGCCTGCTTTGTCTTTTGATCAAATTGAAAATTGTGAACCCTGCACAATGGGAAAGCAAACCAAAACATCTTTTAAATCAAAACATGTACTTAGCACCAGTAGATCCTTAGAATTAATTCATATGGACTTATTTGGACCAATGAGGACACAATCTATTGGTGGTAAACGATACTGTTTTGTTATTGTTGATGATTATAGTAGATATACATGGGTACATTTTATTGCAACTAAAGATGATACTATTCATGTCTTTATGCAATTTTGTTCCAAGATTGAAAATCTTTTACAACATAAAATATGTACCATTAGAAGTGATCATGGTGGCGAATTTGAGAATCATACATTTGAGACCTTTTGTACATCTCAAGGGTATACTCATAATTTTTCTGCTCCACGTACCCCACAACAAAATGGTATAGTTGAACGGAAAAATCGATCCCTACAGGAAATGGCTAGGACCATGATGCTTGAACACAACACACCTAAAACCTTTTGGGCTGAAGCTGTAAACACTGCTTGTTATGTGCTTAATAGAGTAACTATTCACTCTCATTTGAAGAAAACTCCATATGAAATGTTACACTCTAAGAAACCTAGAGTTGACTACTTTCATACTTTTGGCTCCACATGCTACATTTTAAATACCAAAGATGATAGAGACAAGTTTGATTCTAAATCACACAAAGCATTCTTCTTGGGATATTCCACTTCTAGCAAAGCCTTTAGAGTATATAACACTATCTCTAGAAAAGTTGAGGAATCCATTCATGTTTCTTTTCATGAAGAATCGAAGTCTGAAAATCTAGATATCATTGATCTCACTAATCAATTTGAAAATATAACCATTTCCAATGATAGTGAGAAAATTCCTATATCCGATCCCCAAGGTGAAACACAACCTACACCTAGGCTTATCAAGGATCATCCCCAAGAACTAATTATTGGAGATCCAAATGATAAAGTCAAAACTCGGTCATCCTTCAAAGATGTTGCAAACATGGCTTTTGTTTCTATCATTGAACCTAAGAAGATATCCGAAGCTCTTAAGGATGAATACTGGATAATAGCCATGCAAGAGGAGTTAAATCAATTCACTAAAAATGATGTATGGGATTTAGTTCCTAAACCACAAGATAAAACTATCATAGGAACTAAATGGGTGTTTAGGAATAAGCTCAATGAGGCAGGAGAAGTCATAAGGAATAAAGCTCGGTTAGTAGCACAAGGATATAATCAACAAGAAGGAATAGATTTTGATGAAACATATGCACCCGTAGCTAGACTTGAAGCTATTAGGATGTTACTAGCTATTGCTGCCCATAAAAACATTAAGCTATATCAAATGGATGTCAAAAGTGCATTTCTAAATGGCATCATACAAGAAGAAGTTTATGTTGCTCAACCACCTGGCTTTGAAATACCAGAAAAAGGTGACCATGTTTATAAACTTAAAAAGGCACTTTATGGTCTAAAACAAGCACCTAGGAATTGGTATGAACGGCTCAAGACATATCTTTTTGATAATGGTTTTTCTATTGGAAATTCAGATTCTACTTTATTCTTCAAACCATATGCATCTGATTTCCTAGTTGTGCAAATATATGTTGATGATATTATTTTTGGAGCTTCAAATGATTCATTATGCACACAATTCAGTGACATTATGCAAAAAGAATTTGAAATGAGCCTCATGGGTGAACTAACATTCTTTCTTGGTTTTCAAATTAAGCAAACACCTACAGGAATTTTCATAAGCCAAGAAAAATATACTAAAGAACTTTTAAAACGTTTTGGGATGGATCAATGCAAACATGCTACTACTCCTATGGCTACCTCTATCAAAATTGATAAGGATGAAAATGGGGAACCTATTGATGATTCCTTATATAGAGCCATGATTGGTAGTTTGCTATACTTAACTGCTTCTCGACCGGACATTATGTTTTCCGTTGGTCTTTGTGCTCGATTTCAATCCCAACCTATGCAATCTCATTTTCTAGCGGTTAAACGAATTCTTCAATATCTAGCTGGTACTACTTGTTTTGGTTTATGGTATCCAAAAGGACAATCCCTGGATTTTAAAGCATATACTGATGCGGATTATGCTGGTTGTCGACTTGATCGCAAAAGTACCAGTGGTGGATGTTTCTTATTAGGGAGAGCCTTAGTATCTTGGTTTAGCAAGAAACAAAATATGGTTGCCCTATCTACAACTGAAGCTGAATATATGGCAGCCGGGTCTTGTTGTGCTCAAGTGCTTTATATGCAACAGGTATTAAGCGATTATGGTTTTAATCTTTCCTCTACACCTATTTTTTGTGACAACACGAGCACCATAAATTTAGCACACAATCCTATTTTACACAGCCGGGCAAAACACATTGAAATCTGTCATCACTTCTTAAGGGATCACATCTCAAAGAATCATGTTTCCCTTCATCATGTTGATACGGAAAATCAATTGGCTGATATTTTTACAAAACCGCTTCCACTCGATCAATTCAACAACATTAGGAAGCAACTGCTTATTACTCCTTTGGAAGATGTTTTCTTTGATATCTGTGGTTCTTAAAATGAATACGTTTACTTATTTTATTTTGGCTTTTCAATGGACATCTTTTTCATTAGATTTGACGGGATATCTAATTAAGGGGGAGTTTTTTTATTAAAAACGGTTATCTTTTTGAAATGACAAAGGGGGAGAGATAAATAAAACTATAACTTAGTATTTATGAAAAACTCAATCAATGAGTTTCATAAATATACTCTTGGCTTTACATTGAAAGTTGCTATATTCCCAAATGAACTGGATTCCATGTTCCATAATTCATTGGGAATAATAAGCACACATTTTATAAACAAGAGGAAAAGCTACATAAGGTAATCTTCAGGTATGAAATTCATATGTCTTATATTTCCTTATTTATATTTTGGAAATGTTTGTCATCTTCAAAAAGGGGGAGATTGTTGGCTAATTGGACATCTATAAATCCCTTTGTTTTGATTATGACAAACATTTCATTCTTATTAATCTAACAAGCTACTTGAGTATGCAGGACTAAGATGGATGGCAAAGCAACTAGGGAAAATCCACAAGCTAAATTGTTTATATTTTCATGCAATGTAATCATTGTTGTAAAAACTTGTACAAATATATAATGTACAAGTACTTAGAATTGCATGTAAATCAAGCGTTAGATTTTCCCTAGCCAAACACCATAGTTAGACATGTCATCCCATTTAATTAGGATCACCTTTGCACACTCACACATATAATTAATGCTTAAACTGAAACCTTGAAACAGGATCATTCTCGGTCGACAAACTCCTCGACCGAGACACTCTCGGTCGACAATCTTCTCGACCGAGAAAGATCCAAAGTAGCCGTTAGACACAACAAACAAGTTAGTTGGTAGTTGAAGAAAGACGTTGCAAATCACTTGTTCCAGAGAGCCTGTCGGTCGACAAAAGTTCGACCGAGTAGGTGTCTCGGTTGACCATTTGTCGACCGAGATGGTCTCTGACAGCAACTGCAGAATAAAGTAATTAGCCGTTGTTAAAGCAACAACTTTGTACCTAACGGCTAGTTAAGCACTTAGAAACCCCTAGAAGTTGTCTAGAACGTCCTTAAGCATACTTAGGCCATTCCTATAAATAGGACAAGCCATAGGAAACTAGAATTCACTTGTTACATTTGAGAATACACTTGAGCATACTTGAGCAATCTATTGCAAGCAATTTGAGCACTGTGATCATTTGTCTACATTCTCCTTAGCTCAATTTCGTGTCCTATAGGCTAGATTCTCCTATCCACAGCAATCACAAGTTCACACACTTGGCTAGGAGATCTATATGCTTGATCTAGGCATATCAAGCCTTGGGCTTAAAGGATAAGTTGTAATTTCCTTTTTCTTTCTTGTTCCTTTTTATCTTTTGTACTCTCCTTGCTACTCCTAGGGTTGGAGGCTGCGGATTGGAGAGGGTTGACTTCTCAGGTGGAGAAGGGGACTTCAAGCTACTTCAAGAAGGCTATCGCAAGGGAAGCTACTTCAGAAGGCTGGTGCAACGGGAGTTGGTGCATCTACTTCAAGGGAAGGCTGCTTCAAGGTTGGCGATTACTTCTAGGTGAAGGCTGCTTGAAGGGTTTAGGAAAAGAGATTGTATTTTATGTAAATTCTTTGAGAGGTAATAAAATAAATTTCTTTTCAAATCCCGGTTGGGTAAGCAACCGGGTAGTGGATTGACGGCTATAGTATTTGCTATAGTTGGAACCACTCTAAACCTTGTGTCTCCTTGTCCAATATTTTTATTGTGGTTGTTTGAGTTCAATAATTGTTAAATTATCTATAAAACTCTATTCACCCCCCCCTCTAGTAGTTTTCATCAACGGCAACACCATCTTCAACCTCTCAGCCAACAGTTTCACTATCACCTTGTATTGGACATTACAGCATGCTATTGGTCTGAAGTCAGCTAGTGATGAGGTTGTTTTCTTCTTCGGAATCAATACCAAGAATACATGGTTGACCTGTCAGAGCATGCAGCCCCCCTCCATAAACCATTTAACAGAATTACATAGATCATCTTTGATTACCTCCCATGCCTCCTTGTAAAAATGTGAATTGAATCCATCTGGGTCAGGCGATTTGTCAGTACATATGCTCTAGAGCGCTTTCTTCACTTCGTCTTCATTGGTTTGTCTACAGAGAATATTATTGTGAGTAGTTGTGAGCTTGTACCTCCATTGGATATCCTCCTCCTCCATATTCACTGCCTCCTCGTATCTTTTATTATAGAGTTTCTCATAGAACTGAGTCGCTTCCCTTCCCAAATCATCTTGATTGTTGAGGGTCCTGCCTTCTTCATAAATCAGTTCTGCAATCGTGTTGAGTGCTTCTCTATGCTTGACTGCATTATGATAGATTTTTGTGTTGCGATCTCCATCTTGGATCCATTTTTGCCTACTCCTCTGCCACATGAAGCTTTCTTCTGCCTTTTTCAGATCTTCCAGGATGTGTTTGAGTTCCAGTTCAGAGTTGATAAGGTTTGCATTCAGCAGATCGCTCAACAACTGATTTCTGACCTCCTTTAACTCTTTCTTGTTTACTTCAATCAGAATTGGAATTTTAACATGTTCCTTGGACCATCTCTTGATTGCTCCTTTCAGACGTTTGAGCTTGTTGGCGAAGATGTAGATTGGATTCCCTTCCATAGGTTCAGCCCTGCTCTGTGTTACCAACTCATTGTAACCCGTCCACTTTGTCCAGAAATTGATGAATCAAAAAGTTCTATTGCTCTTGGGTTTCTCTCTCATTTGCATTAGTAGAGGCACATGATCACTAATGTCAGCAGGAATGGCCCTAATGCAGGTGTTTCCGAACATCTCCAGCCATTTAGTATTGACTAGAGCTCGATCTAGCTTGGAAGCGATACTTTTACCTGGTTTGCCTTTATTGTTCCAAGTAAAGATATCCTCCCCTTGCATAGGCAATTCGCAGAGCTCAGCTTCATTAATTAGTTGATTAAAGGACTTTAGAACAACCTCCGGAACCAGCCTTCCTCCCCTCTTCTCCTCTTGGAGTCTAACATTGTTAAAATCCCCCATGACCAACCATGGGAGTTCTGTCCACTTTGCTTGTGCCATCAGTTCCTTCCAGAGGGACTGCCTCTGTGAATGTAGGTTGAAAGCATATACAGTTGATAAGAAGACCTTCAGTCCGCCCTTGTTTGTGCAGATAGACGAGATGACCTGATCGTCATTAACCTCCGCCTCAACCTCCCATGCATTTGGGTTCCAACCTAAACAGATCATGCCCAGCTCGACAGAATCATGGTTAGTAATGTGCTTCCAACCATTTGGGAAAATAGAAGAAACACTCCTAATATTCACTCTCTTTATCTTTGTCTCTAGGATAGCCGCCATTGAAACACCGTTGGACTTAATCCAGTTCCTCACCTCACCTATCTTGTCTGGGTTGCAAATGCCCTTGACATTCCACATGAGTATGGACATGGATATCTAACGTTTGTTCCTGGTGCGCCTACCAGGCACCTTCTCCTTCCCTTCTGTCAGGGTCTTCTCTTTTTCCTTCCCTTTATTCTGTCTTGCATCCTTCTGTGCTGAGTTAGGGTTCTTCTCAGTCTCCAAGATTTTATCAATATCTTCCTCCGTCTCGCTCAGAGCACCGAAATAATTAGCATCCACTTCACCTTCTTCTTTATCATCTGATGTGCTAGCTTTCTCAGTAGGGCCAGTATTGTTGATTGGTTTTGCTCTCCATGTCTTCTTGGGTACTTGAAAGCCATCATCATCCCCTTTTGCAGGTTCAGTATCCTTCATCAATGGACACTCTTCGTCGCCATGTCCGAAAACACAGCAGGTTGAGCATCTTTTGGGAACGAACTCGTATTTGATACTGAAGGGGATTGCTTCCTTGCCCGGAACATTGACCCACACCTTGTCAGGGTTGGTCTCCTCTGCTTCTATCTCGACTGGCTTCATCGGTGCCTTCCGTCTCTGTAGCCCTCATCTCCATGTGCAACACCTTGCCTACCCCTGAAGCCATCGTTCCTGCCGCCTTCTCTGTCCACATCTTGCCATTAGAGGGGATGCGAATCCAGATAGGGACCGATGACACGTCTGTCTTCTCTAGGGTATCACCATACGTGTAGTGCTTCGTTACAACCAGATGGCTATCAAACCATCGTGGACCACTGTTGAGGCATGCCTTCTTGTCTGTAGCATTGGAGAACCGGATTATGAAGAATCCCTTCTCTTTCGAGATCACATCGAAGTCGCCTCTTGGTCTCCAGACTCGCCTGATCCAGGCCAGTAGATGTGGGTAAAGCGGACGTTTGCCCATGACGTAGATCGAGACTGTGAACTCCTAGACGTCCTTCATACGCCCATATTCCTCCGCATCTAGATCTACCATCACTTTGCCATCCTTCTTGGTAGGTTTAGGAAATTTCAGTCCCACACACTCCTTTTCCTGCGCCGGAGTTCGTTTCACGATCTCTATCCAAGATCTCCTCTTCTCCTTTCCGGCGCCGCTCTCCTTTGTTGTTTCCAGGTTTTGGTTATTTGGTGGTGGTGGTGGTGGTGGTGGTGGTGGTGTAGCGGTGGGTGGATTGGTGGTTGGATTGGTGGGGGTGGGGGTGAGGGCAGCAGCCGCTGCCATGGCCGCTGATCCTTCTCAGGATCGCCCAGGCAGTCGCTGGGAACCCTAAGAGAAGGAGAGGGTCCGTGTATGTATGTATGTATGTATGTATGTATGCAATGAATGTTATGAATGTGTTGTCTATCTCAATTGATTAAAGTCAATGAATTTATGATGAATTGAATGTAATGTTTTACTATCCATATTATGGTATAATCTTCATGCACATTATGAGTAAAGTCCATATTTAGATTTAAGAGAAAGATAAGAGTTTGTAGAGAAAATAATGTTAAAAGATAACTTATATCAGATCCTCATCAAGAGGCTCCTTGGAGAAAAACTAAGAGGCACTTCGGTGCATAAGAGAAGTGGCACTTTGGTGCAAAACTCAAGGATTCTTATATAAGTCAAGATAAAAGAAGTAATTTAAAATAAATTATTTCCCTTTTTCAGTGTTTAATGTTTAAAGTTTATTTTCAGTTTACATGCTTCCTTTAAGTTATACTATGTTCAATTCCACTTACCATTGATTTTATGCATGGTTGGGGGTGTGATGCCCATAGGTAAGGAGCCAGCTTAGGAGGAAGAAGCTTTTTTACATGCAAGGAATAGCTCAAGGAATCTTCAAAAAGAAAAGACCTAGTGGGGTTCCTTTTACCAAGCAAAGCTTTAGATATATTTTACATGATGTATAATCTTATTATCAAAACAGATAGGTGAACTTGATGTAGATTTTCTTTTGCCAAAACTATGTATGAATCTAATTTCAATCAATGCAAAGTCTTTCGTTTATTTTAAATTACAAAGAATAGAATCTTGTGACACCCCCTTGAGTAAAGTGCTTTCGATCATTGATTTGTTTATGTTGTGAAAAGTGGGGTGTTACACCAGAAGAGCATACAATCAAGACCTACATCCTTACAACCAACACCAAGCAGGTAACTCCAACTCTAGAGCTTTGCAAACTCAGACATAATTTAGTTTCTTTAAAGAACTGGAAGGGGAGGTATCACTAGCTGAAGTGATGCAAAGCTCCCTCACACGCTGCCAAGAAGTTATGAAGATGCTTGAAGGGCCTTACATTCTTTAAAAACATTAGACTCAGACCACTTGCGGCTACCATTGGGATAATTATGATCTTGCATCTGCTCTGATTTTCTAGAGATGTGGAGGAAGTCAAAACAATCCCTTACTAATCATTTCCATCCAGAAGGGACTCAAAATCCCTTCTTTCTTTGTCATAAATGGTGTATGCTTCAAAGTGTGACCCTAAAGCCAATCATTAGCTCGGGAATGGATCATCTAACCTGCAACCAAAAATGAAGAAGGTCATTTCCTTCGATAGAGTAATCAGAGATGCCTTGGGAGATATTTGTGATGACCGTCTCACGAAAATAGGATTAACTAATGCGGAAGCGAATTATTTGCAGCGGATTACTGAAAATCACTAAAAATTAAAACTTTTTGCAAGAAGATCCACAAACTATGAAAATTTGACATAAAGAACCAAAGTAAGTTATTTACAAACTGATTCATCATTACATCTCTGTATCATTTCATCTCGAGAGTCATAACATTGTCAGCCCTGTTAAACTATGCATGAGCAGGATACAAAAATCTCGAGGCTTCAAGCCAAAATGTCAGATCAACATCAAACACTCTACTGACTCCTAGGACCTGAGAGTACAGAGACGACTCATAGGACTTTCTATATATACAACTTGATAGCTCATATCCCCACCTGGGATTTACTGTTGTCCCTGCTACTGCTGTTGTTGCTCTTCCTCTGTAATAGGTTCCTTTCCTTTTCGTCGGTGGTTACCTAAAAATTTAATCCCACGGGGGTGAGACAATTATAAAAATTGTCCCAGCGAGAGATATAACTCTCCGCCAGAAACATTGTTATTGCCGATAATAGAATAACACTGAGCAGTAGAAATATAAACATTTATCAGCAGGTAATGCATTAGATAAACTAAATAGAGCAGCATTCTCTATGCAATCATTTCAGTTGTAACTTGAATAAGTAGCAAGTTATCCATTTAGGAAGAAATATAAAGATAATGTAAATCATTTATCCAACTAGAACATGTTAATCAATGTATTCTCAACCATTTATTCTCGTAGTTCAACCTTAAGAAAATATGCTACACGGCTGATTACATATTACAAACATACTTATGCCCTGAGGAGATGAGATATACCGCTCATACTCCAACCGACCACTACGAAGTCAAAATCGGTACCATACATAGGTCATCAGAAGAGCCGGATTTCTATGACCTCATCCTCCTCAGTCATTGTGAGGAACAACATACAGGACATCTCGTGTCTCTGCTATAATAGCTTTCCAGGGTATTCTGGCAACTTCGCTATTAGAGTTACAGTGGCATTCTGTACTCTCTTCGCCATCGAGGGATTTCTTGTTTATCTCTCATCGATGCGGCATTAACAACATTATCGGGAGATTAGTGATACATCATCCCGGCATATACATATAATGAAGAATTGAGAGATTTAGTGTTTATCTCACATCAATTCCTTCATTAGGGCGTAAGGATATTCGCGCCCATAACCCCCACATACTCAAAAGTATGCTCTCCAGGAGTTCCCTTAGGAAAACCTGTTTCACCATCACCTGACTACTGATGATGATGGATCTATGGTCAGGGCTCTACATGATATCATTTCACTTGATTATTTAAGTACATTACAACATTCTTTTAGCATCAGGCATGTTGTCAATCATATAACATTATAACATTTACTATAAAGAATGAGTACTATTTCTATCAAGTTCATTTCACAGCTTTGCTACCATTGGGATCTCAATCCCTTATCATCTCATCATCATGATTCAAGAATATGGGTGTTCAAACCCTTAAATCATCAAGACACATGTTACCACTTTAGCAGGTAACTTAATGCCATCAAGTCATCTAACAGTGTAAACATGATAAATGTAATGCAGGTATTTCACATGGCTCTTAAAGCCTATCAAACTCTTTTGTTACCTTTCACTAGGCAACATGGCATATCATTGCTTATAGAACTTATAAAGTGTTTTCAATACACAAGGCATCATAGCTCATACCTGACTATGTTCAATACCTCATGAAACCTGCATGATTAGTACAGATGATAACAACACATCAATTTTATATCAGTACAATGCAAAATAATGATAACATCACTATTCAAGGATTACCCCACTATGCCCTTACTAGGGTTAGGGTTTCCTTTTTAATTCAATTAGCGTAACCATTCCCTTAGATCAATTAGGGTTAATAACTTATCCCTCATCTTCTATAAGATGAAGTTACTTCAACCTTGATTAATCTAAGTCAACTCAATCTTGAAAGAAGAATTGACATCATAGGATATGTCATTATATCAAGATCATTAAGAACTCAATATCTCTTGGATTACATCATGTGATTGATTACATAAACCACTGACCTTCATCCAATTTGAGAGTTCATACTCTTTGGTTGATTACCTTCCAAGTGATCTTGGAATAGGTGAAACCATTTAGTAGGATAGTAATTGAAACCACTTAACAAAATTGAACTTATGAAACTGTTTCAGCCTCAACTGATTTGGGGTCGTTTGGTCCCAAATGGTCTTGAGACCGTTTGGACTCAAACGGTCCTGAGATCGTTTGGTCCAAACCACCTAAAAACCGAAAGGACCAAATATGGTTTCCATCAATCACATTGAATTAGGGTTTTCAATGATGAACCCTTCAATCGATCTTGCACATGTTAGACACTAATCAATTGAGTTAATTAGATCAACCCTCAACTGATTTGATACTCAATTGACCCTCAATTGATCCTCAATTAGGGTTGGAATCAATTGAATTAGGGTTTAGAATCAATGAACCTTCAATATTCATCAATGTGTGACTAGTTACTTCATAACTATTGAACCACCATTCAAATGGGGTATGACCTGACCCCAAACGGTCTTGAGGTCGTTTGGATGACCTCCAAACGGTCTTGAGACCGTTTGCCCATCATATCACTCAAAACCAAGCAATCCAATTAGGGTTTGGTTCATTGAAGTGCTCACCAAATCAGCAATTTATTGCAGATCAACTTGATATCTTTAGACCTTCAACCATTGAAATATACTCAACCCTAGACCTCCAAACGGTCTTGGGTGACCACCAAACGGTCTTTAGGTCGTTTGGATGACCTCCAAACGGTCTTGAGACCGTTTTCCCATCATATCACTCAAAACCAAGCAATCCAATTAGGGTTTGGTTCATTGAAGTGCTCACCAAATCAGCAATTTATTGCAGATCAACTTGATATCTTTAGACCTTCAACCACTGAACTATACCCAACCCTAGACCTCCAAACGGTCTTGGGTGACCAACAAATGGTCTTGAGACCGTTTGGATGAGCTCCAAACGGTCTTGAGACCGTTTGCCCATCCAACCTTTGGACTTTAGTGAAAAATCATCATGGATTGGTCTATCAAGTTGATCAACAAATCAGCACTACCTTGCAATATGATTAGTACCTTTGGACCTTCAATTGGTCAACTATACTTGAACCCAGACCTCCAAACGGTCTTGGGGTGATCCCCAAACGGTCTTGAGACCGTTTGGGTGATCCCCAAACGGTCTTGAGACCGTTTGGGCTAATCAACCCAAAATCTCAACTTAACTCATTGGAATTTCAGCACTGTTTTCAATTAGGGTTTGCCTAATTGATTGGCCTTCAACTTATGACTCGTTTGGAATTAATCCATAAAATTTGGTGAGTCATTAGATCACATCATAACGAACAGTAATACCAAACGGTCAACGCTTGTTCAACGCACTCAAACGGTCTTGAGACCGTTTGCCCAAAAAGTTCAATTAAATCAGATTGAAAATCAGCACTTAATCCAATTAGGTTTCCCTAATTGATTAGGCTTCAACTCACGATTCCTTTGGAGTTAATCCATCAAATTTGGAGGGTTATTAATAAACATAATTATGAACAGGAATCCCAAACGGTCAACGCTTGGTCAACCATCTCAAACGGTCTTGAGACCTTTTTCTCAACCAGGTCAAGTTAATCAGGTTGAAAATCAGCACTTAATTCAGTTCGATTTGCCTAATTGATTGGCCTTCAACCTAGGATTCCTTTGGAGTTAACCCCTCAAATTTGGAGCGTCATTATCCTACATAATTATGAACGAGATTCCCAAACGGTCAACGCTTGGTCAACCATCTCAAACGGTCTTGAGACCGTTTGCCACCAAACGGTCTGCAAACTGTTTGGTCACCAAACGGTTTTGGTGAAACCGTTTGGTCCCAACCAATGAGATCATTTGCTCCCAAGATATTTGGTGAGGTGCTTGCTTATGATGATGTCATCATCATCTTCCTTCGTGCACCCAAGAACAGCAACCGTTATTGATGGAATTTGCAGCAAAGAAGCAAAAGTTTATCAAATTGAAGAAATCAATCAACAAAGCATAGAAGATTGATGCAATAGCAATGTTTGAGGGTTTAAGTTATAAAACCCGCCTCAAATTTGATCTCCAAGCTCCAAGATCCGTGGCTTTAATGGTGGATGGAGCTCCAGCAACTATCCAAGGTTCGTTCTTGAGCTTTTGGATGAAATGGATGGCTAGAAATGGAAATCGAGTGAAGAAAACCTAGAATCAATCATTGATTTAGGGTTTTCACCATGAATCCAAGGTAGAAGATGATCAAACCTTACCTACAGGTGGTGTTCGTCCTTCTCCTGCTCCTGAGCTCTCCTTAGGTCGGCCAAAGCAAAAGGAATAAGGAAAAGGCTAAGGGAAACGTTCCTTATGTGTTATTGAAATAAGGTATATATAAAGAATATGTATATGGGTCTTTGATGAAAGATAAAATGAATCATTTTCCTTAAATAAATTCCATACTAATTTCCCCCTAATCCTCCTCCATTACTTGATCACGAAACCACCTTCAAACTTTCGTAAAAGCTCTTCATTATCCAAGAATTAATAGAAAAGAAATTAAGCACCTTAATCCTTATTATATTAATATCCATATGTGAGTGGGTTTTCTTTTCCTTATAATAATGGTGAGTGGAATTTCACCTACTTAGGATATTTTCGTTCCTTATCTTGACAAAGGAACGTCCATCCTTATTCAAAATCAACCCAAAACATTTTGGTTGAAAGCCCTTCAATTATTTTTATTCATTTTTGCCCTAAATTGAATTAGGGTTTCAATTAGGATTAAATCTTGATTATTTTAATGTCAAGATTCTCTCTCCTCCAAGATAATTCAAATGAGGTGCCCATCTCATTTTCTTTGCTCTACTTGATGCCAAAGATTATTAGGGACCTTATTGAAGTGGTAATTTGCATATTGAACCCTAGGTTTTGGGTAAATTGCACTTTACACCAAAACTAGGTTTTAATGTACAAACTTTGCTTTATCAGCACTTTCTTGGTATTCATGCTATCACAAGCCATACCTTTGCATCATCTTCATTCTTATGATGCATCAACACATGAGGAACTTATTATCATACACAATTTGCAATCTAACCCCTCAACTTGGGTAATTTGCACTTTAGTCCAAAATTAACAAATAATGTTTCAACATTATTCAAAAAGGACTGAAATTGAAATATGAGTTCCTCAAGAGCCTTAATTACATTTCAAAAGTTAACCACAAGCATCAAATCACATATTTAAGCAAAACACCTAGGGTTAGTTCATAACCCAGGTCAGGGATGTTACAATATTAGTCATGAGTTAAAGTCATACCATAGATATTTCATAGTATTGTTCATGGGCATGGATTTGAGTCCCTCTTTTAACCTCCTCTTTGCAAGGCATTAGATCCACCACAACATGGTAGTGCCCTCATTACTACTTTAAAGGCTAAAGTACCGACTGGGGCATGCCATTGTCACAGTTCAGGTTGATTACCCTAGCACTATATCCTACGTAGAAGTCTAATTCCACTTTGAAATGATTCATATGGCCAACATCATATGGGTGTTTCTATGAAGAAGACAGTTTCACCATATCTTGTATGACCCTATATTGTTTGCCCAATGGCTACGAGAGATGCACCTCCACCCAAATGAGGGTCTGTCAGCCATATGCTAGGGACATAGAGAGATCATTTATATTCCTCTAAGATAAAGGGGGTTACGCTTGGGGTTCTAGGGCCCATCCTATTCATGACTTGAGATCACCAGGCATACGATGTATTGGATCCCACAACATTGTGACCCACTATGATGGACTTGACCAGGACAGGTATATCTCAATTACATATTGATGACTCATGATCTCAACAAAGAAGTCATATGCATTTGGATAGATGGGGAGCATCGAATCAGGGTACTATATTTATGGGACCTTGGCCCCAATCATAAAGGTATCCATCTTTACTTTCCACGCACTATAGTTGTAACTAAAGATGATGTCGACATTTTCAAGGCTATCATCCCCGTGACAATGTCTTGCCTCGTGAAAGAGGTTTTTGACAATGAACATGAGAACTACCCTGGGATTGCAATCATCATCAAGCAAATCACCCTCATCACCAAAGATAGCTAGGGCGTCCAGACTACCCATAACAACCAACAGTCCAAAATAAGATCTTCCCTCCAAATGAGGAAGAAATCAAGTGCATGATTACCCCTACATTCAACAAGCTATGACCAAAGCACCTATAGGTCATAGAAAGCATGAAACATTACCAAGATGACATGTTGGAGAGGTAAAAATAACTGACTCAACACCTAAAGAATTGGAGACATCATCCAATGCAGTCATCTATTATTTGTTGGTATGTATACCAAAGAGTCAGTCATATGATGATTGTAATGAGGCATAATGTAATTGATTTGATAGATAATAAAGGCAATTATGACTATTCTATTTTGTTTAGTTATGAGATAATGATATAAATTAATAGATGTCTAAATAATGACTCAATGACATATGTCTTCAGGTTGAGGGCCCAAATAATGAGATCGTATGTAAGATAAGAGTACATACATTCTTGTTATGTCCCTAGTCTGATATTATTGTGGAAGAAAAAATAGACAACAATAATACATAAGACTATAATGTGTGTTGGATGATGATAGAATCTCATTAGTCGTGATATATGATATCAAGCCAAATACATAGGTACTTGTTACAGAATAATGTACGGACAGACCCATCTTGAGAGTGATACATGAAGCCATTGAATGGAAGTTAGAAATCAGTTCTCAATGCGATAATGGTGATTGTGTTTCTTAGACTTGAAGTTAATACACTCATCACATGTCATTCAATGAATTTTGACACCATGCAATGTGACCTTGTATAAGGGTTGACATAAAGGTGGTGCTTAGGTATGTTGTGATACATGGGGATTGACTGTGAGTGATGTAGATGGTATTTCTCCCTCCTACTAAAGATGATATCTTAGACACTTGATAACCGAGACTGAGAAACACATGGCCATGCTCATGTGAGTCAATATGTGATATTGAGCTTGCATGTACCTCAATAATTTTCTCTGGTTCAAGAAACATGTATTGAGTATTAAGAGGATGATGATATTATTCCTCGCATATAATTTGGATATCAGCAATAAAGGAATTATATGATTAGGGTAACACTGATCACACATGTAGGTTGAATTTCTTCTCCAATTTTTCAATTACTTGGGTAGCAATGATGTGTTGCTAAATATTGCTCATTGCTTGTGATGTAATAATCTACTTGTGGACATTCACTACCAACGTTATTTGGGACATATAAGATGACACACATAGGATGCACTTAGAGTATGAGTTTACTCAAGGATAAGGTTTAACTTGGTTACTAAAGTATCTAGGTAATCAACTTAAACAACAGTGGTTGATAGTTGGCCGCATGGATTGTCCACTTGACCTACTAGGAATGTGAGTCGATCGAATGGAGTGTCTAGTCGATGGACTAGAAAGTCTAGTCAGTCAAATGGAGAATCAGTATGACTGGATCAAGCAATTTATGTTGACGTGCATGAATGATTGAATTAAAATCCAGTACTTCTGTGATAGGAAAAATATCTAATCGAATGAATGGGGTGTACATTCGACTAAATGGCATGCCAGTCGACCAACTGGGTGATAGTCTACTGACTCATGATTTGCAGTAGCTGAATATTCATGAATTTCATACCATTATGTCCTCAAGTTTGTAGAAACCCTAGTCCATATGCTCCTATAGAGGGGTGGTGGACAAGGCTTTCATGATAAGACTCCTCATCTCAACATTGTGGTAACATGAGAGCCAGAGGTATCTTACCCAAAAAGGGAGAGATAGTCAAAGGGGAGAAAAGTCAACACTACTATATTGACAACACAAAGGGATAACTCTGTCTCGTCAGTTCTAGAAGAACAATGTGGAGTTCCCAGTGGTCCGCGTGGACTAAGTAGAGGTGTGGAGGTTGTCATCATCACACTAGGAGAATGTCATCAACTGTAGTGCATGGTTCTACACAAGGAGGTTGTTGTCAACGGTCATTTGTGTGCTACTTGAAAAAGAAGCACAATGTTGCAAGGATTGTCTTTGGACTTGATCCAGGACCAAGTATATGCTTTGTGCCTTCCTTTTTTTATAATTATTGATGTGATTTGCTAGTTATGGAGAATATGGCAAAGTCTTTTTTGTTTATGCTATCATCTCTATCACCATATTTCCTTACACTGGAATTAGATATGGTTAGTTTACTATATTTTGGGATTTAATTGATATGATTGGTTTTTGTTTCTATCAATTATTTTGCATAGTGTGAATATTTAAAATGATTAATATGCATATATGATTAAATACTAAATATGCTAGGACATGTCTCATAAATCCTATATATATATATATATATATATATATATATATATATATATATATATATACATATATATATATGTGTGTGTGTGTGTGCAATCTATTTGTGTCACCCTAAAATTATTTTAATGGTGGATGTATGTGTGGTTATGGCCAACCCTTTTGGATGTGTTTTCTTAGTTGAATGGTTTGATTCTTGTATTTTAATTCAGCTTGCATATCGAGACTCTCTCTCTCTCTTTCTTCTATATAAGTTAATGTTTTCCTCCATATACTCCCTTCAAGTGTCACTCAAGGTTTCACCTCTTACAATGTAATAAATAAATAGGATCATCTGAGGAAGCCACTAGCGTCCGTGTGCGTGACTCTCCCACTCGGGGGAGGTGGTTGGCTGCCAGCGCGTAGCCACCCTCTCCCCCTAGGCGTTCGTGGGGCGACTATCCTCTTCGCAGATCGTGCGGCGTTGGGGCTGCGGCTGGCTAGCTCTCCTCTTCGTCGCATTCGTCTTCCCCTTTCTGGCCGTCGGGCCGAGACTCTGTGCCTTTAGATCGGGGCCTCAGGGTGGTGGTGCGGCAGTTTTCTGGGCGGTGGCTTCATCTCCGGTGAAGTTGGTCGCTTGGTGGAGGCAAGGAGGTGGCCGCCACGAAGCCTTTGGCGGGGATCTGCTGGGGGTGGGTGTTTCTCACTTTGTTGCTTTCGCTCTATTTTTCAGTTCAGTCTGTGTCGGCTCCCTATATTTCATTTTGGTCCTGGTTCTAGGCAGTTCCTTGCCTTCTTATCGTCATGTTCCTTAGGCGTTTGTCTCTCACTTCGGGGTTTGGGTGTCTCTCCTTTCATGAGAGTGACGAGATCCCCAGCTGGTCTCATTTTTGCCTCAGGTTCTTTGTTGCTCAAGCCGTGCCATGGATGGTGGAGTCAACAATCGGACAGAATCTCAGTCGGGTTCATGCTTAATGTCGCTGCCTTATGCTCAAGTTGAAGGTATCTCTCACAAAAGCTGCTTTGGTCATCCACGAAGAAGAGAGTTCTATGCAGAAGTGTTTTAATCTCATTCCAATATGAGTGGTAGTTGTGTTAGATCTATGTTCTTGACTGATCTAGGTTTCTTCTGGTTGTACTTCTCTACTTGTAGATGTTGTATGGCTTGAGTAATGAATGGATCAGTTTGCTGTCAAAAAAAATAGGATCAGCTTTAATTTTTGTATCGGAAAAAGAGAATATGTTCTACACCAAGTGAGTCGATCGAGTGGGAAGCCAAGTCGATCGGTCAGAGGACTAAAGAGGAAGTAGGCTGGAGGAGCCAATCAGTTGACTAGAGGCCCAATCAACCAAGTGGAGGAAGCCAACCGATCGATAGGCAGATGAATCAATTGACTGGAAGAGTCCAATCGACCAACTGACTTGTTTTTAGCACAGCAATCTTTTCTTTATAGGTTGTAACATCTGATGTTTGACCTTAGGTGGATATCAATTATTTGTGGCTCCAAAGAACTGCATTAGTATGGACATAACCATCATTTGTATGTTTGTAATTAACTATTTTGTTTGTGGATATAGTATGTATATGATACATATTACAAGTATGCGGTGATTGGATATGTATATGTATTTATATATAAAATCTCTCAATATATATGAAGTCTTAGCTACTTTTGATAAGCATCACACATGAAAATCTTGATCGATGAAGCGGATATTATGCCGAAGTGTGATGCACCATTTGTCTCATGGAAGTGTGATGGTAGATATGTGGGTCTGCCAAAGAACGGTGCATATTTTGTCCTGTTGGCTTTTGAGCCAGACTAAATGATGTGGCCTTAATGAGATTAAATTCCTAGAATCTTACATATGGAATATGACAAGGATATGTGCGCACCATCTATCCAAGACTAGCACTAGATGCAATTGGCAAAAGTTTCCTACCTAAATAGTCAAGTTGTGGGCGATCAGGCAAAGATGACTCATGATTTGATGAAATATAGATCTTGGCTCACTAGAAGGTTGTATGTTGCAATATTCCAAATTGATAGTGAGGGATACCGATTTGTACAAAATAGTTGGAGTGGTAATTAATTAAAGGCCAAACTATTATCATCTACATCATCAAATCAAACCAAAAGAATTTTGACATTTGTAAATTCTCTTTTGTAGAAATAAATGGAAAACATGTTCTCACTATGATCGGTCTTAAAAAGAAAAAACTAAATGGGACCAACTTCCATAATTGGCTCGGGACTTTGAGAAATGTTCCCACTCATGAGAACAAGCTCTATGTCCTTGAAACACTAGTGTCAGAGGAACCTGCTCATTCCTAAAGCTGGAATGGATGCTTACTTGAAGCATGTCAATGATGTTGCAAACATCAAAGACCTTATACTAGGATGTACGAACTATGCATTGTAGAAACATCATGAAAACATGGACATTATTGAGATGGTAACACATCTTAATAATCATGCAAAGCAAGAAAGGTATAATGTATCTATGGCACTCTTTGAGTGCAAGATGACAAAAGGAGATCCATTATATCCCCATGTGCTCAATATGATTGGGCATGTGGAACGTATAGAGAGACTAGGATTTGCTTTGTTCCAAGACTTGGCCACGAATATGATTCTACAATCATTTCTTGAATCATATAGCTAGTTTATCGAGTGATATTACTTGACTAACTTGGTCACACTGTTGTCTGAATTACATGGCATGTTGATAAATTTCAAAGCACGAATGAAGAAGGACAAACATGTGATGGTAATTAGCAGAGGGGAATTCAAGGGCTAAGGCTAGTCCAAGAAAAGTTCTAAGACTAAGACAAAGTTCAAGTCTTCTGAACTCAAGATAAGGAGAAGAGTAAGTGAAAAGGGAATATGTCCTTTTCACTTAAAGGAACTAAGGAAGATGAAGCCAATCTTAGAGATCTCTACTCCATGTACATATGTAACTGAGACTAACTTCACTACTTCATCTTGGGTACTGGATACCAATTGTGGATCACACATTTGCTCAAATGTGCAAGATCTAAGAAGATGTAGACCTTTAAAGAAAGGTGAGGTTGAACTACATGTTGCTAATGGAGAAAGAGTTGCTTCCATTGTAGTTGAAACCTATGAGTTATCTCTGCCAAGTGGGCTTATAATAGAGTTAGGAAACTGCTCTTATGTACATGTCATTAATAGGAACATCATATATGTATCTTTCTTGGACAAGAATGGATTTGAATTTCTTATAAAGAATGGATGATGTTCTATTAGTAAAGATGTGATCTTTTATGGAAGTACCCCTATGTACTATGGTCTATACTTTTTAAATTTAGAGACAAGTGTGTATAACCTAAATACTAAAATGCTAAAACTTGATAAATCAAACCAAACATATCTTTGGCATTGTTGTCTAGGGTACATAAATGAGAAATACATTTCTAGACTCCATAAAGATGGTTATCCAAACTCTTTTGATTTCAAATAAATAGAGACATGTGAGTCTTGTTTACTAGGAAAGATGACAAAGATTGCTTTCACTGGAAACAGTGAGAGTGTCAATGATCCATTGGGACTCATACATATTGATGTGTGTGGATCCTTTAGAAAAAATTCTAGAGGTGGTTACCAGTACTTCTTCACATTTATTGATGATCTTTTTTTAAGGTAAGCATGGCCATGTAATATAAGAAAAGCCATATGGCATCTACAAAGACAAGAGATCTAAGTAATCTTGGTAACATAGAAGTAAGAGGTAAAAAGTTGTTCTACAAGTTTGATCATATAAGATTTCAACACTTCTGTTTGGATTCCTCCCCAACACACTGGATAAAGCAGCTTTCAACCAGACTCCTTCCACAATCATAGGTAGTTGTTGTATAAATGATACCCCAACTACTAAGACCAAAACTACTAGAGAAAAAGTTTTGATAATCATTGTCAACCTTCCCCAGACAAAATAGCATAATGGAACTACATAAGCACAAGAAGCTACATTGAGAAGGACTAAGATAAGCCTCGACCAAAACTAAAAGGATGAAAAGCAAACCTAACTGCATAACACGACATTCACAGCAAGAACAAAATGAAGAAATCAAAACAAATAGGTAACCGACATTTTGGACACAAGAAGGATGAACACAGCAAGCACAACAACTATTGTTCAGACATCACAACAAAGACATTGGTATAAGGATAAGAAGTTGGGGGAACTCCACTTCTACAATGAAACCACCCTAGTTTTCCCCCTACTCAAGCCTACATTTAAGAATCAAAATAGAAAATCAATGGAAGCTGAAGCATCCATCAACCAACCAGGGACCCCTGAAGACCCCATGCTCCTACAGGACAACAACTCAGGCAAAAGTAACATGACCCTCTGCCCATTCTAGACAAGTAGTAACTAAGAGAAAACTAGCATGTAAAATACAAACAAAGAAAGAGGGAAAGCGGAAAGAAATGGGAACCCACTACCACAAGGGATAGAGATAGGAAAGGCAAGGGCCAAACCTCTTAAACTAGAAAGAAAAGAGAGTCCAAATCATGCCCTAGTCTACAACACTCACAAGTTCATGTCGGTTAACCACCAAGAGTGCCGAAAAGTCCCCAGATCAGTAGATCTAGTGAACCATGTCATCACTGTCAGAGGAAAATGACCAAGGAGAACCACCACATGCTCATCTCATCACTACCCCAGTAATGAGTGAGAAAGGAAAATGCCTAGGGAGAGGGGCGGCCCCCACCGACACCCAAAGCCCCTCCCCCAAGACAAGGAGAACCACCACATGCTCATCTCGTCTAGTGTAGAAAGCCCTAGCCAATCGCCTGAATCGCCAGAGTTCTCATATCTCTCACATCTTTGAGGTTAAGTGAAGCCTACATTTATTGATGATCTTGGTATATATGGTTATGTGTATTTAATGAAATACAAGTTTGAATCCCTTAAAAAGTTATAGGAGATCATGAATGAAGTAAAGAACCAACTTCGTAAAAGTATTAGAATACTTTGGTCCAGTCGAGGTAGAGAATACTTAAGCCAAGAGTTTGAGAATCTTCTTTGAGACTGTGGCATTGTATCACAATGGACTCCACCTTGAACAGCACAACATAATAGCGTATCAGAAAGAAGGAATGGTACATTACTAGATATGGTGTGATCAATGATGAGTTTTATTGATCTACTAACTTCCTTGTGGGGATATTCTATAGAAATCAAAGCATTTACACTTAACTGTGTACCCTCTAAATTGGTTCAAAATACACCATATGAGATATGGATTGGGAAGTGTCCTAATATGTCTTTTATGATATTTGAGGATGTGAATCTTATGTGAGGGAAATGTTTCTTGAAAAGCTTGGCCCTAGATCAGATAAATAATATTTTGTTGGATATCTCAAGGAAACCAAGGGATACTACTTTTATAACCCATCTGACAATAAAGTAGTTGTTTCTAAAGATGTTGTTTTCTTAGAAAAGGAATTTATTTACAAAAGAATCAGTGGGAGGAAAGTAGAACTCAAAGAAATTCATGACCAAAAAGAAAACATTAAACCAATAGAGGTACAAAAGGAACAAGGAGACTCACAATCCATTGTAGAATCTCAAGTTCCTCATATAACATGGAAACCTCACAGATCTAGTAGGACACGCCTTGAGTCTAAAAGATTTGGTTATCTTGTGGCTCAAGAAGGCAGTGAGTTGGTAATAGATGATGACCTAACAACCTACATACAAGTTGTTGAGGGACCAGAGTCTGAGAAATGGCTTCAGGACATGAGATTTGAGATGGAATCTATGTACACCAACAAGGTATGTGTAACATATCGAAACTTGGACATATTATCTTTTTGACCCTCTTTCTAATATTTTCCTTTCTTTTCTATCCTCTTTGGCCTTTATGTTTAATTTGTGAAAATTATAGTGGTTTGGTAAACATTTGTTCATTATTATTGCCAACATATGGTTTATGCACAAATACCTTAGTAAATATTTTTAATAAGGGTCTAATATGCAAATTTACCACTCATATGATATCTTAATAAAATATATTCATTATAGATCATTCCTTAGCCTTATGGAGCAAGGAATAGAAAAAGGAATGAATAATATTGCTTTAAATATGTTAATGTGATATTGAATTAATTAATATGGGAGAATGTTGATGTACACTTCTATAAAATTGAATATAGTCATGAAATTATATTCTACTACATTACTTGTTGGTCTTTTGTATATAATATAAATAAAGATTTGAAAATTTTACACCCTTTAAACATACTTTTGTGTATGTTTGGAATGGAGGTTTGATTCTTCAAATTTTTCATAAGGAGGTGATTTCGTCTCTTTATAGTATGGACCTTGGTGGATCCACCCAAAGGGGTGAAACCCATAGGGTGCAAGTGTGTCTTAAAGAAGAAGACCTACATGGATGGTAATGTACAAACCTATAAGGGTAAATTGGTTGCAAAGGGTTTCAGACAAATTCAAGGTGTTGACTATGACAAAACCTTTTCACCAGTTACCTGGTTAAATCCGTCAAGATCATGCTTGCCATTGCAGCTTATTATGACTATGAGAATTGGAAGATGGATGTTAAAACTACTTTCCTTAATGGAAGTCTTCTTGAGGATGTGTACGTGACACAACCTGAAGGTTTAAAATCAAAAAGATACAAATAATGTCTTTAAGCTACAAGGTCAATCTATGGATTGAATCAAGCATCTTAGAGTTGGAATCTTCTATTTGACGAGGTAGTCAAAGAGTTTGGCTTTAGTCAAAAAGAAGATGAACCTTTTGTATACAAAAAGGTTAGTGGGAGCATAGTTGTATGCCTCATATTGTATGTAGATGACATATTATTGATGGGGAGTGACATCCCTACCCTGCAAGTGGTAAAGAATTGGCTAGGAAGTACCTTCTCTATGAAGATTTAGGTGAATCATCCTATATCTTAGGAATTAAGGTCTGTCGATATAGCTCTAGAAGGCTTCTAGGCCTAAGCCAGAGTACACACATTAACAAAGTGCTGAAGAGGTTCAGCATGCAGGACTCAAAGAGAGGGAATTTGCCCATGTCCCATGAATTTGGCTTCTTTAAAGCCCAGTGTCCTAGTTCTTGGGATGAATGGGAATGCACAATTAAGATACCATATGTGTCCACAATTGGATCTACCATGTATAGAAATATTATGCACTTGTCCATTTGTCTTCTATGCATTGAGCATGAAAAATATATATTAGTAAAATCTAGGTAAAGGTCACTGGACTAACATAAAGAACATCCTAAATACTTGAGAAGAACGAAAGATCAGTTCCTTGTTTATTGTGGTGGGGATGAGTTGGGTGTGAAGAGTTACATAGAGGTGAGCTTCCAAACTGACAAAGATTATTATCAATCACAATTTGGATTTGTGTTTTTCCTTAACAACAGAGTTGTGAGTTGGAAAAGTTCCAAGCAAGAAAAAGTTGTTAATTCTACAATGGAATTAGGGTACACTACTACATCGAGTGTAGTAAAGGAAGTTGTTTGGATCAAGAAGTTCATCAGTTAATTTGGAGTGGTTCCAAGCATTAACAATGTAGTAGAGCTGTATTGTAGCAAGAAATAGACCTATTGCAGAAGCTAGGGAACCTAAATCACTTTAGTGTTCCAAGCATTTACTTTGGGTCTTCCATCTCATACGAGAGATTGTATATCAAGGAGATGTGAAGATTTGCATAGTGCCAATTGAAAGCAATATTGCTGAATTTCTAACAAAAGCACTTTCACAATACAAGCATGATGGTCATGTTACATCACTTGGGATAAGATTCATGGGTGATTGGCTCTAAGTGCAGGTGAGAGTATGTTGGTATGCATGCCCATCGAGACAATCATATGATGATTGTAATGAGGCATAATGTAATTGTTTATATAAATAGTAAAAGCAATTTTGTCTATTCTATTTTGTTTAGTTATGAGATATTGATATAATGTAATAGATTTCTAAAAAATGATATTGCTCAATGACATATCTCTTCAGGTTGAGGACCTAAACAATGATATCATATGTATGATAAAAGTATGGACATTTTTATCATGTCCCTAGTCATATATTACTGTGTAAGCAAAAATAAAAAAACAATAATACATAAGACTAGAATGTGTGTTGACTGATGGCAGAATCTCATTAGTCATGATATATGATATCAAGCCAAACACATAGGTAGTTGTTAGAAAATAGTGTACCGAATAGACCCACCTTGAAAGTGATACATGGAACCATTGAATGGTAGTTAGAGTCAGCTCTCAATGTGATAGTGGTGATTATGGTTCTTAGATCGGAAGTCACTACACTCATCACATGTCGTTCGATGAACTTTGACACCATCCAACATGACTTTGAACTAGGGTTGCTATAAAGGTGGTGATTGGGTACATTGTGACACATGGGAATTGACTTTGAGTGATGTAGATGGTACTTGTCCCTCCTATCAGAGATGATATCCTAGATTCTTGATAAGCGAGATAGAGAAACACCTGGCCATGCTCATGTGAGTCAATATGTGATATTGATCTCATGTGTATCTCTATAGTCTTCTCTAAAAAATGGATTGAGTATCAAAAGGATGATGATTCCATGCCTCGCATTCAACTTGGATATTAGAAACAAAGGAACTATACGATCACAGTAATGTTGATCATGGATGGAGGTCGAAGTTGTTCTCCAACTTTCCAATTAATGGTGTATCAATTATGTGTTTATAGATATCACTTTTTTATGTCATAACATAGTTGACATTCACTACCAACATAATTTGTAACCTATAGGGTTACACAGATAGGATGCACCTGGAATAGGAGTTTAAAATGGACAAGGTTTAACTCGGTTACTAAAGTGTTTAGGTAATCAACTTAAACAACACTAGGTGACATTTGGATGGCTAGAGTGTTCAATCGTATGATTAGAAATGTGAGTCAATTGACAGGAGTGTCTAGTCAATCGAATAGATGATCAGTAGGATTGCATCAAGAAATTGATTTTAATGTCATGAAGTGCATTAATTATTGCATTAAAAGCTAGTAATTTTGCAAATAGGAAAAATAGAAAATCCACCGACTAGAGTATCCAGTCGATCGGGTGGGTTTCCAATCGACTAACTGGGTGACCAGTCAGACACTCGTGATTCGTAGCAGCCAAAAATTCATGAAATTTGTCCCATAGTATCCCCAAGTTTGTGGAAACCCTAGTCCATCCACTCCTATATAAAGTGGGGTGGCAGAGGCTCTTAGGATAAGACTCCTCATTTGAAATTTGTCATAATGTGATAGCTAGAGGCATCTTACCTGAGAAGGGAGATAGCCAAATAGGAGAAAAGTCAATGCTAGCACGTTGACAACACAAAGGTATAACTCCTTCCCATCGGTTCTATAAGAATGATGTATAGTTCTCGGTGGTCTGTGTGGACTACATAGAGGTGTGGAGGTCGTCTTCATCACATTAGGAGAATGCCATCAACTATCGTTCGTAGTGCTACACCAGGAGGGTTTCGATGATGATAATTTGTGTCTTGCTCGAGAAAGAAGCACAATGTTGCAAGGATTGTCACCAAACTTGCTCCAAGAGCAGGTATATTCCTTGCACCTTCCTTCCCATTCATGGTTACTGACGTGATCCACTGGTTGTGGGGAATATGGAAAGGATTTTTGTGTTTCTGTTGCCATCTCTGTCACCATATTTCCCTACATTATCCTCTCTAGATTGACTATGAGGCTATGTCCCAAAGACATGGAGGAAAATTACGCATTTTTTGGGATGACTATGACAACACCTATGACATTATCAAAGGATGGGGTTCAATACCATCTTTGACACAAAAGTTGTAGTAGACCCACAATCCCTCATCTTCCCTGTACATAATGCGGATGAAGTCCACAACTAGTATGTATAATATCACAACATATTGAGGACCAGGTCCACTCACACACTCAAAAAATCCTATTAGAAGAGAGGCACCCCAGTTTGGTGGAGGTCCTAGAGTGTCTTTTTATTCATGCTCTACCACATACCTATTCTCCCCCTAAAAATCCAAAAAATTTGTGACACCCACAAAATCCCAAAGACAACAAAATTGAGACAGCCTAAAATTAGCTCCCAGAGTTTGTTGATTATTTCATCGAAGTATCACAATCTACAACAATCAAGATGCCAAGTTTGAAGATGTCCTTATACCCATAGTATATGACAAAGGAGAATCTACCTTTTCATATCAAAGATGAGACAGAGATGGTGAATCTTAGCTCAGGTCCTAAGAAAATCAAAGACAAAATAGGGGAGTTAACTATCTTATAATATCATAGACTAGTTGATAGAGTTGTTATGCCACTATATCGACATGTTCTCATGTACCTACCCTACATGCCTAGATTGTACAAGCCAATCATGGTTTACCAACTACCTATCATCCTTAGAGTTTTCCCGGTCAAGCAAAAGACTAAACAGTTTCATATAGAGTAGAGCTTCACGATCAAGGAAGAAGTTAAGGAATAGTATAGTGTTGGTTTCTTTAAACTGGTCAACTATCCTACATGGATCGTCAATATTGTACATGTACCAAAGAAGGATGGAAAAGTATGCATGTTTGTGGACTATCACGATCTCAAGAAGTTGTGCCCCAATGATGGCTTTTTGCTTCTGCACATAGATGTGCTCATTAACAATACAGACAGCCATGTGCTCCTCAGCTTCATGGACGGGTTTGTTGGTTACAACTAGATCAAGATGACTAAGTAAGACAAAGAAAAGACAGCCTACATCATATAATGGGGAGTATTCTAATAGCAGGTGATATTGTTTGGTCTCAAGAATGTTGGAGCCACATATCAAAGAACAATGGTCTCTCTATTCCACTACATGATGCACATGGAGGTGGAGGTTTACATGGTTGACATGATAGACAAATCTAAAAGTCTAGAAGTCCACATCGCCAACCTTGAAAAGTTCTTTCAGTGACTGAAACGATTCTCTCTATGCATGAATCTAGCCAAATTCACCTTTGGTGTTAAGTTAGGAAACCTACTCAGATACATTGTCAGTCAGAGGGGAATCAAAGTCAACCCTGGGAGGGTTTGATCCATTTGTGGAATTCCCTGCCTAAGAATAGAGAAGGAAATATGAGGTCTACTCAGACGTCTTCAATACATCAGCCCCTTCATCACCAAGCTTACACCTATATGTGAACCTACTTTTTCAAGCTACTCAAGAAGAAACCCAATTTTGGGTCGAATAAGCGGTATGAAGAGGCACTAGAAAATATCAAAGACTACAACACCAATCCACTAGTTTTGATGTCAATGGTGCCAGGATATTCTCTCACCCTTTAAATGTCACTCTGCAAAACATCGACGGGAGGAGTCCTGAGTCAAACAACAATCAACGGTGAGCATGCTATCTACTACATTTCCAAGAAGTTGAATGATATTGAGGCCTGCTATACTAAAATCTTACCTTGATACATGCAACAAGGAATCTGCACCATTACTTAATTAATGATGTGTCTATTACATGTGATTGCCAAGCATGACCCTCTCCACTATTTGTGGATCACCCTACCCTTACTAAACAATCTTCTAAGTGGTGGGTAATGTTGTTAGAGTTAGATATTAGCTATATCCCAATGAAGGAAGTCAAAGACCAAGCTATGGACAATCATCTGATAGATTCCCTACTCCTAGAAGAAGTAATACATGAGTACAAATTCCTAGATAAACACATAGCAATCATCACCCCACCTGGTGTCGTTAATCCTCTAGAGCCTAATATGAGGACAATCTTTTTCAATAGATCAATCGATTGCAAAGATGTTGACATAGGAGTGATCCTTCACAACCCCCAGGGAGAACAACTATCAATAGAAAAGAGGTTGGAATTCAATGCTACTAGCCGCTGAGTAAGAAGCATGTATCTTAGGACCCCATATTGCCACACAGCAAGGGGCATGTCTCCTGTAGTTCTATGGGGACTCCCTCTTTGTGACATCCTAGGTCCAAAATAATAGGAAGATGCTCCATTAGAACCTAGTTTCATATCATGAACACTTGTTCTCCTTGTCCCGAGACTTCGATCACATCTCCTTTCACTTCAACAGAAGAGAACACAATGCCTTCACTGATTCTCTGGGAACTCTCACTTCCTATATCAAAATCAAGGGAACCAAGCCTTATCTTTCAAAGCACAAAAACCCACTCAACTTGCCTACTGCATGGTCATCGATAATGCACCCAATGATGAAAAAATACTTAGCTCGTGATGTCAATGAATATCTAGAAAGTCAAGCCATTCCTTGAGGCCTCTCACAGAGATAGGAAAAGTTTCTCAAGTGACATACCATGCAATATGTTCTAGGGGTAGGACATTCGTATTATCAATCTTAAACCCAGACTCTCCTTAAGTATGTTGAGAAGGTGGAAGTAGAATGTTACACCCCGATCTCACAATTTCCACTAATCATGAGATTAGGGCATAAATTGAGGATTTGACGTAATACAAAGATCGCCCTTAACTTTTTCTTCTCTTTCAAAACTCTTTGTTTTCTCGCATTGAACCACATAAACCAACTTTACAAGGGAATCTAAACATTGATTTCTCTAATCTGATTTCAATAATAAAAATGCATGTATGAACATTCATTATGTTCCTCATACTTTTAAGCACATAAGACTTGCATATTCACACATATTGCTAAAAGAGGAATAATGTTATACATCATCATTTACAACACTCTCTTATTTCTTTACAAGGACCTAGAGTGACAAGGACCTACTGAACTTAACTATACTCAGACTTAACTCTTTTGGCAGATCTACTCTGATGCAATGATATCTTCTTCAAGTCCATGTGATTTCCCTAAAAATTGTGAGTAGAGGGTGAGCCTACTCTCTCAGTGAATGAGTACTTCAAAGAAACAGTCTAAAGCACTAATATAATTATAGATATACTTTTGAGCAATTGATATCAATTATAATAGCAGTAAGCTTTAAAGAGTCTAATAATTGACAATCATAAATATGGCAGGATACTCTAAATATCTATAAGAGTGAATCAATATATGAAATGCTTGATTGATCATAAAGAGAACTAATAATTCAAAAACATACAAAGAATAATTGAATAACTGTACACACTTGTTTGACCTCTCATTCATTTTATTATGCCCTGATCATATGCAGTGTACTCTACATATGAAGACTCATAGTGCACTACGATCACATCGTACAAGACTTAGCGGACACACTCGGGAAATGCTAAGTCTGATTACTCTCCTGGTCTACAACAGGGAAATGGCTCTCTAGCCTAAACTGGACTCCTCCTCTAACCTGAGCACACAGGTGGAGAGACAAGCCACCTCTTGGCTTTTCTGTACTCTAGTTCCACCAGGACTTCTGGTTGATGTTGGACACTACAAACTATAATTTAAGGAGACTTCCACAAGGGCTTCATCCCCCGTTCCACCTGATAGCACATTCCGACCCCCGTATATTAGACGCTGCCAGGGTTAGATTGTTTCACCCCTAAGGCACAGACCTCACATAGGGGTTCTACGGTGTTCAGGGCTCCTAAGTCTATTGTTTTATTATTCCTATAAATCTCTTTCTACATTGTACCCTTCTCTTACTTATGCTTGACTCTGGTATCCCTATGGTGTCGCGTCTACTTATTTGAAGTTATAATACAACATGTATATCATTCTAAGCATGGCAGAGCAGTATATTCAAAAGACTATAATATACTAACTAATCAACATATTATACATGCAGGCAGACTAAAATTCTTAAATAAACAGATTACATGTCCACTTGGCACATACACACTAGAATCGTGCAATTTATCATCTTATTACATTAATAAGAGTTAATTACTTGACATATGAGTAATCGTCAATAGCACCTGCAACTTATCTGAAATTTCTCAAAGAACATGCATATCAACCCAAATATTGAGTTGTGCATCTCATAACTCAATTAAGAGTTAATTACTTATCATGGCAAGAATTATTAATAATAACTATGAACATTGATATCACAATACTTGATTCATTGAACACCCTACCCTTAGGGTTTCATTTAATCGCAACAAATGCTACAAAGAAAGGTGTAATACATCTATCACATACTTTCCAAATCTTTACAACACATGATACCTAGGATCTCAATCCCTTATCACGTTATTGGGAATTCTCATCTCTTCACATCATTATCATAATTACTGGATCTGGGTATTCAAACCCTTAGATCATCACATAACATTGTTACCTCTTTAATAGGTAACCATTACCTCTAGGTCCTTAGACCAAGGTATTCATTTCACTGGTTGTACAAGTATTCTCATGGCTCACAAGACCATCACACATATTGTCACCTCTCACTAGGCAAAAACTTATTCCGATGGCTCCCATAAAGATTTCATGTGACATAAATATTCACTGAATAAAAACTACTATCAACAAATCATATAAAATCAATATATGTATGAAACCTTAAAACTGAGCTGAATTTGGGTTTCCATGCCATTTACTGGGATATCATGCATCAATAATAACATTGAATAAATAAAGTCTATCATGTCAAGAAAATCCCTTCAAATGGATTTCACGATATCTATTCACAAATATCCAACTTTTCTCACATCTAGGGTTTCACCCTATTCACTGAGATACCAAACAAACACTACTCACTTTAAATGAAATCCAAGATAGTATCTGATATATATGTACTATGAATTTAGATAAGCAATCATTCAAAACCAAGGGGATCTAGATAAGCAACTTTCTCTATTTACTTATACAGCAAATTTTAGTCATAGACAAATTCTCTATATTTCAGTTTACTCTTATAACCTCTGTGAATACTTAGGGAATTCTCATTAGAATGCATTGTATACATTTCTAATATGATTTTATCATCTAAAATTCATTCAAACAAAGGAAGAATCCATTTCATATCATTTTGCAACAACTTAGAACAAATAGACAATTCAGGGTTTGTAGTCGCATACTAAGCAATTAAAGATTACGATTAATTTAACCAATTTTCGTATAATATACTATTTAAAGGAAGTTCCCACTCACTCTAAGGTGTGAAAACACCTTTAAAATGTATCCCATATCTAAAAATCTCGAATACATATCAAATCTCTAGCAATTCACCTAATTATTCTTCCTTTCAACTCGGAAACCCTAAAAATGAGGGATTATGAAGAAAGAGTGAGAAAAGTGGGAGTTTTGATACCATCTTAGATCAAATCAGAGGAGGGACAGAATTTTGACATGTGATAGAAGATTCATCATGAAACTATATCCAAAGAAGCTAAACTTACATGATTTCATCATTCCTCGGACCGCAAAACCCTAGGTCAGTATCTCCATCAATTTCTCCTCTCAAACCCTAACTCTCTCTCTCTAGGATTTTGTTTCTCTGGATTGAATCACAAATTATGAGAGCTCCTTGTTTTTTAGGTTGACCATATAGAGCAATTGATCTGCTAGGGTTAATTGCACATTGACCCTTCACTAAACTTTTTCTTATTTCAGCAGATTTTTCTATCATAAAAAGGTTTCTATGAATTCATGTATTTCAGATATCAAACCTTCTCCAAAAATTATGAGAATTTATCATATTGTGTATAATTGGTTTAAAAAGCTTTAATAAAAATTTGATATCATTATAAGCTTCCATTAAATAATTAAAAATAAAGTAGTTCACTACTATCCAGAATTCTATAGAAATGTTAGTTACTGTAATTCGTCTACTGATAAGGTCTACACACATCCAAAAATTATGAAAATTTTAAAAGTTATTTATATTTGTGTTTCAGATCTCCAGTTAAAATTTCAAATCATTTGGAGTTACCAATAAATAAATAAAAATAAAACACTACACTGCTAAAAAGAACTATGTCAGTATTTTGGTTGACGTATAGTTCCATCGAGAACTACATTCAAAGAACACTCAAATATTCTGAAATTTTTCTATAATATGCATCATTTAGTTATTCATATCATATCCAAAATTAAATTAAATACAAAATTTGTAGAAAATATGAAAAATCATTTATCACACTACAATCCTGATCAAATTCCATACTCATGTACCATAAAAACCCTAATTTCAGCCAACTAGGGTTTATATTTCTCAAACCCTAATTTCTTTTTTTGGTCGTAAAAAGTCATGTTGCTATTAATTGAAACCAAACTTTAGGTACATAAGCCTGCGCCCCTACAAAACTGGGATGATAAACATCCGATACAAACCTAGAGAGTCCAGGAAGTGGACCTCCTGAAAGAACAAGAAAAAAGGAACACAAAGACAACCAGCAGCCAACTGACTCCAGCTGACAACTGAAGAGGTCAGCAACTATGCCACCAACACTGATCACTAGCATTATGCACACCTTCAAAGAGTGACGTTTTTGGCTTCTGGAGGCTGAGTCAAGAGTTGCAGAAGAACATCAGCAGTGCTAGTTGCTAAGGCTCAGATGCTTCTCAATCAAACCTAATATATGCATCACAAGGCAGTGAAAGTCACACAAGAATCCATCAAAATGATGCACTGCAAACTGGGATCCTGCAATTAGTCCACCTATTAGGCCTTCACTGGAAATAATGAGCATCCACAAATTTGTGAAGAACAGATAGATCTGTAACCCCAGTCCTCCAGTCAGCAGCAAAAGCGGATCTTTGAATCCAAGTAGGACCAACACCAGGACCTTGAATAATGGTAGAAGTTGTTTGCGCAGCAACAAACAAACACCCAAAAGCACCCAATGGTGTTTCCTGTCATCAATGGCCCGAGGCCAAAACAATGGACGAGGAACCCCGACCAGGACCCTGTGCCCCTGTATGCACAGAGGAATTACAACGAACACCTCAAAGGTGTTCCATCTTCACACGAACAGGAGGAAGCCATCAAACGTAGGAGCGCCTCAGCAGGACCTGTAGCCAACAAGCGCCAGGGGTGCCTCAGCATAACCTAGCAGCAAAGAAGGCTAGCCATTCCTGACGTGCAAATCATGGGGTCAAACAAGACCTACAGCAGCAACCTGAGCTTTGGGTGAAGCCTGCAGAGCGAGGGGAACGCGGAGGTGCCATTGACCTGGAGGACGCCGCTAGAACCACCCCTCGTCAGGGTCACCAAGAGCCCAGCTGTAATATACACCGACCCTCGCACCAGGAAGCGTGAGGTCAAGACGACTCACGACGACCGGCAACGCTGCCTGGAAGAGCAGTCTCTATTGCAGGTCGATTGGCCGAGCAACGCCCTAGTCGGAGGAGCCACTTCATCAGGGAAGACAACAAAAGGGGAGGGGAGAGGATGAAGACTCTCAAGCGTGATGTCGGATCTGGGAAAAGGGGCTCCGCTCCGTCCAATCTCCCTTGAACTAGACGGAGGCTGATTAAATCAGCAACGCCGACCCTCTAAATCTAGCCAGCGCAAGCAACTTCATCACATCAGATCTCCTCGTCGATCCCCTCTTCCATCACCGCCGAAGAAGAAGCTCACAGACTAGTTGAGATGAGGGCCAAGACCCGTCGTCCCTCGCGCCTCACGCACCACCGTTGAACCGGATCTTCATCACAACACCAGAAGCACGTCGTAGACATGAAGAAGAAGAAGCCAGGGGGAGGACAGCGCCCGAAGGGCGGTGCCCCTCCCCCCAGCGGGGTAAACCTAGAGAGAAGCGAGAGCTCCCGTTCTAGAGAGAGAAAGATCCATCCTTAATGTTCTTATTAGGTTTAAAACATCATAATTGAATTATCATCATTAATTAGATTTAAGCAATGATCAATACAATTAAGCATATAATCATCCAGGTAAACCCTAGTTTACCAATTAAGCTCAAATGCGGTCATAACATAGAAACTCTCATGATACAATTTTACATAGTTTTATGTAGTACACATATGAGTGGTGTTATGCTATATAAAAAATTCAACTTCAGGGATACTACAAGAACTCCATGGAGACAAATTGTTGCTAGTATGTCTGCAAATGTCAAGTTTTCCAGATCCATAAGACTACTTCCATGAGCCTTCTTATCAACTATACAATTTGCCCATGCATCGGCCGTTCTCAGCTTGGAGATTCAACATATTTGGGAAAATCAATCTAAAGGCATCAAACAGGAATTGTTTTATTCTACTCTCAATAGGTTGTTGGTATCTATACCCAGAGAGCCAATCATATGATGATTGGCATGGCATATAACATAAAGGATTTCATTAATAAAATAAAGGCAAGCTTCCAATTCATTCTTTTTCACTCAGTTATGAGATAATGAGGGAATATAATGAATGTCTAAAGAATGATATTACTTAATGATGTATGTCCTCAAGTACATGGCTTTAATAATGAGATCATATAGATATTAAGAGTATGTACATTCTTATTATGTCCCTAGTCGGATGTTATTGTGGAAGGCAGATAGACAGTAGTAACACATATGACTAGAGTGTGTGTTGGCTGATAGAAGATTCTCATCAGTCATGATATGTAATATCAAACCAAACACATAGATACGTATTAGGGAATAGTGTATCAGACAGACCCACTTTGAGATTGACACATGGAAACCATAAATGGTGGTCGTAGTCATCTCTCATAGTGAAGGTGGTGATTGTGGTTCTTAGACATGAAGTCACTACACTCATCACATGTCACTCGGTAGATTTTGACATCATCCAATGTAACCCTAAATAAATTTCCATAACGGTGATAATTGGGTAGTTGTGACGCATGGGGATTGATTGTGAGTGATGTAGAAGGGATTTGTCCCTCCTATTGGAGTTTGATATCCTGGCCACTTGATAAGTGAGACTGAGAAATGCATGTGCATGCACATATGAATCAATATACGATATTGAGGTCACATATATCTCAGACAGTCATCTCTAAGATTCAAGGAACATGGACTGAGCATTGAAAGGATGACATTTCCATGCCTCAAGTTCATTCTAGATATCAGAGGTAAAGGAATTATACAATTATTATAACACCTTACATATATTGTAGGTTGAAGTTGCTCTCCAACTTTCCATTCACTTGGGTAGCACGGATGTGCAACTAAGCACCACTCTTTGCTTCTGATGTCATAAAATAGTTATGGACATCCACTGCCAATGTGATATGGGACCTATAGGGTCGCACACATAGGATATACCTAGAAGAGGAGTTTACTCATGAATGATAATTGGATTGATTACCAGAGTGTTAGGGTATTCAATTTGAGCAACAAATCAGCTGACTGAACTCCCAACCGACCGATTCAAGGATTGAACTGACTGGTTGGAGTGTTAGGTTTATTGGAAATTGAATTGGTTGAGTTCTCCCTGAATTGGGGAGTAAACCGATCAGATCGAATCACCAACCGAATGTTTGGTTGGGTGAGACACTTGATTTGTGGAGAAATTTGATTGCATCAAGGATTAGTGCTAACATCATGTTATCATTAGTTGGATTTGAATTTCCAATTCATATGCGATTGAGAAACATGGAGAAACAACCAGTTTGTTGAGTGAACGGATCGGCTCGCATGTGAACTAAATGGCTTGCTTGCAAACCAACCAATTCGTCATTCTCAGGTTGTGAGTTTCATGATATTTCGGTCCCTTCCACTCCCACACATACTGGGAACCCAGACCCTAACCCCCCCTATAACTATAGGGGTACTGGGGGCTTATCAGACACAACTCAATTGCCTCTGGTAATTGTTGTCCTCTATAGTTGTGGTAACCAATAGAGAGCCCGAGAAAGTCCTACCTGATAAAGGGAGGGATAGCAAGGGAGAACAATTGTAGGAGAGCAAGTTAGTGACTAGTAAACCAACGGGAGGGACAATTCCTTCCTATCTATTCTGGTAGAATGATAGGAATTCAAGGTGGTCCATGTGGATTACTATAGAGGCGAGGAGGTTGTTTTCTACCACTAGGAGGACAACATCAGGATGTTGTCTGTGGTGAAGACTAGTAGCTACTCAAGCATTATCTAAGTACAACTAGGAGTGTTGCACTACTGCAATGAGTTATAGTCGATGGACTTGCTCCAGGACCAAGTATGAACTTGTTAAATTGTCCTTCCCATTACATAGTTGTTGACGGGATCCTTTTTTCATGGGGAATATGGACAAAAAGAAAATTATTTCCACTGCCTACTATGTTCTCGTATTTCCCTACATAGGCTACATCACAATGTGGGTAGAAGTGGTGTGGACCTTCACATAATTGGCTCAAAAAGTCATAAAATTCTTCAACAACAACATCATAAGCTGGTATGAGATACCATATGACATCATCTCTGACAATAGTACAAATTTTATTGCTAAAATTCATAAAGAGTACTTGAACTCTTTAGGGATCAAGAAACATCATACGTCACCCTATCGACCCCAAATGAATAGAGTGATAGGATTTGTCAACAAGATCCTATTCAAGATTCTAAATAAGAAGGTTAGATCACATGCCAACTGGCATAAACACCTTTTGATGTCTCTCTAGGCATACAAGACTTCTATCTATACTTCTACATGAGCTATGCCATATTAATTGGTATATGTGATGGAGGCAATTTTACCAATAGAGATCTAGGTCCCTTTCCTCTGCATACTATAAGAAGCAGATATTCATGAGGCAGAGTCTCGTCAAGATTGAATGTATTGTCTCAACACTTGAAGAAATGTGAATAAGAGATCTACATCATGCACAATGCAATCAAGCAAGGATAGCTTGAGCATTCAACAAGGAAGTCCAACCCTGCAATTTCCAAAAGGTCTTCCTGGTATTGTGTGTCATCCAGAATGTTGACTCCAAGGGAAAGTTCAACCTTAAATGGGAAGGACCCTAATTGTCCTAAACATCTATGACTGGGGCAATCTACACTTGAAGAACATGGATGGATATATTCATATTTACCACATTAAATCTTGCCTTCTCAAGCACATACCTATGATCAAGCTTCAGCTACAAGCAAGCCTTTGACCAAAATCCATGTAAGGGATCAAAAATCTCATGGCCCTCTAAAATACACTTAAAATCTCTTTAGGCACCTAGGTGTTCACCCCCCTTGCACCTAAAAGTGGATAGGTAAAAGTAGAACCTAGGCCTAGGACTAAACGAGTGTGGTCATTATCTTGAGACCCCAATGGTTTACCTACCTAAGATAACTCCTATAAACTAGATAATTTTAAAAAAATACCTAAAACATTTCATGATTGTGGCACAGGTAAGGTGAAATCCCATTATCAATATCGTTGAAGGATTGCAAAAATCTATGTGTCCCTAGAGGTGAGTTAGATACAATCCTCACAATTTATGATTCATGATACCTATATCCAATTAGATTCCATAATTCTGACATCTTTGGGGTTGACCCAAACAGGGAATGATGGAAGGGTAAAAATTGAAGTTGAAACTTCTTGTGGCTATCCACACATCATATTTTTAAAAGAGGTGAGACCAACCTTTGCATGGACCAATTGGGAGCCACAAGGTGGAAAATCTCCACTAGGAAAACCTCATTCATCCCTTACAAAATCATAATCTCTCATACTATGACCATGAGTATCAATGTCCATCCAAAAGCTTCAATGAAAAGGTTCATGGGAAGTGGACATCTCACAAAGAAATTGCCAAAAAAATCCCTTTACTTGGGTAAACACATGCTCATGGTGGATTGCTACACTAAAAGTATGTCGATAATAAAGCCTCTCAGGGTATCTCTGACACATGGCGCATTGGCCCAATTGGGTGGGGAATTTCTATTGATACTCCCATTATACAACACAAAATTAACACTTTGTGTGACATCTAGGTATAGCAAAACCCTATTCCATCTCCTACCTTAGAATCAAGGCCCCCCTAATGGAAAAATTGACTACAAACACTCAGAGGGAAGAACCATCTACCATTAGGATATTAAGGTCGGTGGTAGCTTAGAATGCTTTAGAATTCAACTTTCTAAAATCACAAAGTGAAGAGGGTGCCAAGGAGGTTAAGATTGATCATGTTTGTCTAACCCGTCAAAAGGAGGCTCATATTGGCATGCACTTAAAAAATCAAGAGGGAGTTGCGTCCAAACACACAACTAAAGCATCATGGAGGGAATACACATATATGATGCTACACATATGAAGTAAAGAATCTTTCTTTCAAATAAACCTCGTAAAAAAACCTTAAGTACCTCATTACAGTAATACAAAAATAAAACATCCAAAGAATGTAAAACACATATCATTCTGATTGTCTAGCCACTACCATTGAGGGCATCAATACAAGCCACTCCAAGTACACACAAGAGAAGTTTTGGTCTATAGAGAATGAGTCATGGGATAACTTCTTTCAGTTTAGCCACATCTTTGCCACCCTCTCATGAATCTTTTGAAAATCAACCACCAACTTCTTGAAAAAGGGACGAATTGCTTCAACCTAGGATGAGCATTGGAGATGATTGAAATACATGAACACTGGCACCAAAAAGTATGTACAACAACTCTCCAAACCTGGAAGGATGACCAACCACTAAAAGTCAGGCATGGTAACTCTATAGTATGAGTTTTCAAGACGGGACTCCATCCATCTCAAATGTATGTTTGCAGATGTTAGACCAACAAGCCACTGAGCTTATTCATCATGTCGCTAAAAACACTCACCAACCTAAATGTGTTTTGACAATAACTCTTTTTACATGCTATAGTAAGGGTTTAAGACTCCACCAACCTAGTAGGTCTAATGTACATTCCTAGATAAACCTGTAAGACCTTGAAGGGTTCCCTCATTCTCTCAATCAACTGTTCTATGTCCAAGCTCTCATAGAGCTCAGCCAGTATCAGGGAAATGATAATTTCCTTCCTCCAAATGGAAACAAGAGACTCCAAAAGCAACAACTATCACGTGCCCAATGATCTCTCTGAAAAATAGCTCAGCAAAGATGATTAAAGTGTATGCTCATGAATGGGGCATATCTTGAGAACCAACAAAATGTTGTGCCTTGCTCTTGAACAACTCCCACATGGAAGTAATTTGAATGAAGAGACCACAATCTATCAACCATCGGGAAGTTTGGTATTTCCTTCACACCTATAAGACTCTCATGTTCAGCAACCCAATTTGACGTCTTCGGTATGACAAGCCAGCGGTCATGAAGAGGAAGTCGAGTGATTTTTGCCACATCTTCTAGGGTAGGAGTTGGAGTGACATCCCTTAAGAGAAAGGAGTGACTGAGAGTATCCTTGAATTGGATCATCATCGACATTAGCTCTCTTGCAATAGAGACATATGTTATATGATGAAGATGACAAGTCATGCCAAAACTCACCAACTTGACTTCTTTGATCTTAGAGAGATTAATAATACAATGACGCACTAAGGATAAATTCATGAGAGTACGCCTTAGAAGAGGGATCTTGCTTATTACCTGCTCCTCCATGCCTCAGATTGTGAAAGTCGTGATGTGCAGAAAAGAGAAAATCATGTAATCTTATTTTGAGGCTCCAATGAAAGATTTTCCTTGTAGAGATAAGAGCAATGTTTTCCTTTTCCCTAGTAGAATGACATAGTCATCCACAGATGTCACCATCAACACATACACATTTTGTGAGATAGTAGGACTCTATGTCCCACTAATCGGTGGATTGTGGCGATCCACCACCTCAAGTTGGTACATGGATCGAGGTATTACGTTGGGCCTACTAGAGATATTCTGAGGATCAAACTTCCTAAATCCAATCATGTATCAAAAAAATCTCACAATCCAATTTGGCTCAAATTCAGACCTTCGCAATTAAAAGAGTCTTACAGATACAAACACAACTAATACATAATTTTTCTTGCAGGAAAAGAAAATACATTATGAACAAAAGTGATATAGAAGTGTTAATACATATTCTACTTATTTAACTTCTTCTTTAGACATCTCATCAAATGATTAGCCAAAGGTCGATGATCAGTAGAAGAAGACTCAGAGGACTGATGCCCCCCTTTTGTGTTAGAGCAAATAGCATTGGTGGACCACCTTTGGCTTGAAGAGGCACTTCTAAACAACACCTCTATGTCTAAAGTAGAATTCCTAAGATATAAGGAACTTGCTCCAATGCCTGTCGATGACAGAACCACGGTCTAGACCAGATCAAAAATCATTCATGCTAGTGGATCCCTCAAAATGTTGAGTATGTCAGTATCATGGTGGAATGCTTGAGTCGAAGAGTCAAGTCATCTCACCCATACCTGTATCATCTTTTTAAAAGGATAAAGTCCAGCCAAAGTTGTACGGGAAGTGACATGACCCTCCAATGCTCTCATTGTGACCTCAACCTGGGAAAATTTCAAAGCCATGAGCACCAACTGGAGGAGAAGGAGGAAACTCATGAGGAGGGACTGGCTCAAGAGGAGGCAAATGATAGAACTAATATCAATAATCATCCTACTCATCAACATAATCGTGATCAACCACCTGTAGAAGAAAAATGTCATGAAAATATAGACAAATGAAGATCAACTACAATCAAAAGAGGATATTGAAGATGGTTGTACACCTCTCTAGAGAGAAGAATCAATTGACCATGTGAGTATAATGGATCAAGGTACTCTTCATACATCATTTGACCCCCCACCATCTCCCAAGCAACCTGATGGATCGTAAAACTAGGAGGGACCAACCTAAACATAGGGTCAAAGGGAATATGCCAGTCACCAGCTCACTAACAAGAACCATGATCTCTCATGTACAAGAAACTCCTAGAGTGTGATTCAAACTAGATCTGGAAGTCATCTAAATCAAATGCCCCAAATTAGGCCCCACTAAAGTAGCAACCTTGTCGCACTAGAACTGAGAGAAGATCTTGAATCGGACTTTTGAAAAAAAAAATGAATTGGAATCATCTAAAATACGCATATGAGATAATAAAATGTTAAAAGGTACTATGCATACCTTGACTATGGTCGTAATCTCTAATTAACCTCTCTGTTTCCAATATTGCACCCACTATTATATCCATTCCAATGGCGATAGGTAGGGAAGGAGGCATGTAGATGACCTTTCAGACAACTCATAGTGATAGGTATGTGATGTTGGAACATAGCCCCATAGTTGTATGGACATATTAGCAAAATTAGTAGAATTTTAAATCAAGAACACAAAGCAAGTGGTAAAGACCTACCATAATTAAACCTACAAAGCCATTATAACCCTCTATAGACTAGATCATGCCCCCTATGGAGAAGTCTCCCACAAGACACCTCCTCAGGATTTTTAAGAGGTGGGAATACATGCCTCAACCCCAATTAATACAAGGAACTGCATCCAGGTCAAGAAGGAAGGATAACCATATGATATCTCCCCTATTTCCCACATTGTTGCTAAATAAGCAACTAGTGATCAAAACAAATAAGAATACCCTGGCCCTTAGGGAAGCACTGAAAGGATCAACGAAACCCCACCTCTCACCCTAACGAAAGAAGGTGGCTCTCGAGAAAGTAAATTTGAGCTTATATATGGATCCCATCCCAACATCATCATGATTCACCCCTAAAATCCCATCCAAACAGTGGCACCCCGACTCTTGTCTAATAGGTAAAAACATATGGGAATCCCATCAAACCCTAGCCTGGTGATCTTGAAAAACTCACTAGGGGTCATGTCCACCTTGCCAAAAAAAATGGAAAGTGTTAGGAAGTTCTCAATCAAAGGGAGGATATAGCACAATCAATTATCCTACATTGAAAAATGCTACCAAAACATAATCTTTCGAGAAAATCTTGTTCCTTGACAACTAAACTATTATACAGCATCCCCAATTCAGTCCAATAAGTCCACATATACACATTTTGCAATCCAAGATCCTAGAGAGATGAAGTGGAAGACAATGTCAGAATTGGTCGCCACATGTGAAAATCCTTATTCGAACTAGGAAAATGCAAAGAAAATAACATGGAGCAAAGTTTTGATGTTATACCTCATCTCCTCTTCAACACTCCTCAATGATAAAAATTCATCCACATCATGCCGAGATGAACTAAAAACATCTTAGCTGGAAGAATCTCCTCCATAATCATGCTCACACTACCATGACGCCAACCTAGAGCAAATGTAGATCAGAATCTTCATATTCAGATATGAATTCAATAGATGAAGACATAATACATATTATGGGTACACCTCAGTCATGGCATAATCACATGCATACTGCTCATCCATGATGGGGTCCTCGCACTAATCACAAGCTACCCTATGCAAGATCACAGTCGCAATGACACAAGCTTTCCATAACAACCAGAATTAGTTCAATCAAACATTAAACGACCAAGAAAATAACAAAAAAGAAAAAATAGTCGATTCACAAATTAGAATGCAAGTTCAAGTCATCTTCAACCTCTAGACTACAAAGAACACTGGGAGACCCAAAATCCTCAAATAACTACCATTGGGTAAAATGGCCAAAGTAAAGTGCAAAAATGAAAGTTAAACATTTCCATAAATGAATATAGCCAAAATCTTCATGGAAGCACTAGAAATGGGCTATATAAATCCTCGTTGCCATCGAATATGAGCTACTTCTTGTGAACAAAGAACATATGGTGGAACGCAACGATTTATTGGCTTAAATGTGGCAGATGGTCACAAATGGCTCACTTGGGTTTCTCTCTACTTGTCACGATCATCATTGTCATTTACTCAAGTTGATTCCACACAAAGACACAGCTCAAGAGAAGAAGAAGTGAGAAGGGTGTTCAACTCCCCTCTCTATCTTCTCCCCATAAAATAAAAAACTATTGAAAAAATTGCAAATGGGTCCCTTTATTTATAGTAGAATTTTTATAGCCTTTTAAAAATCATAGAAAATTGCAAAAAAATCTACAAAGATACAAATTAAATACCAAAAAATGTAAAAATCTGAGAAATTTTGGCTTAAAAATCTCATATTTTCTTATTTAGCAAGAACAATAATTCTTTGTTCTACCTCTTATTGCTACAGTCCCATATCGTGACCTAAAACTAAATTGATTAGACCTTCATTTCTTAAACATTTTTGGGTCGTGACTCAAAACCTCAAATTGAACCAATTTTATCCTTCCATCTTATATTCTTTTGCTAATCTCGCATCACAGCCTAAAATTGAACCAATTCAAAACCTCGATTTATGTTCACGGTCCCATAGCATGACCTTAATTGAACCAAAAGTCTTTGTTAATAAATATTTTTATGGTCCTAGATCACGACCTAAACTGAACTAACCCTAATTTCATTTACATGTCTTTCAATAGTCCTAGATTAAGACCTAAAATTAAACCTATCTCTCATTCCAAAAATCTTTTGGGTCTTGGATTATGACCTAGTACTAAACTAATTATTCCTTCCTTTTCAAATCTGTTGACAATCTCATAATATGAATTAAAATGAACCAAATAATCACTCACATTTATAATATTGAAACTAAAGATGAATTATCTAGTGTCCTTTTAATAATCACCATTAAATCAGATGAGAACTAGAGAGTCGGGGATAATCACTCATCTTCACTCTTGGGGATGGATGATAAATTAGTGGAGGAACACATCTCAGATACCACCTTTTTTTGGATGATCACCTAATACATGGCCTCGGCTTGTTTTGAAGGGTCACTAGTACTCTAAGAGGGAAAAGACAACAAATCAATACGATCATTGGCCAGAAGGTCACCTTAAATTTGGGAATTGTCTAACACTCAACCACCAATCTAGAATAATCAAAGCCCTATTCTAGGTAAATCTCCTCTTTTCAAGGATTCTAGTACAAATCCTAAACTAGTTCACTCTAAAATTTGAAAACTAAAAATTCTTAGGATGCAAAGATATGATAAACTTTTCATAAAGATATTATTTAAGTAAAGTAGTTGTCATGATTTTCTGTGATCATAGATCATGTATCTTAATAACTTTTGACAAATCACCAATCTTATTTGCTGGTTCGCATCCACATTTTTCTCACTAAGGCATAACTTAGTGAGATAATTAGACATGTTGAATTAAGAATAGGAGCAACGATGGGATTCACTTTTGTGGCTGATAAGCTCAAATGGTTCATAAGCACTCCAAAAGATTAAATGGTGGGTTAGATATAGTTAAGTGTCTCGACTAAAGGCTACCCTTACTCTTAAGAAATAATTTATTCCTAATATTGTTTTGTTGTGAATGGCTAATCCATTCATTCATTCTTAAAAGAAAAATATATTACCTACACTTTCCACCCTCCACAAGTTTTTCAGAACATCCTTGTCAAGTCCAACCTTCTTGGCCATTCATGACCAAAATTTCGGTTAAACTTGGCTCAATGTTTCGGTTGTCACTCTTATCTTAAACCTCTTGAGAGGGTTGTTGACACTCCATTTTTGCTAACTCATCATAAATTCATGATTAATACCAATTCTCTATCTAGTGATGAAGTCTATTCCACATTTCATTTTTCCACATCTTATTGTTTATCACTTTTCTCATATTTTTCTGCATATTTAATACACTCACTTCACCCAATTCGGGACTTCCTATTAAGATATATACCTTCTTTTAACATCCAAAGTGTAACTTGTTCTTTAATTCTACTTTTTATTATCTTTTTTAATAAATTTCCCAACTGCATTCTCTGGAAAGAAAAAAAAAAGAATTTTTCCCCACAAATATTTGAGGGATAATTGAATTTTCATGTTAAATTTGAGGGATAATCTTGAATTATCTCTCTCCAAAATTTTCTTCAATTTTCTTTAGAATATTCCTAAATTATTGGAAAATCAGAAAGAAAATTGTATCCAATCTGAGATACCCAATGGATTTGATCCATCCGCCACGTGTTGTGTGGTAGATTACTTCAGTTTATGTGCCTTGTTAAGTGGTTAATCAAGGTGATCTGCCGCAACTTATAGAAAATTTTATCCATAACCCCAAACCCTAGTATCCACCTATAAATACCCCCTATATTCTAGGACCCTTCTGAACCTCCTGAAAGCAAAGTATCAGACTATGTCTCTCTATAACTTTCACATTATTTGTGATCAGAGGATCCTTCCTCTGACACCACCTTCTTTGTTAACATTGTTAGGTTTCTAGGATGGTAATTCAAATGTGTGCTAAACTACTTCTACTACTCTATTATTCTATATTAAAATGGTTCTATCTACTCATTTTGTTTAAGATCAGATTTAATTTATTACACACGTTAGTTTATCATTCTCTGGCACATCCTACGCATTAGTCCTAATCACCCAAGAGGGATCTCCACTATGGGAGTTCCTGATGTGATTAGGACCCAATCTATCTAAAAATAGGAGTTTAGGGTTATGATGGAAAGGATGCATACATCACGATCCCTAAAAGCCCGCCCAGAACTAAAAGGGTCTTTTTATTATTGCCTTATTTTTTTATCATCTATAAAATCTCTTTCTCCAAATTGCATGAAAATGACTTAGTACTTATTTATCGAGCAAGATAGGAGTTCTCATCCTTACCCACTTTTAATAAGATGGTTGTATTAGACTTCTTTGGTATGTTTTTCTTAATTATCCAACATGGATGCCAAATCAACTTTTCATCATGGACTCACGATGTCTAATCATGTTTTTCCTCTTTTTTTTGTATGAAATGTGGTAGCAACTCAATATACCTTTTTGTTTATTTCCACATGACCATGGAACTAAGTTTAACTTTCAGAAGGATGTATCTATATCTATATATATATATATATATATATATATATATATGGCAGGGTGTGACAAGCTCCAAAAAAATAGCTTTGACCTACATGGCTTCTGTTTCTACCTCACAAGGACCTCCTTCCATCACATGCTTCATAGGATCCAATAGCACCCATCCACCATCACCTTGAACTATGAATCACCAAAAAAGAGTAGTTTGTATGTAGTGAAAACCTACAATCAGCAATTGGCCTAGGAATATGTCTGATAAATGTGTATTTATCCATTTATTTACATCCTTTAGATATCTATTAAGGATTGTTCTGTTGATTAATTTCTTAGTTTTAGAATTAATTATTCTAGTTTAGATTTTCTATCTTTAATTGAAGTTTTTATTTTATTTGCTTATGCTTTTGTAGGAAAATGGCCTAATCACTCCAATGATTAAATACTATTAGAATATAATTGCACAATTTCCAGCAATCTTGAAATTTATGTATACCCAGCTTTTGACGTCTAAACTCCAAATTGGGTGTACGAATACTCATCAGAAGAAGAAAAAATTGCGAAAAGAAAATACTATTAGTTGGACCGTGTTTTAGCCTTGATGGGAATGAAATTTTCTCAGAGTCACTGTTGTGGTATTATACATTAAAGAAAGTCCCATGGTCAAATATTAAAGCAGAGACAACTCAATAAACCCCTCCATTGTGGGCAAACAATTAATTCGCTACTTTGACTAGAAAATTTGGCAAATTTTGTACAATTTTATGAAAGAAAAAAATGCTAGAGAAGACTAGTCAAATTCCAAAATGAGAAAGCCATCAAAACAGTCAAAGTTTGACCCATATGAATTGGAGATGAAGCAAGTCATTCTTCTTGGGTTTTTGCCCCTCTTTTCTCCCTATAAAAGGAGGGGGGACTCCACAAAGAGGGGGATCCAACTTTTTGTACTTGCAATTTTCATTTTGAGCATTGTCCTTTCAATTCTTGCATGTGTACTCTTTTCGTCTTCAATAAAAATTAGTGTTTCATCTCTGGTTTCTAGTTCTTTATTTTCTTTTCTCATTCATCCTTTAGAGAAGGGATTTAAGGGAGCAAGTTGTTCAATTCCACTAGCAAGATCCTCTTGGGGATTCTTCTTTATCTAGTTTATGGCTTTCTTCCTTCCTTCCTTTGCTTCTCCTTCTTTTGTAATGGCTAGTGAGTAGTTTTTCATATCAAGGAGTGGGAGTATCCCCATATCCATGCTTAACATAGATCGATTTCCTATATGATTTTATTTAGTGGATAGTTTTTGACTTGGATAATCGTTGATTTAATTATTTGATCTCTCATTTTTATTGTATGTTAGTATTAGAGGATGTGGCCATGGAACCCAAGACTAAGAACAACCCAACTAAATATATAAGGATATGGATTTGACCACAGAAAGATCCTTATTGGGATGATCGGGCTAGGAATTGTGAAAGCCAAGACCAATGGGTTTACAAGGAGATTATCTTTTATAGACATATTTATGAATTTTTTTACATTCTTCTATCATGTTTTATCGTACAAACTCCATCAATATTGTTTCACACCGGTCGTGGTGGTAAAACCCATAGCCTCGATATCTCTTTCTTGTGATTCAGGTATTTTCTTAAACCATTGTTTTCAATTGCCTCCTTTACATTCTTGCAATTTTAATTTTGCCTTTAGAATAATTCTTCTTTACTCTTATTTAGCATAAGTCTTTTCTTAAATTGTTCTCAGTGTAACTTTCACATATTTTCAACTTTAAATTCCTTATTCTAGTGTAATTAAACCATCAAATGTTATATCTTTACTTTCTGCATCTTTTATTCAAAAGTGTTTGGGTAGAAATTCAATCTTAAAAAGGTTGCATGTAGATCGACCCTTTATATATTAATAAATTATTTCAATTGGTTGTTTTTCCATACAAAAATGATAAACTCTAGGATTAACCACCTAATTTTTGGTGCACAAAATGGTATGTATCAAAATGTTGTCATTGTCGGGCATAACGGATTACTTTTCTAACGCCAAAATTTTTGAACAAAAACTTTTTTTCTTTTTTTCTACCTTCGCAGTACCATTACAGAAGTGCTACTCCTCTCTTGCCAAGTTTCCATTCCAGCGATATTGCTTTCTAGTTTGTTTTTGTAATTTTTTGTTTCATAGTTTATTAGCATTATTTCTATAATTTTAGTTTTTTTGTAAATTCTCGACTTGTGTCAATTCTTTTCATAATTTTCTAGATTCTTCTTAGTTCAAATTTTTCTTTCTATCTTAGGTTACCACCTTTTTTTGGATGGGCACCTAATACCTAGCCTCAGCTTCTTTGAAAGGGTCACCAGTACTCTAAGAGGGAAGACAGCTAACCAATACGATCATTGGCCAGAAGGTCACCTTAAATTTGGGAACTTGTCTAACACTCAACAACCAATCTAGAACAATCAAAGCCCTATCCCAGGTAGGCAAACCCCTAAATCTCGTCTTTTTAAGGATTCTAGTACAAATATTAAACTGGTTCACTCTAAAAACTAAAAACTAAAAATGCATTGGATGCAAAGAGATGATAAACCTTTCCTAAAGATATTATTTAAGTAAAGTAGTT